>OY743098.1:14954365-16164365 GCA_963555665.1 Dircenna loreta
AATAATAATTGCTTCTGCGCGCTCTAATTATATCCCCGCAGATTGACGGCGGCTTTATATACTCGTATATATGTATATATACATAGTATACATACACTAATACATAAAAAAAATAGTTTGCTGTTATTCATTGTCAAATTCGGTGAACATTTTAAATCTAGTAGTTGAAAATAATGAAGTATTATTTATAATTTCCCAGTGTCGGTACTGAAAGGTACTCTTTGTGTTGGCACAATTACTATTTAGATTAAATACTTACTATTTGTACGAGGGTTCGGCTTCTAGTACCTACTCTCTTTCTCTCTCTCTCTCTCTCACAAACAAATACGAGAAGCAGAGTTTTAAACTCCAGCAGTTAACGAGGTCGAGTCCGTACACAGTCATTACACATTCGTTTAGTGCCAAAGCGAACTTAATTAAATCGTTCAAACAAGTCTAGTCTCTAAAGTACTCTTTTAGTAGCTACCTTTAGGTACATATTTGTTTCATCTATTTTAAAAAATAATTGTATAATATAAGAAAAAGGTTCTTGTTGTTTAGTAGTTAGTGCTTATTAGCTCACAACCCACATGCGTGTCGGTGTGTATGTGTACGTGTTTATCTGTGCCTTCATTACTCCCAAACGGATAAACCAATTTGTATATTTAAAGTTTCGTGAACCATGATGACTTTTGAATATATGTAATACATTTACCGGCTGTACGTGTACTGTGAGTACATGCTCCGAGCTCATGAGTAAAAACGCATGGGTTCAAAACTAGTCGGGAAATAGCGAGTACCTGGGAAATAGCTGGGAAAATATATATTTAATTAATAGTAAACAAAAAATGTATATTGTACTACGGATACTTAGTCAAAGAATTACTAACACACTTTCAATATAACTTCATTTAACGTTTAAGATCAATTTGAAAGAAACAAATCTTATAATATTTTCAAATAAACATACGATTCATCCTATCTAATGTATCTTGTCCTCGCTCCGGGAGTTCATTAACGACACGTACTGTAAGGTAGGGGAGACTGGGTACGGTTGAAACAAAGCGAATATCCCGCGAACCGTACGCTGTACCGTGTACAAGGGTAATACGGAGGGGGGACCAAACACTAATTCTAGTGTTGGGTAGCTCTTAGCGCACTGATTTTGTGTAGAATTAGATATAGATTTTGTTTTTTGACTGAAACTTTATTTTTGTGTTTTTTTTTCTTATATTATTATGGTTTTTATTAAAGTATTGAGAGTTTTGTATCGTTTTAATTGAAGCTTGTAGAATGTGTCAGTTTCATTAGTTTTTAGTCTAATGCGTTATTATTATTACTGTTAGCTGTTTTATATCAAGCAAGAAGGGAGGTGGGGGGAGATAAATATTTTTTGTGGGTACGGTTTAAATTAATTATTTATTTAATGTTATTTATATTCATATTTCTTTCATGCCAAGGATACGCTAAAGGTTACCAGAGGCCAGGACAACTTTTGAACGTATAAATAATCTTACGAATATATAAAAGCCGGATCTTCGTTAAAACTCGTAGCAAAAAGAATGGGGCTCTCGGCCTGAGTCCTTTTTTTTCTTAATTAATACTGTTGGGCTTGACATATAGCTAATAAGTATATCTTAACCAAAGAGCAATTACCTGGAATTTTAATATTACAAAAAATATATAAATTATCCTTAAGTTCGGTGTAAAAATGATTAATAATAATGTTTTTTTTTATAGATATCAAAAATATATTTGTGATATTTAAAATGTTATTAGATGATAGATAAGATTAATTTATTCTATTTTGTACAGAGACATTGTTTGTCACAGAGGATGCAAAATAAAACAAGGCATACCTACTTAGTATTAATTTATTTTAATATTAAATCACCTACATTATATTTGATTGTAGACTGCGCTGATGTTAGGTCGCCATTCGATTGATTGAAATGTATTTACTAATTTAGTTTCCATACTTCAGCTGAGTCAGCACTTTACACTGGAAACATTCCATGAACAAGATGGGCGGTAAAATGTTGTGAGCTGGAGCACTACAACGTAACATGTGTTTCAATTGTCCCATGTACGGGAAATGAGCGCACCTTCAGATCTGGAACCTTTCTGGAAAATGGTAGCTGGGTTGCGATTGGACTTGTCCATGAACAGCTTTACCAGTTTACTAGACTTTATAGTGCTGGTGTTGGAAATAAGAACTTAGTCAACTTTGGTGCGGGTGTAGCGGCTCAACCTTTATAACCGGTGGGTTGGTGGGGTTGAGATGCACACATAGTTAATAGCCGAGGAAGGAGAGGGACTTGACCCCAAACCCTCCCTAAAATTATTTTTTTAATTTCATTTGACACATAAAACACAATACAGTAATTTTAAATAATTTTAAATATATTTCCGACGCTCGCTTCACTAAACTTGATGCTATGGACGATAGTCGTATGTTTCAACCGTGCCCAGTCTCCTCTATAATAATAAGTATATCTCGTGCTTATTTTTTATTTACATTCTTATCCTCGGTACTGTAGGTACTTTCGAATTTTCTACTTTCTGCTTTTGTTTGTTGATAATTAAATAGTAGAATGTATAAATATTATTAAAAAAAAAGTATTAGAAATTTGAACAGTAGATATGTGAGATCCCTGTTTGACTTTATTATCAAAAACAATACAGATTAAAAAAAACCGACACAAAAACAAACAAGTAAAAAGAAAAAAATAATATCAGTAGAAGTTAGAGTAGAGTGAAACAATGTCATTTAAAATGAAAAGATTTGTGATTAATTATGAAAATGGCTGAATAATAATTATTTTGCTAAAAAAGAAAGTTTTAAACTTAGGTACCTTACAAATTACTGATTAGTAATTACAAAATATTTTAATAATACGCCGCTCAAAAATGTCTCGACAAGAGTTGCTCCCTCCTTCATGCTATACGTCTGTGTGTAATTTGTGTTTATACAATGTCACACACACAAACACACACTGGCAGACTTATAAGATTATATACTAATTTAAAACTGTACTAAAATACATTTATTAATATTTTTCCACTTTGAATCATTATCAGTGATCACTTGTGTACGTAAAATGGATTTGTCCATTTACCATAGGTACTTATCGAAATAAGCCCTTTAACAGGGACGCTGCTCAATTTAAAATTAAAATTACTCGTGTTCCAAGCGCGCCTTGGTCTGAGAAGAACCACACAACAAACTCAGCCGGGTGTTTCTTTATTGTGATCAACTGTCTCACAATTGTCAATTGGCTGTAATGATTACCATGTATAAAAATAACATAAATATCAATACAATATAGATAGATAATTAAAAAAATATACATTTTTTTTATTAAATAAAGCTTTATTAAAAATATTATTAAACATAATATATACTTTTATAACCTCTTTGGTTTTGCTGCATTATTTGATATCCTCCTACAATAAAATTAAAATAACTTGTTTTAAATAATCACCCAGCTACTGTTTTGATATCGTAAATAATTTATTTATTTTATAAACTATAAGACGAGTCTTTAAAGGTTAATTAAATAGAATTGTGTTTATTTCAAGGTTGTATAGAGTGCTATTTAAATTATAATTTATGTGATCTGAAATACAAATATTATATTATAAAGTGATGCGGTGACCGACCACAGGAATCAAGTAATTTATAACATATTTCACTCTGTATATTGATTTTTGACCGCTTTTACATAAATATATCAAAACGTTCAGATAAAATAAAAATTAAATCAATGTTAATAGCATATTTACCACAGGATAATATCGTCAAAAATTTAAATACATTACACCTGCCAGGGAAATTTGAATGTTCTTTGTAAATAAAATAAGACTGATTATTCTGTGACTGATGGTGTCGGTAAACAATTCTTAAAAATAAATTCCCTTTTATAAATACGAGAAACAAAGATGGCGCTTGGTTTTGCCAATATTAATAATAAGCAATTTTAAATAAAAAACCAAGACTCCTTCCCTTTTTAACGTAAAATATATTTTAATATTAAATCCTTACATAAATATTTCCTAGGCTTAAAAAAGGTGATAATAAGGAAAAATGTTTTTTTTTTATTACATTTAAGAATTACTTTATTGTGAGCTGAATATTTACTATTAGTGATACTGTAACGTATATTTAAATAACATTTTATAAAATATAAATTTTATTATAAGAAAAAAAAACAATATAATAAACCTACAACATTTCATGAAGTCGACAATATTTCTATAAAAATACACCCACACGAGATAACTTCAACTTAATACGGAATAGTTTTAATAGCTTATTTAAAAATGTCAAAGCAATTTATACAAAGCCACTGAAGTTTTCATAAATCGTTTACTGGAAACCGAATATCTTTTATACGAAACAAACCATTTATATATACGTGCTCGGAGACACGGGATAATAGGGGTTTAGACCCTTAGAGGGTCCCTTGTTTGCTTTACACTCAATACATGTAAACAAAGATGTTTCATCTATTACTTACTTCAATGGCTTCTGCCTTTTGGTTAGATTCTAATAAACTTTGAGTACGTATTTACTCAAGTAAAATATATTTAATAATAAAATTAAGACACGTTATGTAAAATAAACAAAATCTTATTACAAGAAACAACTAAACATTGAATATTGAGAAATACACGTGTATTATAATTTTCAAAGGTGAATAAACAGCGCCCCAGCTGTTCAGTTGTCAGTGGGACCTCAGGTAACCCTCGTCTATATATAGCACGTGATGAACGGGACTCCGGCACTTCACCCCACATTTAACAACCCTTTCATCATCGCACCGTGAAAATAGACAGATTTATTATATATATATATAATACTAGCTTAGTAATTTACGATAAAATGTATACACTAATCATAATATTACTAATAGTGATAAAGCTAGAGATTTTGTTTTATTTTTCATTAAACGCCATTGTCTCTGGAACTACCGGACTATATTTTTTTGATCAATGGTTCTTATCTAGACTATGACCAATTGATTTTGAAATCGTTTGATAATAGTTTATAATAGAATTGAATTTGAAGCAATTTATATATGGGATATGATAAAAGGTAGGAGTTGGAATATATACAGAGCTATTTAAATGATAATGGACCGGGGGACGGACAAAGTAATATCAGGTTATATCGGAACTTTATAACTCTTGGTAAAATATCAAATAAATACATTTTACCTTCAGAATAAAAACAATTTTTTTGACCATCATAAAATGGTTATTGGTAATCTTTAAAATATTTCAAAGACATAAAAAAATAATATATAAACCTCAATAGATATATTTTATTTTAACTTTGTACATACATAGACACCTCCAGAACTCCTGACCTCCTGGTGGGTGTTTTGGGTCAGACAAGTTAGTAAGTGCTAACTGGTACTCCCCGGGTACCCTCTACAAGTACCCAGTAGAGTTGTATCTCAACCGTTAAGGTCACATTCATAATAATGATTATAGGTGAACTCTCGGTCTCGAGCTCTACCGTCACTGTCTGTCTCTATTTCAAACTAATGTAAGGCCCTTTTTTATTTGTAGGTACTGATCTGAAACAAGAATACCAACGTATTCTTGTTTATTTGAAGGCAAAGTGTCTCTTAGTGATCCTTGTAAATTTGTCGTAAACTGTTCTTCAGTTCTCTCACAGACAAAGAGTTTCATTTTATCTATACGTGTTTGTGTGTGTGTGCGTGTGTGTGTGTGACAAAAATCTCTATTAACACTCTATTTTTTTTCCTATTTCTCACCTAGGTAGGTACAAACACTAAAAGGTACCAACTATTTCTTTTGAAATTAGAATAACCCGTAATTATTTCTACGAAAATAGTTGTATTCATGAAGATTTGTCTTTTTCACATTTTATTTTTTTACAAGCTACATCTATATAAAATAAAACATCTCATAGAAGTTCTTAAATATGATTTTAAAGAGGGTACGTTTATCAGATAATAAAGAGACGCACTCACAGTAATAAACCACCAGCTTCTAGAACATTTCACGAGATGGATCTATTAAATTGCGATTTGTTTAAGTTATAAAACTCTAACAGATTATATAAATAAAACAGATAATTTTAACTGTTTTAAAAATATAAAAATAACATAAACAACATACAGGTTTATATAAAGTTAAATAAATAATATTACAATGTTATGCGAATACGCAATTCAGACCTTTAATTAATATAGATATTTGAAATACGTGTAAAGTTGTAAATAACTGGTATATGTAGGTGTAAGTTCGTTATTATCTGTTCATTGGGAGGCTGGGTTATCTCGTCGTCCTCTGAGTAACGCTATTATGATTCAGTTACAAGTGTATCAATATACCAGAGACCTCGTAATCCCATTCATTTCGTTTATTAGACAGCGCGCTGGCTTTATTGGACGCTATTTACAATTAATAATATTAAATGTATATTTTCAAAGTATTTTATTGAAACTTGAATATATAAGTGCTACTTATTCTAAGCTTATAAACTTTTAAAGTGCTCTTTATATTATAACCAATCAATAATTTGAATAGTCTAAAAGAAAACCATTTAAAATATTCATAGATAATATTTGTCAAGTCTGGCCAGTTTTTTATAAGTCTCTATCTAATGGTGATTTAATACCGTCCTGTGTCTGTACTTGGTTTTTTATATTCTTATATAGGTACGATTTATTGAATGTAAATAATCAGTAATATAGTATTAGTAAATAGAAGCCGTTTTTAAATATTTCAAGTTTATTGTTAAACAGTTCTATTGCTCCAAATTTACTATATTTACTTAAAATGTATTTAATTATAGTGGTAAAGATGAAGCCCACTCTTACCATGGGCATACGTGTATTTAAAAAGCAACTTAATCAGAAATAATAAACCCCAATATATTATTCAACTTTGAGACTGAGCTAATTTCAAAACTTTTAAATGACGCGCGCACGTACAATACACACAAACATACATTAAAATTTATAATTAACTACCTTTAATAAGTACTATAACTGATATATACGTACATATAATATTTATTTTAGTAATTATTTTGAATCTTCATAAATTGATTCAATTATTTAGAAATAATTGAGTTACAGACGGGTCAAAGTTGTAAGTAAGTTGGTTGGTTCGTCCTCAATCAATAAAACAACCAAATTACATTAAATAATATTTACTGTCTGTATGTTCATTCTCTTTGTTGAAACAAGGTCTTGAGATACTAAGATATTATTTAATTCAGGCATTAAATATGTAAAAGTTAATAGATCAGTTTCCAAAATCTAATTTTAAAAAAATATCGTTATTCTTACAAGTTTAATAATAAAATAAATACATAAAAAGACATATTTCAGGCAAAACAAACCTCCGCTGAAAATTTGGTTCTTTGTTTAATGTAATATTAAATGATTATTGAAGGTAGAAAACTTTTCCATCGATAAACAAAGTTATTAAATAGAAGTGGATTTTCCTCAAATTACAAACTGTTCTGGTTTATTTTGTTTCCCGTCATTACGGTTTGGTTATTTTATTAAACTTTTTAATGGAATCCATTAAAGATGATCGAATATTGAAACTAATTTTTTAACTGCTTAATAGAAAAGTATCAAGCTTAATCATCTCAACTACAATTTTTCTGGCTGCTTTTTATTAAATTACCAAGGTAACATAAAAAAAAACCTAAATTAAGTTTTAAATATAGTGAAACCTTTTTCTTTTCATGAAAAATAAGTAGCAGGTTTTTTATTATATATTAATATAGGAAAGAAATATATTATTAGCTAATTAAAAGTTTCATCTAACATAAGTCGTGCTTTTCATCCTGCGGTCTTCGATGACTCGTTAAGGGTTCGACAGTTTTAAAATTTTTTAGTTGACTTCAGATATGATAAATATATTTTTGATTTAAATTTATAATGGATTTCTGGCCTTTATTAATCTTTCCAGTAATTTATTTTATAAAATCTAACTTAAAATTCAAACTGAGTTTAGTTATTTAAAATGTCAATTATATAATTATACGTCAACTTTAGATACATTTAGACTTTGTACAAAGTTAATTATTTTGAAGTGAGATTATTATTTGAAGTAAGCTCACATTACACTTACAAGACATCAGACCCTAGTAAGACGTATCCAAAGAGTAGGTCAATGAAGAAAAACCGGAAATAAACTGCAGGAACTACTTTTTAGTTTATTTCTTAATCACCAAATTTCCCTTTTCTTTATAATTGTAATACAGTTGTAACTGAAATATATAATATAATATATTATTTTCAATTTTACGATAGAAAAGTCCAAGGCAATCATATCAGTGAATAATTCACATAAATCATCTCACTATATGTAATATTCAGCCAATTTCCATCGACGATGTTCCGTCCCATGATATGAAAGGAGAGGAACAATTCCTCTCCCAGACAATTCAGCTCGAAAACCGATAATGACACAAAGACATCGTCCTTCCTGAGCTTCATATCCAGGATCCTCTTACTAAACTAGAATTATCTAATATTATTGAAAGATAAATTGCTTTGACCAATGTTCATGAAGACGGGGTTCGATGTAGACTAATTAAATTATTAAGTGATGGGATCAGTCAGAAAATATTACCCAAGTACACGTTTACAATGTTTTTATTATTTCAGTGCAGTTACGAGACGAAGCCCGTGTATCTTTTTCATGTCACCGGTGAGTTTCCGTGCGAGTATCAAAGGGAAAAGCTTTCAGCTCCGTCCCGTCCCTATTGTTCCCGGATATTAAATTTCCTTTTTTTTTTTACATCCAGCGTTCATGTTCCTTTGAGTTCTTTTAAGCTTTGAGTACTTACATTTAGTTTTCAGTTGAAAATATGATAATAATAGTGAAAATTCTATCAACTTCATCAGAATATATAATAAATATTTTTTGATTACAAAGGAATAGTAATTGTCATGTTTTTTTCGCTATTGCATTATAAATAAAAGATAACATTGAAGAGCCGAGCTATTGATAATTATTTGTTTCTTGTAGTCTTGGAAACATAGCTTCATTATATATATATGTATATATATATATATATATATATATATATATATATATTTACCCGGCAGTATTTACGTAGAATTATATCGGAATGTGCCCGACCAGTGTCGACCCCGTTCGGGTTCCCGGAACCGACACTAGTGGGTTCGAAACTAGTCGGCCACATTCCGATATAATTCCACTTGTTTATCATAATATACATATGTTCAATATTCAGTGAAAAGTCAGACGCCATAAAATCCTAATAATTTTTGGATTTCATACGAGTACTTTTGTAAAGAAACATTTAAAACTATATGTCAGAGTTTTATTTAAAATCTGCGTAAAACTTTCTATGACGTTCTGGTCTGGTTCATCTGATGGTGGTAAGTGGTAGCCCCCGTTCATAGAGTCTCCAACATAAAGAGTGTCCCAGTGGTGTTGCCATAAGGGAGAGAGTTTAATACGCTGAGTGAATAAACCAGTTGTCCAAACTCTCCTCCACTGTTCTCAGTATGTCATAATATCGTTCATTTTTTACCATTGCCCATGAGTGGCTCTACTCATTTTCGCTAAAAAAAAATGGATGAAAGACAGTAGGTCACAGACAGAGAAAGACAAGGGTTTAAGCTTCAGGTTCTCTCAATCACCATAAAAAACACAGCAGTGATACAGTCTTGATGCAGATCTTCAATGAAAGAGTAGTACCTACTATCCTGGTCAAGCTATCTCGAATACGAGTTGTAACTGCTGCTGTATGACTGACTGACTTCCAACATGAGATGATACCTAAGATAAAATACTATTTGTCATAATATCATTTACTTTTAAAATTCAGTTACCGTCTTATTAATTAAGAATGTCTTTAAGCGGCAGAAACATCTTAAAATTTCTGGATATACGGATTTTAAAGATTTTGAAATGTAAGATGCTTGAAAGTTGTAGATTATAAAATAAAGCATTAATTGTTTACAGCATACAAACATTTATCTCGCTAATAGAAGCATTAAGATCAAATAATAATATTAAACTGAGCTATAGTTACGAGTACGTATTAAATATACGTATTAAATATGTAAATGTATGTTAGAACGCGCCCTCTACCTCATATGTTTAAGTCTTTTTTTCAGTCTTTAAGTCAATAAGTTTGAATATATTCATTTAGGTAAGTACTCGAATTCTTAGTAGTTTATTCTTCGGTATAAATTATTCTTCAGTTCTTAAAAATATTCTATTTATATAATTTAGAATTAATATTTAACAGCCTATTGACCTGACTGCGGACACAAAAGTAAAGGTTATGAGTTCGCTTCCCACAAATTGTGTTCCTAGTCTGAGTGTACGTTGTGTTCGTTTATTATGTTTGTGAAACGTCCGGCGACACAGGGATTATTCATTCTGTAATTAAAAAATATATTTAAAGTGAATTGCGTATTTTACGGCAATGATGTATATACTTTATGAAGATTCATAATAAAATAAAATAAATGTATCATATTGAATACGTAGTGTTAGAAATTTGCATTAAAACTATTTTTCTTTATTGGATTTCGTTTTCAAAGAACGTTTGAAACTCTTTCATTCGTTTTATTGAAATATTATATACCTATAATCAATAAATGTAATGCATAGCTCATGCGTACTTAATCCTTACGATATTTAGTTATGTATGTCCGTATGTAGGTATCGTTCATTGTCTTAGTCCTAGTTAATAATCTGTCCTCAAACTGAAATTCAATACAATCTGTATTGAATTTCAGTTTCATTCATAATAGTTAATTCCTTCATTAAACCTGTTCCTTGAATTATTTATTGAATTTTATTATTTTACTTTTCAGAAACAGATTGTCAAATCAATTTTGTGATTAATTTTATTCGTATAATTTATTAATTTCTGCCGTTCGAGGAGTTTGGCCAATCTAATTGGCTTTTTTATTCGCAAAAGCCGCAAAATAATTTGAATATTTTCTTGTTTTAAATTAACTGTCAAAGCTTTGAGATTTATAATAACTAGGTAAGTAAGCATTAAAAAATATATAGGTTCTAAGACAACATACATTTAAAAATACACCGATATTTTGTAAAAATCAAATAAATAAAAACCTATTTAAGAACTTTGTTTAAAATTAAAGAAGGTAAAGTTACAAGACGGCACTTATCCAATTATATCTTCAAAACTTTATTTAGAAATTGTACTTCTCGTAATAACCGTATTGCTTACAAAGTAAAATAATTAAGAATTCACATTGTCATTATCTTCATACTATTTCTAAATATATTTTCAGTAGCTACCTGCGTCATGTAGCGGTCCCGCACCACACACCACTTGTGTAGGTTATTGTCAAACGTCAACTACACTCGTACCGTTACACCCACGTCTGTGTCATTCAAATTAACGCGAGGGACAATACCAGTGTGCTACATTTGTATTATTTTCTTACCCTCTTTAATACAAAAGAAAAGATAATATAAGATACCATTAACGCCACTAATATATTTTACGTTTACTACATTTGATCATTTGAGAGAGATATCTCTCTCTCTCTCTCCCTCCACAAGGTCTACTAAATATTGTACTTATTACGAAAGTTAGGTTTTTTAAACAAACTCATTTCTAAAAAAATCTTTTTTGATTTGATAGCCACATTCTCGAATAAAGCTATAGGTCAACATCATACCTACTCTTTCAACCGCTATTAGAAAATTACTTTAAAAAAATAGTATAATAGTATTTTAATGAATTGAACTACTCTATGTACGTAGCAAACCCGTGATTTCTCTCCGTTTACTTTTCAATACCGTTTCAAAAACTTTTATTGTTTTATCATAATGTTTATTTTCATATGTTAATATATATATATATTGACTTAAATCTTTATATTTGTGTCTGGTAAGTAATTGCATATTACAAATCTATTACAATAATATTTTAATTTTCGCAGAATAATAAATATTTATAATTAAATCACTAACCAAATATATATATATATATATATCTATATAATAAATATCTACCTATCATTTTGCATCATATTTTACATTTATTATTTATAAAAATAACATCTAATAAGAGAAAAACAAAACATACACACCGTTTGTGTAATAAAATAATTCTGAATGTAATATACTTTGGCTATGACTTGTCCGTTTCGTTTGTTTAAAACATTCATCAAAATCGTATTGTCCGCGGATTACAGCGGCTTTTCTTTTTTACAGAGAAAAGCCGCAATGAAATATTCAAAAATATAGGGCGGTTATTTCGTTTCCTTCGTAACTAATTATTTATTACAACCTCTAAGTTTAATATACCTAGTTACACACGAACTAATATCTCTTTATAAGTAACTACAAAGCAAAATACATTTTATTAACTTTAAGATAAGAAAAGAGAGCCCATTTAGTTTGTTAATTTTCATTTAGAATCTAATTTCCAATGTTAGATTTTCGAAGAATTTTCTTTGTAACAAAGAACAAACATTCTGATATGTGTACTATATTTCGCGTTTAACGACCCAGTCCTCTTTTAATGATGGCATTTTTCAAGACAACTATTGGTCAAGTCATCTTCCGCTCAAACTCGGAAAGGCTCTACATTTTTTCTAAATTTTCGGAGAAACAAGTAATTTAAATGTTCGTCGGAGTCTACGAGTGGCTGCAGTCTAAATGAAGATATAGCAACTCTGTTTTAGGGTTTCATCCATACTAGGGTTGTCCACTCAGATGAACGGTTCTGAGGAGTGTTGAGAGGACGAGCTGGACATTTCTCAATTAACCAGATTTATACGTGATAAATAAATGATAGAAACCAATCACCTGGACATCACAGTCTCAGCAACGAACATCTCAAGCTTGCAGGTCTTCACTTTGGGTGTTGTCAATAATGCTGTTTTGGTATGAAGACCAAGAAAATATTGTTCGAAAAAATTTTAACATGTGAGAAATTTTTCATTCTGTATTTAGTTAAAATTTAAATAAGGTTAAATGGCATTGATATTTACAAACAATAACGTCGCTTGTATGATATTTGATATCTTCAAAGTGCTTATTCCATACGTGGTATTTTTGAGATTCATACGTACAGCCTCCGTGTGTCAATGTGCTTCTAGAGAGAGGATCTCAGCTATGTCACTGTACATATAGTCGATTACCTGTTTGTGTGTTTGATTAATGTACATAGCTCTAAAACACGAAACAAAAGACTAAGGCTCAGATGGAATCCGTCCCATCGCTCTTCCAGCTGAGCTCCCGTATCGCTACCACCCCCCCCCCTCGGTGAATATAGCGTGCTATACATATTTGTCTTTATCGAGAGGATGATAAAATATATACGGTTTCTTTCCAAAATCCTAACAAATATTTGTAAATTTGCAGTATATATTTACATTGAAAATATGACAAACAATATTAATGTATTTTCAAACACATATAAAATATTAATCTTATTTAAATTTTCAATAAATATGCACCCCACAATTTCTCATGAGTCGTGGTTTCAAATACCACGTATCGATTTAATTTTTCAATCTATAAATATTCATTTAAATTCAAGAAAACATTGTCATGTGGTATGGAACTCTTTGAATCGTACAGGAGTGGGGTTCGTGAGGGGTGACCTTTCCATGACTTTCCTTGATTCTTCAACGAGCTAATCGTGAACCTCAGTAAAAACCAAATAGCTTGATGGATGTGGGTGTGTTTTAATAGCTGATGACCTGGTGCTGGGTATACAGCAAGGCAGGGTCTAGTTTACCATGGGGCCAAAGTGACACCATCATTAATGCCCCTCGAGAGAAAGTATAATACAAATCTAGTATCACACTCACTGGCACTTTACTTAACCGGATTACTCCACGACGATGCTACAATGTTTAAAAGCCATAGACTTGTGAAATTTGTTTATTATATGATTTAATTATATTCATTGCGGTCGGTGGAAAATAATTATAACGATTTTGTAATTAATTATTTCAATTGTAATTGAAATTGGGTTGGATGGAAGTGGACTGGACTGATTTGAATTGGATATTGAATTGAGTTGGGTTGGATTGGATTTAATTTAATTTAATTATAATAAATGAAAAGTTTAACTATTGTTATTACTGTTGGTATAAGTTTATATGTATGTTTTATTAACTCAATGGCCATGCTGTGTCATTTGTGTAAGTAGTATTCTTAGACTCGACCCGAGCCAGTTCACGAATGAAATAATAGAGGGCGCTGTACGTGGTTAATTATATATTATTAAAAATGACAAGAAATTAAGAGAAATGTAACGAGGTTGACGTTTGTTAATTAAAATATCAAATCATCCCATAAAGATATAAGATTATTATACATAGAGGCGGATAAAGAAATATAATATTATAGTATACTTATATACTTTAGTGGATGAGTTTTACGTTAAGTGTAATACGTGGGCTATAGAAGGAAGCTTCACTAAGATATATAATGATATTTTTACGACCATTATATATTTGAACTTCTCTCATATAAAACTGAACTGATATTTTATGTTATTTACACGACTAAGCCAGACATCATTACCTACAGTAAATAGAAGGCTTGAGAATTCTCTTTATAATGCCTAATTATATATCTTTGTTAATCTGAGTACTAATAATATCTGTTTATAAACATTATATAAATATAATTGAAAATATCTATAAACATGTATAGCCATGTTAGGCTTATTTATTCTTAAATAAATGCATAAAGAAAAATTTATTACAGGCAAGGACTCAAACCCGTGACCTCTGGGACCGTCCCGTCGCTCTACCAATAGATTTATTACATCCACTTCGATGAGTTTATCATTCTATATTTATTAAAACAAGCTTAACATGGCATTAATGTCAGATATTGTCATAACTGACATTAATGCCATGTTAAGCTTGTTGTATTTTCAGTGTTAATCTTCACTACGAAGAATATATGCCTCCACCGTCCGGAAAAGAAAATTAAATTCGTTCGATCCCTGCCCTTATCGTTGATTTTATTTAAATGATAAACTCATATAGCTGAACGTATAGATATTTTCAGTGTTTTAAACCAAAATCAACGAGCGTAAACTGCTTTATAAATAATGAAACATGCAAATTATAAATATTAATAATACATTAATTAACTAACGGCCTGATATATTAATTCCGTAACAACGCAGATAGTGAGCTCATGGCTCATTCAGTTTTCATATCATTATTAAGCCGAGAATTTATTTTTAATTGCATATTATTAAATTTATTAAGTTGGTATGTAATAACGAATAATAAACATATGTACAGAACAGAAATTATATTATAATTCTGATATTATTATTAATAAATATTAAAATACAACAGAGTACGTATTGAAGTTGTCAAAGAGGTTGTAGTTAAACTTCATACAATGTTGGCCTCGATAACGACACCATTAAAAAAGACTTAGGTACTCTAATTCTGTAGTTAAGTAAGTATATAATGTACTATTTTATATATATAAGCCTCTCTTAAATTGTGTGTTATACGAAAGTAATGAGATTACGGGGTCTCCCGGATATTGATACACAGATAACTAAATCATATGACCCTATAACTTAGGGGGGAGAGGGGGGAGGTTTATTGAGGATTGGCAACTTTTGAATTGAATTATTTACTAGATCCAAATCAAAAAGTTTGGTGTTCAGTCCGATTAGAATTATTATAATAGTATAAAATAAGTTTACGATAATTCAATAAAAGAAACTCATTATTTCTCCTTACATTAATTGAAACAAATTACTTTATATTCTTAACTAACATTTTTTTAAAGTAAGGTACGAATTACGATACTGTATTCATTATTGTACAAACATTATAACAAAGCAAAAAGAAAAAAAAACAAATAAAAAAATTAACAACAGGTGGCCTTATTGCTAAAGAGGCCAATTACTTTCAGGCAACCTTTAGGGTAATAAATATAGTTTACATTAATTATAAAAGCGGTAAATTTTGAATAGTAACTGATCACAAATTACCGTGTATTTCGATGTCTCCAACAATGAGACGAACAATTCAACAAAATAAAAATAGGTTACATCGTGTTTTTTATAAATTAATCAAACAAAGGAATCGCTTCAATGGTTTCGTACATAATTTTATTTTTCTTTTACGCTTATAATATTTTGAAAAAAAAACCTATTTTAAATAAAGAACTTTTTTCTCGATCACAGAATATATCAAAGCGTTATTAGTGTTTAATTTCCGGTCTCTGCCCGGGAGAAGGACCCCGGCGACTGTCTCGCTCTTTCACTGGCACTTAGAAAGAAAAAGCATAATATTTAATTTACAAATATGGAATTACAAACAGTTCAATTTAAAGTCATAACAAGCCTCACAGATAAAATAAACTATTACACGATTTTTCGTTCTTCAGGTAAAAGCTTCTTAAAGTTAAGAATATTCGATTCTTTATAACAAGCTTTTGTAATGGATTTTTGTGAGTTATAAATATCTATTGGGTACTCAAAACACTTACTTGTTAAATATTAAACTTAGATAAATAAACTCTATTGTTGGTACTTTCATATTAAAGATAAAAGTTGGATGATTCCTTAAAACGGTTCTCAATTAGGTACTATACTTACCTACCTTAAAATAATAATTTACAAATTTTTGTACGTTTTTTTTTTTGGAAGGTACCTATTTGAAATCACATAAAAAATATGTATGTATATTATATTGCGCTTAATTAAAAAAATAGATGAGTGAGTGTATAATATCCTGATCAGGTGAAATAATGAATATTTTAATAAAATATTATATATATAAGTAAAAACTCAAATACCAAACTTAAAAAATATATAATAAAGTGAATACACAAAATGTGGAATC
Source organism: Dircenna loreta (assembly GCA_963555665.1). Classification (NCBI taxonomy): domain Eukaryota; kingdom Metazoa; phylum Arthropoda; class Insecta; order Lepidoptera; family Nymphalidae; genus Dircenna; species Dircenna loreta. The sequence continues at coordinate 14,971,213 of OY743098.1, forward strand.
CAAATGCCATAGACAATCGGCAAATGGAGAAGCGCGTCGTGATCGGGCGAGTGAGGCCTACTTGGGCGCGGAATCTACCAGAAACAAGAGAAGATGAAGATAAAACCGAACAAGAGGTAGGAGCCATGCCCCATAGCGACCCACCCTCGCCAACGGAGACATGGGAACAGCACGGGAAGCAGGAAGATAAATATGATGTCTTTGGAAAGGTAACTTTAATAAATGTTTTGTTTGAGATACACTAATTAGTAATCAATCACAAAGCTATTATTGTTTAAACAGTATTTTAGTAATTTAATTGCATTTTGTATACAATAATAAAAAGATTGTCATTATAGGTGATGTTGCTTGGTGACAGTGGCGTCGGGAAGACGTGCATGCTTGTCCGCTTCCGGGATGGAACGTTTCTTGCCGGCAATTACATTTCCACCGTTGGAATTGACTTCCGGGTACATTTCCCCTAGTCCACGTGCAATTATGATGAAATGAAAATTTGTTTTATCCATTTACTTTTAAAAAATATTATATTACTCTGTAAAAAGGTTTTAATTGCGATTAACAAACCATGACTCATTCTGATAATTTTAATTCGTAACCTTCGAACATAAAAAAAAACAAATAAATGGTTGTCAGGGGTTCCAAGTTCAAACGGGCCACTCACGGAGACCCACGGCCGGCACGTCGACACGCTATTGGTGTTAAAGTTTGGCGCGCTTTTTCCGATCCCGCCCCTTAGTCATGACAGCTGTGATTGAATTGACGGTTCCACAGAGTGATTTATTGCATTGACGGTCTACTTTTTGTTGGAACGTTTTTTCCCTTTTTTAATTTATGGCTTTGGATTCCGACGAAAATGAATGAGGCTTTTTTAAATAATACTATGACGTAATAACACGTAACTGCTATTATTTTTTAAAATCTTGTTAAGATATTTTTCTAAAAAATTCTAATTGATTTGTGTATTACCTACATAAATATTATATATACCTCTCAAATTATGATAGCATAGTATAGTCCCATGTCACATTATTCTTATATATATATATGTATATGCCATCGTTACATAAGAGCTTTACATTACTCTAAAGTAATAGTAAGATAATAAATATAATGATTCCCTAAGTCAGACAAATATTTTAAAGATTATAAGGGTTTACTTACTTACGTGTTTCTATTATTTTAGAAAAATAAAATAAATGTCTACAACAATGTTACTAATGCAGTACTGAAATATAGTGTAAAGGCATACTTCCATTCGCATCATGTAAACAAAGGACAAAACTTTCTGAATTTGAACTGTTATCAAATGTACTCAAGAATAATACAACTAACGCCATCTATTTCCAGAATAAGGTAGTAACAGTGGACGGCATCAAGGTGAAACTTCAAATTTGGGACACCGCGGGACAAGAACGCTTTCGGAGCGTTACTCATGCTTATTACAGAGATGCACATGGTATATTTAAATATATTCATTTTTTCACTGTTATTTAATCAAGATAAAACAATTTAAAGAAATAAAAATAAAAAATACAGAATAATTGTTGTTGATAGTTGATACTACTACCGCCATCTCTCGAAAAATATCCATAATCTCGACTGGCGAAATTTTTTTTATCTTAAATTCCTAAAGTTAGTTTTTCAACAAATTCTATAAGTACTGACGCATTTAACTTGCTTTAAAATAATCAAGTAGGTATATGTCGTGAGATACAAACTAAGTTAAAGCTTCCAAAGAAAATAATCTATAGCATAAAAATGTCTCAATACCATTTTAATCTAGAATCAATTCAATTCAATCAATTCAATCAAGTGTAATGTGTCTCTCAGCACTATTGCTGCTATATGACGTCACGAACAAGACGAGCTTCGACAACATCCGCGCCTGGCTCGGTGAGATACGGGAGTACGCGCAGGATGACGTCGTCATCATGTTGCTAGGTAAAGTTACTTTCTACTCTTGCATGATAAATAGCTTTCCACGGAGATAAGACTGGTTGGATGTGTTTCTTTCTGTTCTATATACGTTTCCAATGATAGTATGGTCTTTGAATATATTAGAAAACAGTTCTAGTCGAATGGTAGGTTATAGGATATACACGGTACTAAAACATTTTTAAATTAAAGAAGAACCGGCACTTGAGATCAAACAATATACTTAACTACCAAATTGCAGTCACATTTCTAGAGGAAACAAACCAAGAACAGGTACTGACCAACCGAGATAAGTGGAGCACTTCTATTCCAGGTAACAAATCAGACAGCGGACTGGAGCGGGCGGTGAGGAGGGAGGAGGGGCAGCGACTAGCGAGGGAATACCAAGTCGCCTTTATGGAGACCTCAGCCAAAACAGGTCTGAATGTGGAAGCCGCGTTCGCTCACGTGGCGCGATCCTTAGTGGCGAAGGCGAATCCCGTAGACAACGCGAGGCTGGCGGTGCGCGCGCAGCCCTCACAGGAGCACCGCTCCTCGTGCCCGCAATGCTCTTAAATTGGCGGCTTTTTTAAAATTCAAACGGTCCTGTCAGTTTGACTTGTATATAGGCGTTGGTGTATTTGAATAAAATATGTATAAAAACTATTAAATGTATTGCTGGAAGCGTTTGTATTGATTAATTAAGAATAGTTCCTTAAAATGTATTGTAATTTATTGCGTTCTGTCTTGTATTATTAATTTAATGTCAAACATAAGATGTATTCCTAGTTCGCTCGTCTATATCGCAGGCGGCAATGATGCCAACTATATACAATCATATTATAAGTCAGGAAGCCGTCACATGACGTCATAAAACATCATAAATATACGCGTCTTGCACTTATTGATGACCTCAGAACAGTTCTGGAATGTCTTATAATCGAAATAATATGTATAATAATCCGAAACTAAGTGTAACTAATATGTTTGTATTATTAATGTAATGCCGCGTCGCACAAAATATATTTTAAGAAAATCAAATACTTAAGTATGTGAACAATATTTATTTTATTATACTTAGAAGAAAATTTATTTATCAAGCTTAGGTATTTATATTAAGTTATCGATATCGCTATAAACACCTACCTATTTTTTTATGTAGTTCCTGCGTGGTCATAGAGCACACAGACAGAGGTACCTCAATACAAGTTCACTTTAAAATAAAGTACCCTAGTATCAGGGTTGCCAGATTTTAGTTTAAGGACAGCGGGATTTTTAAACTTATTGAGTAAAAAAGGGACACGTTCGCCGAAAAGCGGGACAGTAAAAAAAATATTAATCGTAAGAGTTGTAGTTTTTATAAGTTATCTATTTGAGTATTAATTGGAGTTTCCAATCTTCAAAACCATATGAAATGATTTTTTGAAATATCGAGATGTGGTATCACTGTTCAGTGATATCGTATTCGATAAAGCGTATCCTTGAAAAGCGGGACTGAGCTCGTCCCGCGCGGGATATTTACTAGAAGTTTAGTCTGGCAACGCTGATTAGTATACATTTTATATTATATTTATATTAACATGTTACATGTGATTTCGGCAGCACAAATTCTATTAACCCTTATGTTTGTTACTGTACTAAGGTCGTAGCTAAGTAAGTTATCAATGAGTAATGGGTATATTATATGTATTGAAAACTCACATTGTAAACATAACTATATAAAATGTTTTAAAAAAAATGTCTTGTTATAGCTTATTATCCTGGTTATATAATAGGAGACTTTTCTTTAAACCAAGTTACTAAATAAAACTAAAAAATTTGGGTTAGTTTAGATTTAAAGTGAAGGTAGGATATCATTTGAGTTGAGGTTTGGGGAGTAGACCAAGTCGCTAGCAACAGCTAGTTATGAATGAAGGATTAGTTATTATTCCATAAGAAGTACCCTCCTCTCTCCCCCCTCTATTCCCCCTAAATTATCTTAATGTTATAACAATTATTCTGAAGTTATCTGAACCTGTGGCAGTTTCAATTTCAGGGAGACCTTGTTATTATTCAGAAAAGTATCGGTACGTCTGACTTTTAAAAGAATATTATGTGATTTTCATAGTTAAAAAGTGTTTTTAAATATATTGTGAAACCCGTCTAGCTCATGTCATTTATAAAAATCCATTAATCAAAACCCAAGTTGTAAAATTTCAAGTAAATATATAAGTATATATTAATTAATAAAATACTATAATATAAGACGATTGATGTTATTTTATTAAATCTTATTAACCATTTACTGTTGTGGCATTGAATGTTGCTTTGCAAAATAAAGTTATGAAATAATTATTTAGTTTGTTTTTTTTCAAAGCCTAAACTAATCTTCACTTACATAAAAATACATATAAATGAAAAAAAAAATCATTTCATATTATATAAAGCATTATACGTAAATAATATAAAAGTGCACGAATAGAGAACACTTTTAATAAATGTACCTAATAGGTATTATTTTACACAAAAAAAAAACAGTAGATAATATCTTAAATTGGTAGATCATTTTCTGCTAGTCTAGTAGTAGTAATTGGTGATTTTCAAGTCTTATATTATAAAAAAAAATATATGTATCAACTAACACCTTAAATACGTTACATTTGTATACAAAATACGTTAATTAAGAAACATTTATATTTTCATTTGTTTCATTTGTGTGTATTTTGATAGGTTGCGGAGTATTGATCTCCCCCCCCCCCCCCCATCCTCCCCATGCTCGTCCGTCCATCACTAGGCTATCCTTAAAAATCCTTAACGGTTTTAACCGACTGCACGGGGGGCCGAAGTAAGGGAGAAGCGAGGTAATTATTAAAATATATATATATATATCATAAACCAACGAACAATTTAGAAATATTTTTTTAGTACAATATATATTTAGTAAATAGTGTCACATCAAGACTCCGATTACAGACACGGACAAACAGATAGCGGTCTGTCAGTTCTGTCACCTTATGGACGAAATTAATAAAAGATTGATCTAACATTTGAGATTGAAATCAAACTTAGTTTGCGGTCTGATGAATTAATTTTAATCTTTAATATTATCATTTCAACGATCGATTCAGGACTTTATAAATGAGATGTAATGTTTTTCTAAGTCGCCTTCCCTCGCTGGGTGTGGGTGCTCCCTCCCCTGACATACTGAGCGAGCAGTATTAAGACCAATCTTTATTATAATAAAATTATTATGTAAATGTTACATTTCACAGTAATTATATTCATATAATTAGGCTGTATTTACGTAGAATTAAATCGAACTAGTTTCGATACCATTCGGGGCTCTTATACTTGTATATATATGTATTCATGAGCTCTAAACATGGCGGACTGGCGCCGTAAAACTAGTCGGGCACATTTTTGTAATTCCACGTGAATACAGCCGGATAAATATAAATATAATATTCATAGTTCACGAAAGTTTAAATATTAAGAAATAAAAATCTAACAGTGCATTGTTTATGAAGCACATTTTAAAACAATATTTACAATATTTAATAATTTTAACAATATATAATAAATATAATTTTATAACTTTTCTTTAGTTCTTTACAATTTACTTACTTATCAATTATAATACTAACTAGAAGCACCAACAGATTATTTAATGTAATCTAGCCGAAAGGTTCAAGACCAAATTACATTATACGATCTGAGCCACTCTATCTCGACCGTCGTAAATCGCATCGCATAGTGAAATGTTTGTTAGTGAGTAGTGTTTCTCTCTGATTCAAGACGCCTATTAGCTATTCTTCAAGGTCAAGTATGTTTAGATCGTATAATGTAATGTTACCAAATGAGACGCATCGAAACAGTGCTTGTATTAGATCATTGTGAAACTTACAAAACAATGAAGTCGACAAGAAAACATAGGTTACCTGTTTGAAAAGTATATTAAACCAATATGTTATATATTGGTTTGTGTACCTACAGACAAATTAATAAGTCATCAAAGTTAATATAATTTTATTACATTTAAACTGACCTTTACTATATTATTTATATAATAAACACCAATACCAAAAATCACACATTTAACCGCACCAATACAATAAATCAGGTACTAAGAGTATTTAATTGACTTTACGAATATTTAGATATTAATCTGTAAGTGATTAAATAACAAATTGCCTTTGGCTTAAAATTAAGACAGAAAATATATTCTAAATTACATTCAAAGTAAAGTAAAAGTTTAATATAAAACACTATTGCACTTACGTCGACGTCTTGTTGAGTTTCAAGGGTTTCTATGGAGATACAGAGAGAAGAACCGGCTGGAAACTTCATAGACACTTATTTAAACCATTTAGAATATAAGTAGTATATATTAATTTATATATAGAAAATATCATAGGCCTAGGAATATAATAATAAGAAGACGAACTCTTAAATGTACTTTGTAATTTGTATCGTAACATCGCAAGGAGGGGATATCGTTATTTCAATTCCAAAACCAACATATACGCGAATACTTAAATAATAACGAGGTAACATTTAAATTAGTTCAAACAGTATTTTAGTAAAATTTGTATTTGGTACATCGATAACTGCACTTTATAATTTTTATTTTATTTATTGGACGTTATCTTCAAAGTAATTTATCCGATTCTAAAAATATCTTAACCAATATTTAGATATAACATTCACGTTGGACCTAAGCTATATTATATTATACGCTTGAAATAATAATAGGGCTTTTAGAGGAGAGCAATTAATTATTACGCCTTGTAATTAGGTTAGAAAGATTTTTCTGTTTATATTTTATTAATATTTAGTTGTCTCCTAGCCATGATTTTAATAGTTTGATAGAAAAATACACATAGTTTACCTTTCTTTATCTTTTCTATTTAGTTTACCACTCTTTTCTTGTATATATTATCACGAAATTAATTCACACATCTCAAATTAAATCTCCATAAGCTAAGAATTCACTGCTATATAGTATTTCAAAGTATTTGTTAATTTGAAAGGTCACCAAAGGTCTAGCAAAAAAGTTTAATATGAAATAACTAAAATAAGAAACGTACGAACAACGTTGATATTGTTTTTATTTTTATCGATATTTTCAAATAACCCGCCATAATTCTCAAACTGTCATTCTTATTGATATTTGAATTTGGCGCCACACATTAATGCCAACGTTAAAATAGTTATAAGAGAATCAGTCAGAAGACATAAACAGTTTTTATTTAAATTGACATAGATTTTTGAGATTACTTTATTATGTTTTGACTTTTCAATATACCAAAAGAGCAATATAATAAACAATTCAAGGTTCAAATTCTATCATGAGAAAATTAGTTTTTTAGATTTAACAATAATTCACAGTTACAAAATTTAATGAAATACCCCCATAAAAATATTTTTTGATTACCACTATAAACTCCAATGTATTGCTTTACTATTTTATTTGTACTTTGAATAACAATTATTTGCAGTAATAATATTTTCCTTAACGATTGCTCAACTTTTTTTTGTTAGATTTGTATATAAAATTTAAATATAATATCTATATACAATATATAAAATAGGTTTGGATGTGATGCTCGGTTATACAGACAGACTAGTATTACGCCAAAAATAATTATGGTGTTTATTATATACATGATAATCGGAAATGAATATTTTTTTTTCTAATCACAACTTAATTATAAATATGAACAGGGATTGCATAAATATAATAAAATAAAATAAATAAATATATTTTTTTAACAAAAAGTATTATTTTTACAAAAAAAAACTTCAAACAAGATAGATAAAAGACGCAGTTTGTAACTTCTGACAAGTCCCACTTTTAGGGTTGCTAAGGTTGGTATGCTTGACGCCACATTACGCGCACATGCGCAGAACGACAGGTGGTCGGCGACTCGACCCAGCTATTCCGACCGAACATCGACTTCTCATGCTCATCATCAGCCGCTATCGTGCCCAAGCAAGAACGATATGCAGTGCTTTGTGTTGAAGTGGTCGTGGTGACATGGCGTCTGTGTTTTAAGTGTTGTAGAAAGTGTTAAAACAATCAAAATTTTGTTTATTTACAATGAATGTGAATTATGACCGTGTTTGTCGACTGTGCTTGTCATCTAGATGCGAATTATTACCGATATTTCCTACCACCAGTTCGGATGATTTGGAACCTCCTGTCCTCGCTTCAAAGATTAATGATTGCGTGTCAGTGCAGGTATGTAATGTGCTAAATGTGTATCAAAAAGGAGTTTCAAGTGAAAGTAGACCCTTGGTGTAAGTGAGAACTCGTCATCCGGCTCAGTTCGTTTTAATGACAGGCAACGCTGCGTCTAGGTGGAGATGTCGTAAGAACGTCCACCATTTTGTTATGCTCCAAAGCTATCGTTCGACTCGTGGCCGTGTCGCGTCGCACTTCGTGCAGCCGGCAGGAACGCTCGCGTGATGAGGGTCGGTTTTGGGATTATTCCCGTAGGTTCGACCGGGAAGGGGCCTAGATATCGCATGGCATTGGCTATCGAGAGTATTGATTTATCGGACGAGCAGACCAGTGCAGCTCGTCCCTCGGATTCGGATCGAGCGTCGGTGTCGGCGTGAGTGCGCCGTGCATGTGTGCGTGCCTATATCGAGCGGTAAACCTCGAGGGGCTCGCTGGCGGCTGGTTGCCACTCGACTCGCTTCTACTTATTCGGTCGAGCAGCAGGCGCTCGTCGCTCGTTATACCTACGCCTACTTAGTTTCTCCTCGCGTATCTGTACGAGGCGCGGTTTCGACTCATGTATGACTATAGTGTGATGAAACTCGCGCGTATTTGCCTTCCGTGAAATGATTGTTGGTTATATTTTTTCCAGATAAGTGAAAATGACGACCTGCCAACGAATGTCTGCAGGAAATGCATTGACAATGTCAATAACTGGCACATATTTAAGACAGTATGTGAAAGAACACAAAACAAATTACAATCATTTTTAAATAAGGAGAGTAACCAACTAGAAGAGGTGGGTTCACATAGTATAGAGATAGTGTATGCTTAAAATTGACAGTTTAATATATTATGTCCTTTGATGGATTTTCAGGTTAAAATAAAAAATGAACCCTTATCTGATGAAGCTTATGATGAAGGAGTGGTTATTGATGGTTCATACCCTGATAGTGAGGTAATTAATTTTTACCTATGATATTATGTTCCATGTCTATATGTAATATTTTAATCATCTATCTAGATTGACCTTACATTTAGTGTCAAGGACTTTAGAACTTAGTGTGTCATATCATCAATTTCATAGAAGTTCAAGTATAATAAAATTATTAGCCAAGTTATTCAATAAATATTCATTTGTTTAATCATTATTATCTTACTGGTACTTTTTACAATATAAATAAGATGTAGTAATTAATAAGACAAGTATTCATTAAATAATTATGTTTCCAGAATGCCACCACATCAAGTAAAGTCCAGCCGGAGGGACCACCCATTTTGGCATCATTGGGGCTCACGCCGAGAAGTGATAAGGTAAAGATTGCGTCCAATGTCTTATCAATGAGTGCTGTACAATTGTTTGATATAAAATGTAATATGACACTTCAGTTTGTGTACTCGAGTATAATATAAAAATTAGCATATTTAACAGATATTTGGGATATGAGTTAGAGAATAGTTTAACTGAATTAATTTCATCCACAGAAATATGTAGATCCAAGGATGGATTGGCAACGAGTCCATGCCATTTTGAATATTGTACAAGAAAGTGATGTCATTGACTCACTTCAGTCTATGGAAGAGTGTGATGTGGTACATCATTCTGATCATGAATCAGATTCTGAATCAGAATTATGTAATGATTCTATTAATAAATTCTTAGATAACAAGAATGGATATATATGTAAAAATGGGACAATCCTCTCAAAAACTCCTATAGTTACATCGGCTGGTACAAACAGTAAAATAAAACAGGTTATTGAATTGAGAAAACGGAATTTACCTGCACTTAGTAACTGTCCTCAACCTAAAAATGCTTGGCAAATGTTGTTTACCGATGACTTATTGGAACTCATTATTACTTCTACAAACAGAAAGATTGTCAAAAATAATAGTGAAATGGAAAGCACCAGTATTAGTGAAATCAGAACAATAATTGGAATTCTATATTATCACGGTATAATGAGACCCACACATCAGGAGTGCAGCGACCTCTGGCATAATGAATATGGAGCAGTTTGTTTACAAAATGGAGTTACATATGAGCGTTTTAATTTTTTACTACAAAATTTAAGCTTTGACAATGAGGATAATGATACCATTGTACAATACGATATCATGAAGCGTATGAGGGAAGTTTTTGAAATATTTGCTCTAAATTGTAGAAATTCACTGAATATCGGCAATCTAGTTGTTATTGATGAGATCATAGGTCCTGTCCAGGGTCCTTGTCCATTTAGATATAATATAAAGAATAAAAATAATCAGAAAGGTTTTAAACTTGTTCTTCTGATTGACCCAGTTACCTTCTATGTGTCTAATTTGGATGTTATAACTGATCCTTATTTTGGGAGTGAAGATATTGTAGCAAAATTAGTTCAACACTTAGCTGGCTCGGGTCGGACTGTTATAATGGATAGTTGGTTTACTTCACCTACATTTATTAAAAAGTTACAGAGTGAATACAATCTGTACAGTATTGGAGCTCTTCACCCCAAAGATGAAATTATACCACCACTTTTTTTATCTCAGTACAGAAAAGATATCCCATTTATCAGTGGATTTTTAGACCAAGATATAATTCTCAATTCTTATGTAAAGCATTCAAAAGTTTTTAACATTATCACTAATGACCCTAAATATTATAAGAGAGGTAATACTAGCAAGGGGTCAGCGGCTGCTGTTTACAAGAAGTACCAGCCGTCCGTGGAGGTGTTGGACGTGCTGATGCACTACTACACGGCCGCGCAACACACCAACGACTGGACGCTATCATTGTTCTTCATGCTTCTCAACATAGCGTCCATCAATGCTCAAGTAATCTGGAGTACGCACCAGAGAAGTGATGTGGTACAGCGTCGTATATTTTTAAGACAACTAGCATTAAGTTTGATGGAAGCAAATGCCCCAATGCCATTTTTCACTGACGTCGAACATAAGAAAAGAAGAATTTCCATACCCAGAGACAGTCTGGGAAATGTTATTAATTGTAGGAAAAGATGTAGACTCTGCATTATTTCATTTAAACGAGATCGCAGAACAAAACAAATATGCTATAAATGTGGTACTTACATCTGTAGAGAGCATACTTTACAGTACTGCACTAACTGTGTATCTTAAATGTTATGTTACTGCGACCACAGTTTAATTATTTACTTTAGAATTTCATAGTATGTAAGAAACACAACAATTGTATTCTGGGCTATTTTATAATTATATTAAAACAAAATACAAATATAACCTACAAATCTACTTTCCACTTATTTACCAAGTGAATTGTGAACACAACTTGAATTATATTAAAAGACCAGTAAAATATTTTTTTCTTAATTAATTGGTAGAAAAGTGATTGAGATTCATATAATATAGAAATAAGTAAAATTCACCAACAGGCCATACTCTTGGTACAACATAAAGGAATTTGTATTCAATGGGTTTATAATTTATACATATAATAAAAATTTTAAGAATATAATATTGGTATAAATAGAACATTTTTTCAATTTTTTTTTTTTTATTAAAATATGTACTCATTTCGAATTATCAAACTGTCGTCAAACTTTTTTATTTAAAGTTTATTTATAACATACTGTCTAATAATAGTCAATAAAACACATTTCAATTGAATATTTTCAGGGGGTGGATAGTGAAAAAGACGAGGACTATGAAGACGAAGAAGAAATGGAGCAGCAACAATTCTCCAATGTCCCAAGTATGCCGGAAGTTTCAATAACGGTCATGAGACCCAGTGGCGAAACTCTTCATGCTCGTCAAGGCATTCAAGAAATTGCCTCCAAGGATTGTCTTGTTTGCGGTCGATCCTATAGATACTCCCACAATGCCCGAAGGCACGAACTTAACGCTCACAGTTTTGATAGGTACACCAATAAAATAACACATAAAAAATCTCAGTCACATATGCAACCAAAATTCAGACCAAACCCATTTAACCCAAAAGCTCGTTTAATGCCAAACCCAATTAGCCACAAAATGCAATTTAATTCAAAATCGATGGCGGGGAGAATCATGCCACAGAGAATTGTTGCACCACCTAAGCCAATTCCGATCAAAACATCTAAAGCTTCGCAAAATAACTTGCCATACCCTCTTCGTATAAAAGCTTTAAAAGATTTACAAATAAAGAAAAAAGAACCACAAATTTTGAAAACATTGCTTACATCTAAACCTGAAGTTGTGGTATCTGAGCCTGAAATAATTAATTCTGGTCCAGAGAGTCCAGAAACATTAATTTCCGAACCGGAAATAGCATCGTTCCAAGTGGAGACAATTCTGTCAGAACCAGATGGATTCGCTAATCAACAAGACGATGAGGAAGCAGACAATGATAACCAAGGACAACATTATGATACTGTTGATATGGAATCTGATAACGAAATAGAAATTGCTCGACAAAACGAAAATGATGTTGATATTGATGAAAATCCTTTAATTGACACCGAAGAGAACCAACATGAAGAGGAAAACAATATGGAGGAAACTCAAGATGAAAATGATGGAGATGATCATGAGGATAACGAGGATAGACAAGATGATTTAGTTAACAACGTGGACGGGGAGGGTGATGATAATGCCAAAGAAAGTCAAGATGATGACGCTGAGAAAGAAAATTACCAAAATATTAAGAACGAAGATAATGAAGAAGATGAAGAAATGCCAGCATTAAATATAGCACCAGTTGTTGAGATAAATGAGGACATGCAAACAAACTCGTACAACAGTGATGCAAATGAGGAAGAAGAAGCAGATGAAACTGTTGACCCCAACGACACAGTCGATGGTGATGAAGCAGAAAAAGATTTGGACCCAGATAAAGTGTACATCACTAAAACACAGAGAGACTTTATTTTGAAGTACCGTGATATTATTCAACAAATTAACACCAAACGGTGCCTTTGCTGTAATAAGGAACATCCACGAAGAAAAGCAGTAATACAACATTTACAGAAAAATGGACACAAGGTTCCAAAACATACTTGCTATAACTGTGTTGTGACTTTCGGACATATCGGTGCCTTGTTGAGCCACATGAGGTCTAATACCTGCACGGATCTATGGAAAATCATTTATAACGAGAATGGCATAACCGATGATATTGTATTGGAAGATAAACCTGATAACAAAATTCCGTACAAAGATGTTGTCAATGCTAGGTCATATGCCTGCAAATTGTGTCCGGCTAAATTTCAGCTTAAACAGTTTATAATGAAACATGTCTTAGATGTCCACGAAGATGGTCAATCACGAGTTCCCTTTTCTTGCGTTCATTGTGGGATGAGATTTAAAGACAAAAATATTGGTAAAAGACACATTCGCAATGGAGATTGCACAGTATACATTGCTTGTGAATTATGTTCTGAGAAGTTTATGAACATGCAAGATTTCAATGATCATGCTGTTTCTGTACACGCTGGCAATTTGGATCCGGAAAATCAGACTAAGTGTGTCGATGGTCGACCAACCGATTGTCCCATTTGCGGCAAGAAGAACAGTAGTTATCCCAATTTAGTAAAACATTTAAAAGCAGTACATAATGAAGAAAAACCTCATCATTGCCAACATTGCGACTCTAAATTTGAACAAACTACTGATCTTAACAAGCACATCTATATGGAACATTCTGATAGAAGCTTGGGTATGCAATCTATTGAGCCTGACATGTCAATTGTTAAAGAAGAGGCTGAAGAATACCACTACTCTTGTACAGAATGCAATGCTATCTTTGAAACTGTAGATGCATGGACCGATCACCAAGTTGCTGAACATAATCAGGTCGCTCATCACTGCGATCAATGTGAAAAGAAATTTCTGCGACCATCTGAACTTGCAGAACATAAAAATACCCACCTAAGAGTCAAATTTTATCCTTGTGGCGTTTGTCCCAATTCATACAGCACTCCCCAAAAGCTAACAGAACACATGCAGCAAATGCACCCTGGGGCTACCACACGTGGGGGTGATAGCGATTTCTATTGCGATATCTGTGTAAGATCATTCAAGAGTCGTCAGGCATACTCGAATCATATGCGTATTCACTCCAGGGTGCCTACTACCAACAGGAAACCAGGAGAATCTAAAGGGTTTGCACCTCAGATAGTTGGCAAACCCATAAAACAATTCTCTATGCAACCTGGATTCAGCCCATTTGTCCCAAATGCACCTTATTGTTGTGATATTTGCGGTAAAGGATTCATGCATAAGAAAAACATATGGAAACACAAGAAAGTACTCCACGCTGACCTTCTTAATGATAGGAATGACAGCGAGGAAAATACTATGCATGCTTCTACTGAAGAAGATGAATATAATGTTGACGAAAACGGTGCAATCCTGTCAACTCCACAATTTAATAGTTTCAATTTCACCAATGACGCTTTACCATATTCTTGTGAAATATGCTATAAACGATTCCCTTTAAGAACATGTTTGTTTAAACACAAACGCGCAAAGCACGGAATTTCCAATCCCAACGTTAGTGGATCTTCAGAAACACAAACTCAACCATCATCGGCGGAGGGGAGATCGAGTTGCACTATATGTAAAATAACTTTTTCTGATAAGAAGTCATATTATCGTCATCGAAAAAATGTACACAAGTCGGTTGTTCAGATGTGCAAAATATGTGGTAAACCATTGAATTCTACCATAGAACTATATGAGCATCTCAAAGCTGCACATGCCCGTGAATTGCTCGGTTACAATGCCAATCAAGGGCCTAGCAAGTCTCAGGATGCCGGACAAGATATGGAAGTGGAATATGACGAAGACCAAGATTCGGCAGATCCAAGTGTCGACTACCAAGCTCGATATCCTTGCGACACGTGTGGAAAGCAGTTTGTAGGGCTATTAGCTTTGCAAAACCATCAGTGCATAAATCAGATTCAGTCACAGCCGCAGACATTTGAGTGTGAAATATGTCACAAGAGCTACACGTCAATCGCCGCTTTGAAGAGCCACCGCGGATGGCATCTGCGGTCTCCAGACGGTAAAGCCGCTGCCAACAACACCGGGCTTTGGATGCCACAGAACAAGGTAACGACCAAAGTGAGCAAACACGAAGTCGTAGATCCCGTTCAACTCGCGCGCGTTCAACACACGACGCCGGCCAGCATCGCCAAAAGAAGGTTACCACCGGAAGTCGAAATAACCGTCGTCAATCCTAATAAAAAAATGCGATCAGACGATTCCATCGAATTAGATCACCAGAATAACTCCTCCGGCGTACCCGAAGACAAATATTGCAACATTTGCGATAAAGAATTCACAAAACGAGCGGCCTATCAGCGCCACATGGACGAAGTTCATCAACCTAACTCCGTCTTCTGTCCCGTCTGCGATAAGAGTTTTACGCGAAAGTCCACATTAATCGTTCACATGAAGAAGCACTACGAGAGTGGCGAGGGTACCTCGGGCTCCCAAATGGACGAAGATTCGCACACCTGCGACGTCTGCGGGAGCGTGTTCGACAGCGCCAAATCCTTAATGGCTCATAAGAACATGCACCACGGGGAGGAGGAGTCCGACCAGTCCGAGGACGACGGCGGCGCGGCCGTGCTGCCGCCTGGCGAGTTTACGTGCGCGCAGTGCGGAGACGGCGTGGCCACACCACGCGACCTCATCGCGCACCGCTCCATGCACGCCACGCCCACCAAGTTCTTCTGCAACATCTGCAAGGTGTACTTCGCGAGAGCCCTGGACCTGTCCTCGCACACGCGCGCCCGCCACTCCGACAACGACAAGGTGTTCTTCCCTTGCGCGATGTGCGACCGCTTTTATATGAATAAGAAGAGTCTGCAGCGTCACATCGAAATGGCTCACTGATCCTCGCGTGAGATTCCTTTAGAGTGAGTCCCCCGTTTGATGCGAGAGTGAGTGTCTCAGAATGAAGCGCGGCGGACCGAGTGATATTAGAGTGTCATTTCCTAATTGTAAATAATATTTGTGATGGCCGTCGATCGTCTTCAGCGAGACGGTACCTACCGAAGTAATATTATACTTGTCTATCATTCCTTGGTTGCCGAGCGGCGAGCACAGTTTTAATCGTTTATTTTAATATTTTTTATTCGTAAGTATTTGCTCACGTGTTCTGTTATTTATTTTTTTGTTCCATTAGTTTGGATATTGAATATTTTCTTTTATGTAATGTTTCATTGCATGCCGGCGTTGAAAACGATGAATAGGTTAGTAATTATTTTTAATCTATAATGTGGTAATTAAGTGGAATAATTATCTTTTTCTATATTTTGAATATTTGAATCGGGCCAAAATTTTGAGTATAGTCAGTAACAGTGGCCGTAGTGCTAAACTGTTTATATGTAAGTATGACGTGTCCTTCTATTGTAACATTAGGCTTATATACTTCGTCGGTTCTCAGGCTTGTTTGCTTATTTTAAACATGATTTTGTTTTACCTTAGATTGTAAATAGTTTCTTATCTTATTAAATAGTAATTTGATTATTTCGATTGAGAAAGGCGTTGTCGGTTTAAGTTTTATTAAAATGTACTGATTATTTTATAGTAATTTCAAATGTATATTTTATACAAACTAATAACCACTAAGGGCATATTATATCCTCATCTATGGTGACTTTTTGGTTAAGGCCTAAGTTATTAAGTCACGGTGATCCTTTGTCTATTTTATTATGAACTAATGTCGTTTTTCTCAGCATCATTAACATCGGCAGTGACAAATTTGACCATAAAAAGATTTTATATAAAAAAACATATTTTTGTATTTAAAAGCTGTTAACTACATTGCGTAAATAAAAATGTATTTATGTTAAACTACCCCCAGTTATAAACACGCGATATAGTATTGTCACATATATGTTTATTATGTATTAAAATTATGATCAGATCAAATCGAAATAAAAATTAAATTTTAAATACACTTATATGTGACTCTCCTCTATGGTTGTATTGCTTATAATAAAAAATCTTTTTAATTAATCATTCTAATAGATATTTTTTAAACAGTACAGTGAACGGTTTAAAAGCTGTAATATTTGTCTTAAGCCATAGTTTTTTGTTATTGCAATCATAAAATAGAGTATATTTTATGTGGTAAAAAACAAGGAAGCAATAGAATATTTCGTAATTCAGACATCTAATGTCTACTAATTGTAAATAAAAGACATTCTTCCAGTAACATTACACACTTTGAAATGTTTAATTAATTATATCATTTGTAAACTTAAATCTATATATACTTAATGTATAAAATGGTTTTATATTAAATCCATTGTTAAAATTTATGAACATCTTATTAAGAACATTGTCAAAGAAATATTGAATATTGTGTTATAAATACTATAATGTTTTGTATGATATTAGGATACATAATATATTTCCATAGATGAGGTTTGTTTTTGTCAACTTTGTGGTTCCAATAAAGTGACTTAATAATAATTGTTTCTTTTTTATTTCGTTTATTATGTTGTTAATATATTATTATAATAATTATTTATAAATAATGTAATAGGCGACCTATATAGGTATAGTTCAAATAAATAAAAGATGTAGTCGTTAAAAGAATATACACGTTTTAAATATTTTGAAACTGTTCGTATATTCAGTGTTAATTCTTTAATTAAAAATCAAATCTATAGTTAGACAAGTGCCTGTATTGATACGTTGCAAAAAGTTAAAAAAACTTTAGTAACTACAGCAGTAGTAGTTTTTCATTTTATTATGGTTCAATAATTAAAAATATTTTCGTCAAATTATCTCTTAATATAATTCATAATGAATGACCAATCTTTCGTCAATATTACCGTAAATAACAACAATACCTGGGATTAGTAATTGTAATCTATGCCTATTAATATACCTAGAATGTCTATGACCTCTGAGTGAAAAAAGATTGAAGAATTCATCAACATGGAAAAAAAAAGCTTAACATGTCTAAACCTGTTCAGAGATGATATCAAGGAAGTTTGACTTAAAATTCCTAGATTATATTAGACAGACTAGTAGTTTCGGTTTAGAGCTAGGTCTGGTAAGTACATTTGAATGTGATTTAAACCGATTCCGTTGGCTTTTCGATCCAATAAGAAATCTAAGTGATATTCCTTTTACAACTCTGGTTAGTTTATTAACAAAGAAATAACTCAAGAAACCTCGCGTTGAAAAATCATTGAGTGAAATGCAACGAGTAAGACTTGTAAATACCAACAATTATTATAGAATAAATATTTGGAAAAAATAAATGATTTTTATTTATTTTTTCTTGTGTTAAATAAGGAGCTAGTGAGCATGGAAGTGGTTGAATACGGAGTTGCTCTTGTCACTGAAAATGCCCAACGAGAACAGGACAGTTCTACCGCAAAAGTAATGGTACAGGATCCCTGGTACACTTAATCATTTATTACTATCAAGCTGATTTTTCGTGGATAGCTTCCTTTTGACTAGACGCCCAAAGTTTTTTCCTTACAGAAATGATAAATGGTAGCTTAATAGGGATATCTAGGATAATATATGTTGATTGATTGAATTTTCCTTTGTTAATTATCAAGATAATCATCTAAATAACGTGAAAAAATATTTGTCCTACAAAATATAATTTCCTTAGGGAGTCACCCCTCTCCAACATGTATCACAAACAAGGCCATGAAAAATAATTAATAACCAGCTATTTTATTTTATTGGTTAGCTAACATTTGCATAGCTTACTACCCACATAGTCCTACAAATTGCTTGTTCCGTTATTCCAGTCCTCCAGTTAGATAGTTTGAATTCATGAAATTAAAAATAATTTTATTTTGTACATTTTGCTATTAGAGCTGAGGCACACTCATATCATTGCTTACAAACACAGTCACAGTATTGTTTACTGTGGACGAGGTATCCTATACTTGCCCAAGCTGGTGTCGATCATAACCACGTCAAGTTGTTTTTAGTCAATCTCGTTTTTATTCGTCTTTCGAAAAATAATTTGAATAATGTCTAGAATATCTGTGATGCAAAATAATAATGGAGTGTTTTTTGTGTAATTTATTATCTGAAAACTAATTTTATAGAAAAAAGAGAAGTAATAAAAAAAAATTAGAGATATGCAGCTTTCTTGTTAGATATTTTTTTCTGCTGGAAAGCATTATAAACACAAATATTGTGATGCTGTATTGCCTGAAAGTTGGAGTCATGAAATACTCGTAATAGATTAACATTCCTCTTGTTACAAGGAATTAAGAGTAAAATCTAAATATTTGTCTTATGAAAGATAAGTCGATTATTATATTTTTTTTTGAATGAATAAAAAATAATTTAGTAAGTTCATATTTTTACGTAATTATCTGGAAAAAATGGAGTAATGTTAATCTGATAGTTTTGTTGTATTCTTTGCATAATAATTATAGAAAGTATATTTTTCATTTTTTCTTAAAAAAAATAGTTTATAAGATAAATATATTTGAAAATAGATGAAATTTTCCACATGTTTTCCATTTACTACATTAACAGTCAGAGAGTTCGGTTATGTTCGGAAACGTTCGATGGTTTTCCAGAATGCCTGTAAATTAAATTATCAATTGCCATTCAATATATTTTATAATGCATAGAAAAATAATATATGTATTTCATTTCTTTATGATTTAAATTTATATTCTTATATAACTATATTTTACTAAGAATCAATTTAATGTAAGTTCAATTTTCAATCGCGATGATGTTCGCTGATATTTACATCGACATTATTTACTTGTATGTTTCTCAAACATAGTTTCTATTTTTTGTTTTAATAATTTCTCATACACAGAATTGCCGCAAACGCTCGAACTAGACAAAACAACTTCGAGGGCGAAACCAAGAGGAGAATTCAGCTAGGTTGCGCAGTGTTTGGGAAACTTTGCCGAGTATTTTTATCACCCATACCACAAAGTCAGAAAATGAAAGTCTTTAACCAGTGCGTCCTACCAGTCATGACCTATGGAGCCGAAACGTGGACACTTACAGTACGATTAGTCCACCAACTTAAAGTAGCTCAGAGAGCTATGGAGAGGGCTGTTTTTCGTATCTCTCAAGGATCGAATCCGAAACGATATTATTCGTCAGAATACCAAGGTCACCGACATAGCTCAGCGGATTAGCAAGCTGAGGTGGCAGTGGGCTGGTCATATCTACCGCAGAACTGATAAACGTTGGTGTTGACCAGTTCTGGAGTGGAGACCGCGAATTCGTTAACGTAGTGTGGGACGCCTTGCAGCTAGATGGAGCGATGACACATGCAAAGTGGCTGACAGTGACTGGAAGAGAAGAACCGTAAACCGGGTTCAGTGGCGTGCCTTGGGAGAGGCTTATGTCCAGCAGTGGCCTAGTGTGAGCTGATGATATAAATATCCGATGATAACCTTTCCAGGAGATTGTATTGCTTTTGGGCGCTTTGGACGAGGTACTCCAGTTGCTCTCCACTCAGATGACGACTGTTTTGATTCCGGAGTGAAGTGATAGATCCATGTTTCATCCATTGTCACTTCTCGACGCAAAACTTCGGTTATTACGTTTAAACATGACCAAACATTTCTCAAAATCTTCAAGACGTTATTGTTTTTGGTCAACAGTGAGCAAGCGCGACATGCACTTTAATCAGAGCTTTCTCATAGTCAAATGCTTAAGCAATATAAAGCCAACATATTCCTTACAATGTCCCCTAACTCAAACAACTTCACTTTTCGATCATTCAAAACGATTTTCAGGATTTTGGAACTGAACGAGAGTAGCGAGCAAAGGTTCCATTTCCAATCCGGGTCTGGCCGATTCGGTTTGAAGTCAGCAAATCAACGTTTAATTGTTGTTTCTGATGGAGCGGTGTCCTTATAACACTTTTCTAGGTATTGCTTCGTTTGAACTGTATTTTCTACCGAGAAGCAGTGTAAAATTAAAACATGAAATTGTTTTTGTCGAACTTATGAGTAGAATATTAACTGAAAAACGAGGAATGCAATATAGACTAGCGCTAACAATTTTATGATCCAGAACCCATGTGCTATATATAGGTTAAATAAGAATGGTTTAAGTAAGAGTTCTATGTACCTTTAGGTTATACGCAATCTAGGATCTAGAATTTTTTTAGTTTAAGCAAATCAAAGTAGTTACAAATACCTATGTTCTTTTTTTATATTTAAACTTTCGTGAATCATGACTATTATATTTATATTTACCCGGCTGTATTCACGTAGAAATTAAATCGGAATGTGCCCGACTAGTTTCGAACCCGTTCGGGGTCCTTAATCATGAGCTCTGAGCGTGGCGGACTCGCCGCGAGTCCGCCACGCTCAGAGCTCATGATTAAGGACCCCGAACGGGTTCGAAACTAGTCGGGCACATTCCGATTTAATTTCTACGTGAATACAGCCGGGTAAATATAAACCTATGTTCTTATGTACTTATAATTAGTTATAAAAATATTATTGACCCTCTATCTATCTATATATCTGTATTATCCTACACGAAACGAAAACGTTTTTCGTTTACGTATTCTTGTATGAAATGACTACGTTATTCGTTTAAAAAAAACAAACCTAAACTCAGCGCACTTAGTCCTATTCGTCGAGGGGATCCAAAAGCATCCGTCCATTAGTATACCTCACGGTCACTCAATCAAGTTCGACGGTAAAATCTTATCAAAACTAAACTAAACTCGCCTGACCTAGCCTTTTTTGTGTAGGAGATCAAGAATCAGCCTTCAAAGTTTGGACTTTCAGGTCACAAACAGAAACAATACTAATATCACATTATAAAACATATTATATTTTACATAATAAAATAAATTTAAATTATTAAAAGTATAAATATATGAAAAACCTATAAATTCAAAAATATCAAAATTGTTTAATAAATTGTTTAATGTAGCCATTATTTCACGACTATACATGCGTATGTGTGCGTGGTCAAGTTTTGTCAATGTAGTTAAGTGTTTTGCGACCCATCTGTTTCGTAAACGTGTCCTTAATTATATTTACTGCGTTGTTTTGTAATGTAGTACTTATCGAGGTACTTTTATAAAAGCGGTTAATTGTATTCATTTGGCTCTCAAACTGCTAAAGTAGTTGTTGCTAATAATATAGGATTTTGTAAATAAACACATTATAGATTGCACAAAACATTTTAATATAAACTTAAAAAGTCGTACAACAATATGAAAAATTATTATTGACTAATTTATATTCGCGGACAGAAGAACCGCTTAGCTATATTATGCAAATATACTATCTTTAACACTTCCTTCGAATATATCTTACAAAAAAAGAAAAATAAAAAGTATCTTTATTAATAAAAAATCTCATTACACTAAATTGTATTATACTTATTAAACTTACGTCATAGATTATCTACAAAATACTGTAGCTTTTTGGGCAGTTTTTCAATCGAGCTCCTAAAGTTACATTACATACTTTTAATAAGAATAGGGCATTAATGAAGTACACATTAAGGTACTGAAATCATACAACTAGACTTAATCTAAATCAAAATATAAAAATAGTAAAAAAATAGTTGCACCTTTCCGTATACAACTTGTCATTGTTGTGCTTTGAAACGTGAGGGGTCCACACGGGGCGCACGCCTACAGTATTAAAGCAATTTACAGATAATTTTGAAAATTTACCTAGTCCGTTCTATTAAAGAAATACGAATGCACGCCGTGTGGACCTACATCGGTGACGTCACGCGACGCGTCTGTCGCAAGCAACGACAAGCTGGCTACCTAAGCCCGCATACCTAAGCACAATCTCTTATCGCTAAGGACGACCTCGATTGAAACACTGAACTCAAACGCCAAGTGAAATATAAAAAAGATAAATAACACATAGTATTTTATTCCCATGATTTTGCATGCACCCGTTAGTTTATGAATTGAGAAATATTTTTCTATCATTATTCCATATTCATGTCTTTTTTAACAATATTATATAAATATACCATACAGACTAAGACCGGCCGCCGCGGCGCGAGCGGCCAGCGATGTACACGAGGACTAACTAATATCTTCTTAAAAAAATACTGTTAGATTGAAAGGTAGCTAGTCCTATAATAGTAATGTATATTATAAGAGTACAATCGTACAAGGGATGATTACTCTAGGTGAGATCTCCGACGCCTTCGGGCGGCCGCCGCGCCGACCGACCGCGTCCGACCGGATATGCAATTATTTATATATTTATTAATATGAGTACAGAACGCACCGGCGGGTACGCTGTACACTTAGAAAGTATGAATTTTCAATATTAAAAATACGTTAATTTCTCTATTGGCCTTTATTACATTCACGTGAAAAATTAGACATTTCGCGTACGAATATATTATATTATGTATAGATATTTAAATATCAGTATTTATTTAGATCGGAGGACGTATGTATACAGGCTCGCTCTAGAAGGTACGTCGTCGTAAGCGCACGCGGCCTCTCGGCCTTTCGATCCCTTAAATCCTACGAATAATATATCGATATTGAACGAAGACATCCAAAAGTCGACTCGGCTTTAAATAGTACGAAAATAAATCGCCGGCGAGTCGCGCGGCCGATTATTGCTCCTATCGATAAATTTACACATCGACGTAACGAACGAGAATACAAAAAGTTATGGAAAATCGTACGGATATCACAAGCGACGGGCGGCGCGGGACGCCCCCGCGGAAAATAAAAAAATAAATCGCGGCGCGCGTCTCTGTCGTAAAAAAGTAAAGACTCTATTAGCGGATCGCGCGTGGCGAGGAGCGCGCAGGGGGGGCTCAGTTCGCCAGTAGAAGGTGTGCGGGGGGTGCGTGGGGGGCGTAGGGCGCAGGGGGCGCGCCGGGCGCACTCTCGCGCCGCGCCAGGAAGTAGGCCGCGGGGTCGGTGGCGGGCGACAGCGCACGCGCCGCCAGCTGCTGCTGCACAGCGCGTTGCTTGATGTAGTTGCTGAATTCGGTGGGCGACATGCGGTTGGCGCGCTTGCTGCTTGTTTTCAGCTTGGTGCTGCCGAACTTGGTTTGCGCGAATGTGGCAGTGGTGAAGGTGAGTGGCTGCGCGCGGAAGGGCGGACCCGGGGAGAAAGCTGCGGGTGCGGGCGGTGAGGGGGCCGCCACTGGCTCCACGGGTCGGAAGCACTGCGCCTCCGGGTTGAATGCGCGGGTCACCTAAAATAGAATACATTATTTAATTCAAAATATCTTTATTGAATTAGGCATTTATACGCACTTTCGAATCCTCCATTATTACATTACTAAACTGTCAGGAATTTAAGCATAAGTAATGGAATTCAACAATAATATATTCTCTGAGTAAATTATTTACTCTTTGTATATTCATTTGATAAAGACGACTATTATTCATAGTCAGTCAGCCGACAAAGTCGAGATGTAGACGATAAGGCACGTGACCTACAAATATGTCCGTAAGATAAAATGAATATAATTCTCTTTGAGCTTCAAGTACCTCTCGGTCGGTCCTCTCGTCGGCTGCACGCTCGTCGCTGCTGAACAGCACCTTCACCGCGCCCTTCTCGCCGATACGGTATGACACCTCACCTGAAAGCGACACCGAATTTATTATAATAAGATACAGGAACATGAATTCAGGTCACTGATTGTAATTACTTAAAACACATAATATATATTCTATAGACATATTATCTAAGTGAATATCTACTTTCGTTGTATATTATAAGTGTATTTAAATTTGCTCTGTATTTCTAAGCACAAAGGTCACGTTAAATAAGTATTTTACGAATGATTGTCGGTTTAATAGGAAGGAGCTAATTTAAACAATGCCAGCGGCAAGGACTGTTTCAAAAATGGCTACTTCATCGTGAATAATCCATGAACTCTTGTAATATTGAAGCCACACAAATTAAAATTAAGTAGATTAATTAAAACAGCCGTGAAACGGGCTCACATTTTTATAAAAGAAATATAAAATTGTTATATAAGTGATATTTAGCGTTTACATTATAATGAGATTAAAATTATTAACTACCTGGATCAACCCAAACGGCTAGGTCTCTGGGCAGATGTTCCAGCACGTCTCGGACTGGAACACCGGATTCCCTTGCAGCTCTCTCTAGCACGGGGTCTAACGGACCACCAGTCTTCAAGCATCGGAATGCAGACCCTCGGCATGGTCTGTCGGGGTACCAGTGACCCCTGAATTTGTCTTTCAACGCCTTTTCTAATTCCTCCCCGAAGATATTCACCCGTCGCCTTGGCAGTTTGTTGTAAAGGTACGATATGACAAAGTTGAGCGCCACTTGTACTTCAATATGCATCGTCGGTCTTACTGCGAACAAAAGAACACTATTTATAGATAATGGTTCGATTCGTTTGTTAAAATTCGGGACTACTTAACCCACCGGGCTGAGTTCCACTATTAGTATTTGTGAAATATAACGTTACAAAATCACGAATTATCTAAAGATCGAATTGTTTTTATCTCAATGATAAATAAGAGCAGCCGATAGCCGAGAGCAGGCTTAACTAAATAAATAATAAATATAGATTGACGCCTGATAAATATTCATGGTCTTAGTTTTTAGTTACTTTCATAAAATAGAAGGGAGGCTTTTGTCTCTTTTTATTTTTATTCTGTTCAGCAATCCTATATGACATACGAAGTTAATATATATAAGTAGGTACATTAAACAAACGACCCTTGAATTATTCATTTAAGGAGAGCTCATTTCAATCAATCGATTCCTCAAATGACATCGAATGTGTTCTGCGAAAAGCGCAACAGTTATTTATTATTAAACAGATATTTGATTGGACAGCAGACTGGGATATTTGATTCAGTAAATAAGTACTATTAATTGTTGATTTGTATCCAATAAGTTCATAAGACATGCGGATAAAATATTAATCTGTGTAATATTATATAATATCTTAGCTTATATTGCAGGAAAAGTCGCGTGAATAACAAGTATGTAGAAACGGTCAACGCCCTTAATATTACTCTCCTCATGTTGTCTTATTTTATATCTGTGAATACCGAATTAAAATGGCCTTCTTCAGATTGTGTGGGTTCGAAAAATGTAAAAGTTACGAGAAAAGATCAAAGAAAAGCGAAATACAATAATAAATAAGTTTCACATTTTTCTGTTTAAAATCTAATGCGGATGAAAACATTACGCCATTTGTAAAAATAATATCTAATTATTTCAATTCAGTTGCTTACATTGACTAATATTTCAATATATATCGTTTAATTATATTTACAGCATACATTTTTATTTTTAAATATATTTTAAATAAAATAAAATGAATACGTAAAAAACTTTTTGTGTTCAGATACATAAATATTTTGAAAATCCGTATCCGGGACGGCGGCGTGTTACGTCACGACCACGGTACGATTTGTTGGCAAGGAAAATATATGACTGAAAAATAAAAGAAATTATTTTTAACATAAATCAAACCAACATGTATAACGTATTTGATATTACTTGTCTTAAAGTATATCATAAAATAATAATTATATAAAAAAACACGTAATTTATTATGAATTTATAATGTCAGTTTGTGTAAGGTAATATATTTCCAACGTGACTGGCTTGTATTGATAAATTTCTTTATCTCTATCTCACGTATACGTTACTTATCTCATCTTTACCTACGTTTTATAAAACCTAGACAAAGTAAATTTAATCATTTTTACGTTTCATATTGGTTAAAATATCTTACTATTTAATTTACGTTTGATAAGAAGTATAGATAAACGGTTTATTTAGTAAAAGTCAGCTTTAAACACATTAGGTCCCGTCAACAATATTAATAAGCGATGACGAAATATACCAAAAATATAACAATATGACTCGATAAATATCAAAAATAGACTGGCTTTAAAAAAAGTGCCTACTTTGGAGAATTCTCTGTGGCTCCTACAAAAATGTCATGTCTGAAGATGTGACAAAATTATCAAGTAGTTAAAGTTGTAATATTAGTTTTCAACATATGTAAGAGTAGTTAATTCTCTACGAGATAATATAGCTTCTTCTTTCTATTAAACATCTAGATGTTTGTGAAATACAAAACAGAATTCGCCTAGAATTTGTATACCTATTTGTAGGTTGTAAAAAATCTCGATTTTGTAACAGAGTAAAAAACTGTACATTTTCATTAACACAGCAATAGGAATAATACAAAATAATAACAATTCAGAACACAGAAATGCCTATTTTTGCGTGCAAAAAGAATAATTTAATTATTTTGTTGAAATCAGAGTTATAAACGAGCGCGTAATAAATTAAACAATATTTGCCCACAATGTGTTATTTTCAGGTAAACGTGCTAAAAGCCTAAATAGCGTGTTGTCACGTTATTATCACGTGTGAATGTAAATATTAGCCGTCTGAATTATTTCAAAAAATTTAAGAATTAATTCAGATTTTCGAATATTAATAATGATAACTTTGAATATAGGCGTATTTTCATTATTTTTAATTTGTTACTTATTTTACAACAATTGTAGCATTTGACATAATTTTATATCACAGATAATTTAAGATTAGATCGATAAAATATAAAAAAAAATATTTTCACTTGTTACAGAAAAAAAAAATAAAAAAATATATAGCTTGAAGTCAAACCCAGCCAGAGCTGGGCCACAGACGTGAGGTCTCATTCCGATAAAGACTATTTATACATCACTAGCTAAATTATTATTAAATTAATCTGATTATTAGCGAGTATAAATATGTACAGAGTGAATTGAAATGAGGCACGATTTGTCGTGTTACGAGGACGTACCTACCAATAATTATTACATAATTTGTCTGTATTTATGATATATTTAGCTCAAAATTATTTATTACGCAATAACCAGTGACTCTAACTACTTAGTAACCGTGGCTTAAATTAACTAAGAGATCATAGTTCAATGGTGACAGAATTGTTCACCAAAATCAATTATTATTCATAAACACTAACCGCTCGAACAACCACACAAGCTTTGATTTTTAAATGTTTACTATTAGTAATACTACTATTTTATTAGTAGTAAATAAACAAAAAAAAACTTTATTTTGTATATATTTTCAATCAGTATACATCAAGACGTTGTAAACTTGAGAATTATATAAAAATCTGAATAATATTATCTCATATAATATTATTATAGAACAAACAATTATTAAACGCGTACCTGAAAATCAAAAGCTGGCAAAGCTAATAACACGAAGTCAATATAATTATCAAACCATTAGGATATAAGTAAATATAGATCTAGTGATTGATAGCTGGCGTGCCGACCTTCATATATCATACGACGTTTCGGCACTCCGACCTAGATCGGACGTCGGCGCAAAGCATAAGCGATCGCGATATTATTCTTATATATCAAAATTCTTTTATGTTTGCTACAGACAAGCGTTGGAATGGTATGCGATGGAAGAAAACAACAGTGCTAACTCCTAACATAACTTCGAAATTGATCCTGAAGAAGAAGACTAGAAGACTGACAAACTGGTAACCTGGCGCTGATACAACAGTATTGAGTCTAAGACCAGTAAAGTTAAGCTTAGACTGGGGTTTAGTTGACGAATAGTATTCTTTCGTGGCTGGAGAAAGTATTGACTTTAGCTGGTTAGTATTAATGTAGGTCATCATACAAATATGTTCCATTATCTTCTATCATATGTCATCTCAGAAAAACTTGCTTCATAGACATATCTTTAACGCACTTGTCATCTTCTTTCTCCCAGTAAGTGACCAACAGTCATGAAATTAAACTGTTCGTAATCAATTCATTATCATAATAAATGTTCGGAATGTGTTACTTTAATAACGAGAACTGATCATCACAAAGCATAACTGACCAATTAGAGTATTGTAAAATTAATAAGCAATAAATATTTAACCAATAATAATGTTGTAATTTGTGCCATAACCAATCCCGTGGTGACCTTCTTCGTGACGAGGGTTTAAGGTAAAACGTTGAAACCATTCACCTGGAAAGACTAACTGGATGAGTAGCTGTTACATATTGTCGCTTTTTGCTTACTTTGTTCACGGTTCACTATTTATTTTATTTTTAGTTGGTGAGGAAGCAGTTTTACACAAACTGTTTATAAGGGTCAAAATCACCAAGGTGGCGAATTCCAAATTCGGTTATGTGATAAATTCATCTAGCAGCTATTACTTTGATGATCAGCCTCAATGATACCTAAACTTATGTTTTAACCATATTTAAGTTGGCAGAGCACAGAGTTGATTACTACTTCTGTAATTTAATTTTTAAAGTGAGCTATCGATAAAAAAGATCATTCCGGGAACGTTTTTGTGAGGTTAATCATGATATTAAAATATTACTTAATTATTTATTTTTTACCTTATTCAATAGTGGATGTATGTTATTCATAAATAAATATTAAAGAAATGTAAGGAAATTGCTAATAAAGACGTTTAAAAGCTAATTATAGTGTACATGGAGCTATTACTACTGTTTATTCGTCTAAATTATCTAAATATGAGAAATATCGCTGAATTATATAAAAATAAACATATCATAGGTATAAGAAATTTGTATTAGTTTAATATTATTACAGCCTTTTTCAGAATTCTTAATAAATAAATGTTTTATCTGTGATTTTAGTGATGTTCCCGGAAATGACGAAGTGTTCACGAAATGATGCGTGTGTTTCCTAAATGACGACATAGATAAAATTTTACCGTTAATAAAATAAAAAGCAACGTGTACGTCGTACTTATTTATTAATTGTAACATTAGCGTTCTTAATTAACAAATTCTTAATAATCATATTAATCTTTCATTACCGTTGTAGTAATAAAACCATCTAAACATGAAACTTTTTGTTTTGAAACTAATATTAAATAAACTTTAAATCAGGCTCAAAATAAGAATACTCTATATTATATATTTTTTTTAGCAATGTATTATAAACGTATTATAATTATTATTTGTTCAAATGTGACATAGGATACATCACTGAGATCATTTTTTTTTTGCATTATTACCCACTGAATTCAAGAATGTCACTAGCTAGGATTTCTCCATCATCTTTATCGACATCTGTCTTACAAATGGCAACATATCTGTGATTGTTAGTTTTCTTTTGTATCGGTAGGTTTTTAAATTAAAACCAAGGTTCCAGGTGATTTTAAATTTGGGTGTAGGTTCTCCTTGTCTTGATTGTAAGATGTACCAGCCTCAATAGTAATTGATTTTTGCGTATTCTGTTGACGAAGAGAAATCGACATTAAATCCTCATCATCAGATGGTGATGAGTAAATAGTGTTGTAAATGCTCCTTTTCTTCAATTGCAGCAAATCTTGTACATCAATTATATCCATAGGCTCTTTTGGGTCTGGTGACTTTGTTGACGGTATTTCGTTGTTTTCGGGTTCAGAGTTCGGATATAAACAATAAAATAATACAGTCATTTTTAGTTGTTTTGCAAAACGTTTTAATTATAACTCTCGGTTCTCTGTGCCATGTAACATGTGTAATATTGATGATACCTGGTATGGCATCTAAGTTTTTCGGAACCAAGTCCTTTTGCTCTAGAAATGTCATCATCGAGAATCTCTTTTACCAGTATAGTAGACTCCTTAAACAAATTCACCAAGTCTGAGGATGTTTTTATGTCATGTCCCATTAACACATGCCTATCGGCAGTTCTTTTAATAGTACATCATCATTTCGAGAACACTCCGTCAAGTCCGGGAACGTTCCCGAAATGACCGTTCTCGAAATGACTTTTTCAAATAAACGTCCGCTTTTTAGACGGCAGCCATCTTTTGACATCTTGTTCGGATCTGTTATTGTAAAATATTTGAGGTAACTATTCGTTACAAAACACTACAAAACGTATTTTTTAATATTCCAAGTTGCAAAACGCGTTCCCGGTATGATGGCGTATTGATGTACGTTACATAAATAATTAATACAAAGTTACTTAGCACTTACTTTCAATTGTTTTAGCGAAAACTTTCTTGACGATCCGTTTGTTTACATCGTCGACATCACTGTACCATAGGCAACCAAAGGTTGCGATAAAAAAATGTTTTTTTAACGGGAATCAAAGTCGCGTTCACTGAAATGACACTTATATTGCCGGACACAATATTTTGAATTCGTATTCCTTAATTAATTATTATTTTTGAATAATAATGTCAGCAAATTGATATTAGATAAAATTATAGGCCATTGAGTAAGAAAAACGTTTCATTTTATTTATTTTATGAATATTTTCGAAGTTAGTTTTCTAAAGATTGGTTTGTAGGACACGTTCCCGGAATGATATTCTGTAGTTATTTCATAAAAAAATTATGAATGTGCTTTACTTTTTTTATAATAAATATAATGTACAGTTAATATGAGCAGACTAAATAATAATTATACTAGAGATGTGCTTAACTAAACTAAATTCTGACATTTATTTTCTGGCGAAGCAAATTCTCCACCTTGGTGATTTTGACCCATAAGTAGTTTAGTTTCATGGAAAGAATTATTTATTATTGTGACGTGTTTGTGAGATGATTTTTTTAAAATTAATATTAGGAGTACATCCACGACAAGTCCGACATAAATGTATGTAATATATATATATATATATATATATATATATATATATATATATTTATTATTAGTACTGGTTATTTCGTAAGTGTATCCCTCTTACATATTTACGATTGCTTCAACAATATAGCGTAAGAAATTTGTTCATAAAAATGTTGTGACTTCTGAGATCGCAGATGTTTTTACAGCTTCCAACTCATCTCGGAATCTATTCACGAGAACGAAACTGAGCGTTGGCGTACGGCCTTTAAGTTCTGCCCTATTTATATCAGTAACCCAGTATCGACCCGGCGCCCCACTGAACGACAACCCCTTACATACTACGCTCAATAAATACACTTATATCAATGACGTTAAAGACCACATTCCTACGTAGATTTATATCTCCTGTTAAAACGCTCGAGACTGAATTCGACTTCTGACCGTAATTAAAAATATGTTTTCTATTTTTTTTTATTCTTTATGTGTGTGTGTGTTCAATAAAGCTGTCAAAAATATATTATAAAAATAAAGTTATTATATAAAATTTGCCCATATATTCCTTCTGTTTGAACTGCTTTCAAATATGTGTGTCACATATTATATTATATTAATTAAAATAAACCAAAAAAACAAATTACATATTATGTGGAAAGTTAAAGACATATTTTTTTGGCAACTAACTATTATTAGGTACTACGGATAAAAATGTCTCTATTAAATAATTGCAAACGAACCAACAACTTCGTCCTAAATTACTATAGATGGCTGGTAATAGTAAAGGTGCTTTGAAAATAATGAATACAGAAAGTCAGACATCTTGGACTTTTATCCAGATAGAAATAAATAAAATAAAGTACTAAGAAAATATAGATAAATGTCGTTTGAGCGTGGCTGAAGTGATGAGCTTATACAAGTATATATTTGCAAGAGTTGCCTCATAAAGTGTTATATAAATATATATATATATATATATATATATATTATAAGGTAGTTTATAAAATATCTTTTTTGATTATATCTGTATAATATAATTATAACAACTATTGTCCAACAGTAAAATAAAATCGTGTAATCTTTTATTATCTTTCTCCTGTAATAAAAGACAAAGTTACAAAAACGTTGCATTTCTGTACTTTATTTAATGTAAATCTAATAATCTCATATCTCGGTGTATTCGGACTAGTGTTAATAAATAAACTATTTAAATGAAACACATATTCTGTTAACTAACATTTAATTTAAACCGGAATGATAATGCGATAAGCTCGTATATATTTACGATAGTGAAGAACGCAGCGTCAATGTTAAGCCAAGGCTCTGTTATCGTTACTGCGTGAGATTAAAACTACGTTAAAAATTAAGTGGAGTATTTATTTTTTGCATTTTTCGTAATTATTACGATAAAAAAAAGATATTTTAAGTCTCAATTTCCATTAAAGAACTATATATTTATTGCTTGAGTTTTATTTATAACCAATGAGTGCTTACAATTGAATGCTAGGTCATCTATGCTGTCACGTACGTGTTAAATAGTAATGTATAATTGCATTTATAATTTTATACTACGTTCATCAAGTCTAATAACTAATTAGTACCTGTCTTTATGTAAGATTTTCTTACAAATAAATGTAAACACTTAGTCTAGGTAAAACAGATCTATATTTAATATTGTAAATTAATGTATATATGTAATGTAGAGCCATTATTTTTCATGCTCTGGCCGTAATGGATACACCATCCGGCTCTAAGGACTCAAATTACTTTGTTTCCTTCCTAATATTTCTACTAAAGCCAATGTTACGGTCATGAAAGCTATTTAAAAGGTATCCATGTGTAATCAGCCTCAATTATCATCCTGCTGGGGTTTGATACTAACAATTTAAAGACCGCCGTCGTCTCTTAATAGTTCGTTCACTCCGAATATTTGATAAACGATTTATAAATAACAGTAGGTTATTTTAAAACAAAACAATGTATTTCAAGGGCATTTCCTATAATCATGTTTTACGGACATTGTAATAGGTTAGGCCATTATTTATTTTTGTTTATTTTAATAGCACGGATCAAATATACCTGGTTTCACTAAGCATGTCATTTATCTCGAACATTTTTTTACACGACTCGTTATCGCTATGCAAATGTTCTTGTCTATTAACTTTCACATGTTTTTGGATGTTTCTGATACTGATGTGGGTTATCTCTGTTTTGTAACCTTACGACCTAAAAAACTTTAAATGAACCTTCTATCATTGAGTTAAGTACCTTTTTCCCACAAACTCTAAACTCTTATTTCAAAACATGTTTCACTTAAAAGCTAATTGGAATTTTGTAGTCTTTTGCTTATTTTTTAAACTACCGCCACATGAACATATCAGCTTTATATATATATGTAATGTTACATGTCAGCTTTATATATATGTAATGTCACATGTCAGTGTAGGTTATGTAAATAATATACATAAATAGAAACAGTCTTAAAAAAACTGAACGTATAACGGAACGTATATATAGCAACAGTTGTTTATCGTTAAAATATTTAAATTGTCGTAAAACATGTGATTGGTGACGCTTCATACATATTTTAAATGACAAAGTTTATTCTGTCAGTTACTTCAAATACTAAAATAGTTCTCTGTAATGGATTTTCTGCTGGAATTTCATTACAAAATGGAAGTTCCATTTATATATTCTATATATGTGATAAAACAACAGAAAGTTAAAAAAAACAGAAAGTTAAAAAACAAAAGTTAAATGGTTGTAGTTGGAATGGAACTCGCTACTTTTTATTTGGAGAATTTATTTTTTTAGTTAATATTTTCCATACTAAAGCGAATGACGCGTAGTAAACTATGACGCTAATAAAGTAAATTACGTAAGAGAGGTTCAAGAACAATCAATTCAAATGTAATTCAATATCTATCACAGGAAATGTATTTTAATAACGCCCTGAGCTGGCAACGTCAATATAGGATTATTTCTTTAAGTTCTTATACAAGAAAACTGTTGCTTTATCTATATATATACAGACTAACTGCCCATCGACACCAGCCTAAAAGGCAGTAAATATTGACCGTAACTCCCTTTTTTGACTTCCAAAATCTCTACATATTTTTCAATTCACTTCTCAAGAGAGTTTAGCCGTCAGTTTTCAAGTAAAACAGTTATCCAAGAGTCGAAGTGGCGATCAGAAACAAATACCCTGTAACCACATATACCGTTCATTGAATATTGTTATATATATTGGTGAAGTCACTTGACTCGACCATCAATTATGTCAGCCATGTTTGATAGATCAGCAAAAAGCCTAAAAAGTCTAGACAGATACAAGAGTATTGATGGATGGACACTAAATTAACTTTAGATTAGATTAGAACATGATTATCTCAATTCATCTCATAACTGTACAAAAATAGCACATTTAAAAACAAGTATTAAGACTGTTTTTGGAAGTTGCGATATATTTAAGAGGTTTGGTCTTCTTTACGATTTTATAGTATGTTTATTTTACAAAATTATTATCATTTTGATAATATTTTATTTATTTTTATATTATATTGTCTATGTATGTATATTTATTAATACTATTTAAATACCTAAATATCCACGCTCATACTTCTTCCTCCACCCAAAGTTTGCCTGGTAGAGATTGCTCTTCAGCAATAGGGCCGCCTGTTGTACTATCTTTTATATTAGTCTTTTTTTATCTTTTAGTATAATTTTGTACAATAAGGAATATCGTATCGTGTCGTATTTCATAATTTTTGAATATTTAAAACGATATGAATTATATTTATATATTATTTTATGTTTCGTTAAATCGTATGTCACTTTACATGATAGAAATACGTTTATTAAAGTTCTAATTTTTTAATTCATATTTCAATGTCAATGAATAAACTATTGCTTGGGAAAGTTTATTATAAGAACGCCGTTCCTTATCTTCTTGTTTCTGAGCAATATTGTTTGTTGATGTCTATTCGTGTTGCTTTTATCTCTGTCTTTAGCTGTGAGTTAACAATTAGCTCCTTTGAAATATTACTTTAACTAAGTCACTCTTAAAAACCTATGTCTAAATTAACAAATGATATAAAATTATCATTTTTAAATTAAATTAGAGTTTGTAGGTCGTTCTGTAAGATGTCAAGGTACAAGCTTCTATTGATAATTTAGGAAAGGGTATATTAGATATAGTTACTAGATACTTAAGCTATAGATAAGCTATTCTAATATAAGTATGTAGATAATTTTGCACTAACAGCTATTGATGCTACTGAAACATATCGTTAGTCTGAAATTAAGCTAATAAAGGTAATTGTGTGTTAAAAATATTTTGGTAAATACAAAAAAAAAATTGCGCCCAATTTATTTAATTATATGTAGTTAACAAAATTGTGTTATTCAACATCCAATAATTTAAGTTTTTTCAAATGAAAAATAAAATCATATTAATAATGCAAGAACTATAACTAAGCTAGAACATAATTGAGTTGCCAGTCAGTCAGTTGGCGTGTTTTAAAACAAGGAAAAAACATTTCAAACTGAGCAGTAACATATGTTGCAGAAAACTCTATTAGGGCTGTTCATTTTATTTGAATGAATAGGATAATTTTATATTGCCTGGGTTCCGTACCAGACTGTGCGTCTCTGTCCCCCCTATCCTCTCGCTCTAGTGTCTTTATTACTTTTACTATAAAAATATGTCCTAAAAATATACTACGATGTTATATTTCATTGTAATAAATGTTTTTTTTTTAATAAAATTACTAGTACATTTTTTTTAAACAAGTTTATAAATAGGACAAACTGATGACTTATAAAATAACCTCTGCTCGATATAACGCAACCCTTACTCCGCAAGTTTGCAATGTGGGACGATGACGTCACAGTTTTCGCAGTAGGCAGTGAGTGGGTCTCGGTCGAGGGGAGGCACAGATTGCATTGAGGGAAAACTAGCACTTGTTGCTATGCAGATATGGTTCGTAATTCCATAATATAGAGCAATGACGTAATTGCCAAGCTATGAAATAAATCCTGTCTGCGGAAACTTAATAATTTTGTTTTATATTTGAAAAGGAAATATCAGCGATGAATTGTAGTTCAAGGTATATTAAGATCTATGTTAATTGCCTAACTTTTGTAATGAATAAACTTCCAACAAGTTTGTCAGACAATTTAGTGATGAAAGGAGACGTTCGTATATTGATTTTGATTTGAAACGTTATATAAACTCGCGGTTACTCGATGTTTGAGCTAAACTCTTTTGTCATTATAATTTTTCTAATCCGAAGGTTATTTAGTTACTTTCCTGAAACCATTAGGGTTGATTGTATGGCTGTTGTGTTATTGATTGAAAATACGTATTTACATCATCGTGAATAAATTTACAAGATAATAAATGGAAGATTCCTGTCCTTATTCTGTGTTCTCGTTTACCAACAATGAATATTATATAATACTGACCGCGGTCTTTTAAATATTGTTATTTACGGTTAGAGACAACGTTTAAAATATTTTTAATAAACAATACATTTTGTCCGTCGTGTCGCAAAATGCACAAAATAAAAGTGATTTACAAAAAATGTAGAGCGCTAACGGACGTGATATACTTAAAGGGAAGTGATTTAGAACCAGATATATATCGATAAAATGTTACATCTTAGAAACTGGAAGTGTGTCGGTGTGTCCATCTATAATGATTAACGAGCCATTTATTCTGTATGGACCCGGAGGACACGGAAAAACTTGATTGATGATGGGCCGTAGTAATATTTGCCCTTATTTCCTTCGGCATGTTTTCGGTTGGTTGTTATAGATGAAGCTGGATGAATTGGATGGAATTGCCATTTGTATTTGAGATAACAAGTAAATATTACGGATAATAAACAAACAGAGACATGGTTCCCGCGAGTAAAAATAGCCTATATACGAATATAAACTCTTAGGTATCACAGCGATATTTGCGTTGTAAGAAATATGAAATATCCGAAGCCAATTAAATACTACATATAGTAGAATATACATATTTAATTCACTACATATCTGATGTATTTAGAAAAACGAGCCAACAGGGTTTATATTATATATAGTAAAGTTTAAAGAAATAAAATAAAACAATGTTATTTTAACCTTGTTCATTATTCCGTTATGTCAACCTTAACGACTCTACATTTCGACTGAACGCCTAATTTAACTGAACAGTGTATTTTTGGATGAGTGGCGTCGAATAAAAGGTATTGTACTTTTATGTTTTATTTAGTTATATTTGTAGACTTTTTAGGTGACCTTAAATGTCTTATATATGGGATATTTTGAGGGATACTTTAAATGTCTTATGTATGGGATATTTTTGATTACATGTATCTTGCATTATTCCTTCATTTCTTCATTGTACATCAAAATGTTACGTTGCGTAACATTTTGATGTACAATGAAGAAATGAAGTTAATATTAATAATTGGTTTACCGAAAGATTTAAAACCATGACATTCGCGAGGTCGATTGACAAACGCATCATTTGTTTTTAAACAGTGACGGCGTCACGCTAGCGCGGCGTGACGTCGCAAGGTCGGCGAGACTGAACACTAAATTATATAAGTAGTAAATATACAAGACGCTTGTCATCCTAATCTATTTATTTATTACACAGCAGGTAACAGACATTAATAAGTGTAAAGATTAAATCAGGTAAACGTAAGTGAATTTGACCTTAATATCAAAGGTCAGCTAGGAAGGTCAGCGCTGATTGAAACGTATGGTTTAAGCAACACTTTCAGAGGGATACATTACGACACTGTTATATGGACTCACGTAATATGCCGCAACCTGAACACTTAGTGGGGAATAAAAAATACATGACCACGAGTCAAGGTTGGCGGCCAATGTTATAACATTGGCCGTTCGACGCCACGGCTGCGTTCATTGTTGGCAATAGTGTAGTCGGGATTGTTATCCCGGTACTTTATTATTGAGTTCATATGCGTAAAAGTATATATATATCATATCCTACATTATTATTATTATATATATTTTTTTATTAGTAACCACATTAAACAATGTATTTATTTCATAACATTTTTCATGTGTGTCAATTTACAGCGGGATGTTAATTCATTAACAACGGGATTTAACTACGTGTCAATTGTATTCCCTAGTTCACACGCTTGGATGATTTCCGATGCGTGACAAGGCTTTATAATATATATTTTTTTCCGTTTTGACCAACGTGACCACAGCAGTGGAACGTATAGACCTTAGCTGGGTATTTATTTGGCGCTGATAAAGCCAACTATTGTAGAATGCATTTTAATAATCATTTTATCGAGATATTTTTTATAGTATTTTTATTCTATCAGTTGCCACAATCCTGTCGCAATTTTTAATGTTATAACTTTTTAAAGAGATCATACGACTTACCTCATAAAGGGAGATGCGATTTATTTCAATTAGACTAGTAAATAGTTGCATTACTTTTCATTACATATATTTAAAATAATTTATATTTAATGTAAGTAGTTTTATTGAGCCTTATTAATTTGCAAATGTTTTTCCTATCATAATAGTGAAAACGACACTAACACTTTCGGTATAAAACTGACTTACATGTTTTTATGATATGTTTTCAGTCTGTTGACGAGATCCTACGCATTTAAAATTCCAAATGTTTACCAAAACGTGTGTTTGTCTCTCAATTTACACACAAATTATTATAGCGTGATATTTACAGACATTCTTAAACACTTCAAGAGAACCATACGTAGACGTGAGTTTACTTAGATTACATGTTTTCTTTCACGCATACGAACTGACACATATAATAAAAAGAATAAAAAATATTTAAAACTATAAAGCATAGTAAAAAAATGTTACAGACGCTGTAATTTTTCTCCTAGAATAAGTATACCCTATGCGGTTACCCATCAAAAGATTGACTGGCCGAAATCCGCTTATTTTAATTTTATAATTATTAATTTTATAATTTGAGTTTATGAATGTTAATTTATGAATATGAGTTTGTTGTTAGTGATTGTTCCTCAATAATAAATATGATAAAGTATGATCTCAAATAATGTACTATATTACTTGTAAAGTATTACTTACATGTGACCGACTGAAGGCTGAACACATTAGTGACAATTATCGCCCATTTATTTACCGTGAAAATAATATGGCCTTACATTACACATGTAAATGTAAATACGGTATACACTGGATAGAAAAATATTGAAAAAATAAGCTTATGTAATATTACGTACAAAATATATAGATTAAGATTTTATTTTGTTTAATAAAAGTTTTTACAAAAAGTATTTTTTTATGAGTTACTCTATTTAATACATTACAAGGTTATTTGAGAACAAGAAAATAGTTTTTTAATAATAAAATAGGTATAAAGTATTAAATATGGGATAAAAATATATTCATTTCCATGTCAAGAGTGAACATTACATTTTTCAAATGAACGAGGTTTAATGGTTTTCTTTTTTATTTAAACTTCGTTATATTTTATAAATATAATAAAAGTTGTATTAAAAAGTGTGTACAGTTCTTTAAGATGAAGTCTACTAAATGTGTTAGTAATTTTATTTGACGGATGTATTTCGAGGTCACGCCGTCGACCTCATCATCCAATATCCTCGTCGGTTACCAACTGGTTTCATCTCACTGCACGCAACTGTCGCTAGTTCAAATCTGGATTTGATTTGATCAATATAATAATATGACTGAAAACGTGTATAGGAATATAGGCTTTGTGATATTGTAATAGGAGTTTGTTGGTCTCCTAACATTCTAATATTAGTGATATTTATTTATCATAACGTTTTTATGTTTATTTATTAATAAAATAAGGGAAGTCATATTTTCAAGAATATACTAATATTCTTGAAAATATGACTTCCGTGATGATCGTGTAAGAATTTTATTGTTGTATTTTTAAAAATACCTCTGAAATTTTCATAATACTTGATAAGATATTTCAAGCGGGGATTATTGACTGAAAAAGGCGTTCTGTGATGAGTAAGCACTAAGCCTATTTAAGCTAACGAGATTGGCTCGAAGTACAACCGATGTTCTCGCCTTGTTCATTCAAAAATATAATTAATACATATGTTACTAGTTACGTAGTTTCGGAGGTAATCTGTTTTATAATTATTTAAAGAGGGTTTTATTTTACATATATTTTTATTTCACGCAAATAGCCAGTTCGTCTGGTGACCCTGACTGCTTAGCTGAAGGTCACGGGTTTGATTCCCACACAAAACAATTCTTTGTATGATTCAAAGATTGATCTTCCGATTCTTAATAAAATACATCGTGAATGAGTATTTTTCATAAAAAACTATCAAATATATCAACTCGCAGCATCTCTACCGCTTAGAGGCCAACACATCCTATTTTATTGATTTCGATGAAGGGCAGTAAGAGCGCAGTTATCGATAGTATGAAGTTGGAACCAGAGAACGGAAATTTGTTCGTTTTGAATACGTGCCAGTGGAATTGGTGAAATTACATTCACGTTTTTGGCAGCGGAGTGACGCCTTGAATAGTTTGGTTATCTCTTATTTAGATAAGGGTATGTTTAGCTTTTGTTTCCAAAATATGGTGCCAGTGCTTCCCAGAAAATATTGGGGCTAAAGCATTTAGAAACATTTGGGATAGCTGTTTGTGTGTAAATACTCTTACTTTTTTTGGAATCATTATTTTTAAACGTTACAGTAATAGAAAATATATTTTATAAATTTGTAGCACGTTGGTAACTAAACAGGTTTGTGATAAGTTATAACGAACTCTTCTGAAGGAGTTAAATCAGTTATCTAAATGTATAAAATAAACCATAGCCTAGAAATGTTTAAATGTTGCTGGAGACTGTATCTCCAAATATAAGATAAGAA
The DNA here is from genome assembly GCA_963555665.1 of Dircenna loreta. Classification (NCBI taxonomy): domain Eukaryota; kingdom Metazoa; phylum Arthropoda; class Insecta; order Lepidoptera; family Nymphalidae; genus Dircenna; species Dircenna loreta. Next base: position 15,012,722 of record OY743098.1, read on the forward strand.
TACTCGCACTTCCTCCCGCTATCTAGATATAAATAAGTACTAGTGTGCTAGCTGCTAGTCACTAAATCCAATTTACGTAGTCATTTCAGACAGACGTAAGAATACTTAGTACGTATAATCGAGATTATTAGACTAGTCTTATCTATTGCCTAGACATATCTATATCTATATATACCATAAATACTTAATGCAGAAATGAGATTACTCGTATGACCTAATTTGTACGATATACGTCCCTATTATTAATAATATTAATAATATATTAATTTTTCGCGTAAAGAAAATGTTTGTTGGGATTCATTTTGTTTTTTGCGAGTCTGTTTGCGAAATTTGCATGAATATGTGATGTGGAGTTGGTTGGGTTAATGAAGGAACTGCGAACAGCAGGGAGCTGGAATATTTTACAAAAACTTCACATTGTGAAAAAGTAGGTTATGGATTCTTAAAATACTTGGATATCGGTACTTCACTGGTCTCATTTTCTAACCATCTATATTTAGTCTAAAATATGTAGTTATCTTGGCAATGGCATTGAAATCACTTCATTTATAATATAATTTGAGACTTGGCTCCTTTTATCACCCGTCTTATTTACTGGGACGAAGCTTTCAAGTTGAGATTGAATATCTTATGTATATAATATTATATAAAATGATGTTTAATTTGATAAATACGTAATTGATACAAGTATATTATGGATATATTTAAAACCCAATAAACTTCACTTAATAATGTTTTTTTCAAGATCATTCCAAAGCTATTTTTTTATTATTTTTAGATGATTTAATTTTTATTGATATTGACATATAAATATCTATATATATTAATTCGATGTCGGCTCTGTACTGAAAGGAAAATATAAAGAAAAAAATATATAACTTTTCTTAATGAAAACCATTAGTGCATGAAGGTTTTATTCAATAGTTAATAAGGAAAAAATATTTCCTTAAAGAAAGTATGAAAAAAAAAACTGCAATGATATTTCGTGAGGTCGTGATTAAAATTGTAAGTGGGTCATTGATGGATAGCCCTTCAATAGTTAACAATTAACTGTTTTGTCCTTCAGTTAACTCTTGATCCGAAGATAGAGTCGACACTGAACAATAAATACATTTCTTTTTCGAATGACTTTTAAATGTCTTATCAAGTATTTTACCTACTTCACAGTATATCAATTTATATTCAGGTAAATTGCCCTGTAATTCCGGCTGTAAAAAAGTAATTTTGATTATTCAAACAATATGTATTTTAACTATGTATATCAGCAAGACGATAAAAAATACTATAAACTAGTTGCAATGTAAAAAACCAATAAAAAGTAAAACGTGTAAAGGAAATGTTTCATTACTAACAATATTGAATAAACGATAAAATCGATTCAAACTATACTACAATAAAAATATATATAATACAATAAAAATATGTTCTTTCTGAATGTTTATCATATATTCTAGTATAATATGTATTTTATAATTAAATATTGTTCTTGCTAAAATTACATATCACTTGGGAAACTTATTTCTTTTACAAAACGTGTGAATTTCCAGTACATTGAAATTATTTTTTATTATGATCAAAATAAATATATACTCTTTACTAAAATAAAAATAATTGCTTTTATTGGCTTTTACTTTGTTAATTTAACTTATTTTCATGCTATAAAGAGTTATTTTCTGGTTAGATAGAGAAGCAAATTCAGGAATTTTAAATAAGACAAAAATAGAATCTTCATTAATAATATAAATATAAGTTATGTTATAACAGTTACCAATAAAATATTTCTGAAGTCATACCGCGTTACAATTACTATTAAGTTTGAATGTCAAAAAAATCTGTAAAAAAATATACGGCAGTGTTTATTTATTGATTAAATTTCACGAATCCTATAATCTGAATGAACGCCAGACCTGCGTATAACAATCAAATTATTTAGATTGTTAGTTGTAGGTCAAGATCAATTCTTTAGCGTGCATCTTCCCGCAGTACATACACGGGTCAGCTCCTACTATCGCGTGTTGTTGCATATATTTACATTATAATAAATGTTTTATATTGTATGTAGAGGTTTTTCTAATAATGCTTATACTGCAACTCATTAACATAACAGAAAAATATGACACGTCGTCGAGCAAAGCCACAAGCACACAACCTTGGAAGGTACGTTATCGCATTACCTATTCCAAGTGCGCTTAGAAGATCGTAAGCCGTGAAAGTGATTCGTTTTCCTCTAACCGCACTGTTAAGAGATGCATTGTCCGACATTAAAACAACACATCAAAACACTAAAGCCACAAACGTGAACCTGAATACAAACAGACCCGGCCTTGAACGCTCACCAGATCGTTCGAAAATACGCGGCGCGTGGAAATAGCACGTGATATTACGTACCTCTCGTACAGCCGTATGGAGAAAATCGATGGTGCTCACTCGGCGTCCGGTGGCTGACTGAGCCAGTGTGTCAGCAGTGCGCGTCCCACCGAGCCTTAACCCGCCTGATATATCACAGAAAAAAAATCACGGCACTTAAAAAAATTGTATTTGGACACTAAATATTTTGTTCAGGCGGATGAGATTTCGCTTCGCGAGTTCGCGGTAGATGTTGGATTGAACGCGTGCTTGCAGGTCGGCGTTGGGCGGCGGACTGGTCGGAACAGCGAGCAGTCAGCGGGCCGTCGGTTCCCCGGCCCCCGCCGTGACGTACAGTGGTGGAAATTAGAAGCTTCCCGAGCGAGGGTCGTCGGATGTAGGTCACGGGGACTGCACTTACTGTGCCGTGATGCACACTTGACAAGTTTAAGGACGTTACTCTAAGATTCGGTGCACAATTGACGGGATCTCGCTACGGTCTCGTAGCCATGTGACGTAGCCTGTACTGTTACTAGCTCCGATAAAGATCTCAGCAACGGTCGATCAGAAACCCACATTCATTCATTAGTTTTTAATTTCTTTGGATGACAACAAAACATAATATAATAATAACACGGACATTTATTATTTATAGAAGTAATTTTTTATCTTTTGATATTAATATGGTATTGTCATTTTGATTTGACTGCTCGCAATATTACCTAAATCAATAAAAAGAACATTGATTTATCATATTATGAGAATTTTAATGGGTCTGTATCTGTTCGTTTTACAAATATATATATATTAAATTCTAAAGAATTTATCTTAATTCTTTTATTAACAGTTTCATCATGCAGTTATGAAGTAACACCTTCAATTTAATACTAACATCCAAACAATACATTTATAATCGACTATCAAATGGTAAAAACAAAAAACAATGTATTTCCAATAATTTGTATAATGTAATATATTACAGTTAAAAGCTTTTACACCTGAAACGTAATCCTAAAAATCTATTTGAAATAAAATATTCACATTTGGTATTTTCAGAAACCCCATATATAGCCAAAGAGAGATTATTCACAGGAGTCTTATTTTTCTGTTTATATTTAAGTATATTTTTAACGCCACAAACGGACTTGTACCTTTTGATATTTAATGTTTTAAAACGATTTAAGAATATTTTTCTCTTGAATAAAAAAACAATTTTAAAACATACAAAATATTGATTAATTTAAGGAAAAATTCTCATATTTAAACTTTCGTGAACTATAACCATTATATTTATGGCAGTTCACGCCGCGAGTCCACCACGCTTATAAATCATTAGTAAGTACCCCGAATGGGTTCAAAACTAGTCGGGCACATTCCGATATAATTCTACGTGAATACAGCCGGGAAAATATAATATAATACTAAATACATGTATAATAATAATTAAATAATTAATATATAACATTACTAGTACGATACAGTTTTATAACTCTACATAAATTATATAAATCTCGTAACTTACGCGTGATGATAATTCAAAGCTATTAATAAATTTACCTAAGCTCGTAATTATTTTGTGTCAAATGCTTTGAAACCTTTAAATATATTATAGATAATGTTTATTTAAATTAACTCTGTTTCCCAAATGTATTAATAATGTTACAGGTTTTGAATAACGACTACTGATTTATAATATTGTTGAATTTTGTATTCTGAATGACAATTTGTATCAAATATGATTAAATATATTGTGAGTTATTGTAAAAACCAAAGCTAGAATGATTATAAATTTTATTTAAAGATATATATCTTCTACAACTCACAAGAAAAATTTCAAACAAATCTTAATTTATTTCATGTAAAATAAATATGTACAATAAAATACTTTGAAAGTTATTTTGATAAACTCAATATTTTCTAGTGACATAATAAGTTATTGTTTAAAGGAAATAATATCTTAACAAAATTTAAATATTAGATTATTGTTAGCGATTTAATAAATCTGATTCTTATTTGATTCTAAATTACACCATTTCTTTTTTATCTTTATACAATGTTTTCGGGAACCCACAAAGGAATCTGAAAATGACTCGAGGACTATTTAAAATTCAGTTATCTCGACTCTAACTACACCAGGGACCCCTTGCTTTTAACAAAATTACTATGCTTTAATATATTAAATATATTTCCGCTATATTTAGTTGTATATTTAAGACAATCACTTAGGAAAGGAGTTTTTATTATTTTGTAAAAGATGGAGTCGGTATCCTTAAAGATTTAAGCCGTTTTTTGAACGCATTGTTAATTCCAGTATTTTTTAGCTTCTATTAGTATTCATTATTTTCATATAAACAAAAGCTAAGTCAATAATGATGGCATTGTGACCGGAATTAGTAGTTACTTGTATAACCGGCCGAGGTCAGGAGCTGGTCATTGTTTAGCGTCATTTATTTTTATTACTTCGAGCATTTAACGAAATGTCATTGTCACTATTACGAAATACAGAATATATACATTTTGTTTCATTTAAATACGTTACAAATACTCCATTTTAAAAAAATCGATATCGATGTTTATTTGTTTGTTTCCATTTATATTGGTGTTGATGTGATGTGTGTTATTTTTATGATTTAAAGGATATTGTGTAAAAAAGTGTTAGTTATAGGAATTTCTATTTTTAATTTAGTATTACAAGCGCAGTCACCGGAGATGCCTGCAGCCCAAAATCTAGATATAGAGAACTAAATATATTTTTATATATTGTTCTGTTCTATTTCCTTGGTTTGTTCGCATAGTTCGCCCATAATATTATAATATAATATACTTTAGGCTAACCGTGAGGTCGTGATATTATTTGTAACTATATTACTTTCCAAATGTGATATTATTCTATAGTTATAAATAGTATTTTATAAAGTATAGTTCATTGAACTCACCATTCAAACACACACTACTTCTTGATGACATGCTAGGTAACCATGTATAAACGAGTCAAGTTCATTCTTAAGATATTTCAAAGTTTTAAGATCACATGACAAATTTAGAAAATGAAAAGTCAGCTGGGAGATGAGTTTTGGAACTAATTTACTGACAAGTGTCATACGACCAGTGAACTTGTATTATACGTTCTAATGTACGTGTTGTCTGTGTTTTGACTTATAGGTTTCATTTTCAAAGACTTTTTTGCGATTTCATGTGGGTTTATCTAAGGAACTATACCGGAGTAGTTATTGAGAAGGAATCAATGGATACACAATATAAAAAAGGTTACATATTCTTTTCAATATTTACATTTACATGAGACGTAACTTATTTTCGAATATTGGCTCTATTCTAGTAGATATATAATTTCTATCTTTCCTTGGCTATGTCGTTAGTAGATTTCTATAAGGATAATCTAAATATAAAAAGGGAGATTGGTTCAAACGCACTGCTTCTTGTAACTGACAATATATATATGACACAAAAGGTATAAAGATAAAGGTTTTTTGTTTTGTTTTCTTTTATCAGATAGTCCTTGAGTATTGAGTACGTATCAAAGCATATTTTGCTAAATTGTCTTATCAATACGTTAAGATATCGTGATAACGAAACATTGTCTTTCTAGTATACTCTGAAAATATATTCAATAAAAAGTCATATTATATATATTTATAAATAAATGTCTACATGACTCACAGTAAGGCGAGGTAAAACGTAATATCTCAGTGAACAGAGCGATGGGGACAGACTTATAGAGGCTACAGGTTTGAATTGTTTGTTGCAGCTATTTTAAACAAGAAAAAATTTATTTTGTTTGACTGAAAAACATTTTGAATTCTCTGTGGATTTTGAATATTCAAATTGTAATTGTTTCTTTATTGAAACACATATTTTATCAGCACATTTAATCGTATGAGAGGAGTTCCTCTACTTTAATTTCCTTGACCAACTTTTAAGCTTAGACTACATAAAAACAGTTGGTATATAGCAAGAAAGATAAACAAAAATACGTTTTTGTATATTAATTATTGTAATAGTAATAATTTTACATATATATATAATGGAGAATTCAAGGCAACATTATGTAAATAATAAAACATGAGACGGTCCATACTATCACGGTTAGTTAAATTGCTCTATACTGTGATCATCGAATAGTTTTTCTAATGCATGCCGCAGAAAATTGATATAAATTTATTTAAATTGTAAAATCCTCTGTACATATATTGTCACAAATTTTCTGGTTATTTATTTTAAATAAATCGTACGCTTTCTGACATTATACAATATTCTTTCCTTGTTGTAAAGCGATTTCGTGAATCCTGAGGTAATAGCATTAGTTTATATCCTTCCTCATTCTAGGTAAGTAAATATAAAAAGAAATATTTTTGATATGATTTTGATTTGAATGAAAGACAATTATATAAAACATCAAATACAAATAATAATTCAAAAACTTCCTTTAACGTTGAACCTGGAATCCATTCATATTTCATATATATGTAAATAAAATAACATAAAGGATCTCCAGCGGGAATTAATTTCATTATATTTGAACGAATTGTTTAACAAATCAATTCAACTTTTTATTAAAATTTCGATACCGTTTCGTTCATGATTACAAATGTTCACTGGAGCATAGTTTTTTTATGGTTTATAGTTTTTAACATTCTGTAGAAGTAACAAATTGCTTGAAATAATATAAAATCCATATAATTTTAGTTCCTTAGTGCGAATTTATTGATCACGAAAAAAAATATCTAAATTTTCTATATACGTTAAGCTTTTTTATTTATTTACATTTATTATAAACTGAAAAAATCTTCAATACGGTTTTGATTCTTGAACCCGTGACCTCTGGCATACTATCTTTGAAACAGGATTTATTTCCATAATATAAAATTTTTAAATGTTAAAAATATATATCGGCACATATACAAATTTTAAACAAGGCTTCAAATAAAATATATAATAGGAATAGGTACCTTCGAAGTAGACTCTTTTATGTTTTGCCAAAACATTAAATAAGTTACTATGCAATATGCATATAGAAGTGTACGTACCTACAACACATGTAATCGTTTAGTACGGCACTTCAGCCGTGGCCAAGAAATTAGGAAAAAATATAGCCACTTTATTTATTTACAAGACTGTTGTATATGAAATATCTATTTATATAGACCTAATGATGTTTATAACTCGCGGCATCCATCAACAAGTTAGCAAAATTAGCCAGAAGTGTTTTAACCTTTACATCATTAAATAATTGAAAAAAAAAAAGATACACGCGGGTTCAGGTAACTTTGTCACTCATATTCTGTAGATACAGGCTTAGATTTAGTTTAAAATACAGGAGGCGTCTACAGTAATTTCTATTAAGTAATTTACTATAACTTCTCTTAGATATATCCAATTGACCCACATCTCAGATATTACTGGATTGACGTCTGTCCTTCGTATGGTACGGACAAGTCAGAACATGTTTCATATATATTATGACCTTTGGGATTACCAGCTTATGTGATTTATTGAGCTGACCTTTGTAATTTAGACAACGTCAATAATTTATTTCTGTTATTATATAAATTAATATTGAGGTTGAAAGATTACTAACCGCAGGACTTTATTTTTAATCTACGAATTGGTAAAAAAGTTTAATTTATACATTCAACTTATAATATAGTATATATATCTTATATATAATATAATGTTAATTTCATTAATGAATAATGAAAATAAAGTAATAAGTTGTTGATAAGTTGATTTGCGAATATATTTATCTATGTACGAGTAAGTGCTCGTATCTCCTACTACGAGTATGTATGTGGGAGTTAAAAAGGGCGCTCTTTAATAAACTAGCTTCAGAAGCAAGTTTGATATAATTTGCACAACTGCGCAATTTTGTTCCGAGAAGTTTATTATATCTTCTTTCTATCTTGTTATATCGTCTGCCTTTGCGTCTCTAACTCTTTCTCTATTTACACTCAATAACTCTATGACTTTTTAACATTAAATAACCTCACGTCTATTATTTTTTAAATTATTCCAAATATTACATCATTTAAAAAATATATAGTTGTATTTAAATATATATATTATTTTATTCATATTTTCATATATTTTCATTGCTTTCATTCCATCCTTAATCTGAGTTTTATCAAAAAAATATTTTCTTTCCCTAAATTGTAACCTGCTAGCAATCCGCTTATAGCAGATGCCTTTTATTTCCTGAACTCATCTTACAATTTCCATTTCTATTGTTTTCTAAAATGAATTCATATATTTATTGTAAATCCAGATAATCAAGACGATTCATCCGTTGGTTTATGAATTACTTGTGTTACATTTGATTTTTTAAACATTTCTTATATTTAAGTCTGTAAGCATTCAACATTATAGTAACACTTATATATCAACGAACATTTCTGAAGAAATTCCGCAAATGCAGAAAGTTTTATATCATTTCTTTTCGGGGCTATAAAAAGTTTTACAGACTATATTTTTGAACCCAACGATATTTGATATTTGAAACACGGTTTAAGAAAGAACTTATGGTTGCTTTTACAAAAGTAATACCTTAAGGCCCAGTTCACCCAGAGGCTCCAGAGAACTAAATTCGGAGGTTTCATAAAGTAAAATAACCTTTTAAGTTACAGTTTCTTAGATGTTAAAATATTTACATAATGTTCATTTAAATCACGTATAAATCACACTCGTGTTATGTATTGATTTGTATGGGCCAGGTCACGAGGGCGAATTTGATTAATGGCGCCATGACATGTGGAATTCAGAACCAGGGTATGAGGATGTGAATATAAATGTAATGGCTTTCAATAGCGTTGTAATGTATTGATTACCTTTTACTTGAACCAAATGTTTCATCACTAAATTACCTACAATGCTCTACGTATCACCTATATGGCTTATATATCTAGCTTTAGATTCTAGTAACGAATTTAAAGGATAAGAAACTGAGTTGCTACGCTTACTTCTATAAAGTTTTGATCTTACTACGAAGAGTTGAAACAAACTCTATTATCAATCTGGTAATTTTTCATGATCTTAATAGTATTTTTTCATAACGACATTTTTTATCTCTGTTTATCTAACTGTACAGTCAACAACTGTACAACTGCGGAGAAGCATTGCCCGTAACTAATTCTGTGCAGTTGGAGGTCATTTAAATGCATTTCCTTCTTCCTACATGCCAAAGAAAAACCAAATTTAACAAAACATTAAGGGCGTGAAGGTTTATTAAATGTTTTCCGATACAAGTGACCTTATTTTTTGTGGGATATAGAAAAAATCTGTATAGGGAACATTAAAATGGATTTTAACTAAATTGTATATTATTTTTGTTTCTTATTATTTCTTGTGTGAATGAATACTCTCCATCTGGTACTGCTGATGCACCTGATGCTAAATTAGCATTCTGTGTAACATATCATCATTCCCAAAATTAGAATAAAAAGCAATCATTTTCACAAAAATGTAGGCATTACTGCTGACTTTACATGTTAATTCGTAAAGGACTAAAAAATCTGAGTTATTCATCTCTATGTAATATTATAATTATATGATTTAACTACCGCGTTTCATTTTCATATATGTTTTATCCATAAACAGCAATGTCTGAATCATCTATAATAAAATTGCTAAAACTTTCCAACAGTAAAAGAAGTTGTTTACATTCAGTGTTTATCAGGACTTGCGTAAGGTCCCCTTATCGCTAGTTTTATGTAAGTACCGTAATTGTTTCCGTCGATGTTGACGAAATTTAAAACGTTTGCGATAACTTAAACTAACTGGTTTTTGATAGAATTGACGGTTCCTTATCCACAACAGTATTTTTTACAGAAACGTTGTCCTACCATTTATCAACCTGTTTAGTTTTTTTTTCAGATTTTAATTTAAATACTAAAAGTATAGAAATATTTGTACTATATTAAACAGTTATATCAAAAATAAACCAACAACTGTTGATGTTACATTTTGGACAGAGACAACATATATTATGATGTTTTTGATCGTGATCTAGATCAGCAGTAATAATTAGATAACTATAGTAATGTAACCCGACTCCGACTTCCACTATATAATCTTTTATATATAAAAAAAGCATAATTTTAAATCACCGTTGATTTAAAATTATGCTTTTTTTTAAAACTCAAATATATGTATTTTTTACTATTTATAACGTTATAGGAAATCCAAAATATATTTTATTTATAGTAAGCTATAAATAAAATATATTTTGGATATCCTATTTCCAAAACTCTATGTTACAGGCCGTTCTTCAGACGAACATAAAATTAATATATATAGTAATTCGTTTTAATTAAATCATAAATATGAATGAGCAGCGCAGATGACAGTTGCGTCGTTTGACAGCTGACAGCGCGCCACCGGGATCATCGCCATTCCAATTAATACTCCGAGAAGAACAATAATACGACAAAGTTTAAATAATCTCTTGAAGAAATAACTTTTCAAAATTTACATTTTAAACATATATACATATATATATATTCATTAATTTTTAAAATTTTTTAAATGATTTCAAATAATGGTATCCATGATTTTGTGGTATTTGAAACTTGAATTTGCACCATTTGAGTAATTTCACGAATTAAAATCCAATACTTTAATTGTGAATTTCCATTATAAGTTAAGTTGTTTTTGTTTACCTTAATTAAACTTTTATAGTAATTATTTAGTGGTAATTACCAATATAATGGTAATAGAGCCTAGTGTAACCAATAGACTACTGTATGATGTATTCAGCCAATGGTGACGGAACATGTCTACGTGTTGTATCGTCTTAATAATTATTGGTCATAGATGAGTTATGTGTGGAAATTCAATAATGACTATTATTAGTTATGATTGAAACCGAGTTAACATTAATTTAGGAACATAAATAGCCTATGCTAATACAATAAAACTAAGAAGTTGGTTTGACACTTGATAACCAAATATTTTTACATTTGATAACGAAATGGGCTGATAGAGTTGTTATTGGTTAAGAAAAATCGTAATTTCGAACCTTAAAATTAAGGTTACTTCTTTTTTTTCAAATGAGGAAGTATTCGATAGATAAGTGTATTTTACAAAAAATATGGCAAATGCGAACGCCGTGTAATAACGCCTTTCTGTACTACACGTGGACGGAGTCGCGGACAACAGATACCATATATATATATATATATATATATATATATATATATACTTAGTGATATTAGTTACAAAAGACAACGTATATTGTCACAGCTGGCAAAGGCCGGCTCATATTCATAGGGCATTTTAAGTCATAAGTAATACAACACAAACGCCCTGGTTTCTAAGTTTGCTTTTAGGGCCAATGTTTCAGGGCCCTGTTTGTTAGTTCAAGACTTATTGTACTAGGTATCAAACTGTCTGAGATAATATTATAAGCAAATATATAAATGAGTCTATTATTTGAATTGAAAAATAGCCATATTAAAATTGTATAAGGGGTATTTTTATTACATTGAAATAAGCTTGTTCAAATGAAATTTTTCATAAAAAGATAGATACTTCTTTTGTTATAGGAAAGCAACGAAGCTTAAGACAAAGAACATTATTTATAAGATTATATATTAATCAAAAAGTCGTAAGGACTCCATTTGCCCGAAACAGACGAAGATAATAAATATAAATGTAGGTTCATTTATTATTGAGAGTTCCAGTAGAGTTACCTTTGGAAAACTGTATCAGTTTCTACTTTATTTTACACAGATAGTTTTAAATGTATTTCACAATGATACATTTAATTATTCGACACTCATTACTTAGTACGTTATTGTAGACTACTGAAAGTGTAAAAAACATATAATATATTGCCATCACGGTTTACGAATGAAGTGCATATATTATTTAGTTTTTAATATAAGGTGTTTAATAAAACCTATTATATTTTAAACTATTTTATATGTTATTATTAACTATAATAACATTTTTTTTTCCTTAATCTAATTCCTAAAGTATGTTTCATAGATTTCATCCTAATCATGAAAAATGACGTAATTTATTATCTATTCAGATATAATACAAAAGAAATTATTTCTACAATGAATAATATAAATTTAGTTCAGGATTAATTAATTTCTTTCACTTACATTAATTTCAATTCACATTATTAAATTAATGTAAAAACTAACCTAAATATATTTACTTTTTTAAAAGCTGTTAACAATGTAATAGAAGTGATATGAGGTTTGGCTTTTCTTTTAAAACATACGAGTAATTGTCTGTGATTTTATAAGATTAAAAATTAAATTATAGAACCTGCTACAAAATGTATAAAGAAAACTAATTACTTGTTATTTCTTATAGAAATCACGAACAAATCCCAAGACAAAGATAAACTCCCGTTAGAACATCAAGTTGGAAAGCGTAAGGGAATAAGTGGATTAAACTGTAAGCTGAAAAGTCATTAACGTCTTAGTTTAGTATTTAAGATGCTTAATATTTTTTGTATTAGCTACGGCTGTGTTCACTTTGACCAACATTATAATAAATTTAAGTAGGTTTAATATATTATTGTATGTTTTCCAAATTCAAAAGAATTAAACACCTGGTTATTGTAAACAGCATCTCATTTTACAAGAGAGATGACTGAGGCCCTGGTTTGCCGCGTCTGTTAAAGCAGCTGCTGTTTCTAAACATCAGGTGTCAATGCTGGGTTGAGACACTGGTTACTACGAACTAGTAGTTAAAATCGAATACAATCGTGCCTGCAGATGTTCAAACAGCAAATAGCCAAAAGTGCATGTTTTTCATCAAAATGGGCAAACAGCTTGTGAGCTACTCGCCAAAGCTGCCCTTGGCAACTTTAACGAGTCGTCGACCCTTCCTTGGGTATTCATAAGTCAAGTGGTCTTGTATCGTATTTACAATGGGGAGTGGTCCAGAGAGTTTTTTGATCTGATGCCCGCCGCCGAATTTCACTACCGCACAGCACGACATCGCCTGCAATACCATCTTTACCACCTGGATGCGTGGCGATCCTCTACTATGCGGTTTTCAAGAATATTTTTTTTACGTACCACAAAGACGTGGAATGGACTACCTTCGGCGGTGTTTCCAGATCGTACCTTCAAAAAAGGCGTTTACACCCACCTCCAAGACCGGCACCACTCTTGTGATTTTTCGGACGTTGCAAGAGTTCGTGGGCAGCGGTGATTCCTTAACACCTGTGATCCGCACGTTCATTTGCCCTCCTATACCATCAAAAAGTGGGTCTGATGCTTATTCTCCTGTTCTCATCTCTGTTTTAATCTATTCGGGCCTTAGTATCAGCTTCTAAGACTTGATCGAAAGTGACACCAAAGGCTTGATCTTTTGGCGTTGCGTACGAATATCGTACCATTATTTGTCTTCTACCTACCTCTGGCATTGCAAGAGAACTATCTCTTGCAATCACCTCATCCGTATTCTTCAAAAAATAAAGAAACATAAATACGAGCCGTTGTTACAAAAACTTACATACTGATAAACAGACTTCACGTGACACTTAGATCTATATTTTTTAAGCTGTAGAATCGATTTTGATAAAACTTTTTGGAATCCTGAAGTAGAAAAATCCCTAATTTAATAAAAAGAATAATTTTAATTAGTTTAATAGTTTCAAAGATATACACAACAGACATACACATATACGTTTCTTTTCAGAATTTATAGCAAACTAAAATAAATACATATTATCTTAATCCAATAATATAACATAGTGTATGCAAAATTCTTCAAAATCAATTGTTACATAGTTTCTTAAAAGCAAGATATTTTAGACCACTGTAAACACTTATTCCCGAAGGCTGTGTTCAATTAATCTTATACATTGGGCAAGTTCGATTGTTCGTTATCAGGTTCACAAGGCCGCTGCAGCGCTTCACGACAATGATAGATTGCTTGATGGATTACTGTACACTATCTGACTTTACGATGATAAAACTATAATAAAACGATATTATGTTCCCAGAAAATACTAATGCGTATTTTGTTAGATTTTTCAATAAAAAAAATCAAACAGTAATTTTATAATTACTGTTTAATTTATTTGTATTGTAATAACGAGATGGATCGATATAATATTTTTGAAGTAAAACTTAAAGAAAACAACGTCACGACAAAAAGACAAACATATATTTCTTATCTAAGATATATATTTTTATTATATATATAAGAATACGCCTATGTATTATAAGATTACATTAGACAGGATTTTCTTTATTTAAAATCTCTCGTGTCATTTATTGAAAGTGATTTCACTGATGTAATAAAATATTTGTTAAATAAAATGAAAAAAAAAATATCAATTTTTGTAAAAATCTGATTAAATAATTCATCTATAATATTTATTAAAATTCAAAATACTAAAACGTTGTCCAATAACTCTATAAATTGATGGATAATGAACAAAGAGTATATAATTGCATATAATATACATATATTTATAATACATTCTTTATATTATACGTAAAAATGTATGCATTAAAAAAAGAATCACTTTTTGATAATACGAAGTATACGTTATTCAGCTATCGTATTTAAGTTATAGAACCTATTTCAGTGCTATACTTATTACTTACAATTTATCCATATATCAGTATTTAATTTTCAATCCATTATGACCAGCAACTTATTTATATATAAAATAACGCCACTTAAACGTATTTTTGGAAGTAGAGTATGTGATAAAATAACACTGATAACGCAGATATCAATAGATAATTTTGATACCCCATTCGATACAATACTTTACTCCACACTTCGGACACCATTCCTCTTTTTTAAGTTATTATTTGTATAATTAGCTCTATTTACTATTTTCCATTCACGCAAACAAAGCCTTGGTCAAAAGCTACTCGATTAATAAGAATGATTGGTGCTCTCCAAAACAAAACTGCGGGCTGTGGGTGCAGCGTAGTCATTGGGTCCCCGAGTCTTCGCCCTCTGTTGTTCCGGCCTTCATAATAAATCTGAACTTGGCAATCATAATAAATTTTACATCTTGCTTAATTATTTAATACGGCTGTATTGAATAATTCACAATTTACACAAGCAACAACATTTAAATTAACACAAATGAAAACATATACATATAATATGTCAAAAATGTCCCTACTCAAATCTACGTAGGCGTTTTTACGTCATACAATATCTACAATAATATTATAAAGAGGAACTATGTGTTGTTTGTTTGTTTGTATCCAATAGGTTCCAAAACAAATGAAAGACAATTTCACTAATAGAAAGAATAGAATTTCACTAAAAGAAAGCCACATTAGGAAGTAACAAAGGCTGTAGCTTAAAGTTTTATATTTAAATAAATATAAGATGAAAAATAAACCGATACGGGTAGGGTATACCCGAAACCTCCAGGAAACCATCCCAATTGAGCTACCGTATTGCTGCCAGAGATGGTGAACTAAGCATTCTATACATTTTAATACTATGTCATTATGTTTTTCAACAAAAGTAGGTAGACCGTTTATACAAACAAGGAAGAGAAACGGGCATAAGATTCAACTTGAGGGACTCCTAATTGGAATCGCAGTAGACCTCTTTCCATTCACCTCAACCCTCTTAATTCTATGATATAAGTAAGAAATTTAGACTTTAAGATCGTTATTCTTAATTCCATACTGGTACAATTCCCTAATCAATGTTTCATGCTGAATACTATCAAATGCCTGAGATAGATTACTGAAGACTTCAAGAGCATTCCGTGATTTTATTATTTGGTTATCTACGTGAAGAGGAAAATTGGAGTTGCAAGCTTGGCTTTTACCAGGATCACACTTCATAATATTCCAGGTCATTTTAATTTTGTTCAATGAATTATTAATTAGGTCTATAATATGTAATGACCTGGCCTGTGTTCAAATTTTATCATGTAATGTGGAAAAATTCCATGTGTAAATTGAAGGAATCACTGCGATTGAATTCCCTCTCACTGAAGGGGTTATAGAGTTTTTGTCTACTCTTATGAATTCCTGGAGTCGCCCAATCATTAAATGATAGGTGATTTCTCATAAAGTGCAAAATATAATTCATTAAAATTATTTTTCTTTTCAAAAAATTATCATATTGCTGCGAAGGATTATAGGATTATATTATATGCGAAGGAAGGTTAATATGTTCCAAATAAGGGCATTCACCCAAGTGTCTAATTATATCCGCGCTTTACAGTTATAGGAACAAACAAAATTGTTTGTTTCTCGTCGGTGCTCATCAACTTGTAATTAAATGAAAACAATTGCCCATAATGATGACAGTTTAAGCTATAATTATATGAGTACACATAGGAAATTAAAATTAATTATGTTTCTGAACACAGTTGCTTCATCGGTATATTCACGGCAATAATGTGTACTAGTACAATTATTAAAATAAATAAAGAACATGAAATATATATATGAAATATAACAATAACATTTATAATATTTTTACTTAAGTATGTGTACGAAAATCACTGGTTTGGTCCACTGCACCCTAATTTAACTAATTGGTCAAAGCTCAGCGGCTAATTACGAAAAGCTCTTTAGTATTTGTCAAAATTGTGGAACTAAATACCGAGCTTAGTTACAGAAACCTTTTGTGTATAAAACGTTTCAATCAATAATCGCCGTTTCATTCTCAAAAAGGAGTCAAAGGAATTTGTTATAAATTTGGCTTCATCTTTGAGTGCTAAGAATTTGCATGAATTACAAAACCCCTCACCTGAAGCGAATTTCTGATAGCGTCAAACACTAAAGTCTATTATAACTTGGATTAATTGATTCATTGAACAAATTTTGGAGACCTACCTATTTGCGTTCAGAAATTAAAAATTATTTATTAAAAAGTTTAACTCCCCAACAATAAGACAATTGTTAGCCTGTAGTTAAAATTGTAAAATATATATCAAATTTTAAGGTTATCTGTAATATAACCAAATTTCAATCGGCTTTTGGATAATCAGATAAAGTAATCTTAGGTATATTGTACAAGTTATTTTTTTAAGCTATTTCTTACAAGATGGATCTATTTCACGAAACTTAACAGTCTCATGGGCCTTGAAAGGTAAATAAAGTAGAATTAAAAGCATACTGCCGACTATTTACTTACCTTTTCACGAGGCACCTTTTTTGGAACCTGAATATTTAATACGGTAACTTAAAGGATTCCATCTGAGATACAAACTCAATCGTGTTATATATATAATGTACTATTAAATAGCTATTTATCTAGAATATGTTACATGTTGTGAGTAATTGAGTGTTTGTGTTCTCGTAGAATTACGTGCCAATGGTAGATCAGACTACGACAGTTTAGTGGTAATTAGAAACGAAATGTGCTTATTTACACTAACTATAAATATCATTGAATGATTATTAAATAAGAAACTAAATAACTATATATAATACTAACTAATATTGTAATGTATAGTCAAGCTTATTTATTAACTAATTATTGCCCGCTGTTTATTTAATCGATAAGAACTAAAATTTTTAACACATA
Source organism: Dircenna loreta (assembly GCA_963555665.1). Taxonomy (NCBI): domain Eukaryota; kingdom Metazoa; phylum Arthropoda; class Insecta; order Lepidoptera; family Nymphalidae; genus Dircenna; species Dircenna loreta. The sequence goes on from OY743098.1 coordinate 15,030,575, forward strand.
CACGGCGAAAAGAAGAGAAGAGAAAAGAAAAGAAGAGAAGAGAAGATTGAGTTCCTTGATTATATAATAGAGGATACGTTACGGAACAAACAAACAGGTATAATTTGTGTAATAAAAGAGATGTGACATATTATATATATATTTATTCATTTTTAAAAGGCTTTAATGAATTCCATTGAATGATCAAAATACTGACTCAATTTCTTGCATCTCTGCCATAGTAACTGTTACTAGAGCATTATTCCCAAATGACACTAGAATACACAACTAACACTATTCTGAAGACGATTGATCCAGAGGCTTTCTTTTTGGCTTATGTGTATGTCACTTATGTAAACTGTCCTTATTGTAAATAAATCAAAATATCAGTAGATAAAGACAATAATTTTATTACAAAATAAAAATACAACTAAGTACACAAATTATATATTTATACAAAATGATTAGCCAAGTGAACATTTTTGTACTAATTGTTCTGCTTCATCACTATCATAGTAATATTGAAACCCAACATGTGATAGCATTTTGGTTTTTGAACTGCCATAGTTTAAGCACCGCCCTTTATAAAGGGCTTTTAAAGACTTATTATTTTGACGCGCGTATTCCAGCTGGCACTCGTTGTGATATGATTTCGAGTCACTGGCACAAACTGGTTGATATATTTGGCATGTCTTTCTACAATATCTTTTATGGAGCACAAATAGATGCGGGTGACGTTTCTGAGCTATCAAAAAGCTTTCTTTGTTAGCATAATTTTGGAAATCGGACCCGCATAGCGGGCCACTATTTTTACGTACGGGTCTCGGTAAAAGTTTTGAATAGCTAACCGACATTAGTGATACTGAAAAAATAAATACCATAAGTTTGTGAAAAAATTAAGATTTTATTACATTATACAAGACTCACCCAAGACAATGGTATATTTACAAAGAAATGAAAATTTCATGATATCGTAATATAAACTATTTCACATTAAAGTAACTTATTATGAAAATGCTTTCAATATCGTTGTAGGAATGTAACTGCATTATTCAGTAATTGAATAACTGTACAAGCTAAATAATTTCAATTTGTTGTTTGTTATTTCTCTGTAAGTAATGAAAAATAATTAATATGGAATGTATTATGAAATTGATTTGTCACTCTCCTCTCCACCGTTGGAGGGCAATTTAACAGTGACCATGAATTTGGCTTAAGTATTATTAAAATTATGGTATTCTGTTTTGTAATAAATTATTTTCTCATAAAAGCAATTTCTTCGGAATAATCGTCATGGTACCTTTATCTTTCTATTACGTACACATTCTCGAGGACTCAACAAGTGATATATGTGTCATCTTACGACACCCACCAGCTCTTACAGAACAGACTCCTACGTGGATGACCCGCGGCGTTGATCAAACCAATTCATTTATCAATAAACTTTAATTCTTCTGTGTCATGTCAGATAACGTATAAGCACTAATTGATATTAAATTCATTAAATGCCGGGTGAATGTAATTTAACTATATAATCAAATTAATACAATATTTTTATTAATCACAAATCCTCTACAAGATTAATTTATTAAAATAATGACCATGCAAACTTACGACTTTTTTGTCTTCTGACTGGTTTGACTCTATGTTTTAATCTCCGTAAGAAGTAGTAAAATATTAATTAAGAATGTTAAAGGAATGTTAATTAAAATTAGACACACAGCCTCTGTGAAATCTATCTACACACAGAAGGTGACAGATGCTTCGACACGCCTGTGTGCCATTTATACTTGCGGTCGTGTCTTTAATAGATTAAATAAATATATTTTGATGCTAACATCTATCGTTAAGGAATCTCAGTCTGGACCATGTACTGGTATCAGAGATACTCGACGCATCGCAATTTATAGTCAGTTTAATAATATACGACTTGGTATTTTATAATTCAATATGTTGGTGTACTAATTGGTCAATAGTCTCTTCTAAATACTTCGATTTAAAAGTAATAAATATAGAAAAATCAATTAAGAAAGAACACAAATTAGCATTTAAAAAATAGTGTAACTTATGTAGCTGATAAATAACTATGTGTTAGAGTCCCTTAATACGAGGGTTTAAGCTATTTATGGTTAATAAATTGATGCTTAAAAAATATTTTGTATTAGACTGAAAAAAAAAATACAGTGCATTAATAAATTAATTTGAATTGTCTCGTGGCTCAATAAAACCATATATCTCTCGATAGATAGATCATAATTAAAATTATTTTTTTCTCTCATATCCAGATGGAATTGCGGCCCCAATGAACTCTCGTCATCATCTCTCACTTCATAGTATTGAACCTTCGCTGCCTTAGTTTGGATCACACTTGGCCAAAACATATCTTATGAATACTTGTTTTAGAAGAAATTCAGTGAGTATATTAATTCAATACAGTTGTTTAGCTTCTGTTTTGAAGACTTCCTAAAATGTTATTCTTCCGTAAGTTTTTATAATATTTTTTTTTTATCAATTATTACAACGTACGGTTTTTTTTAAGAACTTCAGGTTAAAATATATTGACATAGCTCACTATCTAGATATCTAGATGATATCTTAAATCTGGTTTTTAGATAACTTATATAACGACGACTTTGTTAAGATAATTATTATATTTTTTAATCAAATCTCCTTTTTAGTGATACTCTTGGCTTTTCCTTATCAATCTAAAGCTGTTTATTGGGGCTGCTCAACGGATGTAGCTGTTTGTGGTACAGACGGAAAAACATACAAAGATATTTGTGAATTCAATGCCGCAAAAGTAGCAGACCCAGATCTTCAGGTGCTCTATGAAGGAAAATGTGTAGAACATAAAATGCTTCAGGGATCAACTAGTTTGGAGATTCAAGATATTCTACCGATAGATAAACCCGAAATAGATCAAAGCTCCAATTATAACCCAAAAAAATACGTATTACATTTCAGGACATATTCAAAACCCAATGCGATTACATTGTTAGATGATTGTCCACGGAAATGTTATAACGTGTGTCCACGAAATAAAGAAGAATCTAGAAGTAGTTTATATTTTACAAAATCATGTTTAGAATGTTGCAATAATTTTAAATAATTTAAAAGCAAATAAATGTTATTCATCAAATGAAAAATGCGAATTTTAATTACTAATGGTTCTACATCTACAAGGCAGACTCTAGATGTAGTTTTTTTTTACTACAGTTCGTAAGGGCTGGGTTGATCAGGATAGCACCACCCACTCACAGAAGGTCTGGTGATGTAGGTATTATTACTCCGTTCTGTCCATTACCGTATCAGAAGCCCAAAAATCCACCATTCCTCTTCCTTTCTAAGCTTACTGCATATATTTTGTAAATATCTTCGGAGAAGCAATTTTACAATAATATTGACTTTTTTAAGATAATAAATGCTTTTTAAATATCAAAATTTGACAAAAAAACAATACGACGTGTTCGAAACTTCTTATCGAGACTTTATGGAAGTAATATTATTTTTAGGACGAGTTGGAAAGCAAGATTATTGTAATATCGCTTTAAGGGTTCGTGGTAGGTCTGTGGGGCTTTATTATACTCCAGAATGTTCTTATTTGTAGGTATCATTGTATCTTTAAGGTTCTATTAAAAAAATATAGAATTAATGTAATATAAAAGTTTTAAAAATGATGGCTCCAATGTTTGATGGCTGGCTAAGGCAACATTTTGACCTCTGAGTTGGAGGCTAGTATCACAAGTATTATAAAAACAAAAAAATGTTTTAAAATTAAAACATTCAATCCAGATAGTTTTAGAACAATTTGATTTTCTGAATATTTCTAAATCTAATATTAAAAACTTTTTTTTTATCAATGTAACTAATAACCCTGAAAACTGAACATAAAATTGTTTTTGATTTAAATAATAAAAACTGGTTGTGGTAAATTTACAAGCTTGACTAATCTGAATAGATTGTTAAGATTTTTTTTTTATAATTACTACATCAATGATAAGATAAGGCGCGTTATTTTCCTGAAAATAGCACATTGCATTTCATTCCAAATAAATGTGTTTAAGAATAGTTCAGAATGAAGATACCAATGAAAAAAACATTTTGGTCGGTTTGTGAATTTTAATGATTTACTTAGAATAAATAAAATAATTATATAAATTTTATTTACTTTGTACTGATAATTTACCATATTATGAAAAAAAATATTCTTTAAAATATTAAGAAATCTTTTTAACCAGATTTATTACAGTTTTAGCATTTAGCACCATTATTCAGTGTTTGTTTTTTTTAACCCGGATACAATGAAAATTTCCAAATGATGAAAATTAAAATTACATTAAATTTAAAGGAAATTAAAGCTATTTTTCCATTCGGTACGTGGTAACATTTTACAACAATAGAGTTTAAAAAGTATTTAACTTCTTTTTTATGAGAATTTAGTAGCAATGCAAAAAAAATCTTACACTTCCCATTTTAAGAAAAAAAAAGCAAATATTCATATTATCATACGTCAGTTATTTTTTGTTCTGGCAGTGATGTGTCACTTCAATTCAAACTTATTACTTTTGAAGGTGCTTATGATAACTTTATTTGGGAAAGGTAAATATATAAAGGTTATTTTCGATTTTGATACTTATTTTTTTATATTGGAAAGATGCTTAATGGAATGCCAACAACGACATCTGCAAATATGGTTAGTTTTTTATATAAAAAATACACCCGCCGTCGCAGGGCGTTATTGTTTGTATTCTCTCTGTAGCCTATTGTCTTTGTAGCTAAATATTTAACATTTATTCCAAGGAAAAACAGGAATTCGAACTTTATCTTATTCTTCTGTCTTTATTGTATTGACAGTCCTTATTTTGAACAGAGTGTGCTGTGTTTTTGAGAACTAGCCACTTATCTATTTTGAATTGTTTGCATTTCTTTTACTTATTTACAGTACCTACTCCAGAAACACTGTTCTCTTCTTGCAACTAGTTTTGGTAAATTTCGGTGACGATCCTAAGACCGAGTTGATGTTTTATGTCATATTTATAATAGTAGTAAATGGGGTATGTTTTCCTCCACTCGTGTTTCGCATAAACATGAAGAATTCTTTTTGATTTTAAAACGGTTTAAGTATGCGGCGAAATTCATGTACCTTGTGAATTTATGTGTATTGACTCCAGTTTCCTCTGTGAATGTTTCGTTCGCCGCGATAGCATTGGGAAAGAACAACTTTAATATTGAGGCCATCTCAAACCGTCTCTTCCCTGATTATCCCCCTTAAGAAATAAATGGGGCACTGATCATAATCCGACTTCATCTTGGATCTTTTATCATATATCTCAAATCCTCCTCCTCCACCTCCTTCTCCTCCAACCCTGTGTAGGATTTAACCCAAAGCTCTTGTTCTAGGAATTGCAAAGTCCAACGTATTAAATGGCTGCGTTTGTTACAATTTGGAGGGCTGATATTTATTCAATGTCTTTTTGAAACGCAGTTTCTATCTCTTCTATCCTGCTTTTTGAAGGCAATTTTTTTCATATTCTATGTACATTTATTTATATGTATGGATGCATATGTAGTATAAGTGTGGAAGAAGGGATATCAGGAATATTACAATAACAAAAGAGGTATAGGAGGATTTAAACTGTATTCACTATAAATCGAGCCTATCTGTGACCGGAAAGTTATGGCAGTTACATAAATTTGTATAAGGTTATGGCGCTTTGTTTGTTTAATATATAAGTTATTTTATCTATACAAATTAACACATAATTGTCTCAGTAATTAGATTATTTGAGTTTACATTAAGCGAGTATATTTAATCTATAAGTACATTACATTTTTTACGAATATGTATTACTATAAGTATTTGGTGAAAATTTTTCAGCCATTTGGTATATATATGTTAAGATACTTTTTAAATATTTAGGTTATATTTCTTATAAACAGATAAATTGGTCGTAAAATTTTTATACCACGAAAGACACGGGAACTTAAATAGCTAAGAAAATGTCTTGACTACAAATTCTTTTATTTAAAGAAAACAGGACCATAGGCGATTGAGTGGGGATGGCTATAACTTAAAATATTCAGGTCGTTGAACCTCGCCTTCACAAATTCAGACTATTTACTTCGAGCAGATATTATATTATGAAATAAGATCGCCTTTGGCGTACGAAATATTCTACGGAAATTAGTTTTCCAAATTTATTAAGAAGCTGATTGAAATGTCAATCTTTGGAATATAAATTTCAATTTATATTAGAGGGTAAGTATTTTATAAGTACAAATGTCACAGCAATAGTGACGGAAGAAATGTACCTCAATGTCAGCTGTTATAAACATTTGTTATTTAAAACGATAAGTTGATTATATGAAATTAAAAAAAAAAGCGTCTCAAGAGTAAAGTTAATGATTATAAATTTAAAACTGTTAAATAAAAATTAAGTTTATAAATTAAATGAATGATAAAGATATTAAAAAAGTTAGTGAATAATTTACATAATAATATAATATAAATATTTATTATTAATTATCAGAAATTTGAAGTACATCTCATTTGCTCCTTCATGATTAATGAATAGGTTTGAAATTAATTATAAAAATTAAGTTTGGTTAGTTAAAATTAATTAAGTTGGGATCTAATTCTTCTAAATATTCAGATTTCATATGAATAGATACCTTAATATATAATTTTAATTTTAAACTTACGTTGGCTGTTACTTTATTTATTTTTTATGAGTCTTTCATCAAATAAAAAACTGGCCAAGTGCGAGATGGACTCTCGCACGAAGGGTTCTGTACGGTCATTTATAAAAGAAAATCACGTTTATTGTATGGGAAAAATACACTAAATATTAAAGGGGGACCCCTTTAATATTTAGTGTATTTTAAATAAATTATTTATTTTGAAAGGTAATATACAACTAAATATTCTGTTAAATTCTTAACCGTCCACATGTTATCTTTATTAATATTGAGCAAAAATACGAAAAATACACGTTCATTTTGTGGGAACCCCCTAAATATATTTTTTTAAATTTTAGTATTATTGTTATATCGTTAACGGAAATACATAATTAGTTAAAATTTCAGCTTTCTAGCTATCACGGCTTATGAGATACAGCCTGGCGACAGACAGACAGACAGACAGGTACAGACAAGCAGACAGATAGCGGAGACTTGGTAATAATCCCATTTTATCTTTTACGTACGGAACCCTAAAACGAAAGAATCAAAGTACAAATTGCTCGAAATTGCGAAGCTATAGGTAATACACGTGTTTATCAAATGTAGTAATTTCTTACTGTTATTAACAACACGAAAATATTAACAGCTAATTATTTCTAAATTACTCCTCGAGAAAAGACGACAAATATAATTTAACCACAAGCCGTATTTGTTCTTTAAATATCCATTTTTTAAATTGTATCTAGATCTATAGAGATAGTAAACTATTAATGAAATATTATAGTTATAGATCTCAAAACGATGCTGTAACGACATTTTAACAAGAACAGATTACTCAGTTACTAGTTGATAGTGGAATCCTTAATTTATGAACCAGAGAGCTTAGCAGCTGCTCTGTAGGCAGTTACAATTAGTATAGGTGACTGTCCAGTCCAGTTAGCACACTTATTACTTCATGGAGTTTGGATTTCTTACATGAAGGTATATACTGTGATGTATTTTTTTTGTAATATACAGGTTGGCCAACATACTGGTCTTTTGGTGGAAAATGGTTCGCGTCCACGATATTTGCAACATCGGACGAATCACAAAAGCGTTGCCTGCATCTAAGTAAGTGCAAAAGCTTTATTTTTTAAAACCCCTGTCTCTTCAAAAAAAGGAAGCTCTTTCAATGAAATTCCTTGAGAACTACAACGAGAGGCATCTTCTTTAATTTCTGAAGAGTTGTTATAACGTGGGAGGGCTCAAAGCTTGAGAAAGCTGGGAGCACCTAGGGCTGGCATCGCTACTTATCTCACATAATTAATAAGAATGACATCGATAGATGATAGGCACCCGAAGAGATGTTTTAAAATATCTATAAACATGTACTGCCATGTGAAGTTTATTTAACTTTACCAAGCTACTGTATTGCTGTCAGACTCGGTGAATTAAGCACTCTTTACAAATTCGTCTTTATCGTAACGGTGGTGACACCTTATAGATTTACGGTAGCTCAATTGGTAGAGCGATAGGACGGTTTCCCAGAGGTCGCGGGTTTTCTGCCCGTATCGGTATGTTTTTCATTCTATATTTATTTAAATCACGAAGAGATTTCCGACGGGATCCTCTAAACATGCGACATATCTGCGCTACTCAAAATTATTAAATCTCTATACGGTTTAAAAAGACTACGGAACCCTCAGTAATGCGTGTTTACGAACTTGTCCTTATTGCCCAGGAGATACAATTTTTCAATAAACAATAGAAAACTCGGTCAAGTAAAGTGGAAATACGCAATAGTTTTAAACAATGGAACGGAATTTGTTATTGAATGACGATCTTTCTTTTATATTTATTTCTATAAAGTTTATTGGATTTCACCCGCTCGTGTAGGTTTGAAATACTTTTCCCAAGAACTTGTGATTCGCAAGTTTTATTTAACAAAGATATTTGTTGTGTTACGATAAATATCTTTGTTTTGATTTTACGTTTGTTTGTTTAGATATTTATATATTTATGAGACGGGTCTCAAATCAACTACATAATATTACATAATTTACCACATTAATCTAACAGTCATTACATTGATTACTAATAATTAGTTAAATTGGTATTATTAATTAACATGAGTCACTGGTATAGACATTGTTCTAACTGATAAACATTCTGTAACTAACTGTAAATTTTCTTAAATTATTAATCTACCGCACATGTTATGGAATATAAATATATAATTAATTTATTATCAGGCTTAAAAAAAGATTTTACATATCCTATAAGGATTACAAGTATGTTTTTCATGAAAAAGGCACACAAACAAGACTAAACGTTACATAATGGCCACGGCTAGTAATGTTCTTTCACATTTCTAGAGGAATCATAAAGCATTGCCGGCTATTGAGTTTTAAGGTGGGTAACGATCTGAAATCGTTACTGAAAGAAATTTGTACCAATTTTTGTTGGTTTAGTTGGGCTATAGTTCCATAAATGAAGGTGAATAGTACATGGATGTCTTGGTTTAAGATGGCGGTGATGATACGTTAGGTCGAGCCATACGTTGTGATGACATCAAATAGGACTTCGAAGAAATACGGTTATAGTTACAATCGACGTCATCGAAGGAAAGTGGGCTTGCGACAATTCCGACGTCTTCTCCTTGTGAATAAAAGCTAGTTAAGCCATGGAGATAATTGACCAGTCTCAGTGACAGTTTTTAATTACCTGTGTTCTAAAACGAATTGTAACGCATCTACAGTTCAATATAGTTAACAATTTAATTTATTCAGTTTAATAAATAGATCTGTTAAGACGACCGGTTTAATCACTTATCCATGACAGTTTTATTTCTCCTTTTAAACTATTTAAAATTGCTTAAATGTAAGAAAAAAATCGTAAGTGTATCGTACACTATAATCTAGAAATGACATTTATACTGGTATGACAATAATCTAAAACCATGTATTATTATTTTTATTTATATTATTTACATGAGTATATATTCAATAACTTGCTCGCCAACAGTATAATGTACTATCTATAATATCCTTCAAGTTAGCTGAGCTGACAACTACCTCGTAATATCGTGTTTAAATCCTCTACAAAACAAAATAAAAATCTAATCGCCATTATTATTTCACGTTTCCCGTCCAAAATCCGGGCGTTGCGCTGAATTACGGGTCCGTTGGGAGAGAATCTACTCTCGAACTTATATATTATTCAATCTCTCCTCAGGTATGATGTTTATTAGTCTGAAAATAAATTCGCTTTTATGTCCAGTGACCTTTGTTGGGCGCTCGCCACGGTCGGCTTAAATGTTTGGAATGAGGTTACCGCTGCTCTTAGTTTAGTTTGCCATTTAAAAACATACGTCATTATATACACTTTTATTATTATTAATTAATTATAAACCTGCCCCTTTCTCATCCCGAGTGAAATGATAGACTATCTCTCGTCACTTATATTCTTTACAATATCATATATTTTTAATTTTATGGTATAGCTCGTGCCGATATTTATGATTTTTAGTTAATTTGAAGGTATTTGACAGAATAATAAGCATTTCTTATAATAACTTAGATTAAATATAATTAATAGAATAAATTACATAAAAGTCCGTCGAGTAGTTTTGTCATTTTGTAATTTTGGCAAAACTCAGTTTAATGTTTTTTTCGTGAAAATTACTTAAATTTTCAGAGTAAAAACTATCTATGCATTGATCAGGTCTATTGCACTTTGTTTTTATTTTCAACGGAATATATTTCATAAAATTTGTCAAAGATATTTGCGTGATGCGGGAACAGATAAACAGACACACAGATATTTAAAATCTGTTGTTTTTTTATCCATGTATTGTGTTGAACAGATAATCATATATATATGTTTCTATAGGTTTTGCCTCGTTGCAATTTTATTATACAGATATGTTACTTTTACGCTAAATATTCATAAAGAAGACGAATGTTATTAAAGCAATTAGCGACACCTACAAAAAAAAATTAAAACAAAAAGTTATGTTTGTTTGTCCATCTTGCATCACATCTTATAAGTGTCTGTTTGTTTTGAAGTCAAAGTTAACGTTTCCAGTTGTAGTTGAATGCACTCCACTGAAGCCGTTGACCCTGAACACGCTGCAGTTTAAGGATTTCGTTAGAAAAAAGATGTCACACGAGTTTTTCTTTTTAAAAATATTTAGTGTATCTTTACAAATGGTACTATATCATGGAGAAATTATATTTCCAAATGAAGTAGGATTTTATTACATAAAAAAGATATTTCGATCTTTAATTAGAACAATACATTTTATTAATTTGTTAAAAAGTTATTAAAATTAAAATAGTAGTTAAAATTAGTGATATCTGCAATGAATTTCTCGTAAAGTTGGATCTTTTGAAAGGCGAGATTGAATCTTACTGATATGTATGGATAATATATGTGTGCTGTAATATCTAAGTATTTGTTATGAAAGTAGCATAACAAGACTTTAATTCTGATTAACTTTGACATAAAATACTGTATTGGCTAATTTAAATTTCTTTATCAATTCACAAATTATTCCAAGGTAAAACAAAAATGATTATTATTTTTATTCTGTTATTGCGATACGTCATAAATTTAAATAAATGTTATCTTTTCATCTTGGTTCCATCATGTACCACTCGCGGGGTGAACAACCCAAGAGACCTCAAACCATAAACTCGATTGACGTATCCATAGTATATCCACGTTAGGGTTGGCGCTCGGAAAATTACGATGTATGAGATATGTTTAATTAGATAAGGGTTGTCACGCCAAGTATGTTGCAGTTAATTTAGTCAATGTTTTGTTTGTTGAATATTATATTGCTTGCCAAGGGTTGTCGCTTTGTTTGTCAGGGGTATACATTTTAAAATAGTTAGCTAGTTATATAAGCGTTAAATTTTCATTGGACAGTTAATGTTAATAATATAAAAATATTTGAATTGCAAAAAACGTAATGAAAAAAGGCAATAAAAGTGTGATTTTCGCATATTACATGTCTAATAAGCTTATATAGTTATTAACTAGGAGTAAAAATCATTGTAAATAAAAATTCATAAATCACTTTTAGGCATCAGGAGGAAGCAGTATTAAAAAAAATTGGTTAGGCTACCTTCTATACATGACAAAGGATGTGAGGCTTTTCGCCAAAAAATCCTTTGTCAGCTTGCAAGCGAATTTTTTCCATTTCCCAGGTGAACTCTCACCGATGCAAGGAATAGAATTCTTTTGAATCATTAATAACATTCACTGAATGTTCATTTCAGATGACCTAGATGGATGATGTATGATCTACTCTTACTGTTGTATGATGACGTCATCTGAAAGACCAATTTTTATGTGTGATCTGTGTCAAGAATATAAAATCGTTGTTTTTTTAATATATTGTAATTTAATTGTAGAAAATATATTGAGAATCTGTGATTCTAAAAAGTACAGCAAAATATAAAAACAGATTACTTCCTTTTTGAATATTATGTACAATTTTTAATTTCGGCGCTCGCAACAATAAATCCGGTTACCTGGCGGTTAAAAGATAAACATTTTTATTTATATTTTGATTAATCATCCGCCATCCAATTTTGATATGAAAAGGTTGACATGGAGACCTTTACCCTGTAGTTTTTTATCCAATCACATGTCACATATTTTGGAGAGCCATCTAGAATAGATGCAATGTATATTTTTATATAAATAGAGGTCAAGCGAGTCATGAGTGGTACCACCATTACCTCATAGTACGTTTATAGAAATGTATGAAGGAAAGTCAGAGGAGAAGGGATAGAGTTGCTCAGTCACTGTTCAAAATGGCAATGCAAAATGCTTCAGTTAGGTTTTACTATTTCTAAAATATGTTTGGTTATTGGTATGCGTAGAATATGTCTTATAAAATGAAATTATTTGTAAATATTTTATTATTACTACTATAATTTGTGCTATTATTTAACGAATCCAAAATGAATCAACAACTTAATTTAATAATATTTAAACAACAAAATAATCAGTTATTTAGCACGCTTTTTCACAGTTCAAAATACGGTTAAATAAAAAATAAAATACGGAGAAATAAATGATCAGTGGATATTTTAACAGGAATTAAATTTTCAAAATTATGCTATAATATTTAAAGTAACTTAAAAAAGTTTTATTAGGAGAAAAAAATAAATTAAACGAAACAAACATATAAGAATGACAGCAGTTTATTCTTGACAGACATTGTTCACGACAGAGGAGGATATTCAAAAAATCATCTTTCTCAATAATATTGTGTATATAGATATTTTTTAAACGAATATAAATAACTGAAAGAAATTCAAGACAATGGATGACGTAGAAGGCAAGAAAAGTAAAGTGTCGATGTTGCGAATGAAGAGCCAATCGGCGACGAGGTCACAAATGGCCCTAGGGCCAAAATCAACTAGTCGGCTGAAGGTTCGGAGACCGTCTTATGGGTTTTCTGGTGTTCCTGGGATAAGGCCGGTGGAAAGGACTTCACAGGTAAAAAATAATAATTTAGATATGTTACGCTTAAATAATATTCTTTACGACAAAAGCGTGGAAGATTAATATTTCTATTGGTGATAAGTTTCATTTATCTGATGAATCATTGTTACAGCTTGCAATAGAGTTCAAGAGGCCGCCATTGTTGTATCTTCCGACGTATCAACTTGATCCTAATTACAAATTTCATTTACCTTCGGTACAAAAGGCCACAGATGAAATACTTGATGAGAGCTTTACAGGACATAAATATAACGTGCAGGTAACACGATCTATTAAAATATGTAGATTCTGAAGATAATTTAATTTAGAATTTACTTATAGCTTCTATTGTAAAGATATTTATGTATATACTGTATGTGTAAGCGTGACTCCTTTATTTGCTAATATTAATTCTCCAGGAGTCCCCTGCTCTGGCCCTCCGTGTAGCTGGCGAGCTCATGCGCAAGATCAAAGCGATGCAATTCAACCGCTATCGTATCATCACCGTGGTGACAATTGCGCAGAAAAGATCCCAATCCTACAACAATGCTATATCTTTTCTGTGGGACCACGAGCGGGATAATTACGTCGACGTCCAGAGGGAGGTGAACTCTGCGTTCATACAAATCACCACATTTGGAGTGTACTTGGATTGAAATCATGTTATTTTAATTAATTAATTTTTAATTTTGATTGTATTTCTTGATTTTTCTTGTTTTTTTGGTATCAGCTTTCATGGTTTTTGAATTATAACTGTTATTGTAACTTATGTATACGTAACTTATGTGAAATAATGTATTATTGGCATGCACACGTGTTTATGTATTATTATTATATAACTTATGTAATGATTTGTGTGTTAAGCTTTTGGCGTGTAAATAAATAAACAAATATATCAAAATATGAAACTGGTTCGTATTACCTGTAGATACATTTATTACGTCTAGAAGACCGGAGATTGTTAATAAAGTACCATTCTTACGGTCGATGTGTTTTGTTTTATACCTTAATAAACTATTTACTGTAACAGTGTGTTCTTCTTATAAATTGCGCTTCGATAAATATTTTCAATATCTGCTTTTTATTACTGTATTGATAGATGTCTTATAAATTACAAATATAACAGAAGTTAAATCTTTGAACAGAGAAATCTAATTACTTTTACAATTCTCTTCATTACGCCCTAAAATATAATGCGGGTTGAGATTGCGGTCTGTATGCATACTTGTAAATGTTCAAATGTACGGTGGAATTGCAAACTACAGCTGTTATTTCAATTTGGTTCCTTTAAAATTCATTCCCTCATTTCAGAAACGATACGGTCCTCTGTATTTGTACTTTCAATTTGTCTTTTCCTTTCTACGGCACTGTTGAATGTTGTATGATATAAATTACACCAGCCAATGAATGTATAATCAGATAAATAATCACTACGATATACTATAATATCAATGTTTATTATATTTAGAAATATAATTAATGACTCTAAATGTATTTAAAGAACTTAAAGTTTATTTAAAAGAAGGTTTAACTATGGCCATGGCTGGATAACATATTAGCAGAAATGTGATGCAAATTGTGTTTCATGTTATAACTTCTTAGAAACTAACTCAAAGGAAACTTTAAGGCTATCGTTCCACCGCTGTGTACAAGTTCGTCGGTGCCCGCATGAGACGGATAAACCCTTCCTCTTCGTGAGTTGGGGAACTGGAGATAGACGATTGTTAAAATAAGAATTATATTAAATTATTCAACGAAATGTTCATAGCTCGGTATTATTTAACTAATAATTAATTAGTTATGAAAATTAGACAGTTTAAACTACAGTGGACTGGCAACAAAGAGTGTTTGAAAGGCGTTCCTTAATTACATTTACAGTTGTTACAAGGAGCTATTTATTTTCTCTCTAAAATTGCATTTAAACCTTTTACCGTGAGGTACATTTGTAGCCATCATAAAATGTTATTAGCTCTCAGGTGATTGGACGGTGAAAATGTTGTGAAAGATAAAAGTACATGGATATAAGTATTCTGAGGCACGTTCCTGAACGATACAAATTTTTATCAGCTGACGTTGCATATGCTTTGGGATAAAAGTTAAATTGAAATGAACAGACGCTAATCCACTAAATATATATTCATGAAAACAAATTATGTTTGTTTATTATTAATATAAAATTTAAGTAAATTTGGCATAACTGCAGCTCGGATCAACGCTATCCATTCACTTAAATTAAACCTTAACTGAACTGGTTGTAAACTTTTAATCAACTATTGTTTATTGTTATTTTTGAGCTATTTATTAAGTAGTCTGCGCTCTTTGTTTCAGTCTCAATATTTTTTATGCAAATGTTTCTATCAGACAGTGCATGAATTTAACAACTCTTATTCCATTCCATTTAGAATTTAACTAACAATGTTATTGATAAATATACTGTTATTCAGGGAACAAAGAATAAAATTGAAATAAAATAGATGTGGAAAATATTGTACTCAATTTAATAATAACTGCTGAGCTGATGTCAACGTCTTTATCTGCCTCTTCGTCTAACTCTAACAACTTCAATTATATGACATCTGTCATCATTTACTCATATTTTATGGTACTTATAGTGCCAAAAAATGTCTGTACTTTCCAGTGTAAAGGTAAAAAAATCCAAAGTGTTAAATGTTTTGAATCTTAAATTGATAAAAAAATAATAATAAGTAAATACCACACAAAAACATAAAATTCCTTGCAGTGGTTCTTGTGTAACTCATAAACAAACAAACAAACAAATAAATTAAAAAAAGCTCGTGTTCTAATATCAGTATCATTTAATAAACACGTTGCATAAACAAGAAACCGTCCAGATTTAACCTCGTTACTATTTATTTGATTATAGATTTTGTGTTCAAAACGTTATTAAAGACTGTTGTTTGAGGCTTCAAGCAAGTATAGATATCATACAAATCTTACAATATTCCTATAATTATGGAGACATTATTTCAAAGGACCTTCAAAGTAATTTAAAAGGAAATGGCGTCTAAAGTGAGAATATTGATCTTGCGCTAATGTTCTTCAACCAGAGTATAATTTACTAAAGGAATATCAATCCAACTTATATTATAAATGTGAATGTTTTTTTTTATTTTATTAAGTCAATTGCTTATAAGATATTGAGAAGAGTAGTTTGGAATTTTGGACTCGGATTAAAGATGGAGCATGGATTGATATCCTGGAAATGGAGAGAGTAGGAGAAAATACTCTATCTCTTATTGTACTCTCCATCACTTATTGTACTCTCCATCACTTATTGGTCTACTCTAACCGCCATCTCTTTTTCACGGGAGTGAAGGCGGGAACTAAATCTAGTTGTTGGTTTGTATTTTACATTAAACTGAATCGATTTCTCTATAATTATTGTGAAAATTATCATTTTGGTTCTAATTAAAAGGTAGTAGCAAACACAGGCCACGTATTTAAAGTTACATTTTCCCGTATTTTAATTAATTTATACATAAATTGTCGCTTTACCACAATTAATACTGAAAATAATGTTGTAATTTTTTAAATATGGATGTCAATGTATGAAATAACTCATAATCATAAACCTGAAAAGAACTTCTGTTTGTTTAAACGTGCCAATCTCTGAAAATTTCAGTCAGATTAGTAAAACCCTTTTTGCATTTGACAGCATAACACATATAAAAACAGATTGTCAGCCTGTTTCTGTTCTGAATGCTTCCTTTCCAGTATCCATAAGTGGTTATTAAGTAATGTGCCATGTACCGCCATTATGCAGTCCACGCTTCCACACGGCCTAGCGGGAACAATATAGTTTTAAATAATATAAAGCACGGGTAATCAAGGTATGAAGGCAAGCGTTGCTAAGACATATAGTTTCTAGAAATACTCCCATAAAAAATCTCATTACGATATCTTTAAGTAATGGCCTGTCTTTAATCAACAGGCTGTTATCTCAGTACTGTAGTAACTATAGTTGGACGGGCAGACAATAAATACGAAAAGTTTATTACCTACCGACCTTCTACCTAAACATCTGTAGCAGAGAGGGAAGATTACTCCGATTAAATATTTATAGTATTAGCTCTCCAAGAGTTCGTATTTTCGAAATCATTTCTAAAAGATAAACGAAAGATGCATTAATGAAAGTACAATGTTTATTTGTAAGGTTTAGTTTGCTCTTTTAAATGAGAAAGTCGTGAATTAGTTAAATGTTTAAATTATTTGTTGAATTACAATCCGTAAATATTCATTTATCAAATATTTATCTATTATTTATTATATTATTCTGTAGCAACCCTAATGTATGTAGTTTGTAAGGTAGTTAGATATTTCTTTAAATATTTTCCAAGTTCAATGTCATGTACAAAAATTTGTTAAAAAAATTCTCACGAAATATTTTCCTATTTATTATATACAAAGAATTTCTAGTTTATAGCCTATTAGTGAATTTGTTTCATAACAAACATTTTATAGTGGTTAAAAGTAGTTGCGGTGCTAAATACATTCCGCTGAATTATTAGAATAATATATTTTTTCATACGACAATAATATTTATATATACAAAATGAGATGTATGACCCTGGCCGGTCACACTTATCTCGCAGACAAGCGACGGGTTGTAAACAGAATTTTTATTTACGAATCACAACTTTGTTTGCTGTGTGAAGAGTGAAGCATCTCTTTGACATCTTTACTGGAATGTCGATTGTATGGAAGCCATTTTACATATCAATATTGAATGCTTTTTAAAGTATATATATTTTTCTTTTCATTACTATATTTGAATTCAAACATTGGTTAGTATTTTTTTGTAATACCCGCCAACTCGGACAACTCCATAGTGGGTTAATCAAAGCGTTCTTGCCATAATGGGGCTTTAGTGGTAGATAGGTTTTATAATGATAAAGGTTAAAAAAAAATAATCAAAACTAAAGTAGTATTTAATATAAATAATAACTTAACATTTTTGTTTTTCGATGTGTTTTCATTAATATTGAATTTGTAAAAAACATTTATTAACGCCTTTTCTTTGTGACAAAAAATTGCTATTGAAAGATATCTAAAAGGATGACGATAAACTTAAACCCAACCTTTAAGCGACAATTCCCCAGAAAAAGGTTTCGTTTTTTAGGAGACCGTTTATATTGTTAATAGAATTTATTTTAATACTAATTTTGATAAAATTTATTGAAATTTCAGGCTTAAACATCGTTCCAATATTGATTCAAAACTTAAAACAGGTCTTCTATAAACAAAAAAAGATTCCAAGAGTACGAGGCAATTTTCGAATCACGTGACGATGTTATGGGTTTCAGTTCTGTGATAACGTAGTTATACAAGGAGTTATTGCACCATACCATAACGTGAGCTGATAAGAAAATTATTACATACAATTTCACGGTTAAACGACATTTCGTGTGATTGTTTAATATTTCTTACGTAACTTTGATAAAAGAAACAAGGATTCGTCGTCATGGTAGCCGTTACTGTACATTTTTAAATTTAAACGACGGTCGCATTCGTTTTCATTCTGTTATTAGATAACTACGGAAAACTTTTATATTGTAAAAGATATCTTTTGTTGTATTTCCAAAATATTAAATAATAAAACTATGTATATTATACAAACAATAAATAAAAAAAAACAGAATTTCATACACAGGTAGTCACAAATTAAAAAATACATAGTAAATTTTTTCCTGAAAAAAAAACCGGACTGATTTTAACATATCAAAGCCCTAAGGGGTTGAAATGGGGGATGACAGTTGTAAGGAGGTGACAGTTTTTAAAGATGACTTTCAGTTTAGTTTATTAATACGGTTTCTGTCTGGTTTGTGAAAACTAAGAGAGTTTGATAGAACTCAATTTACTGACAGAATGGTATACAAAGGAACAGAGATTTAGTTTTTTTACCTAAAGGTACAGCGTAAAGTGCCAAATACGCTGCCAAAAAATAGTTATTATAAACGTTACAGTATTTGTGTTTGGTAGTCAATGAAACTTATAAAAAACTGAACGGCTTGGAATTGTTTTTTTATTCTCATTTCAGTACTAATTAGAAGTGACAGATATATACTTAAATTTACTATACTTAAAGAAAAAGTTTTTTATAATTACTTATATTTAAAATATTTAGAGAGTCTTCAATCATTTGACAATAAATTAACCGATAAAAGAACTTTGTTGACAAGAAATCAATATTTTAAAAATAAATACGGAATGAATCATCAACAAGGGTAGAGACTCGTAAATTAAAATAAATTCAAGCGTAACACGTTCATAGACAATTTCAAATAGAAAAAAAAAGGAAAGAGTGGCGTTAGAGGGGAAGGACGTCAAAACGTCGTGAGGTTGGTGAAGAGAAATATACCAGCGAATTATATCTTATAAATAAACACTGTCTGTAGTATACAAGTAGAGTCGATAACCTCAACATAGATATAGAGCCTTGGCATTAATACGTATGAAGTAACTTAAGTCAAAATAGTAATCCCACGCTGTGTTATGTGAGGCGACGCGATGTCTTCTGAGCACTTATCCCTACAAGTCAACCATGACGACTGGACGTGAGTTTTATAGCCAGACTAACTTTCAGCAGAGCCTTTATTTATTTACAAAATATAACAAGTAAGTACCATACATCGTTATTTCTTTGAAAACACAAAAAAAAACAGTTTTGTACCACTGATTAAAGTACATCTATAGGAGATTAAAAAAATAAAATAATAAATTATAACTCAGTAATTACTAAGTATTATAGAAAATATTGATAGCAAGGAATATGACATATTTATAGTAGGGTATTACAGAAATATGTTAACTACTCATTTTATTTATCTATGATATGTAAGCGAAGGGCGAGTCGCAACTAAAACCGATAAGCTGAAAACTACGCTTCGAAGTGATTTGTTTTTTTCACGGACAACTAATGGATTCCCGAACGAATGAAACGAGGAAAAAACAATATCTGCTCGATGCTACAAATGATTTTTCTTTTGAAAGCGTATTCTATTTCAACATTGTTTTATTTTTTAAGTAACATTTAATTAAAATCTGAAATAATAACGTATTTTCATCCGTAATTATATACAATTATTTACTTAGATTTCTGTTTTGAATTTTTATTTTATTTAACTCTGTATTATTGATGTATCATATCGTTTATAATTTATATATGTTGAATTTAAAATAGATAACATTGTATTCAGAATGAAATATGGCATTTAATTAAAATATTCTAAATTGTATATGTAATTAATGTTAAATTTATTATGTATTTCATTTGAGCTCAAAGCAACCATTCATTGATGTTTCAGTCGGACCTCTGTTCAGAAAATTTTATATATTGTATATATACCTTAATACAAACCTATTTTTAAGAACTCATATAAAAACATTATGAATGCACAAATTAATTTAATAGAAATGAAAGACAGGTAATGTAAGAAAATATTCCAGTTTCGCTGTCGTAATTTTATTTAATGTTATTTAGATTGTATTTTTAAAATATACTACTTTAATTCCTAAAAAATATTTTTGTAACAAACATTGAATGTCACTAGATTTTAAATAACCTCCATAATATTTTTCCGAGTCAACAACTATAGATGTAGCTCTTATAGAAATATCTCGTAGTGCACAAAGAACAGCCTGTAGCTCCGTGACGTCAGCGCTCGAAATGACGTCAAAGCCTGCGTACATGTGGGTCAATAGAACAGCTAGGCCCGGGGAACACCCGCCAGCTAGAAATAGGTCACAGCTCTTAACGCGACGCTTTATACAAAAGACCATTTCACGCGGCCGGGTTATATTCAATTCGGCTCCGATATTTTTCTCTTTAGGGACGATAACGTTATAAATACAATAGTAGCTATGTTTGTACAACCCTTGTCCGACAAAGGAGGGACTGTTGTTATGATATTTTACAACAAAGGAGCTTTGTTTTTATTATTAAATAACAAAAAGGAATTCGTACGAAAGATAAGAAGACACGGTTTGATAAATTTAATTCTTTGAATAAGACAGATAATTTATTACTTATTTAGTAAATAATTATAATTGTAGTAATTGATTGGTATAATTTATATATTTTCTAGTTAGAATGAGTTTTGAATAATATAACATAATATTAACAACTTTTACGAACAGACTTGCTTGACTTAGAATGACATTTCTTGAAGACAATGGAATGGCATCAAAACTGATGAATAAAATTAATTAGAGCACGGTACATATTTACTTATTAGTAATTAATATAGTTACGATTTATGATATGTTGCTATAATTACACTAATATTACTGCTTGGTTCTCACTTTTAACATTTTAAGAATTAAACTTTTTAATTATAAAAGTATTAGCCTTTAAATAAATGTAATCAGAACATTTATTTTATTTTATAAAAACTTTCAATTTATTTATTTATTTAATTGACCCCCATGTTTATAGATGAATAAAATATATGCAATATTGCCTCCATTAATAAAATAGTAGTATTAATATAATAGTAAAAAAGATAAATTATTGTAATATAGAGTTTCTAGATTATAAACTTCTTAGAGGTTCATCCGTCTCAGGTGCTTAAAATAATTTCTGTGTTGGTGAAATATCATAGCAACTTCGAATTATTTTGACAAATTTACAACCATTAAACAAATTTGGGATCCCCTTTAATTCTGAGAACGCTAAGAAACCACCTGGTTTCCTCGTTAAATGTGTACGTTTCACGGTAATGTCTGAAAAATATATTTGTTACAGCGTGCTTCTAACATGTGTTCAGTTTAAACGTGGATGATATCTTGTTAGATTTCAAGTACATTAAAGTTTTATAGTGTTGAGTTTAAAATATTGTAACATTATATTTAAAAATAAAATGTGTATTTTTAAATTTAATATGATGTTATATTTATTACATTATTAACATTTTCTACGCTCAGTTGAATCCCAGGTACGACCTAGTTGCGGCAGCGTTTATCAAATTAATTCGCTGAGTAGGGACGGCTTATATACATATATAGTTCTTATATCTCTAGGATAATATTTAGATATCAAGCAGAAGCCGCATATCATTTTGGGCGTTATAATGTTTTCATAGGATGTTTCCTCACTGAACTACTATTTATCTGTACAAAAATAATATTCACTGAAATATCATACGGTGTAAGAACATATAGTATAATAACAAATACAGAAAAAATATAAAATGTATTAAAAATATTTGTTCACCCACCAGAAGTATATTTATATATATATATATATGTCATATAAATATATCATGGCCGGAGCTCAAACTCTACAATAAGAATGACACAGCTACCCGACGCGCGACGCTACAATTTGCCAATAAAAATTGGTATTGCTACGCTAGACAGTTGTCGATTTTATACTAGCTTTGTCAGGCTACTTCGCCTGTTAACGCTCTCCTCTCGAACCTAAATAATAAGTAATTTTATAGTAAAACAAATGGAATAAAAATATGCAAATACTATTATTTATAATAGACATCATATTCCCGATATATTTTTAAGTAGGTATATTTACATGACTTTAATCTTAATTTTTTTTATGTGTGGTAAGAATGAAAATAAAAAAAAGAAAATTGTTAGCAAAAAGATGGAGGAAGTTATAAAGCGTTTGAAATAGAAATCCAAAATTGGGGTTATGAAGGGCCTTAAAAAAGACCAGTGTATATATGTGATTTAAACCAAACAATGTAATTACTTTTCCTTTATTAAATTATTATAATCGTTCCTATTTACCCCATGCTGTTACTATTTACCCCATATAATTCCAAGTACCCCATAGAGATTCGGATAATTAGAAACTACAATATTTTTGTATTCCTTAAAATCTTGATTATATAAGTAATTTATTATATTTTTGTTACTATTATGGTTTTCTTTAATTAATAATGTTACTCTTTCAATATAATTTTTAGAGTGTTCTTATAAAGGTATTCCAATTACCTCATTCTCCCCTATCTAACAAAATAGACACCAATTAGTTTATTCATTTGACATCGATGTTTTGAGTTTTATAACATCGACACGTCGATGTTTTCTTAAATAAAATATCGGAAGGTCAATATAGGGCAATCATCGTTGGGGTTAATCACGTGAAGCTTGATAGGGGGGAGGGGGTTCGGCAAAAATCATGTAATATCACAAGGGGGGGAGGGAGGTGCAATAAGATATCACTTGTATTAATTTTTTTCCAAATAAACAAACAAACAGTACATTAAAACAAGTACAGTAACATTCTAATCATTGTAAGTACTCACGATCGCTTGTCACATACTCAAAGCACTTTCTAAGCCAGTCGCACTTTTATACACTTGGCACTTTCAATAAAGCATATTAGTCTAGTATAAGGGAAGTCCTATGCACTCTCAGGTAATATACAAAAACACCATTTAGCTTTATATACGTATATATTAATGCAATACTTTTAGTTGTTCGAGCGGCGCAGAACAGGTCCTCTCCCTATCTTATTGACAGTGGATATTTCACCACCACCAGTGAAATAAAAAAGTTTGATAGTTAAATTGGGGCATTCCCCACAGGTAACTCCCACAGGTTAACTGACTGTTGACTGACTGACTGACAGGACTAACTGACTGCAGCAGTTTTTATAAGAACTGGACAAGTTGTCACATAACAAAAGGCGGGGGAGTAAGACTCAAGAAAAATGTGAAGGTGCAACTGAGACGTGCAAATCGAAACATAGGGATGAGGGGAAAATAGGATGGGAACTGATGGATGCATCAAATGAAACGAAACGAATAAATGTAGCAAATATACAAGAGACAAAGTGGTAATTAAAGCTTGAGAAATTAGTGAAGAGTTTTTCTATTGTGGTAGCTATGGAAAACAAAACCGCTACACTGTTTTTCTGGTAAATCCCTGTTACAAGTGATCCACAATGGTCAATACTTTGCTGCCAATAATAAGAATTTGGTGTAAAATAAAAATCGAACACACTTAAACAAAAAAAAAGCGGGCATGACACAGATTAATTATAAAAATCAACTATGACAAAAATTGCAGAGTATTGGCCATGGAAGACCCTGTCTGAAGGATAATTGGACTTTCTGTGTTGTAACAATCTAGTTGCTTGCTTTGCTATAATAAAATATATGAAAGGCATGTGTTTGTTGCTGAAATGCGAATATCGTGAAAAATGAGTTTAAATATGAGTACAAATGAGGAGTAGAAAGTTTGAAAAAATCACCGATTATAGAAAAGATAGGATGTAGTTATTTGTTGTGGTCACGTAACTCAAAAGGATGAAAGCATCTAACGACAACAGTTTTAGGTAAAATGTGGAGGGTTATAAGAGAAGAGAGTGACTGAAGAAGGCAGGGATGCAGTTGGTGAAAAATGATATGAAAAGAAAATCTCCATTAAAACGACGTATTGTAGAAGAGCGCGGCTGAAAATGGCTTATTACGATGACCCAATAGGGTCATTAAATGTAATTGGGATAAGGACAGTTAGATTGTTTTTAGACCAGTATGGACAGTCATTAAAGCGTTTTATTTTTGTAATTTGAATGTGTCAGTTTAATACATATCAGCTATGTTGTTACGGCGTAGATTCATTTTGTTTAAGCATATTCTTGATGGAGCCTTCATTAGCGTTTACAAAACTGAATAACATAACTAAAGTATTGCTAAAGGAATAAAGAGATGGTTCAAAATTGCTTCTATTTCATATATGTATATGTATGATAATTACTAGTATTATTTCATATTTTAAAATGACCAATATTATTTAATTCATGAAACGTGTTAAATAGGGATTCGTAATGTCCGTTATGGACGTCTGTGATAATAAAATCTAACGGCGTTACATAAAGCGAATGTGGTAGTTGTGTTATGGGACTAAAAGTGCCCATCCAGCGCTACGGAGAATATTATAAAATGTTGTTGTGAGCCAGAGCTCCTGTTACTGTAATATCAAGTTGTTTACTTCAAGCGAATGGCGATGTTTACTTATTAAGCGACCTTGATATCTTGTTAATTTTTAACTTAACCGCATCATCTTTTTTTATAATACTTCTCTTATTTTTTTCTACTGTTTTTTTTTCAAATTTGTGCACAAAAATTTGGATTATGTTTTTGATTAAGAAATAATTATAGTTTTGTTTTATTGATATGGTAACTTTTACTATGACCCAAAAGTCTCATTGTAAAATGCATTTATTAAGATCGCTTCTCATTATCTTCAGTGATTTCAGATTTACTTAAAAAAAAATTGTGGCGCTCTTTATTGGATATTACTAATAAATAAACATTTTTATCAACTGTATTTAATTTTAAAAAAAAGCGATTTAATAATATATAAGTTATTTCTTTGTAAATCTATTTTCAAATTTTGAAGTTTAATTAGGAACTAGTATTCTTTGAAAATTAACACTGCTATTAGTATATTTTGTATTGAATCTTAATCTAATGAAAGGTTTTTTCAAAGCTTACTGTAATTAAGAAATACGAAGACTTCTCTAACCATGACTATTTTAAACTTCAGTTTATTTTTTACTTCGATAATACACTTTCGATTAATGGTAAGATGAAAAGCCTCTCAAAGATGAAGAAAATGATATTTAGTAAATTCTCATAAACTTTAATTTAGGAATAGTTTTGTTTTCGTTGTGCTTTTAACTATAGTTAAATTTACAATTAATTTATTAATTAAAATAATGTACTTAACAAGGTAATTGTTCAACAAATTTAGGTCTAACATATATTTTAACCTGTCCTAGACCTTAAGCCTTCCAAAAGTAAACAGATTTTTAAGAGTTCATTAGTTTTCGAGCTATACGGAAACACACAAACAGACATACAGATAAAACATTTTCATAAACTTTATATCCACGACGTAGTAACCGTTTTGTTATTAGTACAGATATAATAGCACAAGATAACTTGCAAAATTTGAATAATATTGTTATGTATTCGACCTCAACACAAACTTCAAGGGGATTCAACGATAAAGTTTTCAGACGCATTAATTATAATAATAAAATACTGTGTAATTTTATAGCAAAAAAATAGGCTTATTTTGTTTGTGTAATTACAAGATATTAAAAAAAAAAAACTATAATATATTTTTGACAATAAGATTTACAATAACGATATGTAAATTATTAAAAATGTCGATATTATATTGTCATAAAGATAAGTTCATGATACATGTATTTTATTTTTTAAAGTTATTTATAGATATTTGATATTTGAATAGCTATTGACATGTGAATAGACAATATTTCTTAGTGAAAAGTGTGTTCGACGATAAATTTGGGACGTATCTAAGTTTGTAAGAACCAACGTCCAAAATATTACCAAATACATAAATCAAATGATATGATATTATATTTGAATACAAATATTTTCATTTTATAAAAAAGTGAAGTCTAGAATCTTGACTAGAATAAAATTACAAAAAAATATACTTATCAGTATTCAGCGTGGCGTGCTGGGCTTAGACGGCAAAGTACTCTAGCTGGAGGGTTACTCACTGAAAGATTATTGGATTATACCTTCTTTGTATTGTATTTAGAAAAAAACTCTACGTCATAGGTGATATGTATATTTATGATAAACTGTTTTTACGTAACCGTTAGTGTGTACGGAAAACGTACATATACAAATATTTATTTTTATTCAAATGAACTTCTTTGTGGAGTAACACAGTTTAAGAAGACGTAGACTTGTTATTAAAATATATTTTTGTTACAAGACGTTTATCTCCACTTATAATCAAAGTATAAACACATGTTAACCTTAGTTATGTTTTTTTAGATTTATGTTTTAATAGAATAGAACAGGAAATATACCTTTATCTATTTAAAAAGACAGAACAAGAAGAAAATTGTTGTAAAGTTGTTGAGACATCGGGCTGCGAGAAAAGCCGAGTTGTCCGCGAACACTTTCTTTTTATTGTTATTGCAAAAGTTAACTGTGTTTTTCTTAAAAGCTTAAGAGATAAATTCTAACATTACAGTGTTATTAAAATGTTTATGTTTTTGATTAAGAAATACTTAACATGTGTATGTATATATACACATATTATATATATATAAGATTAGGTTAAGTTAAGAAACTATTATTTAAAGACGATTTTATATAAATGACAACATCAAAGAGTTTGAATTTGACTCAAATTAATAATTTTAATTAATAATTTTAATTTTTGATTTGGCTTTGATTTCATTGATTGAATAATAACTATAATATAAAATGTTTGAATATCATATTAAATTATGGACACAAATAGATAAACAGATATACTAAGAGACAGAATTTCTGTTCTTCTTCCAATGTACATGAAAAATATCTTTACATTTTGATTGTATAGTTTCAATATTAATAAAGATAATTTTGGTTGCGTGTTGTTACGTTTTCTTTTTTTTAATCTAGTTTTTTCAACATGTAAAACAGTAATTTATAACCCAAAAGATCGGTAATCTTGATCAATTGTTTGTAAGTAAATAATTAAAATGTCTTAGAATAGTATAATAAATAATTTTATAGATTTCTCGCTTTAAATATCTAATAATAACCTTAGTGATATTACCCTTTAAATATTATTAAATTTCTAATATTTAAATGTACATTCTGAATATTTCTGAAAAAAATGTAATAATGTAATTGGTATAATAACAAGTTTATTTCGTAAATATCAGGTAGGGCTGATTCACCAGTATTAAGCATGCTATTTAATGAATGAAATTTAAATGAAAATGTACAAAAAAAAAACGTAAATAATATTATCAGTAAACCCATTGACATAAATTGTGTAACAGAGAGAAAATAATAAATTGATAATAATTATCTTCTGAGGTATATTACAGCTATTTTTATAATTAGTTATGATGAAACTCAATCAAACATAAAATAATAAAATGCTCTTTAGCTAGGTAATTTATTATTAAATTAATTTAAACAACTTGCAAACGCAATGTCGGGGACTACTTGAAGGGCTGTTAAAGCTCCGCCTTCGATAATATTTGACGTAGACCCAACCTTGACCCGATTACACCCCAATTTAACATTCCACTCACTTAAACGTGAGATTGCATGCATTTGTTATTAATATGGTTAGCTCTAACAAATTGTGCTTTCAAACACATTTCTTTTTGTATTTAGAAGTATGTAGGTAAGTTTATTTTTTACTTTGGAATGCCTAGAGAGTTACAAAATATTATTTATAATTATATGACTATTATATTTATATTTCACGTAGAATTAAATCGGAGCGCGCTCGACTAGTAACGAACCTATCGCGGCGTGATATGCAGTTCACGCCGCGACTCCGTTACGCTTAGAGCTCATTAGTAAAAAACCCCGAAGTTTAATAATAAAAATTATATGTTTGTAGATAACATAATTATAATATCATATTGTCAATAACGCAGTAGAATTTTGTAAATTCATTTATTCATTTTATTTACAAAAAAGAAAAAAGTTAGCGACGTATCAGAAGGTTTACCTGTCATTCTTATTTCTCACTCGGGAGAGATGTGTGAAGCTAATACTCGACGATTACCAAATAACTCAAGGACGTATAATCAAAATAAGGTTATTTAAGAATATATACAAAGAATAAGGAAATAATAATAGAGATTTATGTAAGAAGATAAATCTATTAATAAATTAATTGAACAGAAGTCTTAAACTCTCATTGTAAATGTTATTTATGTACCCAATAACGGTTGTTAAGTAATTAGTTAAAGTTATTAAAGTAACAACCATTTTTGCTTGTTGAGTACTGATTTAATTATTTATATATATTGTTGAGAAACTGTCGCCTGATTTTTAGAGGTTCTTTTCGGATAGTTTTTGCCTTTGGTATATTCATTTTCAGGTCATGGCTGTC
Source organism: Dircenna loreta (assembly GCA_963555665.1). Lineage (NCBI taxonomy): Eukaryota > Metazoa > Arthropoda > Insecta > Lepidoptera > Nymphalidae > Dircenna > Dircenna loreta. Next base: position 15,059,600 of record OY743098.1, read on the forward strand.
TGTGTGCAACATACCATATACATTCATTCAATATGTGTGTAAATCATTAACTCTTTTTTGTGACGCCAGTCAACAAATATCTAAAAATAAAACTTTTGCAATATATACTATATTATATTATTATTTTTATATTATACTTGGCTATTTTGAAAGTACTATTTATATACAGCACATATAAAATCTCAGTTGTTATATCAGTAGCGTTTACATACAATTTTAGATGTTACGATCAATCACTGAATTTAGAGCAACGAGTGACTCGTTTCAGCAGGTTTCATTGGTAAAGTTTCTCTAAGCCCGCAGATGTTATTTATTGCTGAAGGGAACACGTACAGACAGCAAAACAATGTATTTCATTTTGCTATATAAATCTTATTACTAATACTGTATCTTTAAATATTATTAATAAATATAACTTATATATAACTTATCCAAATACTAGGGCTATTTAAAATATTACACAGGTTTTTTTTTATAAGATTCACCAATTTTGCTTCAGCTTTATCTAAGATTTTTTTTTCTAAACGAATTTCTATGACTCAGTATAATATTAAATAATATATAATTTTTATTTTATATATTAATTCTTGCGATAATTGTTGATGATTTATTTCTTTCGGATCTCACGTTTGAACTTTTTTGTTTATAGTCTGATGCTATTAGCAGTGTTTGATTTAACTGCGTCACCTTTTCACGTCAGACTGCGTTCTGATTGCCTCGCCCGGTGGTGCACTCCGTGAACGTGCCATGCAATTTGGGTTTGGGCTCTCACTGAAGCTCAATATAGGTATTAAAAACTAAATTAACTATATATTTTATTTAACTCACTAATATTTCTATTACCGTACCAATTTAAATAATGTATCTACTTTTTTACTTCCGTAGGAAACCTTTGGTTCCCCAATATCAAATGTATTCTTAATACATAAAAATATCATTATAAATCATTGCAAATCAAATTTATATCATCAGTAATTTCAGTATACAAAGAGACAGACAATATATATATATATATATATATATATATAAATATATATATGTATATATACATTATTTTATAATTCAAATATGACAATTATCCCAGTAACAGTTTTACTAAATTTATATTTAAATATTTAGAATATATAAAAACTTTAATGTTAGCGGAATGAAGTATTGGGTAGGTAATAAATGACGCAGTGAAACTCCACCTTTGTTTTACAACTTACAAGCGTAAACCAAAGTAACTTAGCAATTATATTACGTAAACGTGTCAAGAAATAAAGTTTACTTTCCATCACAATGGCTGTTTGAACTTTAATGACGTGATTAAAACATAATACCACTTAAACAGGTTCGATATTTATAATTTACCACAAACATATTAAATTAGAAAATGCAATGTAAAAACATGTAGTACGCTTTCTCTTTTAAGGTTACATAATGATATCATAATTATTAATACCAACATTACAATATAAAAATATGTCCTTGTATTCTGACAAAATAACATTTAAATTAAGAATAATAAATCCAGTTATGTAAAATGTCGAACAAAGGATTTACATTTTCATTACAATGAATGTACTCAATTTTAAGGTTCCTACAAATATTTTGTATTGATTATACATGGTAGGTATGACGTCGATGCAACAAGTCATGTACAGCCTTGAATGAGTATACTTTATAACTATATACATAAAGTTCAATATCGATTGGTTTGAATTGTGCAGGTTTCTAGGTTTCCCAGGGATTGTAGAGAGAGACGGAAAGCTCTGTACAGGGATATGACGTAGGTCGCAGATTGGTCCAGGACGCACTTTGACATTTAAAAGGCTTTAAAATCATTTCGTATCATCGAGACTGCATCGTATTAAGTATGTGGATAGATTAACTATAAAATATTTTTAATATTGTGATGGAAAACGTCTAGATTATGGGCTGTTTCCTGTTAAGCAAATAGTATTTATGTTAAAGAAGTAAATTAATTATAAAGAGTAAAATCATTTATTTTTATTTTATTTCAAAGAAAAGGAAATCTGTTAGTGTTTAATTACTAGAACAAGATTTAGATAGATACCCCGCGGACTAAAGAGCGTACAATTGTTTGATTTTTGTTTTCTTTTCATTTGTAAGATATTTCCTTTATGTTTTAAAATAATAAAAAAAAATACATTTTCAATAATTATATTGTATATTGATAAAGGAAGTAACATAGGCCTTTTTATCCTGGGAAAATTTAATCACAGAAAATATCTCACACTACGTGGGTGAAGCGTCGGGCAAAAGTTTTCTAATAAATATAGTTTCCAGATGAAACTTTTATTAATAACGGTAAAGTATTAATATTTTAATAAAAATATTTTCTGTCATTAATGTATAACTGCAACTTGTATAGTTGTATAACCTTTAGTAAAGGTCGGCCGGGGCTGGATAAAAATAGAAACATTGATTGCACCTTTGCACTTCACCCCCCCCTCGGGGGAGGGAGTGTTACCCCTTGTTACTGTGTACTTGAGCCATACAGGGGTCAGGTAATGTTGCTTTTATTTATTTATTTATTTATTAAATCTTTTTTAATAAAAAAATGACAATGGGCGTACTTAAGCTACATAGCATTTTTTACTTGTCAACCCGAAGAAATAATACAATAAACAGAAAAAAAATGGGAATAAGGTTGTATAACAAATAAAAAAATTATAAGAAGTAACATTAAACACAATTATAGAACAAATATATTTATTAACGTTATATAAACTCGAGTACTAAAATAAATTGGTTTGTATAAGAGTCAATGGTTGAAAGCTTAAATATAAATAACGTATACTTATCGGTTTCATTTCATTAAATATTTTAAAACATTAATTTCTTTTCAAAATTTAAGATTATGGACTTTCAAAAGCTGTTTAAGATAATTATAAATACATATGTTTAAAATGATAAATACGTTTCGTTAGAAATATTTAAAACCTTTCAATGCCTCTAAAGTCTAAAGCATACCAGCGAAAGATTGCGCTTCAAATGAAATATTCCGCCCACGTGGATCTGTATGCAGTTAAAAGTGTAACAAAGCGAAATTGGGACATGGGATAAACAAAGCAGCGTGTCAAAAACTCTAAGACAAAAGCTTCCATCTCAACCTCTTGAAACTTGTTAAGTATGTCATGTATATATTTACGGAATGGGTTATCTTTAAGATTCCGAAACAAAGCTATTTGCGGCGCAGTCTCCGTGATAAACATATGTCAAGATAACAAGACGTGGGGCTATTTGTCGTTCGGAATAAAGTCACGTTTTGTTTTTTATATAAGTATTGAAAAAAAACATTTTATTTCTTTTTCGGAAAAAAAAATTGGCATTCGTTTTGAAACATTTGATACTGGCAGCTTTGTAATCGTTATTTTTTTGGGTCTTTTTGACTGGCTACCTACCATAACAGCGTTTTTTACCGATGCCGTATAACTATTCAAAGGTAAGAGTATTTAAAGTTCTTTTTTGTTATTTAATATTTGGATATCTTCCATTCTGAACGATTCATTTTATTAACTAATATCTATACATATAATTAAACTGTAGAATAGTTCAATTCTGCACATTGAATAAAAACTCAAAAAAATTATGGGTATCCATACCAGGTACACAAGCCAAAAAAAATATTTTAGAAATTTTCTGTCTGTTGTCCAGCTTTCACGAAAAAGTTACTGGACGGACGGATTCTGATGAAACTTTTTTTTGTTATATAGCTATTAGTCAACGACAACATATAGCCTATAATTTATTTTGAAGATCGGAATGTTAGATTGAAATTTAAGTCTATCTGTCTGTGGTCCGCCTTCCACGCAAAAGTTAGTGAACAGGCGCAAGCATTGTGTTTGTCACTGTCTCTTTGCCATAGAGTAACTTAAATATCGGGTATAGAGTTTAAAGCCAGCGCTATATTATTAGAGTCTCTGGGAGGGGCTGGCAACAGCTACTATATTATAAATTTAGGTAAATAATTACAATATTCTTTATATATTTTTTTAATGTGGTAAGTATAAAACATATTATGTACGTATGTCGATACCATCTTTATTATATTCATTCAATAAGAATGCTCTGTAATGGTGATTATGAAAATGTAGATTTATTTAAAATACAGGTGAACCGTAGGCTCATAAATATAAAAGATCTGGTAAAATAATTCAAGAATGAGAAATAACCTGAAACTCGGCTAAAGGGGGTGAGGTGGGGGGACACTTCAACAGCGTAGAGGGATTTCATTGGCTCCTATTTATTTCTCCGTTCAATCTGTTCAGTAATATTTAAACCTATATAGATTGTTTATATCTTATATATAGAAGAATTTGGGTAATTATCCTTACTTAATGCTAAAAGTATTAGGCAACCAAGTTTGTTTTATATTTTCAAAATCTGTATATCAATTGAATTGTTCGAGATGCCTCGACTGGGGTAGTACCACCCTCTGATAGAAAATTAGCGTGAAGTAGCTGCTATAAAGGAATTGATTGTGGTAAGTGAGAGATTAAAATTAAAAGCCCCTTTCTTTTATCTTCTTCTCCCTCTTTTTAAACTTCTATGCTCTGCAAGGACAATAACGCAACCTTTTGAAACTTTTTGACATTAGATAAGTAGACTGCAATTTTGGCGTGTGTCTTATATGTATCTTCCTTATAGATTAATAATAAAACAACTATACTCCTATATAACTTAACATTTATTCAATTTTTCATCTGTAGTGTAGTCATAAAAAAATGTATTTTAGTTTCAAGACTTTTTATTTATGAATATACTTTTAACCGATTCTTATTAACATACAATTTATATTAAACATACAATATAAAAGAAAACAAAGCTTGTATTTTATTTACTAACTGTACAACATGTAGCTGTATATGGCCGTGTTAAATATAGCTTCGAATTGCTACGTTACTACGTTTCCCAGTCCCCGTAGTCTCGTAGAGGCAGGTAGCTACGCGTCTGCGTAGACTCTTTTAAGTGTGCGTTAGTGAGAGAGTGTGTGTGACCTAAATTCGTTGAGCCTTTATAAAATAGTAGCGGCTAGTATATTTGGTAACTAACGCTTTTTCAGTTTAGATTTATATGAAATGTAGATTTCACGTACACGTCACCCTATTTTCATGTTTTATAAATTAAATATAATTCAAAATAGTGTAGCGTAATTAATATTTGATTATTCATGCGTGTGATTAGTTTGGTACGCTTCACTTGTTATGATAATATCGAGTAAAGTATATCTTTAACATAATTTTCAGGAAACCTTCAGTATTGATCTAAACACAGGAGTTTGCAAAAAATATAATATTTTCTAAGTTGTTTACTAATCTGATATAGAGGCAAAAATAGGAAAAAGTTGATTCTATTCCAGTCTTTGTCTAATTGAATATATCAATTTTATATTTTGCACGAGTACGGTATTGCGCCGGGTAGACTAATATTGTTGAAGTTCTTTATTTTTCTATATAGTTTTATTGTAATACAATCTTTATTTGACTGGCACCTGTTTGCATAAAATACACAAGATTAAATTGAGCTCAGTCAGCTACAGTCCCTAACCGTGAACGCTGTCTCTTATAATGTCAGAGGTCGGTGCGATCAATATTATCCAAATAAGAAATAGAAGCGGTAGCGAATGAATGGAAGAACGAATAAATTTAGTGAATGGTCAATTAAAATAAAAATGCTGGCTCGTCTATTTTAATATTATATTTTACATTTAAAAAATGGTGCATTAAATGAATGAACCTATATGGTACGAGTATACAAGTATATACCGGAATATAGCAATGATTGAATGACACAGCAGTAGTTAAAATAAAAAAAACAAAGCTAAGCTAGTATAGCAGATGGACGGCTATCCAGAGGTAACTGTTTGAGTCTTTGAATTATATTTCATGCCTAATCTGTCAAAGCTTCTTGGCTGGACGGACATTTCAAATAACTGTTTATGTTGCTCTTGAAAGTTGATCAGAATGTTTTATACTACTATCTGTGCAAAAGCGAATATTTTTGCCAAATGAAAGGTGAAAATTCTTCTGATGCGCGATTTCATGAAGCACATAGCGTTCTGGGAGTTGTTGAAGTCCATTGCTCTGGCTCCGCATATTTGTAAGGCTGATTGGTTTGTCACACAATCATATCATTCGTTCAATTTGTGAATTCTAAAACTATATACCCTTCGAACCAAATGTTTTCAAATTATGTATTAATTGAAACGATCTATCCATAATTTTGTTTCAAAATATATTTATTCTTTGATAAAAGATGAGGTAATTTTCTTTTGCAGCTACAATTTATATAATAATATCGACGAATGCCTGCTTTATGGTTGCTCCGACGCGCTCTCGACAAAATATCTAATATCGATTAAACTTAAAGAGCGGTATTGGCTGCTAACAATTTAAAAATGGCTATTTAAAAACAATAATATTCAGGATAGTCAATAGCTAGGTAATATTTATTTGTCATATATACCAAGACTTTATATATGACAAATAAATATTGAGGAAGCTACATTAAAATAATTTAATATGATATTATAACATGTTATTAAATAATTTAATTAATAAAATAAAAACAATATATTAATTAGTAAGATGTATGTTTGTTTTTAGGATTTTCGATTATTTTTTCAAACCTATTACATTATCAAAATCCTTTATGAAAACTAAATAAGAAGAAATTAAAATAACCATATAATTATTTAAAATATAATTGTGATAAATAAACTGTTAGTTCTCTTTAAAATACAGCAAAACCTATCTATTCATCAATAGTTCTATGGATGTTCCAGAAACGAGATCGGAAAAAGCTTAGCGCAGCGGCTATATATCTCTCGCAGCTTACAAATTCATCTAACACAGAGCTCAATGGAACAATAAATTCTGCTAATGGATGAGTTTATTTATTAATGCCTCCATTGTGACGCTGACCTTGAGACCACAGACATTCCAAATAGAATAGACGCTTTGTTATTTATATACAATCAATAATCTAATAACGAAAGGTAATATTTTATAGTCATTTAATAGAGGTTTGATTTTGTATATTCATATAACATTTGCTTCGTAATAAATTAAAATCAGACTAATATTACAATAATGAATTTTTCTGTGAACAGGTTAAGCCGAGTTAAAATTATTTAAATTGTATATTAAAATGAAAAAAATAATCATACCGTATTCTGCTTATATCTATTATTTTTAAATACAAAATTTATTTAAATGTACATACATTTAAATACAATATGATATACATTTAAATCATATATCATATATTTTAATCACGTATCTTTGTTTTTGAGAATTTAATGATACACACAGACACATATATACAAATGTTCATATATAAACAAAAGGACCATTAGAAAGAGAAATAAGGATATGAGTCGAGGGAAGATGCTTTATAATTTATCTTTTACTATATTTTATCTACTATATTTTATCGAGATATTGTATGAAAGAAAAATATTATAAGTAATATATTAAAAAGGTGATTTATGTATATTTATGTATACGGACGAAAAGGTCACAACGTTGCGGCTTTGAAGGCGTAAGGGTGGTTAGATAAGAATACATCTAAAGGTCAAATGACAATCTTTGTTAGAAATGATGAAGCTTCCTTAAGAGTAGGGTCTAATGGCTTCTTACCAATAAAAGTTTTTACTAGCACACGAATTTACCTTCTCAAAAAAACCTATCAACGTTGCCTGGTTTAAAATGTATAGATATCTAGGAAAACTGTGGTCAGGTAAATATATTTAGACAATTAATTGCATACCAAAAAATATTATTTTGGAAACATTTATGTAGATTCCGAATATTCATTAACCAACGTAATATTAAGCTATATAAACTAATTAATGGATTCCATTTCCGAATAAATGGCGGCTCTCACCGAAACCCGCATTTCATATTATTTATGAGAGACCGATAAGTACCTGGCTAAGTGGCACACACCTCTTCCTTCTGTCGTCCTGGATTTCGGAGCGTGTTTCAAATGTTTGGTAATTTCTCGTATAAGTTTATTTCTACCTCATTTCTATATGTCTCCGCCATTTTGTTTGTTAGTTTAAATAAGAAGTTGTAAAGCAATTATATCCACTGTTAAAGAAATGGTTACAAATAGCTCTTTATACAAAGTCTGTAACATCGTAAAGTACAAAGTTTTAAAAATATAATCTAACAACGAAACGAGCGCTTTATCTTATTAGTGTATAAAGAGCCGAAAAAACTCGTATTGCGAGAAAAGTTTTTTCATTTTCAAATATTTAAGAAAGCTATTTTAAGGAAGCGGGACAAATTCACTTCCAGCTCAAATAAAAACCCTGCTGTAAAATTTAAGAAGCTCTTCTTTATGGTCGATTTCAGCATTTCTCTGCCCATTCTTTCTAACTGCAATATTTTCTAAAATATCCTCGTTAGCTAGTTTGTTTTCCTTACCTCGGAAACTTACTTTCCATGTAACTATATTTTTGTAATTTCTGTTAGAATTATAATGTTCTAATGGCTATTGCCGTAAATGAGATTTTGTTTTCTAAAAAAACAAAAAACATAATATTATTTTAATAACTTATTAACATTAATTATAGGAGAAATATGTTGAAAATTTAAATACACATAAAACATAATTAATTATCTTAAGACTTATGTTCGGATGTTTTTCTTTAAGACTATTTTCTAGTTGACCACTTCTATTATTACACAATTTTCATTTTCTTAGATAAATATCTAATAATTGTTTAAATATTAAGTTTATTTAGAATGCTCCAAAATTGCTTTGCTCATGTCCAACACTCTTTTCAACTGTCTTTCTTCTGTATGAGTATTGGCACGTCTGGTCCAAATATTGTTATTCAAAGCCACTATTTTTTGCAATTTGAAATTCTATTACTGATTTTATCCTTATTTTAATAGTAAACAACTCCTTAAACCGAATTCTTAATATTAATTCTTTATCATAATCTAAGTTTCCTAATCTTTCATTTCAATCCGTAGTTACAGTTAGTAACATACCTTCAGTGATATTCAGTAAGATAATAAAGCATTATATCAAGTTGTTAATAAACTTCATTCAAACGAGGAGGAACTACGAACCCATTATTACTTGCGTCCCTCTCTAATTGGTTATTCTTAGGAAGTGCTCTTCACCCGTCCTAGTTCCTTCTTACTCCAGCGTAAACAAATAAATCGCACTTAACTTTTCGAGATTACGTAATTTAATTTCGCCGACTTCTAATCGAATGACAAACCTAATATTCATAATCTAAGATGTTGATCTATGACTTGTGTTACAATATTTTGTCTCTTTAGTATGTATTTATAAAGGTTCTTGTTAAATATAAGTAACTATTTATTGTTTACTATCACAACACTGTGCAAGTCGAAATGCTAATTTATGATCTAGATCCACTGATCGAGGTCGTAATTTAGCATTTCGATTTCCATTCACGTATTATGGAGATACATAGGCCTCGGATCTATTCATTAGAATATAAATTATTGGACCTCAAATAAATTACGGAACAATGTTAGAGCCTCAATTTAGGTTAAGATTATTGAGTAAAAACAGGCTCCTTGGCAAGGATGTCTAATTTATCTCCGCCTTTGTGCCGCTATCTTTGGAGGAAGGTATTAGACACCATAATCCCAATTTCCTTCCCTTCCTCCTCCTTCCTTCCTTCTTGTAAACAAAATTATATTCCCATGATATAATTTTAGAATCCTTTATGGATTTTATACTTTATAAGAGGCAGCTCGCATTAACAATTTGTTTTTCATGCAAAAGTAACGACTTTTAAAGTCAATTGTACGCTGGTTGAGGTTCGTCTTAATCTGTTTATGATTCGAAGATTAAACAATTTGAGAAGCTTAAAGGCAATACCAACATTAAAATTAGTGCTTCATCAACAGAAATTTATAACTTTCAAGTTCTTATTTCCAGCATACACCAGTTTCGGGTAAATCCGTGGGTTGAATGTGACACGTGTAAGTCTGGTCTATTCTGTTTTAACAAAAAAAATCTGTATTAGATAGATCAATAGTTATATAAATGTTATTTTAAGTGACCGTGACGTGTGTTCAAATGTTTTAAATAAGTTATTTTTGATGTCAATTACAAAGAATCAATCGAGTTTAGATAAAATATTCATTGTGAATGACGCAAATGTACATAAAAATGGCGAGCATTCAATCTTAAAACGTTTCAGCAATATAAAAACCTATTAAGAAAATTGTATTGTCTACTATTATTTTTAAGAGTTTTTTCAAGTGGGCTATAAATATTAATAATTTCTCGGAGTAATTAAAAATTCGGTTCAAACGGTTACATAACCGTGTCTTAAAAACGGGTCTCAAACAAAAGATAATGCTTTAGGGTCGATTAAACTTTTCAGTACGATAACTTTGGGCGCGGTTCCTGTAACGAGGTCTGTCCTTTTTTCTTTTTATTTGCCAGGGAATTAACAAAGTTCCTCGACTTTTTTTAAGAAAACGTTCCAACGAATAATATTAGCAAACATTTGCAGTACATTTTCTTTAATTTGTTGACTTGCTTATATATTGAGGGCCTTTGTATTTTTTATCTTTTTAATTGGCGTCTTTGTGCGTTTCCTGAAAAAGTGTTTTGCAAAAAGCGAGTATTTAATTGTATGAGACCTTATAGTTTCAAACTCGTCGCAGTTGTCTATATTTCTAGATTGCCATGGTTCTAGTTGTTCGTAAATTGCTCATTTTACTTATATTGACATTTGTGAAACAGTGATCACAATAAAAAAAAACCCGGCTGAGTTTGTTGTGTGGTTCTTCTCAGACCAGGGCGCGTTTGGAACCCTCGTAATTTTAACTTTAAGTTCAGAGGTGTTCTTGCAGAAGGGCTTATTTCGATAAGTATGGTATCACAATAGGTCCTCCTGACACCTCTATTTGACGTACACAAGTGATCACTGAGAATGATTCAAAGTGGAAAAGATTTAAATAAATAAATAAAATAAATATACTAATATCAACCGGACATAATAGTTCGTTTGTTTGTGCTACATTCTAAACTTTTAAACCTATTTTATAGATTTATTCACTATAAGAATAATCTATGTTATATTATATTTAATTATTAAAATAATACGAAATCTTGATATTTGTAGAATAAAATTGCATTGCAGCATTTGCTATTCTATCCGTGTATAATTTCATATTTATCAATACGTAGATAATTTAAAAAGATAACACCCTAAAATTTTACACCCCAGTACTAGTTATTACAAAATTAAATTTATTTTTGGCCTCCGGTCCGGAACTAGCAACAGCTATGACTTACTTTAATTACTTAGATAAATATCGCGGCTACTTTATAAAAAAATATCCAATGGTATGCCCTTAAGGAACACTCCACAAGAATTAAATTTAACAAAATTCAATAACGCCGACATAAAATGATTTCCTGTCGCTTGCGGAACCACGTGAATGCCTTTTAATAAAATTTACCCTCCTTTTACCAAGAAAATTCCTTGACCTTTTCATAAGCTGATTTACGTTTCATTTGGATATAATTCTTAAAGAAGAAAAGAATACGTATTTCTTCTTATTTTCGAATGAGCACATCTTTATTTGATTATATTTACTTTCTATAGATATAAAGTAATAAGTTCATGAACTAGTATATAATAAAGTATAATGGCATGTTAAAATATTTTAAAATGGGTAGTACCGTGTGAGGATTCGATTTTTAATTTGGGCCCCCATGCTTAACTATTTTCAGTATACCACACTTCAGAACAATGCCGGTGCTTCTCTGGTAGCCATATATTTAATGTCAATATAATTTAGGACAAATAAATATTCAAATAAGTTTGGACCCTAAAAACTAGACAATATATAGGCCACACTTGCTTATAAACAAATTATATTTAGTCAATTAATAATATTATATAAAATAATCAAATACTATTATTTTATTTTGGTGATTAAACTTTTAAAGCCATTCATTTTTATAATACAATCATAAGACTTTTATTCAAACTTTTTTTATACATTTTGTATATAAACTTTTTATTATTTAAAGGAATTTCTTTAAATTAAATGATGTTTATGACATAATATAATTTCATTTTAAAATTCAGTTAAAATGTTGTTATTAACTTTATAATTTCAGTTTAAAATAAACACTCTCTTAAAAACGTTTAATAATTGGAAAATAGTTATATTATTATAATGTTATATTATTAAGTAAATTATAACTTACCTCTATGAATAGAAAGCAAAACAGCTTCCCGTAATATGAAGGCATCAATTTACGATGTAGTCATAGCACCATGGCTCATTAGATGCTACATGGGAGCTAACCTTGGAAGTACAATATTGTAGCTCCTTCATCTACGACCAGTCGAAGAAGCGTTTAAAGCTGTCTTTAAAAAAACTTATTTGCGAGCATTAAAGTTAATTATATTAACGATATAACCATATATACATAGTATTACATATAAATATATTTATGCCATGTTTATTAAGACCCTCGTGCACTTCATAGCGTGGCATCTTGCCAGATATATTCAGTCGACTCTCAAGGGTTTACTGTTGTTAACACATATTCTGTAGAGTAATTTCGTTTCAACATATCTGAATTCGCCTTGAAATCTTGTACAATTTTATGAATTCATAAATACACGAAGGTTTTTTGTTCGTACATGATATACAAATTTACAATGTACCTACGTTTTGTGAGTTCACATACCCCTGTTGGATTAATAATTTATTAATAATATAACAATATTACACGTAAACGACGGCTGCAAGAGGGTCTTACACGTTTAAAAAATTAGTCTAAGATTACTCATCGAATTCGGTAACGAAACAGCATTTCCCCATTTGAGACCTTTCTGGAGAAGGAAAACAATGCTTTGATATATTCTATATATATTTGATTATATTTCATATATTCAGAGAGATAGATAGATATCTGCATGAGTCTTGAAAATGATAGTAAAACAATTCTTTGTCTAAACGCTAACAGCAAACTCTAGAAATATCTTAAATGTATTCCATACAAATGTTAGTATTTACTAATGACTGTCGAAGCGGGACTGAGCGGAGCTGAAGATCTAATTGAGGCAATTAGATCAAATTACAAACCTTTGTTGCGAACATGTGGAACGTTCCTGGTTATTGTGGAAAATAATTCACTATGCTATTGTGTAACTGTATATTTAGTTTGTTTATTTTATATAGGAAATATATTTCCATTATTTTTAATTTCAATTATGTTTACTCACGGTAAACTCCTCCAGTTTTATGAAAATTTCAATATCATTGATTTACCAGCTTAAAGCCGTTATATTTAAATATCTAATTACACTCTTATTTTTTTTTTTTAATAACTAATATAAAAGGTTTGGACTTAGATATAACAGAACTCTATGTGCGATGTCTGTTAGTGAGAACTTTATATTTGAAAATGTTTGAACGATCTAGATAAGTTATTGCTTAAAATATGAATACCTACTTTATATGTTGTATTATATATTATATAATATACTTGTTTATATACTTAGTGTTAGTGATATTATACGTTTTATCCACTCACCCTGGCTATTAATAATTGTCGTCCTTTTTCCACACCATTGACGACTAAGATAAGAAATTCCAGTAACAATCCAGGTCAAATAATACAAAGTAACTTTGGTAGTCATTAAAATGTTTGTATAATATTATTGACAGTAACAAATAATATTTTAAGAAAAAAGTAATTATCTTGACTAACAAACAATTATATTTTTATTACTTAAAAGTTACAATTTAAAATCTCTATATTATTTATAATAATGATGATTTGTGTAATTACAATTTCAAAACAACCCTTTTCTTATAATTCGCTCAATATATGTATAAGATATTTACATAGAAACGTCCCCTTGTTACTTTCTACGTTTTTAAAAGGCTTAGACTAGAAGGCTGTCTGATTGCTTCCACTGGAGCTGAGGGCACCAGGGCGAGAAATAAAATAATCGTATTCAAAGAATTACAGAAAATTGCTACTACATTTTAAAGTGGTGTTAGAAACACACTTTCGTAGAATAAATAACACGACACTATGCCGTACTTACACTTGCAAATGTTGCGGTCTGTGTGTAGTGTCATAGCGCGTGGCATTCCCAACCCGGAGCTCAATGCAATAACATTTGGCGCAATTCCAAATGTGTCTGTAGGCAAATCGATCGGTGCTTCAGACAAAAATATTATTGTAAATAACCAAAGCCACAGAATAAAAATTTAAGGTGTATTAAAAAACTACATATATTTCTATAATATATTATTTTGTGGCACATTAATCTCGCTGAGAATGTTTTATGGTTGCCTTGAACTTTGTTATTTAAGATTAATTCTGCAGAGGTTTTTTATTCTCAGTTTCTGTATTACGAGCTGTAATAAGATGCTTTTTATACTTTTATTACTTTTTCTTTATGTCAACGCATAATTTTTGTGTTACATGTTTTTAGTATCAGCGTTGAAGAATGGCTGTCTTGAACTAAAGTAAACTGTTGTTTGGATAATGGATAATATAATATATTAGATTACAATAGTACACTTATATTATAATATTAATATTCAATAGGTATTTGTAAGTTGGAGTGTCTCGATAACATAGCTAGGTATGTAAAATAGGTTTTTTACTTTACGAGTATAAACTTCAAAGACATATATAAATCGTTTAAACGGTGTCTAAAAGTTCACTTTTTAAATTTATAATGTTTGTCGTCTGGTTATTTATTTGTCTATCTGGATATTTGTATGTTTATTTATGTATGTTTATATATATATGTGTATATATATATATATATTTATATTTATGTTTGTATCTATATTTATTTTATTTATATGTATGTAATTAGGCGTATGCATGTATATATTGTATATATAACTCCGTTTTTTTGTTTTACACTGTAAACACGCCCACGCTACGACTCCAGTATATTTCTTTTCCTCCATGCGATTGGTTGCCTGGAAGAGATTGCTTTTTTTTTTAGCGATAAGGCCGCCAAAATTGTACCATTTTTTTTTCACTGTTATTTTTTTGTTTTATGTTTTTGTTATTTTATACTCAGGGTGTACAATAAAGAATATTTATTATTATTATTATAATTTGAAACAACATCTAACAGACAAAAAGTCATAAAAATAAGTAGTATATGCTTAAATGTTTTGCAGAGCATAAATCATTTGATAATATTCAACGACAATAAGGCCTAATATGATAAAGGAAATAAGGGAAATAATGGAAAAACGAAAGCTTTTTCGGTCCGAAAATACTGAATTTTACTCAACACATTTCGGAAAAAGAATTTTAAGAGAAAGTAAATTAAATGAATAAATTATCTTTCGAGTATATTTAATTTTATTTTCAGTACCACTCCAAATAATAACATCATTATGAATTTAAGCATTACTGAAATTATTGATGGGACATATATAAGAAATGTTTCTTTTGTATTTCCGTACAAGTAGTATGATTACTTTTAAATAAAGTAATTACTTCAATTACTTCAAAAACTTCAAAATTATTTTCACAAGCAGTAGAAAAAAGTTATTATTTTGTGTATTGATCGACTAATAATTATCTTTTTTAGTAGATATGTCATTTTTATTATTTAATTAAATTCAAATCATTAATTTTATAAATTATAATGAACGAAAGTCATAAAACGAACCCTAGCTAGTTGAGTAACGTAAGACATGGATCTGTTTATATTCCTAACTTTACTGACTGATTTGTCAATACTGAAGTTTTTTCCATGTTCGCTTAGTATACAAATTTGCAACTGAAAATAAACATAATGTAACTCATGAGCTTGTCTGTCCAATAAGAGCATCACCAACAAAACCCCACGGTGGCAATATTAAAAATGAAGTACTTCGACCAAATAACTTCATATATCTAATTATGGTTTTGTTCTTCCTTCCATTAATCCTCCGAATATTATAAATTTAAATTCTAATGACATTTGTGGATGGCGTGGAATATTCATTAACGTGTTCAAATGTAATTAGATAGAAATATTTTGCTTTTTTTGTCAAACATTTCGTCGGAATTAAAAAAATATATATTATTATTATTTTGTATTCATCTATGAGTACATATGTACGCGTATAACATATGTACGTGTATTCTAAAGTTGAACATGTGTACTTGTATACTAAAGAGCGTCCTTAATCATGGTATTGTTCTCATCACGCTGCCCTTCTCTACATAGTCTTGTCTATTCAAACATAATTGATACGTTAATTTAAAATACATTAAGAGGCCCGGCACGACCGCGGTTCTAACAGAACGAACCAAAGGTAATTCCGCGGTTAGCCGTACACCGAAACTCAAAACGAGGCGGTTTGTAAACCGACTCAATAAAATATACACTTATCTAGATCTAGACGATTGAAAAGAAACCCTATTCCTTACATGTAAAGTATAAATTCAAAATGTTATTTTTTTCAAATTACTACTGCTATCTTCGCTCAGTGTATTCGCTAATGATAAAGAAGGGAGGTTTTAATTATATTTAAATAAGGCACTTAAGTATTTTATGCGGTATTTATTTTCCTATTGTTTCTTATTTTATATTTTATAATAAGTTTGTAAGAATTCAAAGCTTTATTCCTAATTTCTGATATTGACTCCCTAGGTGCCATATTCACTCAGACGTTTCCAAACTTCGAGTTCAATTTATTCTTTGATTGGAAATAAAAGTACTGAAAAGAATTCAGCACGATTTTTCGATTGATGCGCAATTTCACAGCGACATTTTTAGAGGCATAGGAAATATAAAACGAAATAAGATGATCCAATAAATATGTATATTGTAGTTACAAACATAGATTCAATTTCACCTGCATGCTATAGTAGCATTTATCTTGTAAATTATGAAATAAATTATATATCTTGTACAATGATAAGGAAGATTTACACGTGAGCCGTGTCCAGACGTCTATTAGCATATATTTAGGATTCCACCGAAATACGACCGTCCAGCAGAATGTATCCATATCAAATGCATTTATTACTGTTGAGAATGTCGTTTAGTCGAAGATATACTGTGTAGCTCGCAACGCTTACTGCTTTGATAATGTCAAACATTCATTTCTTAAACAGAATTCCGTAATTTTCATATATTATCATTGACTGGTAAATTATAGTATTTTATATTAATTAAACCAGCCATATTGGTATCACTTTAAAGTGTTATTTCTAAAAAATAGGCTCCGACAAATCATATAACGCAAAACTGCAGATACGAGATTGTCCCAACACGCTTAGTTTCAGAAAGACTTTTCTTTCTATAACCTGTAAAACAGGAAACCTAATACGAAAAAATTGAATGTTATCGTCTCTAGTAAGTCTTTCATGATTTAAGTTTCAAAGTAAAAAATATTTTTTTTTTGGAATTATACTATCATGAAAGTCCTTAAATATAAACTTATTTAGATGTTCTCCCTCATGAGCATCAGTTTCATTTTGAATCAAGAATAAAAAAAACTTATATGCATGTAGAAAATATTTTAATGTCATATAAATGTTATGTCACACGCCGACAAATAGTGTCACCTATCCTTCTATAAATAAGTATCAGTAAGCGTTATTCTATTATAATAAAACTCTAAATAAATCCTTATTCTCCACATCTCCTATCATAAGGACGGTAATCACAATTCACTTACCGTCTTTACCTCCAATCCCAAACATTTATAAAACCACCTGCGCCCAGATCTATTCTTACAATAGCTCAACGTAAGTCAAATTCAAAGCGGGCTATATAAAATCCGGGGCTAATAAAAGCTAGGGTTGTTTAAAGCGACAATGGCGCAACTAGGCAAGGGGCACATCCGGGAACGCGGCCGGGTCAAGGTCACGGCCCGCGGATCGATGCAGCTACGCCCCCTCCCGGTACGAGCCGTTGTGCCCCCTCTACGCCGCTACGGATCACGCTACATCGCTACGTATTACATGTTATATCTACGCGCTTTGAGATATTACTCGAATGGATAACGTATGGTTGTAAGCGTATTCAAGTATAAGATAGCATTATTTTTCTTTGAGACTGAGTTATGGAATAATTTGACAGTATAATATGCTTTTGTTTTATACCGAACGAACTGGTATTATAATATCATTGAAACTTATAGTTTTGTTTGTTTGTTTGTTTGTATGTACAGGGTATAAAATACTATTACCTTTTACGATATACTTAGAGACAAGAGAAAATATATAAATATTTTTAATATTTTCAACCTTCACTTTCGTCTAAATAAATAACAAATATATGTAACAAATTAAATCAATTCTATGTACATATATTATTTAGTAACTAGTGATTCCTAATACTCTTTAGAGATTTTTTATGTGATACAAAAATATATACCATAACTTATCATTTTCAGTTATTTACTGTGTTGCCAGGTTTTATGAAACATAGTTTGCGATATATTAAAGTCAAAACAAAGGGCAAACCGAACCGTATATAGATTACTAAATGTACCTACATTTAGTATGCAGTCCGCTTTGAGACCAGAGCCGAACGGAAACTACACAAAACTAAACGTACAACTGCAAAGCAATAAAGCCACAAAGCTATTACAAATTTTCCATATTGAAACATCACCAGAATAATGAGTATTCTATTAAATAAATTGAAAACAGGTTAATAATTTATTTTTTAATTATCTTGCTTACAACAAAAAACTCTTTCAAACAAATCATAAATGAAAAAGACATCATATAAAACGACCTCCATTTTAAACACAGAGCTGTAAAATTACGTGAAAAGTTTAGGGTTACAAAAAATAAAATTAAAACATGGACAAGCTACGCTTTTAACAAACAGGCATTTGCTTTTGTAATAATGTATTTTATAATACTTTTGTAATGTCCTTTCATACGATATATATTTTAAAAATATTTTGCTTTTCCTTTATTAAACGTTTCAGTATAAACAATTAAAATATTAATTCATAATTACTTATGATTAAACGTTACGTTCAAAATCGAGTAGAAATAGTGTTATATATTGCATGACAAAAGAATATGTGTCATCAATAGCTGCATGTGAAATCTACAGGAATATCCGACTTAAGATACTGCCTTTCAAATATTACTGTCACGTATGCAGTTCAAATCACCCCTCATTTGAAATTACATCAACAATGTTCTTTGCGTTAAATATTTGCTAAGAATAATTCTAAGCCGTGTTTGTTTATTTATAAATATCTGACACTAGCGTCACAATCATTTATAATTCTCTAGTGACGTTATACAATCCTATCGTAACCTTGAGAATATTTTTATTGCTAACGCGAGCGTCCACCCCTATACTTGGAACGGTCATGGTCGTGATACGTCAGCATCAAACAAGGGATGTCCGCTCACTTCAACAGCCGGCGTCCGAATGGCCTTCCGTTAGTTAGCGAATAGCGAGTGGTGGGGGAATGTTTACCCGTCTATCCCCTCCCCCGGCCGTGCCAGCTGAGCAGCGGCACGCTATATTTAGGTTGCGCTGTAAATATTCGCTCCAAGTACGGAAAGCACCCCCTCCCACGGGGGGATAGGTGGGTACAGTTCTCAAGCTACATAAGCGGGTAAAAGTTGAAAGTTCACCAACGCCCGAGCGCAAGTTCGCGATGTTAGATGATGTTTTCTTTATTTAAATTCTATTGCAACTTATTCGACGTCTCTACGTTGAATTGACAATACCTATACTTATTTATAGTAAAATGTATTTGGGATGTTATACATATAAATTAAGTCAATGTGACTGAGACGTTATAATTATAATGTATAAGTGAAAACAAAATTATGTCAAATATACCTCTTTTTACGTCCGGATTCATTACTCGTTATTGCTACCTGCTTCAGAGGTCAATTCAGATGAAACAACTCCCTAAAATTATCAATCTAATAAAACAAGCATTTGAGGGTGAAGGCTATTCCGAAAATGTGACATTCTCTTCCCCAAAATTAAAATAGATTACCCTTACCCGTGATGGGCTATTTGCGTGCGTGAACAAATTGTTTGAATTTTTTGCTTCATCATGATTTTTGCAGTGAAAAATTACTTTGGCAAATATTTATTTTTAACAAATGATTATACGAGACCATATTTATTTATCGTGAAATATAATAGGACATAATCATTTATTAGATTTCTGTGTTAACTATTTACAAAAACCATCTCTACAAACAAGTATTCCGTTAAGTGTCGAGCAATCAACGCTACAGCTGACTGGCGGGCGAGGTCGCTTCAATTTGCGACTAACTAATATTGACAATCATTTTATAGAGTATAGTGACTTGCGATGTTTGAGTTATACCATGATTTCCTTTTTTGATACCAATCAGAATGACATCGTCCAAATTGGTCCCTTTATTTCCTTTGTGGTTTGTATATACTTTTAAAATTATAATATAGTTAATACCAATTTAATTATCTAACCTCGTACTCATTTTCGACTCTGCTGGTGCAGTGACATTGTGTTTTTCTACAGCGTCTTCTGAACTGGCATCATCATCAAACCAAGTAACATCTTTCATGGTCACCTCAAATTCTTCTTCTTGTTTGGTTGAATACTTTTCATGCTTTGGTTCACGGAAGCTGACTATATTTAGAACAGGGGCGGTTCCTCCAAAAGCAATTTTTTCGTTGTGGCTAGTGATAGCAAGAATAGTGCCTGGGGCAGGGTACGAGCAAGTAATGTACCGATTATGGAGATTTATCACCTCGACGCAATTTGTTCCACTACCCCCAATAATACCGTACTTACCCTTGCGATTGAACTGAAAATTTAAAGGTAAAATTAAAATGTGTTTATATATATGAACATATTATATCAATTGTTTTTCTTTTCAAAGAATATTAAGAATATAGTAATATGAAACAATGCGCCCAATAATTGAAACCCAACCCTTTATCAAGTTCATTTTAACTATCTAAACAATATTCAACCGCAGTGACCTTACAAAGCGAAAACTTATACCTGTTTCAAATTTCAATGTACTTAACAATTCATAGAATGGAAGCAAAACAATCTACCCAAAACCTCAGGTCTGAACCTTACATTATAATAATATAAATGTTTATTTTGAATTACTAAACTATATAATAATCAGTTAAAGTAATTCTTTATAATTATCATCCTCTCCATATTTACTGCCTTATTTACTAGCTAAGTAGTTTTATTATGAGGAATCCGAGGTCATTATAGATTACTTTACCATTTTCGACCTCCAGTAGCGACAGGCATATACATATTCCCCATCAACATCAGGGCGTCGGTTCTGGACCCTTATAAGGCTCAACCTCTTCTTGGCAACCATATCCCAAACTGACAGAGCCTCGTTTGGTTGCCAGCTACCAGCAATACAGTGATCCCGCTAATAGAAATTGAATTTTATTATTCTAGCAGTTAATTTATTCAACAAAATGCCTTATTTCTTAATATAGATCTGACGTTGAGTATAAATTACGGCATACTTCATTTTTTCATACTTTAAATAATAAAGTATTCAGTGCCTTGAAAATGTTTTATGAATTTTAATAAGCTTTTTAACTTTTATTCATAAAGGTTACTTAATAGAATTTTATAAAAATGGAAGTTAAAAACATTTTGAAAGCATTAAAAGTTACATTTTAACCAAACACCGCTTGGAGTTTTAGTCTTAGAGTACACACTGGTGAAAAATTTAAAATAATGTACTTCAAAGGCTCCGAACTATGAGAGAACGTCAAAGTTGATAACGAGGGTGAGAGGAGAGATGAAAGAAGAGACCAAGTCGACAAAGGCGAGATTTTTAATTAAAACTACCTCGTGGTCTCCGCTGAATGAACACACCTTGAGCGATCCAACTATACACTAAGTGGTTTTACGTAACATTCAAATTAGTTACATGTTGGAGAAAAGCTTTTTCATATTAGAAGAAATACATTATATTAAGTTTATAATAAATACAAATATATTTTAAGCCATTAAATATTATAATTCGGAACGTGAGCACCGCGGGCCTAATTTGCAAACAAGCTTCATTTATCACTCACTCCCTTTTATGTTAAAGTTAAACTCGGCGTATTTTTCGATTAATCTTACCAAATTCGCGTAATGTGTTAAATATACGAAAATATTTACGTCATCATGCTACTGAAAGGTCTGTGACGGTATCGTGAGGTTTAATATAAAGGTCGCTTAGAATCGATTCAAAAACTTTTGTATACTTTGCTTTGATCATGGCTTCGACGCTGGAAATTGTATAAAATATCATGTTTCCTTATTTGAACATGAACTTTAAAATATTTTGGTGAGCGCTTACGTCATAAAAGGAGCTTTAAGTAAAAAAAAATAATCTGTGGGCAAACTTTTTAATTGATCAATCAGGTAGTACCAACATTAACATAAATAAATTAATAGTCTTTTTAAATTCATTCTTGTTATTAGATATAGTTCCCTCAATCACACCGATAAAACTTGCTCCAATAAGTTTTACTGACGAGAGGTCTAGTCCCTGAATAGATATATCTATAACTGACCTTTTAATCGAAATCCCTAACTGTCTGGATCTGGTATTTAAGTACTTTTCAATATGGTCATAATGGATAAAAAGGTTAACCTTTACAGTAAAGCAGCATAAAGGTTTATATTTTATTAAAATACTGAGATGTTATTTTGAAAATCGTTTTTTATAGCCATTATTTCTATGTATAAGGGATGAAATATCTGAGAACTGTACAGCTTGTTAGTATTTTGTTGATCCAGAGCGATTCTATTGTTACAGATTTGATTTAACTTAATATTTATTAATTTTCGGATAGGGCTCTATCTCGTTAAATCATTAGTATTTTAAAATAGCGATTAAAATCTTCAAGTATTTAATCAGTTTTTGTCGACAAGTTCACACAATTACAGAAAAAAAAATGTCGCAGAAGAACAAAAAAATACCAATAAAACTGGGCCTTAAATCGTATAATAATAGCTAAAAACTTGGAACAATTATATCTTAGTATGTATTTATTTTATGTTATTAATTTAATCACATTGAAAATACTTTATTTTAAAATGTTATAGGGCTGTCCCTTGAAGTTTAATAAAAATAATTGTACGATGGTTTTCAAGATATTTTTCATAGTCTGGTAACTCTACACAAATTTACAACGTTATAAATACACAACCAAAAAACTATGATAACTTAATTCGGTTCAAAAGTTTGTACAACGCGTTAAGTCTATTCATATTCGAGAAGTCAGCAACACTGATTAAAAATAAACTATTTCGACTAACTGCGAAAAATAAAATATAAATTTAGATTTTAATGTGGATTTATTTTATCAAAATAATTGGCTTATTTCAGGATAATGCGATGTGAGTTTACTTTAAACTATGCTTCATATTATTAATTAACGTACATTGATGTAATTACAACTTTTTAGATATTCCAATTAAATAAAATAGGAATTTAACACAATCCACCAGTATCTGGTGATGTTTCTGTAAAAAAAAAACAAACATATTGTCATATTCTTCAAGTCGTAATTATTCATCAACTTTCTAATGTTAAATAATATAAGAATGTCAATTTTTATTAAGAAAATTATATGATACTTAAACATAAAAGTCTACCAACAGTTGACAAAAATGTCCATTTTTTGTTAATACCTCCCCTGCGGACAGATAGATCGTATAAAACTAGATAAGAAGACGACAATCACGTTATTATCTTCCTAAGAAACTTATTCTGGCTTATGCGTATATTTTTTTCAAGTAAAAATATATTTCACTACCACAATTTACTTCGGACGAACAAAGAAATACACAAATGACCGAAAATATATAGTTAATTCGGCAAGTTTTATTCTTACAATACATTTTTGTCAAATAAAAACAAAATGGATGGATACTTACCCATCTGTGTGAAACAAACGTACTGTTTTTATCTTAAATATGCATTTCATTATTAATTATATATTTTGTTATTATTTGACATACCTCAATAGTATATTGTATCTCTTTGTATGGAATATCTGGAAACATATACCATGGCCTAGAAAAGGACATAGTAGCCTTTTTTAATCTCGGAAAAATTTAGTTCCCATAAGGAAAACGTTCAGTCATTCGTCATCAGAGGGCACTGTTCATCATCAGTTAAGTGCTATAGTTAATTATTTCTAAGTAGATCATTGATTTCTTTTTCCTCCCACGAGGTTGAAACCTCTGTCAAAGTCTAAATCGTTTGTGTGACTTATTAAAGTGTACACTCAAAACTATTGCACTTAGAAAGCCGAAATTTTGGAACAGGTATTCCATGATCTAAATGATTTATGAAAATTTCAAAGAGCATTTAAAAGGGGATGGGAGATTATATGAAACTCTGTTGTTTTTCAATTTATATCTGTGGAGATTGGTATTTGAGCCTTCAATTAGAAAGTAAAAATAATACATTTAAGAATGTTCGAAGCTTTACTACGCGAAGAATTTCTGAAATTCCACCCGAAATAAGTGGAGGTGGGGTCAGGTAATATTTTCCGGAAGCTTAAAATATTAGTTAAACGTGTTTTTAAAATGTTTTGAACAGAATGGGGAATATTGATTTATATTTACATTTTATTATTTTTATCCTTGACAAGAGAAAATAAAACGGGATATGCTGTGTTCAAGATCATTTTATATCGAAAGAGCATATTTTTTAGTCTCGGCCGGAATCGATGAAAGTGCGCCACTTTGAGTAATGTCTTTAAGTATTTAACAACTTTTCCAAAGACAAATTTGTGTAAGATAATATTTTATAAAATGGCATAGGACTGTGACACTTCATATTAATTTCGTGGAAGACAATATTTCTTATTTAAATCAAGCATGTGGGAATAAACATGTGTTTGAGGTAATTTGCCGTATTGTATCGGATGGAGTCGAATAAATCATCCTCATTTTTACCGAAGTGTCGTAAAAGGTGATTACGGTGACAGAGACTCCATCAACTAGATATCATTACGTCCAAAATTTTAAATTCGACTAATGAACAAAGGAGGGTTAACACCAGGTTCATAGAATACATGGCCGACTCATACTAAAACAGAGTGATGTTAACGAGATTATGCGAGAGGACTAGAGCGTAACCCCGAGGAGCCCCGCAAGTGAAGCACCCAGCGCCTGTGATCAATGAACGAGGTTTCTCGAATCAGGGACCCCTGCGGTATAAGATGCTAGTCCGTAGGCGAGTTGGAATGTAGAAATGATGTTGAAACTGGATCAGGACGAGAAATAGCAGATGTTTTAGAAAGAAATTAATAAATGTGACGTGTTCGTAAGAGAAAAGATGAAGTTGCAGGCTATGAAAGCGAGAGAAATTGGATGAACATTTTTCTTTAGTATTGGTCAGAAAGTAGAAAAAAAATTGGATGGATGTAAATAGAGTGCGAGATCTTACTATGGGTTAAAATCATGAAATGGTCTATTGTTCAATGTTATGAGTGTATATTCTTCGCTTGGCTTCGGTTATGATGACGTAGTAGTTGTAAAAAAAAGTTTTTGGGAGGGTTTTGTTAGGCGGATGTAATGGCCATCTCTCAAAGTGAGTATGTACCTATATATTGATGGTGTTTTTAACTGGTATGTAAGTAAAAGAGTAGAAGAGAGCACATGAGTTGGGGCTTTGATAACAGAGATCGAATAAGAAACACTAATACAAGGTGCATCTGCTTTTGACCAGACACGTATTACGAAAAACGAGATTAACATTTGAACACATGCAATAGCGATGATGAAACAGACAATAGTATATTTATTTATAAAAGAAGTACAGTACTTATTCGTTTAATGTGACTGTTTGTTGAAACAGGGGTCGGTTTTAAGATCTCTCGTGTTGTCCCTGTTGTTGTAATGGTTGCGTTAACTGCATAATTTTAGGAGCAAAATCCTTGATGAATGTTGTTCACCGATAACATTGTACTTGTTGGAAAAAACAGAGATCCAGATCCAGTTTATGCTGTTAAAATGGCAATAGAAATTGGGGACGGTCGGACTGAGAATCAGCAGCCGAAAACCTGTGAATTCGGTAGTGCATCTACTTGGTTAACTCTGCCAGTAGGTATGCTCTGATTTTCGGTGTATTGTTTCTGATTTCCAAAAAAATTGTGTAATTGACCGAAACTTAAGAAGCCGAATGAATGTACTACCTAAAATTACTAAGAGTGTAATTTGATACAAAAATATGATCTTAAGCTTAATTTTTCGGGGCTATTTATATTAAATAAACAGATAATTTAAATATTAATTGATAACATGACGTACATTTAAATCGATGCTATCAGCACATATATTCACTCCTTCGAAAGTCATGACACATCCCACGTTACATCTTATATCCCAAATCTGAAATAGAAATTCATTATTAATAAACATTTATTCTATTTCCAGATCATTTTAAAACAACATTCAATTTTATATATATATATATATATTTTAATTGTAAAGTTACGAGTTTGCTTAATCTTTTTTTAATCAGAAAGAATTCCTAATAAGCGGTTAAAATATTAAAAGCATGTAGGAATGCCGTTGTATGCTTGGTTTACAGACAGCTAGCTATTCTTTGTTGACGCTAAATGCTCAAAGGCGTTTAATAAATAATTTGAGTTAACCGCTAGCGAAATATTTTAATCTCGACAGAGACGCTCGAGCTGGCGGTCATTGACTGCCATGTTTTATTCAAGGACCGTTTAAACAGTTCCAGTAAAGTACTCGAGCGAGTAAACAATACTTCTTATCAAAGCACGTGTTCATTTGAGAATCATAACGTTATATATTATGAAGTACATTTTAGTTTATTACGACTCGCTTAGCTACTTGAAAGAACTAAATGGAGCTTTGGGAATAAAAGTCTTTGTAATTTAATAGTCATGTCGACCACAGAGCTGTGTCAAAGCGACTCGTTTTTGTTACCTCGCTTTGCCGCGTTCAGTCGCTAAATTGTTTTTTTTTATTTTTTACATGAGATACATTTTTGACAGGGTTACCTTTTTTATTTTGGGTATTTGGCTGGTATGTGGCTGTTTTGTTTATTCATTTGTAAAAGAGATCTGTAGTTTTGTGATATCTGTTTACTATTTTAATAAATAATATAACAACAAAGAAAATGGTCGAATTCCGAATCTCTTATGTTTTTAAGCTTCAATAATTATAGTGTTATCAAATCGTTTTTTTCAATTGTTAGTCCTGTAGTCTCATATTTGTTTTTCTTGAGATATTATCACGTGATCGAAAAGCATGAAAGTGTATGAAAAGCGGGTAGATATTTAAAAAATAAAACTTTTGGCGTCAAAGTTGAACTTTTCTTTTTAAAAAAAATCATTCATTCTGAATGATTTTTTTTATATTATATTTATATATATTATAATCATTTTTGAAGCTACCCATATTAAAAAACTGTTGATGTAAATAGTTTAAAAAAATTAAAGAGAGGATATAAAAAAACATAATAAAAGCGCGCCGAGTTTCTTTCGCCAGCTCTTATCACGTCAGTGGCAATTAAATTTCCGAGCTGGTGGCAGCTTTGACAATGAAAAAAACTGTTTTGTATAAAACGGATTTTCAATAAATATTTTGATTTCTATTTGATTTTAAATATAACCATTTCAATAAAAAATCAAATATCGTTATTTATAACAAGACATTTCCAGTAGAAAAGACAACCGATACTGTTGAGAATACGGTCTATACTTCGAAGTATTTTATTCGTTTGCCGATTTGATATTATTATTTGAATTCATTTAGGAATATCTATTTCTTTTCTATTAAGTACCAAGTTAGTATTTTTAAGTCATTAAATACTTAAAATGATGTATCCTCGAGATATGTTAACTTCTGTAATAACAATAATATATTTGTATAACTACAATTATAAAAATAATGGTATTTAAATGTTTGTTACATTTGTATAATTATAAACCGTACAAAGCGCTCAAATTCTCAACTAAGCGACGGCTTAAAACGTATTATGTTATATGCTCTATATGAATATTGTATATTATATACCCGTAGCGTGTTATCCCATGATCCAGTCGCGAACAGAAAAGGCCTCTGCTGATGGCATCTGAGAGCACAAACTTGCCCAAAATGCATCCTCTGAAGTTTCTTGGGTATAAACTGGAGGCGCAGTTTGTGGACCTTATACGTTAGACTCGCCTGAAAGGACACCGAAACTTCATCTTAAACATAAGTATGCATGAGATTGTTTGTTTGTTCTTGTGTTTACTTCAATATTTCGATGTAAGCAACAGAACTTGTTATCAAGATTTCTACTTGGACGGCTTATAATACAAATGTAGCGTGAAAAGGAATAGTTTGTTTGAAATTGTGTATAAAAAAATTAAACTGCATTTTTGTTTCACATTTACTTTTAATTTGAATTAAACTAACATAATATCTAACATATTTATTGATTGTAGTGAATATGGGTTGTAATCCTACAATGTTTATTTTATATACTGGTATTTAACGGATCTAATTCAAGTATTGGAGAAAAATTCAAGTATTCAATCACTTTATAATTTAATCATGATCACGGGAAGATGTCAGTGTCGATCAGTAAATTTTACTTCTAGATATTTTATTTTAAAAAAAATTACATGTTTATTTTAATATAAATATCCATATTATTCCATTTTAAGTAGTTAATTAATCTGTACGGACTTTAGTCCCCACCAGTACATATTTTAGATGCGTGCCAATAAAGTAAATAAGGGACAGTTTTGATGTCCCCAGCATCTGGTGAGGCTGTAACTTGATAACGAAATCCTTGACCAGCAACAGCGACCTACTTCCACAAGTATCCTTACTTTTGAAAAACTCGTAAACCCTATCTGGTATTGCCAATAAACCGCCTTCACGGCCGGTTTTACGAGAAATACTTTTTTTGTAATGGCGTTACCTAGCAGGAAGTGTTACTTTTTTCTCGAAAAATATTATTATATTATTATATAAGCCAGTACAGTCACGTAAATGTTTTTTCAATTTGCTTATTGTTTGCTTTTTTCTTTTGGTCAAAATAAGAAACTTATACTATAATTTGGGATAAAAAAAATAGAAAAACATAGCAAATAAAAAATATTTTGGTACCCACTACCACAAAGTATCAACTATTAACTTAAAAAAAAAACACCTTTTGTAGCTATTCATAGTTATATTATTATTCTTTCGTCAAAAGAATGCGAGTTTTCAGTAATAATGAAGTAAATATTGAAATTCAAGTTAAACCGTATAAGTAGAAAATAAAAACTGAAAATGATAAAAATAACAATAAATGATATCTATAATATATATAACGTACTTAATAGTAGCTACAAAGCGAATTGATACCTTTATGTAAACGAAATTACAACTAAGAAATACAGACAATTTACAATACACTACACTTTTTATTAAAAAATAAAAAAAATACTCGCAAACCACTTCAGACTTTTGTTAATTTAGAAAAATATCAAGAGTATACTTACTAACCTCTTGAGTTTCCATATCGTAGACCTTAATAGAAGTGTCAGCGTAACCCACAATGATTTTAGCCTGGTCAGCTGTTACACCCAGGGACAGCGCCGGCGATCTCTCTGAAGCAAATAATATAATGCTGGATCCTATTCTCATAACAAAGGTTCGTAATGGTTTTTATCTACTGCTTTCAATATTTTCTTTTATAGGTTATTTTTGTGAATAAAGGTTTATAAACAAAATTACGTACAACCAATGAAATAAAAAATATAACTGTAGTCAACGCCTATAACATGACTTGACTATGTGGAGAAAGAGACGGTAAAGCTGTAAGATAACAAGAGGTTTAATTAACCTTTTGAGTTTATCTCACGATGGAGTGGATGAGACC
Organism: Dircenna loreta; assembly: GCA_963555665.1. Classification (NCBI taxonomy): domain Eukaryota; kingdom Metazoa; phylum Arthropoda; class Insecta; order Lepidoptera; family Nymphalidae; genus Dircenna; species Dircenna loreta. The sequence goes on from OY743098.1 coordinate 15,089,486, forward strand.
TTATATCGAATATTGTGTAAAAGAATCACTCAGTCAATGATTGCTTTATTCTTGTTATGGGTGAATGACAAAAATAAATGACATACGCGCAATGAATGGCGAAGAGGCGGTGGATATTCCGGGCGCTCCATAAAACTGAGTGTTCAAACATTCCAGAGCGGGATCCGCGCGAATACAATATTCCGGGGGGTCCTCTATTGTTGTGGCTATCTGTGACATACAGACAAGTAATAGGTTAGCAATAGTTTTAATTGACATCAAATGTGAACTATTGTGGAATCACATTTTGGGAAGATAGAACAAATATTCAGTATAAGTATATAATAAATATATATATAAAGGTTATTATCATAGTTTATATAACTAATAAATAAAATCAAATTACGTTAGGTATTTCAATTCTGTAGATAACTCCATCACTGCAAGCTGCATAGCACACTCGTTCTTCTAACTTGCTGTACTCCAGAGCATAGATGGGTCTGGGCGGAAACTGTATATTTCGCAAAGTTGAAAGTACTACCCCGGTACTACCATGTCGCATCTGTAATTAATATTAATATTTCTAGTAATTTAAATTATCTATAAACATGGTACCTTAAAATTGATGTTTACTTATTTATTTTAATTAATGTACTTCGGTGGAATAAACTGTTTAAAAAGTTGCAAGAACTCGAATCTGTAATTTGTCAATTTCGCCTCCGTCACTCTGCGAACTAAGCTATCATGTCGGCAGCGGCGTTGAATGTAGGAATAATTAAGAAAAAGACTTTCGAAATTTAGGTGGGACTTGTGAGGTAGGTTTTTTTCCACCAACTCTGTAATTTTTTTATGCCTAAGCTTTTTTTTTATTTTGATGGTTTTCATGAAATAAGTAGGTAACAACTGTAAATAACTACATAAATTGAATAATATTTCTTTGCCAATTGGTTTGTAGAAACTATCTTAATTGTATTGTTTTCTGTGAAATATTTTAAACCGTTACAGAGAAGTATTGATAATAACGGAACAATTATGTATCCGCAAAAAGTAAATCCGCTCAGTTGAATAGTTCTAACTACAGTAACTACCTGTACCATTCCCGAGGCATGGCCTACAATAATGTGGCCTCCATTAGGAGAGTATGTCAAAGCCGTTACAGCGCCCAATTCAGAACAAAACCATCTATTGAACAATATTTCGTTTCTAGTGCCTTTTAGAAACTTATCGTCATTTTCCTTCATCCACGCGAGACGGGTGTGGTCCTCTCTCGGTCCTTGATAAAACATCGGGTACCAAATTTTTGGATATTCATCATTATTGTAATAATAATTAATATTTTTTTTATATTCCGAAATTATTTCGTTGTGCGCTTCCATTATTACAGGCATACTAGATTCCTCATATTTACGTCATTTTAGTATTAGGTTGATATCAATCAATCTATCCAGTTTAATTATTGAAATCAATTAATACTTACCATATTATAACATTTAGAAACACATAACATACGAAATTTATTAAGTTTCTATTTTTATATTCATGGTCTTCATCAACCGTATTGTCTATATAAGGTTAGTAATATTTAAAAATATATATATTAGTAATGCTAATATGATAATATAAATTTAAATTTTAAATAATTATATAATGAAAAATAAACCGATACGGGTAGGAAGTCAAACCCGCCATCTCAGGAAAGCCCTCCCGTCCCAATTGAGCTAACCTATAACTACCAGCCTCGGTGAATTTAACATCCTGTAGAAATTCGTCTTTATAGGTACGGTTAATAAGCTTAACATAGCTTAACACGTATATAGATATTTAAAAAAATGTAATTAACACTCTAAAACAGATAAAAATCTTTAAAATGAAATGGACCTTGCAAAAATGTTGCTATAAGAAGTAATAGTTATTAAGAATATACCTGAATCAAACCAGTCGAATGTCCTACTATTAAAAATTCACCATCCGGACTATATATCATAGCGCTGATAAATCCTGTTTCTGATAAATAGTTTAAGCGTAACAGATCCTCATTGGGGGTATCTTTGAAAAACCTTTCCTGATTATCTTCTAACCATGTAAGTTCCGTTAAACTTAAACTTTTCCCAGCAAATGAGATAAAACCAGATTGTCCTTCCACATCTTCACGAGCATATTGTTTTTTTATGCGATATCCAAATTCTTTGACAAACACTTGTATATCTGATTCGCTCTCCGACAAATTAAATCGGCTATACGTTGATATGTTAAAATGACTCGAGGCCATGATGTGTTGCTTGCCAGTAATTTATCAAACTCTTAAGTCTTCAGTAAGTTTCAACGTTTCAGTTGCTATCCTAATGTTTCAACCGCATGTGACAAATAATGATGCTGAAAAACAAATGTTAAGCTTATTTGTCAATTTCATAAGTAGAAATATGAATGAGTAAAGTTGATAATATATCCCATTATAGAAAAATAAATATTGTAGAGGGTAGGATAAAAATCTTGATAGATTTATTAATTAGGCTTTTATAACAATCAATGCTGAATACTACTATTGGATATTGATTTATTATATTATAATAACAAAAAAGATTTTGTTGGTGATGCAAGTATTGCTGATTCACATAGCTATCACCATTTTTATTTTTTTATATGTATTCATATTTTATCTAACAATTCGTTAATTACTAAGGTAGTTAAGGTAAGGTAGGGGCTTTGACAAACTTTGAAGTAGGCCATTATATATTAATAATCGTTATGGATGTAGTTAAGAAATTAATATACTTATAAATGAAATTACTGCATACAAACTATTGATAATCATAGGTATTTCTATTTTAAAATTTTAAAAGTTAAAGAAAAATATATCAAAGCATATATTTATTAATTATCTATTAAAATTATAATTATTTATTTCCGTATTAGATGCGTCATTTGGAACGTTAACAGTGATGACAGTCTGTGCAATATTATAAAAAAAATGTAGAGAAGGAAGATAGGAAATGCGGTATTGAAACGAGAGTGAGCGAGCAACGTATATAGCGTCCCGTCATAAACGAATGTAAACGAAGGTTACCGAGCTGGACGCCATATTGTGATGTCAGGTTAGGTGAAGGTGGAGAAAGCACTTGCGTTTCATTTATAATATAAAGTGATTTATCAATTGTTTCGGACTACAAATCTCGCAGTATGTATGACACTTCATTTCTATTAATTATAATATATATTTATTCAAAGTGTTAAAGAATTTGAAATGTTGTTAAATGTCGGGTGTGGTATTTAGTTCATCTGATTTGGTACTGATACTTTGTTTATTTTGTTATAATAACTTGATTTCCTTTGGTTACACTATACGGCATTGAATACGATGATATATTTAAATAGATAATATAACTTTCATTTGTGTGTCATCGAATTGTTTATAAATCGATAGCGACGGCTGCGTCGTGAGCTAGTTTCATAGTTTATTTTTTATAGGCGCAGGGTGCATCACTGCATCCGCTAAATCATGAGTTATCAAATACCATCATCACAGAGCCGAACGAGTAAGTATTGGAACAGAGTATTTAAAGCCTCACTATATAATTGTTTAGAAAACAGGTTGTGTTGAGTGACTCATGGTATCTTCATTTCTATATTATTTATAAAATAGGTATTGACGGTACCAATTATCAAATACTGATAATTATTAATAGATTCTGTTACTAAAGAAGTTTTACTTAGAAACTGAGGCTAGTTTCAGTTTAATAAGATATTTATGAAATATAAATCAGCTACATTCATAAAAAATAATAATATTGTGCTTACAAAAATGTAAAAAAATAATAAATCTTTAAGCTTATAATAAATCATGTTTACAGTGTCTCACAGCAACTATGGGGGGTCTGATGTGCCAATGGCACCAAGTAAAGAGCAACAAACTCTCATGTGGCAGCAAAACTCTTACTTGGTTGACTCTGGCATCAATTCTGGTGCTGCTACTCAGGTATGATTACCTTATTGTTCATTATACTCGTAACAAGCTAAAACTATGATTTATCGCTTAATTTAACAATTATCTATTTATGAAAAAATAAAAATAAATAAATAAATAAATAAATAAATAAATAAATGAATTACAGTTAAACTTTGACAAGTTGAAGTCCAAGAAACAATAGATCCTTTATGTTAACAAGTTTTTAACTTATTAATGGTTTATGTTAGAGATATGTTAATAGTTCCAATATTAACTGAAGGAACATACTAAGTAACATCAATCTTATGAGACACTATAATATATACCATATTAGAAGAATTGAATTAAAATTAATTACATGTTACATATCAGTTAAACTTTATTTTACTTTAGTCACTCTTCTGTCTGAATTGTTTTACTTTAGTCACTCTTATCACAACAAAGAGCAAGGTTTCCTGAAAAGAGAATAACGTAAAAGTAATGGTTCTACTTAACCACCCTACAATGAACAGCTTTATTTAAATGACACAATAGGTGAACACTTTTGTATACATTAAAAGTTTAACAAGTGAACACTTGCAAGGAATTACTTTGGACAGATGTTTTGTTTTTCTCTTTCATTTTAAATTACATTTTATATGATAGAGGTTGTTGAACATTTTAAATAACGGAGGGATCATACTGAAATTAACAATTTAAATTGTTGAGGTTGTGTTTTATATAATAGATGTTTTATGGATATTTTTAGTTTATCCACATTCAACTTTATTTAGACTAAAAGGGTTAACCAAAATTTATAATTCATATAAGTTCTTATATACATTTCTAGCCTTTCATACTTTTTGAAAAATAATATATTTATATTAAAATACAATTGTATTCATATTATAAATTGCATGGATAAGAAATGATTAATTATGGCTTGGAAAGTAAAAAATATGTGAAATTCAGGTAACTTTTATCTCTGGTTAACTTTTAACTCATTATGTCACCATCGCCGGGCCGGCAATTATAGAACATATACTCAAAGATTCATCAAAACTAGAGAAATGAGATCTGTATGCTATACCCATATGCAAATTACAAAGGCATTTCGCCTAGTTTCGCTCGCTAGAGCAATTGCGCTCGCTCGCTCAGTCAATAAATGTTATCTACTAACAAAGCTTGTAAGCAATGCTTGTAAATAATGTAAAATTGTTTTAAGTTTGGATAAGTAACAATTATAATTATTTTATGACATTTTCAATTCGATTCGATTGATATTATTGTTGGTACATCTTTGAGGAACCGTTATCTTTCATTAATAATATGGCAAAAATAAAACTTAAGTGTCTCTGTAACTATAGTCGCGGGAATGATTTCGGGATCTAATGAATGTCTTCTATTTTTTTTTTTAATATAACGTAGAAGTTATATTAAAAAAAAAAAAATCTTAAAGGCATTGTAAATTCTATCTTGGACCTAACTCATTTATTTATGTTAGGATTATTTATCTGAGTAAGTCATTTTAAAATCAACGACATGACATTGAAATTTAATGTATTTATGCAAGTATCTCGTTCCAAAACTAATACTTATTTTAGCGATTACTTTTGTGTTCTTAAAATTTTCAGATAGAATTGTTAGATAGGATTTAGAAATTTTTTATTTTATCTAAAATAACTCTACTCTATACATTTGAAACAAATAATATGAATGGTTTAAAAACCAGTATTTTTCATAACGAAACTTGATTGATTCAAGAAAGCATCATGTGAAATCAAAACTTCGTGACATACAGAATACAATTTTTCTAATTATGGCGCGTTTTTGAATCGCTTTTAAGTTTCAAGTGCCTTGTGACGTCACACGTCAAATCCAAGGAATCTCGTGTGTCATAACGTATAAGTTCCTTGACTATCAGTGCTAAGTCAAAACTACTGAGTCTGTAAAGCTGTAATATAAAAGGTTCATTCCGTAACCTAGCATCTATGAAAGTTGCATCCCTTATATGGAATAATGAAATTATATATTTGGAGGTGTTTAGAATTTAATTACAAAATAAAAATGAGTCAGTGATTGATTTAGCTATGTACCTATTGTTACTTATATGAGCTACTGATGGACAACTAGTTAACTGTGAGTTTTGTTTTCTAAATTGACATAATGATTATTCACAGGTGCCATCTCTCACTGGCAAAGAAGATGATGAAATGGAAGGAGATCAGCTCATGTTTGACCTGGACCAGGGTTTTGCTCAAGGATTTACCCAGGAGCAAGTGGACGGTAGCTATCAAGAAAATTCTATAATATACTAAATATTATTATATTTAAAGAACTGATTGAAGATCATGTTTATTTTTCTAGCAAATTATTAAAATTAATACTATTTTTAAAATAATGATGTACTAAATGTTTTACATCCGCTGCAGACATGAACCAGCAGCTGTCTCAGACGCGCTCGCAGCGTGTTCGCGCCGCCATGTTTCCCGAGACTCTGGAGGAGGGTATCGAGATCCCGTCCACCCAGTTGGACCCCGCTCAGCCCACAGCTGTCCAACGCCTGTCTGAGCCATCACAGATGCTCAAACATGCCGTTGTTAACCTCATTAATTATCAGGATGACGCCGATTTGGCGACAAGGTAACTTACAAAAAAATATTATTATCTTTGTAAAGACAGGAGTGACAGAATGGCTGCTACTTCTATTTAAACTGGTCAAAAACATCCAAACCAAACCTTTAATATCTTACAGGGCTATACCTGAATTGATCAAGCTATTGAATGACGAAGATCAAGTAGTGGTCTCCCAGGCGGCCATGATGGTGCACCAGCTCTCCAAGAAGGAAGCTTCTCGGCACGCCATCATGAACTCTCCTCAGATGGTTGCGGCTTTAGTGAGAGCCATCTCTAACAGCAATGACCTAGAGACTACTAAAGGGGCTGTGGGAACCTTGCACAACTTGTCTCATCATAGACAAGGTTTACTTGCGATTTTCAAGAGTGGAGGGATTCCCGCTCTGGTCAAGTTGCTAAGCTCCCCGGTAGAGTCGGTGCTCTTTTACGCTATCACCACATTGCACAACCTCTTGCTACATCAGGATGGGTCTAAAATGGCCGTTCGTCTTGCCGGAGGGCTACAGAAAATGGTAGCACTGTTACAAAGAAATAATGTCAAGTTCTTGGCTATCGTGACCGACTGTCTTCAGATATTGGCTTACGGGAATCAAGAGTCCAAGTTGATTATCCTCGCATCTCAAGGACCGATCGAACTAGTGCGTATCATGCGCACCTACGACTACGAGAAGTTGTTGTGGACTACATCCAGGGTTTTGAAGGCATGTATAGAAGTTTATTAATGTTTATTAGTTAAATGTGTATTCACAACGGTAGTAACAAAATAATCAAGAAGTTGAACAACACATTTTAACTTCGCAGGTGCTATCGGTATGCTCCAGCAACAAGCCAGCTATAGTAGAGGCGGGAGGCATGCAGGCGCTGGCCATCCACCTCGGCAACCCCAGCGGCCGCCTGGTGCAGAACTGCCTCTGGACTCTGCGGAATCTGTCCGATGCAGCCACTAAGGTTGGTGTTATTTTTGTTTACAAGTGTGCGAATCTTCATTCACGTATTCGAAGTATGTTTCCATGTCAAAAATATAATTTCAACAGCAGTTGCCGGCGAGCGAGGCGAATAGTAGATACCAAATTTATAGCGATGAATTCCGCTCTTAACTAATAATCCATTAGATCTTATTCAAATCAATCGAAGCGAACAAAAAATATATATAAATAATATACAATTACGTTTCTCTCGCACTCGCGACGCCGCGCCCGCAGGTGGAGGGGCTGGAGGCTCTCCTGTCGAGCCTGGTGCAGGTGCTGGCGTCCACCGACGTCAACATCGTGACCTGCGCCGCCGGCATCCTGTCCAACCTCACCTGCAACAACCAGCGCAACAAGGTACGTACGGCGGCCGGTGTGGGAGAGCCGCAGAGCCCAGCGGGAGTACAGTGGGTGGTGCGTGCAGGTGACGGTGTGCCAGGCGGGCGGCGTGGACGCGCTGGTGCGGACCGTGGTGTCGGCCGGCGACCGCGAGGAGATCACCGAGCCCGCCGTCTGCGCGCTGCGCCACCTCACCTCGCGCCACGTCGAGAGCGAGATGGCGCAGAACGCCGTGCGCCTGCACTACGGACTACCGGTATGACGACTTGACTACTCGTTACATATTACGCGAATTCAATATTCTTTTGGGAAATTATTTAAGAAGTCGAAGAATGTGCGTAGCGCATTTTGTGTCGTACGACGAGAGCGAACCGAGACCGTCGCGACCCCTATCGATGTGTGAAATTACGTTTGTGAACTTTTTTATTCCTATTAATAAACGGAGCTTACGTCGGCATAAGTCGTTCTTCCAGGTGATAGTGAAGCTGCTGCAGCCGCCGTCGCGCTGGCCGCTGGTCAAGGCGGTGGTGGGTCTGGTGCGCAACCTGGCGCTGTGCCCGGCCAACCACGCGCCGCTGCGGGAGCACGGCGCCGTGCACCACCTCGTGCGCCTGCTGCTGCGCGCCTTCAACGACACGCAGCGGGTACGAGCGACGACGCCACGCTTCATCCTCGTCGTATCTAGCGAACGATGTCAATCTAATTTTTTGCTATTCGAGATCGAAACCGCATTCCGTCACTCGAGCGCCGACAGTCATCGGGCGGATCGAGTTCGCTGGAAACGATTTCGAACTCGAATCGTCGATGGATCGTTAACCCTCCCCCCCCTTCCCCCAGCGGCCGGTGCCCGGCGGCGGCGGCGGCGGCGCGTACGCCGATGGAGTGCGGATGGAGGAGATCGTGGAGGGAGCCGTGGGCGCGCTGCACATCCTGGCGCGGGAGGGACTCAACCGCGCGCTCATCAGGCAGCAGAACGTCATACCGATATTCGTGCAGCTGCTCTTCAACGAGATAGAAAACATACAGGTCGCCGCAGTGCCATTTTTTGTTTAAAATTGTTTGTATATCTAGAGAGCATTGTAGACGCAGTAGGAAATTCAGAATTCGTATTTTCCGACTGCCGTACTCGGTTATGAGGTACGAGGAGAACTTTCAATATTTTTGATATTTTTGCACGTCACGAAGGTTCTAGAAGCGCAACACGCACAAAAAATATAAAACGGTCTCTCTCGAGCCCCGATATTCGTCATCGGTAGTCAATAAAAAGCTACGTGTATAACAATTGTATGCCACGTACAGCGCGTGGCGGCCGGCGTGCTGTGCGAGCTGGCGGCCGACAAGGAGGGCGCCGAGATGATAGAGGCGGAGGGCGCCACCGCGCCGCTCACCGAGCTGCTGCACTCCAGGAACGAAGGTAGTCGTACGGCGGCCGGCGGCACCAGCCCCGCCACCGTCTCATTCAATGTTCTATGTATCGACCCCGTGTCGAGAGACGAGCTCATCAGTTCTCACGACCCGTGCATTGCCTCTGGACACTGAACATGTAGCCCGCTTGCGATGGCGGAGTGCGTGTGCTTTACTGAAATAATAATAATAGAAATAAATCAAAATCCCTTCCTTTAATGAGAGGATGGTAACGACGGTATTGTTGCTGTGAACTGATACATATATTATCTTCAAATAATTCCCTCGAAGCTATTTTCAAGTAGAGCTCAATGTGTGTCGTCAGGTGTGGCGACGTACGCCGCGGCCGTGCTGTTCCGTATGTCGGAAGACAAACCTCACGATTATAAAAAGAGACTCTCGATGGAGCTCACCAACTCTCTCTTCAGAGACGATCATCAGATGTGGCCCAGCGACCTCGCCATGCAGCCCGACTTGCAGGTACGATTATTATTGAGTAATTAACCCAATGGTATTTTTTTTTTGTTTGAAACAAAACCAAATCCCATTAAATATTAAAAGAAAACTATTTACTATATCATTTTAAACAAAACATATTGTTAACTATTTATTAAGACCCGCTTGTGTGATGGACGTGTAGGACATGCTGGGGCCGGAGCAGGGCTACGAGGGACTCTACGGGACCAGACCTTCCTTCCACCAGCAAGGTGAGTTACATTTATTATGTTACAGAATAACGTATAATACTATGAACAAATATAGTGACCATTGAATATGAAAGATTGTAAGTTACCGAACACTTACAGTGTTTAAATCATTCTTATATTACTGTGTCAAATGTATGCATTTTTGATAACTGATTATTCTGTAACATGTTTTTAAACCAGTAGTCTAACATTGAATTGGTTTCGGTATTCGATGTCAAGTATGAAGCACTCGTATGTAAATTTTCTATTTAAATATATTTCTCTCTTCTTTACACGCAGCTTAATCCGGGAGCTATTTATCACTAAACAGGTGATGGGACTATTATTATTAGTGTGTGTGTTTTAATATATTGTGTTATTTGTATGTGTGTGGAAATGTAATATTATTTATTTAAATGTTTAACAGATTTGCACGGTATTCGTCCCGATTGTCCAATTTGATCAGCTTTTGATTGCTGATAAACTATTTTATTATTATTATTGCAATAATACAAGTATAAAATACACATTTACCGACACTGGGGGGTATCAGTAGATATATTAAATGATCCGCAGTGGGAGAGGTAATATATATAAAAAAAAAACCCAGAATATAGCCGCTGTATGGCGTTGAATGTGTCAGTTAAATAAGAAGTGTATTGTACATTTTGCATTAATAACGATAATTTATTCATTGCTTCAAGCACATAGTTAGCATTTATTTTATTATACTTGTGTTTGTTATATTTGGGACTTAAAAAGCTGCGATTGTAATTGTTACGCTATTTCATGACCGAATATAGAATTGGCTGGATTTTTAGGTATATTTAATTCTAATATCACATTCATATCAAACTTCCAATGTCAATAACATAAACATTACAACTATAACAGTTCACACATTTTATTAAACCGCACGTGGGACAAATAATAAGTCGTAGAACACTCCAATATCACAATAAAACAAATAAACTAAATTCAATTTTAACAGATCTAAGACACTCAAAAAGATCTCTAACTAAACCGAGACATCCGCGACGCAGTCGACCGGACGGAGCTAACATGACTCTAAACAATTTCAGGCTACGATCAAATCCCGATAGACTCGATGCAGGGGCTGGACATCGGCAGCGGCTTCAACATGGACATGGACATCGGCGAGGAGGCCGGCGCCACCCGCGACGACCTCGCCTTCCCCGAGCCGCCGCATGACAACAACCACGTGGCCGCCTGGTACGACACCGACCTGTAGGCGCCACTCTAGGCGCCACGGTGACCGCCTCCCACTACGCCGTCTGGAAGGCGCCACCTGGCCACCTGCGACGGCGCCGACCCGTACGAGCCGCGCCGGGAGCGTCCTGACGCTACGTTACCTACCATACGTTCATCGTCGTCCCGTATCAATTAATCGTACGATTCAAATATTTGACAAATTTAGTAACTCTGAATTATGAGATGTTGCCGTGGATCCTCGACGGAATTAACTTCGCGATGATCTCGGGACGAGTCGACGAAGGCGGCTAACGACACGATGAACGAATTAATCAAATTTTAAAAGCGCCGGTGCTATGTTTGAAGGTCGGTATTTTATTTCGATGACAGATGTTCCCCGCATTGATTATATCGAGTTTTGTACGCGAACGTATGAAATGCGTGTAATCGGAATATAGGGTATACTTTAAATTATAAGATATAGGCTTTAAAATAATATTTTGTAGCGTAATTTGACTTATTTAATACGTGCATTTACAATGTGTGATTTATTGTTTTGTTACAATTATTGGCTGGATGACATTTTATTTAAATAATTCATAAGACTGTTTGATTGCTAAGAATTGTATTTTATATTGCTTTTGACTGCCAGGTTTTTATTGCTGACATATTTTGCACTTTATATTTCGTGAACAACAAATGAGACGCGTCTCATGTGACGTCACTTGACTCGATTCAAGGACGTTAAGTTGTAAGTCGAATGTAAACGCATCACAAAACTGTGTGAATGTTACGCGATTTTGACTCTTAGGTGTTTAATATTAAGGACGTGTATTTGATATATACATCAGAATGCTCGTACCGAAGTAATACAATATGTAATGGTATATACCATAATTTAAATTGGTAGAACAATCGTCATATTAACTTAAAGGTGCGTGCCCTTCACTAAGTAGTACAATGCATACTGAAATAGTTGTAGCAGGTTTTATTTCTGACTATAAAATATGTATGGAATCACCGTTTTAGTGTTAAGGTGTGTGTACACTATATTACTTAGAAAAGTGCCAAATAAAAAAATAAGCTACCCCAAGTGCTCATTTCAATATGTAGTTTGAGAATAACGGAAGTTTATTCGTCGTTTTACAGTGACGGTGATGTTGAAAAGGCGGTATTGTTTTGTACGAACGCACACTAGTGTGTACGCACCTTAACAGTATGTAGCTTTGTGTATTATGATATTGATATTAGGAAATGCACACTAACGTAACGTACACGTAGAATTAGATTAATGTAATCGTATATTTAAGATATAGTATTAATTGCGTAATTCCTCTAGGGTCCTCATATATAATTTTTCTATTTGTATTCTAAGTACCTTTACCAATGTTTTTATACTAATTCGATTATGAAGACATTGCTGAAGCATGTTTTTTTCCATCTATGTATGGATATTAAAGTATAATTAAAACCTCGTGTGTTGTTTTATTATTTTTCTTTACACAAGACTACTACCAATGCTCAAAAAACTAAACCAAATGCTGAAGTTTACTAAAATACAGTTGCAGGATCTTCCGAAGAGAAGTTTACCGTAAGATACTAATATTTTCTCAATGATACTTACGTTCAATCATCATTTTTTTAGTTGATAATTCTAGAAACCATTTTTTAAATATATTATAATAGTTATTCTTTACTTATATTGTGTATGCTTTAAGCGTAAAGTTATTATATTCAGACGCAGGATAAATAAGAATTTTTATTTCATAAATAAATGGTTATCCAAGTTTTTCCAATGGCCTTATTCGCAATAAGGCTTATTGTAGAGGATTACTTACAAAGATCATTTATAGAGCTCATATCACATAGCACTCTTTACAAAAGAAATCGCGTTGTTTCTATATAAATTTATGATGAACAGTAAATAAAGTAGTTACCTACTTATTCTTTAACAATATATATAAGAGTTTAATAGATTTTCATTAAAAATAATATTTTACCATTGCCTTGAAAGAGTCACCTACGTACTATTCAAATCCGGGGGACAGCTGATGATGGATGAAGAAAATGTTTTAGAAAATAACAAGAGGCTGTTGATGCCATTTCATTTGAAAGGTAATCATAATCTTATTTCTGAATAGGTCACTTATCAAGTATGTAGTAAATAAATATACAGATATTCTAGTGATCTGTATTATATGTAATTTAATATCGGAGACGATTTTTAATATATTTATCATTCATTAGCACACCAACAGATATATAAAAAACGTTAATTACCAGTTAGTCCCGTTTAAGTACAATAGATTTTACGTTTTATCCGGGTATATATTAATGCGTTTTATAAGCGTGTCGTTGGCATATTTTTGTTGCTTTCTTATTAAAGAAACGTTTATGCCTGGGAATCAAACAAGGTTTAGCGTCCCAACTCTTGGTTAAATGCTACGAGGCTTCGTCTCTGTTTGTCTGCCATCTATTGTAACATCTTAAAGTTACAAATTACTAAAGGATAACGCACAAAATAGTTTAAAACAGTGACATCTAATAGCGAGATATCAAACTAATTCTGATTGAAGAATTATCACGTTTGTTTATGTCACTTCTTAAAAGTTTACATACAAACTACATATTTTATGATTGTCCTGGTTGCCCGGTTTACATGAAATAAAACTAAATTCATCCTTGTCATTCATCAAAAATCCATAACCTTAACTTCGATCCGGTATGTAAACAAAGAAACATAAACGGAAATAAATATAACACGCATTTTTTTAAAATCTTGTTTGGACTTCTTTTTAAAATACATTGTAAAAGTACCTTTAAATTTTCTCATTATATGTGCCTATTTCTATATTTTATGTGCCGATATGTATAGTAGGTGTATACCTACGGCACTTACCGGAACTTATCGGAATTTCGTATGAACTTATTGTGCCTCAATTGATATCTTTTAAGTGTTTATTTTCTGTCTTTATATAGGTACCTACCACTAACTGATCTCGAGGCACTTGATATAGGTTAAATGTGTCACATGTTAAAACAAACAGGATTTTGATACCCATAATGACTATAATTTTAGTTTAATTGTAATTTTAGATATAAGAAATATATTTTTTATTTTGTCCTGAAAATATTAAGATTTGTTTGACTTAATTAATATTACCTGACTGTAAGTGGTTCGCTTATGGATGGATGGCTACAAGTATCAAAATATGTGAATGCATCACGGCTTGTAATACTTGAGAAAAGAGGAGAAACGCATATAGAACAAAGAAGAATACATAAAGAAAATGAAGGATTTGCGTATTTTATATACTTACAGCTTCTAGGTGTTCTTGTTAGGTATTTTATTATATGTAGGTACAGATTTTGAATGAAACAGACTTGATACTCTAACTAGGTCTTAAATTAACAACGATGATAGCCTTCTATTGAAGGACATACTGTTTTCTTAACAGTAGGCTATTTATAGTTGGCGAAGTCACCGGCCACAATGTTTTTATTACAGGTACTTTACTGTTTACCTTTTAATAAAAATATACTAAAACGAAGCTCATCCCGTAATACGGCCATTTTACCTGTAACGTAACCGTAAGGTTTAGTATGATGTAAATATTTACACTTAGAAGACTAGCTACATGATTATAAGTCTGGTGCAGGAGTATCGAAAGATAACTCACAACCCACAAATTGTTAGTGAAGGTAGGAGACCGCAACCACATGACGCAACTTCCCTGCCTTCGTCCCGACAGTTATTATGTACAATTAGGACTCAGACCACGGCACGGCACTAATCTTACACTAACTTCGACGCATGCATAAATAGTTCCCGTCTAATTGCTGCGGCTTTGACGGCAATTTGATCAGATTCAACTTAAAGGTGGATAATAAATTATCTGTCACTTTCAAAGATGACATAATTTTTAAAGTTTAATAAAATCAAAAAAAAATCTGTTCAAGGATTCTAAGGTATTGTCTTTATCTCTTAAATATTGCAATATCGATACATTTTAATTTATATGATGTAATCTTTTGGCGAATCAATATATCTATATAGATCTTTTACATAACACGTGTGTAGTTGTGTACCTAAACATACAATAAAATAGTAACGAGAAAAAATAACGTGTCAAGAACAGACGCTTAAACAATAGTTTATATATTGTTTGACCATTTGTTTTTGTATGTGTTTGTCTGATTGTTTGTTTTTGTGCAAAGTCTACTGGACGGATTTCGGTCAACAATTAGGAGTTTAAGTAGATCGAACTGTCAAACACAGGACCAACGCAGCGTGGATGAAATGGCGCCAGGACGCGGGGACGATTTGAGACGAAGGGGAAAATTTATAAAATAGTAATAGGACCTGCCGTCTTGTATGGATCAGAATGCTGGACGGAACGGACGGACGGAATACGAGAGAATTATATGAAAGGAAAGCGCATGCTGATGAAATGTGAATGTTGACATGGATGTGTGTCATGATATGAATGGATAAAGTAAGAAATGGCTATGTAAGTTAGAGGTAGTTTTAAAGTAGCAGCAGTGATAGAATAGAGGGTTGATGGATCCTTGGTGTCATCAGGTAAGGGAGAAAAGTGAGTTACGGTAAGATTATTAAGTATGTATTAAGTATGAATATGGCTGGTTATAAAAAAGGAGGCGACCGACGATGACATGGAGAAAGTGAAGTGCGGGAAAATTGATATGGCATAGAAGCAATTCTCTGAGATGACGATGATAGAAGAATGACGGAGAAATTGACATATTGTATAAACCTCAAATAATTTGGATAAGGGTAGGCAGATGACATAAACATTTCGGGTCACGCAACCTACCAATTTTCACGGGAATAAAAATGTACAATAATTACAATACGTAGGTATTACTAAAAATATATGATTTCGAATAAATTAAAAGAGCCGCTATATTGCGAGAGGGGGAGGGACGGATGAAGTCGCTTGTTAAAATATATACATAAAACGTTGGTTACAATGTTCCGATAGCGATAACATATAATTAAAATATTTGTGTTAAGCGTCCATTAAAACCATGTCGCTACATTGGCGTGACACACGTTTAAATCCTATATTATTCACGGGGGAGTTCCCAAATCAGAGACTCTACCTAATAATCATCGAGAAATTAACTCATGTATGTTTAATACGACTAAACGGTTTTTGGTCATTTCCCATGCGATCAATTGTAATTACTCCAATATTTGATATACTCTTATTACCACGGTATAAAGGTCATGGTTTGAATGTCAGTAATTATCAAGGAGTGAATGTAGGTGATAATTATACGTTGACGTTTGAATTTACTTTCATATCGAACCTGGTATCTTTTTATAGACGTTAGTATATTAATATATTAACTCAAACATGTATATATGTGTAAATACCTACAACGTTACTTTTGCTTTAGATTTGAACGTTTATAAATTATAATTTTGCATTTACATTAATAAACAACTCATTCAACGATAATTATAGCTACGTGTTCGTAAAATGTAGGTGCAACTTCTACGTTAAAAGTAAAACTAGGTTTCAGAGAAGCCCTTAAAATTACTGGAAATTTTAATAACTTCTAGCATAAAAAGCCTATTAACGTTTAAATCTCTGAAGCTTACGAAATAACGAATAAAATAGGTTTATAATAGATTTTAAATAGGTGTAAAATTTAAATGGAAAACCATTTTTTGTTGTCGAAGAACCAAAAAAATTAGCTATTGTTTTCACTACACAAGTACCCCAAGAGACCCTGGCTAATTTTTGATGAACACAAAATACATAATGCAAATGCTATTAAAACTAAGAGAGTTTATAACCTAACAGTTATGACTCTCATTAGAGGTAACATCGTATCTCCCTGCAGTTAGAGTTTACGAGTCTTTAATAAACCCCGCACGGGGGTAGATAGCATATTTTTTACGGTCAACAGTGAAAACGCATCTGTCCAGATCATCAGACTTCAAATGACTCGTTTAATGAGATATACAAAGTTTATGAAGCTTTATATATAACTATTAATAATTACAAAAAGATGCAAGGATTTACTGATAGTCTGGATTGAAATGTATATATATATACCTAAGACGACGAACTCGTTGGTAAATATTTAGTAAGATGTTTATTAAACGTAGACGATTATTAATTATACTTTCATATTGAATTTTTTTCATAATGTATTTATAAACATTAAAGTAAGGAAAAATAATTGAAAAGATAAACTTTAACAACAAATATAAAGATAAATTTGATCTCACCAGCTGTTTCCGGATCGAAAACGCTTTTATACTTTTTAAAAGCTTTGCGGCCTTCTGATATTTTTAAATAATTTTCAAGACACATTTGCATAAAACTAAATCAATATTAATATTACTTTTATTTAATGATGAATAATTTAAAATCATACATTATTTGTATTCTTAACATTTCAAATTATTATTTGTAGGAATATTATTTTAAAAGTAAAACATTTTAAGCTTGACTATTTCTTAAAGATATTTTTCAATAATACATAGGGATAGATTAATATAATCTATAAAATTGTATTGTAAGTAGACGAAATATATAAGAAACCGATGAAACAATTTCAGTTAGGACAAGTGAAGTTGAAAAGTTGTCTTGACATGCCGTAGCCCTGTAGCCCTGCAGCCCTGTAGGGTGGTTTCAGTGACCGGGCTGGTGCTGACAGCCCACAATTAGTACTAGCCGTCACCGGAATGTTAATTAAATTCCAGACGAAAGTTTCTACAAACTTTTATTTTGCACTTTTTTTCCTTGAGTCTCTAAAATTGTTTGTCTATCGGGAGATAATTGAAGAATTACTAATTTGTTTTTTTTAATTAATTTGCTTGTTATTTATTTCTGAAGAGGAATTTAAATCGGAATAATGAAATGTTCTTTACAAGAGTTTGATTTGTTGATTTTTTATATTGAAAGTCGGTCTCGGGCACTCAGGTTTCATAAAAATAACCGCACACTTATCCTATAATTCTAACCACCTTTACTGGCTTTGAAGGCTTTTAAAAGCGTCTCTGTCGTCTTAGTTTTTTTTTAAACGAATATTCCTTCTAAGATCAAAGTATCTTAAGGTAATACGATGCGTTCCCTTATTATACCAATTTAATAAAATAGAACTACATTAAACACTTTTAATATTTTTCGGTACATAAGCGATCTAACACACCAATATTCAGGATATAATAAAAATTATAGATCACAAATCTTTAACACTATCAGTTACATGCTACCTTATTAAATATAGAGTCAGTTTTAAAGCCAACTGCTCTGGTAACTGACCCGGTAGGTACATAAATTGTACACAAAAATAAGATTGATCAAAAATTTAATACAAAATACTGTTGGCTTATTCACATTTTCTCATTCGCAGTCCGATGCTTAAAATTATCCACTCTCTTGAGTCATAACTGCATAGCACTCAATTCAAATTAGGCCCACTGCAATAAAGGAAAATGAGATTTTTTTACGAACGGAGAAGTTGTTTTTATTGTACGAAAATCCCATTTTTCCCTCTGCTGATTAGGTAGTTCATTTATTCGGGGTGGATTTATTATGGGATCATTATTTGTTCCTTGAAACTTTTCTCTTAAATCATGACTTGATCTGAGTTGTTTGAAAATCGATTTTCTTGAATGTCAGGAAATTCATTGATGCTCATAACGGTTAATTATTACATTAGACACTTTTTAAATATCCACATTTAGATATGGTCTCTTCGTTGTTTTTGTCTGGATATACTAAAACAATATAAATGAAGAATATTGTTTTTATTAATTGATATATTTTATAGATAAATATATTGAATACCTAATGACATAATAATATATATATATAATTATTTTATAGATAAACATATATATATCTATACTAATATTATAAAGAGGTAACATTTTAATTTGTATTTTTCTATATTTGTTTTTTTTTCACGCAAAAACTACTGGAGCGTTTTCAAAACTTCTTTAATCATTGGAAAGCTGTATTTTCACTGAGTGACAAAAGCTATATTAAATTTTTAAAAATAGAGACGCCTAACAAAAATGCTATACTGTAACCCAAGGTAACCAACTCAAAAAAATAATTCATAAAAAAAAACATCGCGTGCAATTAAAACTACGGATGATAGAACAAAAAAATATTCTACGGTATTATAGAACGAATCAACATCTACTATAAAGTCTGCGATACCATATGTCCATACTACTATAGTTACCTCACTATAACCACTTTTATATTATCCTTATACCATTAAATGTTTGATTAAAAACCGTTTCAATAACTCTAAAATACTTTTTAAATTATTAAAATCGACCATTCCATTCAAAAAATATAACGAATTTAAAAATGTCAAATTGAAGAAATAATACAATAATAAAATATTGCGGTGTGGGTGGCCCCGCGCGGCGTAGCGGATGACATCGATATCTGTACTTTATAATTTTATTACTTGGAGGAAATCTTCAAAGTGACTTATCCGAATCTAAAAATATCTTAAGCAATATTTAAAAATAACTTTCAAGTTAGATCTAATTTATGTTATTGATTATAGAGAGGAATTAAAAAATAAAGATTATCAAGTGTCAAGTTCGTAACACGCTTCGATAATATAAACGGATGGGGTCGCGGTTATTTTATATATGTTTATTTTATTTAAAAAAGTTTTATTAAAAAGAGCTAGTTTTATTTTAATATGTTTAAAATAGTTTTAAATAACAAATAAAACTATTTATGATAAAAACTTTAATTTATATTTCAGGAAGCTTTGTAAGCATTTACTACTGAAATAAGTATCATTGTAACGTTCTACAAAATATATAGGAAGAAGCTGCCTCAAGTAGAAAAATATATGAAATAAATATAAAACATTATAAGTATATAACACGATTTATTATTTCATTAAATATATTAAAACATATTATATACAGACATCTGTAATTAGATCGAATGTTATCGAATAAACAAATAAACAAACTAAATGATTTCATCAATAAATAATGTGCTTCGAGATAAGATAAGTGGTTACAGGGAAACATAAATCTCTCAGCACCAATTATAAGTGTATGATTGTAATGCCCAAGGAATCGAAGTGTCGTCCGGGACAATGGGCCTGTTGGGAAATATTCGCGATAATAATTGGGGTAGATTTGACCCTAACGGAGACGGGTAGCTTGCATTTTGTTTTGGGCCAAAGTAAATTATCTAGAAGTGTACGCAATTTCTATCAAAACTGTATTGCACTGAAAGATAATATTACCGTTAAACTTTAGGTGTATGTTTATAATAAAAGAGAAATAAATCTAAAGGGCTTAAGCCTCATTTAGTATTCTCTGCTTACGTAACGAGGTCACCCGTTGTTTTACCTGTGAAAATGAAGGTAACCACGTAGCGAGTCTGATTTAAGACGGCGGAAGTTTTAAGTTATTCGTTAGAGAAAACCTCGGGAGAAGTTCAGTAAGCTGCGGTCGCGCGGCCGCAACTAGAAGACGGCTCCAGAAGAAATATCCTAATCTGATGGTATAATATACTTACTTTGTTTTTGTATTTCCCTTTTTGTTTTTTTGATTAATCAGCTTAAAATATTAACGGCAGAATATTAGAAGCATGATTAAAAGAATAAAAATTAATTTATCTACCAAAAACAATCTTAAGGTCAACTGAAACGCTCTGTATTTTATAAATGTCTTTGTAGTCAGTATTAATAATATAATAATGTAACCTAGAGTATTACTTGTCGCTAGATCTCGTTCGTCGTTCTCGTCACGGCAACAATGAAATGGTATTGCATTGTCACGGCCTTTACAAACCGCGTCAATCAATGACAACTTCGCGGCACGGCAACACAAGCCAACACAAGGCAATTTGTGTTCTATTTTGAAAGGTGTCCCAACTTTATAATTGGTGTAGAGTCGTTCGGAGTTATTAGCGTTGGAACAATGTTGGAAACGCGGCGCGGGAACAAAGGTTGCAGAGCTGGAGGTTGATATTGTCTGTATTTCAATAATAATTGTTATGTATGCTTATATTATCAAACAATTGCTTTAAAAATCATTTAATTTTTATTATAAAATAGTATTTAGTTACTTTGCGACTTGTTTAAAACTTCTTCCGTTACCACTTATGTCAAGAACAAATAAATATGACGGATATATTGTAAAATCATATTGTTTGTCATTTTCTTGCGTAGCAAAGTTTGTCAAAGTTAATTTAGGCAAATCAATAAGTCTGTGGTTGAGGTCACTAATTAATTAAACCTCGCGATATGAGTGCTAAGTATAGGCCAATAGTTGACAAAGAACATAAAGAAATAACAATAAAGATTATTAAAGGTTAATAAATACATAAGGTAGATGGAGGTATATGGTTTAATATGCTTATATAGAATTAGTTTGTAATTGTAGAGCGAGTCATTATAAACTCTATTATGGATGCAAATATTCCATTCTGAATAAATGAAGAAGACGAGCTGAGAGGAGATTAATTTTCGCATTTAGACTGCAAACTTAAAAACTATAGTCTAAGAAAAACATTCTGCTTCTCAATATAAATATTGAAGTCTTTGTTGGTGGCAGTTTCAATAAACATCCTTACAAATATTGAAAAGAAATAAATTTTATATGTATGGAAGAGTTGAGCTGGGGCATTTAAAAATAGTAATAGTAATAGCTTAAGACCAAATTTTTTTTTTTAAATAAAACAATTCTAAAGATCTAAGAATTTACAAAAAAATAACGTTGCTCTAACATCATACGAATGGTACAACAAACAAACAAACCTGTGTTGGTATTAGTAGTTTTAAACAAATTTGATGTTTGTGTTTCAATTTAAAGTATCTTAAACAGCGTACTTAATAACAATAATATGACTGCTTCAAGCGACATTTATACTAAGAAAATATTGCAATATGAAAGAATCGCCTAGCTTATCATATAGGTATACCGACCCTAAGAAAAACCAAACAAACTGAAAATAAGTTAAAAGTATTTCTATCGACTCAATAAATAAGAGTTTTTAAAACTTTTTGCATTTGTTGCTTAAAGGGATTGATTTTAAAAAGAAAACGTTTCTTTCGAGGTATAAATTCTATAAAAGAAAGCTTATAAATTTAATAATTTTGTAAAGTTACCATTCAAAAGAGATTTGAATTCAGGTTCACTACATATTGACGCCAAGTTATTTTGTTTATTTTTTAATTTTCATTATAAATGAAATGAGGATTTTTTTTTATTAAAAGTTTCGATTTCATTGACTCGACAGTTCAACAGTCTTATTTTCGATACTAATTAACTTTTAAACGTCGACGTCTCGTCGGGAAGTCGTGACCGCGCCGCTACACCTCATATTAGAACTAAATCCTTTTAAATGCATAAATAATTAAGCTGACGTGGATTAAGAGATTCATTATTTATACCATAGCGTAATTCTGCAATATTTAAATTATAGTTTCAATATGAATAACCATGAAATTGAAACCACAGACAGTTTTTATAGCGACCCAAGACAATTACGGGCTAGAAAAAGTATTTTATAACAAAAGTTTTTAAAATACCGGATAAGTTTTTAGTTTTTATACTAGTGGGGTTTTTTTTTGCAGTGAGATTTAAATATAAATTTCATCACAAACTTATGATGATCGCGGTTACAATAGAGCTATAGAGACGTAGACGCGTAGAGACGTAGAGGCGTAGAGACATAGGGGCATAGAGGCGTAGAGACGTAGAGGCGGAGTGTGTGAATAAACAAACTAAAAATATGATGTGATGTACATATATTAATATTTCTATTTCTTTTATTATATTATATTATTTGTAAAGATGTTTGTAAAAACAATGTCTGGTGGTAAAAGATCCCGCCGAGCACCCGACAGCAAAGAATAAGGATGGAAGATACTATAATATAAGAATAAAAAGTGGGGTTTGGGCATCCGCGTCTCTTACTAGTCGTACGGAAACGTAGTTACGTTAGCTATTTTAAGCATAACTTATGAGAGTGACCCGTACGGTAGAGTCAGCCCGTATACCAGCATCAGTGATACCACAACTAGGCTCTACAAAAAGAAAATACATTTACAAGACTTAAGTTTTATGGAATGGAAGCAGAACCTAAATTCTAAACTTAAGACAGTACACAAAATTTACAAAATAATAAATAAATTGAATATTAAATATAAATATTCGCGTCGGTGTAACAGCAGTCCAGTGTCGTATGAGACGTAAATGCGACCCTCGTCTTCTGCTGCATCGTAATCCTCTTAATAGATTCTGACGGAGTACGTCCCGTTAATATACCTTCTTAATGAAGCGAAAATTCATATTTGCTATATAAGTGATAGGTAACTTCTCTCGTCTCTTATATTTTATATCAGAGGTAGTATATTATTGCTAAAGAAATAATTTATTTGAGAACTGATAAGTTCAAAAAAAATATGTAGGTAGGAATTACTATATATATATGTAAACTTTTATGCCAAAACTTGTAATACTTTGTTTATTTTTATTTCACTAATAATTAATGTCTAATATAATACAAGACTTCTCACGTTAACTGATTTTCACTATATACGTTATGAATAAAATACTTAATATACTTAATCTTTTCTGTTGTAAATATTGTTAACCTTTCTGATTGGTTGATGGCTTGGTAGACACGAGTTTGACGTCCAAATAATTTTCATTTTAAACAACTCTCCCACGTTAGCTTACTAAAGTGAATATGTAAATTACGATACACACATAGACGGTTAACTTAGGTTAATCACGGTTAATCTTAGTTAACAATTAACTAAACATAGACCACTACTTGATGAGATTCATCGACGAACATAGCTGATTTAAAACATCAAATCAAATAATCTAAAATAATATAAATCAGTATAGATATCAGTATAGATATATTTATTAAAACAAAATATGGAAAAAAATAAGACATTATATAAAAAGAGTCTTAGACGAATTAAAATTATACGAACGCAAACAATAAATATTTAATGGATTTAATATTCCAAGAGTCTTTTCAGCGAGATACCCATAAAAAAAAACTTCAATTACAAATCAATTTAAAAGCAACTCTATTACTTTGACATGAAAGTTGATTATGATTATTCAGAATAATATATTTGAAGGGTTGTTCTTAATTAACATTTTATATAATATGTTTAAAGCAAAATAATTTAACGCGGCACAAAAAGGGTTAAGATTGTCACTTTTAAAAATCAGGGCAAAAGCGAAATCGTGTCACTCAGTAAATAAATAATGATATTTAATTGCATTGTAATACTATCGTTGCCGGCCGTTCATCTGCTTTCACTCCCCCTCCCCCAACACCCCCTATTAATTAGCACTCCTTTTTTTTTACAAAATTCATACATTTACAGTTTTATGGTAGTTATAGCCTAAAAAAAGTGTTTGTGTTATCCTTTAAAATAAAAAAAAAACTAAATTAAAATGTATCGATACAACTCCGATAAAAATATATCAACACTAAATCGCCCCGACATGCGAACAAGCGGACAAACGTATTTAAAACCTTTTTTTTATTTTTGTTTAAGCTTGAGTGATGAAATTTAGTAAATTTGAAGTCATATTATTTTCTATTAATTTTGAAATGTATTATACAAAAAAATACAATTACAAAAAACTTATTCATAAATGTTTGATTTGAGAACGCAGTTCATTCTTATATTATATTCTTAAGTCCAATATAATCACAAATTACGATAAAAGCATTAAAAATGGTAATATTAATTTCAGAATAATTGATGGACGTAAAACTTTATTTGTTGGAGAACTTTGTCAGGAGAGACGAGCTGGGACGAGCGAATTAATCAATTACTAAAAGGGGACAAATAAATTTAATGTAAGGATTTTCCAAGTATAGGTAGGTTTTACGCCACTTTTGGTGACTCTATAAAACTCTTAGAATTTGTTAGAAAAGCTTATTTATTCCTTGAACATTTATCTCCTTATATTAAAATTGTGGAGAAATTAAGTAAATTAATAAAAGAACCTCTCTCAAACATGAATGAATTCATTTAATTTATTGTATTATTTTTTTCTCTTGAGCAGTAAACCTTATCGTTTTCTTTAAAATTATTTAAAGCTTTAGAATTAATTATTTTATATTTTCTGTTTAGATTTTATTTACATGTAATAACAAAATGATATAAAACTAATGGCATTGTAATTAAACTGAAAACAGTCGTATCTGGAAGTACAATTGTTATTATCAAAAGAATCAAGACTTGAACTTAAGACCTTCAGTTGCGGTTACATATTTCTGTGTTAGTGAGAAACCCTCCTACATTAACACGTAGAGTTATTCTTTACTTGGGATATACTTTGTAACTTTTGACGATTTAATATCTTGTTAGATGAATTATTTCCTTTGTGTGTATGTATCATGTTGGCTTTCCATTAAATTAATAATACAAACATATGTATTATATATTCAAGCTGAATATTTTGTTTCTATTTTAATTCTATAATCTCAGGAACTCCAATTCGGATATTACTGAATGTTTTTGTGTTTCCATTTCCCAAGAAAGATTTCTATATCCCGTCAAACTAAGAACTTTACAACCGGTGTCAGAAAGGTCAAAGTATTGTAAACGTCTTTGTAAAATATGAGGAATGCGGATATTAGGACGTAAGTTCATTCCTGTTGCGAAATACTCGTAGTATTGAGATCATTATAACTTAATGTATACTTAATTTGAACGAAGCCAAGGGAAACAGTTAGTTTTAGAGCTGGGTAAAAAACATCCTCAATGCATCACATTAAAAAAGTTTTATTTGCAAACTTTTCTTTTGATATCTCGTGCTCCTTTTAAATATAGAGAAAATATATTTTTTTAAGAAAAATCTTAATAGTGCTGCTTTTTACATTTGTGTTTTGTGATTTTTTTTCTTATATTACATTAATATTAATTACAGTTCAGAGTTTACTTAAACTACTATATTCTTAGAAATCAAAGTCTTAATATTTAAAACAAGAAAAAAAAAACAGCGTGTAAATAAAAAATAAAAATCGTCTGCAAAATAATATCGTATTAATCTGAAAGTATATATTAATAGGCATTTGTATATTTAATAAAGATTTCAAACCAAACCTAAAACACACGATGCACCAATAAAAGGGGAAGCCGGGGAATAGTAAGTACATAAGCTCTTAGTACATAGGCTCTTAGTACATAAGCTGTTAGTATATAAGCTACGTACATAGTAGTTAGTATACTTGTAAAAAAAAATTATATATGTTAAACTGTTAGTAAATATGACGCAGTTTTTTTTTAAAAAAAAGAATATATTTATATTAAATGTTTTATTAATTAATGATCCTTTAATTTTCAAGAGTAAGACTGAATTTAATATAAAAAAAAAGTTTCTTTAAAAAAATAATCAAATCTCTTACATTACGCACATTGCGGCGACTCCTATTAATTGTGATAAGGGCTGATGGATGATGACTGTGGGATATAACACATTTGAAGGTGCTTTAAAAATCACACCACCTCTTAAGAGTATACAGTTTGATTAAACATGTACGTACAGTTTACCTATTTAATATATATAACAAAATATTCATCAGGTAACGAAGCAATGCAAAGTTCTTTATAACGAATATTTTAAAGTCTAATAATAAATTTATTACCTACTAATAAAACTACAACTTCCAAGGAAACATAATATAATTACCCTCAGTTGTGTTGCTCCGTGCTCGAACTTACTTTCACATTAAAAATGTTACCTTTAGTTTTTATTTCTACAAAGTTATAGAGTAATAGAGCCTGGCGAGAGAAGTCCATTCACTTCACTATCTTATCACATCAGTACTTATATATTTATTAAAATAATAATTTTTTTTTTGTTTTATGTTTGTTTTTTGTTTTATGTCTTGTTTAAATAACTTTAAAAACGTGGTATAACATTTAAATAATTTCAAGCTAGAGAGTTCTTACAATTTTGAATTAATTTTGTAACAAAACAAAAGTTGATGTCTATAAAAAATGATTAATTTAAATCGTATCATATATTTTATCAATCCTTAATGATAACGCAAGTTGTACCATTAATTTAATTTTAATATTTAATAATTGATTTATCTTATTAATTTGATAATTTATTTTAATTTTCAGATGGAAAAATCATTTTCACTTAAGACCTTTAGGAACTTTTTAGAATTACACTTAAAACTTATTGGAAAATACAAATTTAAGATACGTATTTATGTTAGTTTTAACAAACAAAATACAATATTAAGCTACTTTTATTTTCCAGCTGGAGTTGAAACTTTCTTTCAGCTACTTTGTTGAAGAGAATAAAGGGTCTTTTCCCGTACTATGGTCCTGTTATTATAATTTTTAATTTTATCAACTTGTTTATATTTCCTTTTATAATAATAGCTGTTAAATGGTCGGTCTGTGTGATTATTACTTTTACGTATATAAAAACTAATCATTTTATAAATTTAACATCACCATTAAATTAAATTAAAACAAATAAGGAAAAAAGTTAGCAAATAGAAAAACTAATGTCATTTAAAAAAGCATGGTAGGGGAATTAATTTGTAAAAGCTTTCTATAGAAGCCCTATAATTTAATATTGACTTTAATAACATTTTCTTAAAGGTTGACTTCTACTAATAATAGTTTATTTATACACACGCGTGGGTCTACACGACCGCCCCTCCCCTTCCTTCCCGGGAAATATTGCGAAATAAACAGAGTGTACACGGTCAGGGCCAATGATGGAGAATTTACACGCTACGAGCATTTAGACGAATATCATACAGTAAATATTGTATCCAATATTGATAATCGATTGTTTTTAAGTTTAGATTTCATACTTTTTTTGTTTACTTTTCTAAAGATAATGAATTTATAAATGTATTTCACATTTATAAAAAATATGAATAATTTGATTACATTAATTTACTAATTATTATTAAATACTAATTGTTTTGTTAAATCATATAATTATAATTATATGTATGTATGTACAACCAGTTCAAAATTCATTTAATAATTATTATTTATTCAAAAAGTATTTAATTATTACATTTAAACTGTAAGATCACACAATATATTTCAAAGACGCCGTCGTCATAAAGATTTATTCAACATAACAGAAATGAAAATTGAATAATCCTCTCCAACTTACACAAAAATCCGTACAAACGTCAACAGTCTCTTATAAGCTAACTTTATTTATCTCGTAAAGTACTTGTTAATACTCAACCCCCGGGGTGGGAGTCTGGCTTCTCTGACTTTGATAGAGCCCGACGAGTTGGCCGACTGGCTGCACAACTTGTTTGTCCACCTTGTTTTACAATTTCATAAAATACCAATTTATGTAGACCTTCCTCTGAATGTTTGAAACCATTATATCTGTATGGAGGAGGAGGGGAGTGGAAGGCTTATTTATATTGTTTTATAAACACGTTTGTCGATTTATTATTGGATTGCTGTCGGTCAAAGGGGAGACAGGGGTGCGTGGAAATGCGAGAACATTTATAGACAAAACTTGTTTACACTACTTAAAGAATTAAACCACTTCAGTCGATATTTGAGTGTAAATTTTGGTTTGCAAGTTTCTTTGTGTTTATGTGTTGATTGTACTTTGATGTTTTAGTGATTTGAACAACAGTTTTAATACAAGTTTACC
Organism: Dircenna loreta; assembly: GCA_963555665.1. Classification (NCBI taxonomy): domain Eukaryota; kingdom Metazoa; phylum Arthropoda; class Insecta; order Lepidoptera; family Nymphalidae; genus Dircenna; species Dircenna loreta. Next base: position 15,118,313 of record OY743098.1, read on the forward strand.
TGCAGGAAATATATACAAGTAAGAATAATAAATACAAATGGAATTTATAAATATAACAATGATATGAAATACTTCGGTATAAATTTATAACATTATTTAAATACATGAAAATAGATAAAAGTTAATTAAAAGAACAAGAGAAATTAAAAAGTGGAACGCGAACATAATAAACAGTCTTACAAGTTATTAAACAAACTTTTAATTTGATCTTGTGGCCGCCGATAACAATGCAGCAAAGTTGTTAGGCAGAGGGGGCGCGGTGGCCGCCAATCTTTCTCACATTGCAGTACAAAATCGTACTTCTCAGTAAGAACACCTCGCAAAACTTTGTCCTAAGTAAACTCGCGAAAGTGCCGAAGTGAGCCGATGGTCGATCGCGCCCGCTCCGCTTGACGGCCCGCTCCCGCTCCGCCGCAGCCGCCACGCGATCTACAATCGTCTCCCTCCGCCAAACAAACGGACAAGTTTTAATGTTTTGCTCACAAAGTGTATGATTAAACGCGGAGAGCGGCGGAGAGAGTCGGCCCTAAGTTATTGATTTTCCCCGACCGAACCCCCGTCGAGTACGCGACTCGCGGTCCGATTTGAGAGCTCTATGCGACTATCTCATTAACTAAATCATATCAGATCGTCTCGAAACTACTTTTGGGAGTTAACAATATATATAAAATACTTTTTGGGACAAGTAAAAAAGTTTTTACCTTAAAAAGAAAGTATTGTGAAGTTTTTTGGTGAAATTGTTATGAGAAAAGTTAGCAGTCGCTGCGCAATGGTGGGCCGAGCGGCGCGAGACGCGCACCCTACAACTTCACTCCGCTCTACGTTCCGAAGTTAACGCAAAGTTCCGCCATTTTGGAACATGCTCACAACCCACTTGTTTTATAAAGAAACTTTTTATTAATTCCTGTGGGCCGCGGAGTGTCAGTAAGATGTTTTGAGGTTATGCTGGAAGTCGATATAAGCTGGTCTGACTCGGAACTGGTGTTTATGTTTGTTTGTCAGTGTGTGAGCGGGGTTCGTGAGTGTTTTTGAATATTTCGGATGTTGTTTTGAAGTGTATGAGAAGTGACGTTTCCCGGATGATGCTGCTGTGATTTGTGTTTACTTCAGCAACTGAGGAGGACAATACGACAGCGCTTCTTGACCTTGTGTATGAACCGTACGTGTACTAAGTGACAGGTGATAACAACTTTACTTAATACTACTAGTTTTTCCATACTTTAAAAGTTGTTCGAGAGAAAAGTTTTTGACCGAAGTATTACGAATTCACATAGTTGCGCGGTTGTGTGACAGAAGCTGTTCCCAAACTTCTTTTGTGTTACGTCCAATACTAACTTTGTTTTTCCGGAAAAATCTTATATTTATAAAACCTTTTGTTATTGTACGATTATGTACAATTATGTAAATATATTATAATACTATTTAATGTACTTACATTAATCCTATATTAATAACATAGCAGTTTACTCGGAAAGCAAAAATGAATTTGATTAAGTTTCTTGGAATTGATCTCAGAAGGCATGAGCTTCCCCGCGTGACGGAGAATTTTAAAATGGTAATAAGTAAGGTGTGACCTTGTCTTAACGTACAAGATCGATATCGTTCTTATATTAATATTGTCTTTTTATCTCCTAGTCGATGTTTTTACTGTTAGAAGCAAACATAACAAATATTTTTGTAAGTACGGATATTGATTTCAAGATATTATTATCTATCTGTCACTGCTGTAGGTACGTTTGTTTACAAAAACAATAATTAACATAAAGTATTTATTTCCAATTATTATTTATAAATCTTACCTATTTTAGAAGAAATTTATGATTTTTTATATAATATTGGAACATCATAAATATTGGGAAGAAAAACTACTCTGGATCATAAATAAAGTAAAAAGCCTACGATATTGGAGATCGTTTTATTGGGGACGCCATTACAAAGTCATTTGAGTAACCGGTCCCAGTCTCGGTCTATTGTAGAAGGAAAATCTTTCTACAGTCACGGCTCTCGATGGGATAACACAGATGAATATTGCCTGCCAAAGGCCTTAAGTAAACTTTGTCGTACAAATAATAATTAACCCAATCCCGACTACTCAAAGTACAAACTCGTATAACAGTCAAGAAAGCTATGAAACTTTGTTAAATAACTTTTCAGATAACTTGAAGTTCATCTATTTGCACAAAGTTGTAAGCGGAATTCTACCGCGGGCTAATTCAATCTGTGCTCGCTTGTAATAAATGTTGTTTTCGCGTAATACCAATTGGGGAGTTAGTATACTTTGTTAACTTAAAAGTTCTGGACTTCACGAAGCAAAACGCGAACTTTTGTAGAACATTTCAGTGTAGTTAGTACAATGTTATAATGGAAATAAGCACTTCAAAATGGCGTTTCCTGCAGCTGTCTTAATAAGAGTATGTATCAATACTAAGATTTGAACAAAGGAACTCGTTTTAAACACAAATAACTCTCTTTATGTATCGTTTATTTACATATTTATATCTTAATACGAATGAATACTAGACGTCTATAAATAGAATCAATAATATAAATATTTATAGGAAAATTAACGGAATTTATTATAATGAATTACGTGGAACGCCAAATTGAATTATTAAACTGAATGTATTCAATAAACATTTCAAACGAAATGATAAATTTTGTAATAATGACGTAGTAATTGAATTATAAATGTTATATTTCAGTCTGATATTCAAAGCACACTATTCCTTTAGCTCCTGGATACACTATTATAAAGAAAACTACGGAAGATATTATATCACGCGCGCTTTTAAAGCAATATGACTCTTATGTATTCAGATTGAGAATTGAAATTACATTGTAGATGCGGTTTTCAAGGGACTTTTTGAGTATCTCTTTATATTTGGCCCGATTCTTTTTACTTGCTTTGAACAATAAATGGCCTTCAGGGACGATACAGTCTTAAAGCTTTGAACAGATGATACAAGTTTGTTTCTACCATACTCTATATTAATAAATAATATTATTTGTTAAAAATGTGAATAAAATATGTTAAAAATTAGTAACCTTGTAAATATATAAAGGAAAACTAATCTATGAATGCATTGAATGTCACTGCACTGCTATTTAGAGACGGTCTTGTGAGCGAATTAAAATGTATTGAAACATTACAATACATTTTAATTCGCTCACAAGACCTTATTTATATGCATTAAATAGTCTCCCGTTGATTTTTAATATATTTTTAGTTTATAAACACAAAATAGAATATTGTTTTTATTCTATGCGGCGGTAGTTTTTATTTCGAATATTTTGTTATTACGTATGTTATTTTGTGTATAACAAATAACATACAAGGTAAATACATGCAAGAATACAAACATTTATACATTTTTCACTATGCATGCTATATTGTGCCTTATTTGTGGCGTTAAACGCTTTTGTGACCTTTTAGTTCCGTAGTTTGGCAAATGCAACAAAAATATAGTTCAAACTTACACAAAAATCCAATATGTGACCGCCCTTACCGCAAGTTGTCAATACAGAGCTATAAATAAACTGCTCCAATTCTATTGGAAATGATTCATGAATATCAAATAAGTTTGTTTAAAGGAAATTCTCATAATAATGCCTTTTATATCGAATTCCACAAAATAATATAACTTTATAAGTGAAGCGAGCTAATACTATTACATTGTGTGTGTTTTCAATACGAATTCACTTTGGATAAAAGTAATCTATACAGTACTGTAATTGGTAAAGTTAAGTAATTAAAAAAGTACACATTTCTTAACTAATAAGTATTTTTTACCTTCGCGTCTAAAGTTATGAGCTAAAATGTTATGGGCGGAAAGAAAATGTTCTTTTGATGAAAAACGATTTCATTTACATTGGAATTTTCCTGCTTTACATTTTAGAGAAATTGAAATTACAGAATTGTTTGGAAATTTTATTTACTTCTCTTATTAGCATCAAGTTAAAAGAGGTACACAGTTCCACAAATATGTATGTATGTTTTCGATGGCTAAGAAGTTTATTTTGATAAGTAACTAAGTATGTCCTGTGTGTGTGTCTGTGTGTGTGTGTGTGTGTGTGAGTGTTTACAAACACGGAAGAGATAAAGAAGTCTACTTAATATTGAAACTTACTCGTAAGTTTTTGATTTTGATCTTGCTATAATAAAATGTACAATGTATGGCGCGCGACTCCGCGTGGACTACTTGCAAGGGTTTTATAGAAGCATCTAATACCTAATTTTGTAGTGTGATTTTATAATCTGTAACCGTCCTTAATAAATAGATTATCACAGACAAAAAAGGATATAGTAAACTTGAGTTACACTCTATATTTTGTCAAAACGTTAAAGCCAAACGTTAAAATGTCCTTTTAAGTTTCAGAAGAACATAGGAAAAGATACAAAGATAAACAATGTAAAAAAAATTGAAGTAAAGTTAAAATTTTAGTAAACATTATTAAAATAAAATTAATCTAAAACCTGATTATACACATTTATATAGTAGTTACAGATTACGTAACCCGGTCCGTCAGTCATTTACTGCATGCGGCGTCTAGCATCTACATTAAACTTTATACTTTGTTAGACACATATATTCCGTGGACATTTTTTAATAACTTCCTTGACAAAAACACACACGTCTCATTAAAATATTGTGTTATATGAAAATATAAGTATCAGAAAAAGTTCTCCAGTAAAACTGAATGATCGGGAGAAAAAATCCTAATCTTGCACGTGTGTGTAAAGAAAGAACGCGAATGACTGCTAGAAGTGGAAAGCCATATTGTCACCTACCGGGAAATCCGGTGGTAAAAACGTGAAGATGCACCACTTTGTATGATTTCTTAATTTTTTCTATTATGTGAAATTGAACACAAAAAAATACTAAATATTTTATATGAAGTTTGTGTTCTGTTCGTTAAAGTCCGAACTTGTTTCTTTACCGTATTAAATTTAAAAAGGATCTGTTCATTTACTTGTACAACTCTGTTTCAAAGAAGATTTTAAACACAACTTTAATTCCGCTTTGTTTTACATTTGTACGAATGACAGCCTCGCTAATATGAAAAATTACTAATTATTATTTTATTTTCAAAACCAATAGTGTAGGCGGTAACACGTGTCCTAAATTACGCCGACGTCAGTGAAAAGGTAGACCCCAGCATATTCCTATTCAGGCTCCGTCCAAAGATACAGATTCATTACCTCTTACGGAGTCCAAGGATAGCAGTTTTGGTAAAAGTCGTTATAAATAATAATTTAACGGGGATGTTTAAATAAAAGTATGTATTTATTTACCACAGTACTAAAAATAACTGCCAATAGGAACTGGACGGGCTATTTTTGTTATACCTAATGATTATTTTTAGTGTATAGGAGAGTAAACGAACACACGGGTCACCTAACGGCCAATGACGGATGATGATGACCTGGAAATAGCGCCAATCGAAGTCTGTTTCCTAGTTTGGTAGTACGTGGAAAAAGTTTCTTAAGAACACAACACACTGTAGAAGAACGTATCCAGATGTTGGCGATGGTTTTGTATACGGTGACGAACAGTGCGTTAATGGAAATTGAATGGCAGAAATCACATTAATAACACAGAACACTCTTTGTGATAAATGTGTTAGAAGATACATAAAGATACTATATCCCAACGCAACGCTAAAGGATCAAGCCGTGATTTAACTCTAGTGGCTCGTCGTTGTGTGATTAACAATCGACTACCACGTCGTGACAGCAAAGCCAGCCTTACTATTTTTGACCGAGAACTAGATATCTACCCCAACGGAAACATTGTACCTTGCTTATCCTGGGTACAGCTTGGAGCACGCCTTTATTGCTAAGGCTGTTGTGTGTATGTACGTTATAGATGATATCAGTTCTCATCACCCCGGTAATCTTGAAGGTCTTGGGACCTGTCTATATCTTGTGGCTTCACGTAGAAAGCGACGATTACCCTAGTATCTACACATGCCTAAATAGGTCCCATAGCGGTAATAAAAATACTGACCTTCTGCCGGAGGACGTCCAAATGGCCACAGAGCTCGTGCTGCAAATCGCGATACTTGGTGATATCAACGCTCACCACGCCGAATGGCTGGGTTCACTTGAAACCGATCATGCGGTAAGATATATATATAGATATATATCACGGACTAACCTGACTTGAGGCTTGACACAACTGGTTGCAACGCCTACGCAAGCCTTCTGCTGTCTACTCATCCGGATGACTATGAAGTCTCCGTTGTAATTAGACTTTTCTCGGAGGTTTCAGAGGTTCCTCGGACTAATGCCTGATCTGGAGTACAGTGCCATGCATTGTCTCCCTGCGACTGCGAATAGCCGGCCAACGCCGTGTATGGCATTGTAAGTCAGAAGATTGGGATGGGATGCGGACTGGAAGAGAAATGGGGCTTAGATTGAATGTTGAGTATATGAATCGAAGCCGTACACAATCTTTTATATGATTCAATCCTCTGAAATATAATAGACAAGTAAGAAGTCAAAACTTTGAGGTCATTGTTCTTGAAGCGCTTCCTGATCTAGGTTTCATATTGAACACAATCGAAACCATATATGCACACATGGTAGAAATGATGAGTGATTTCTCTCAGGCCTCAAATATATATTTCATTAGAAATACGCAATCGACTACCACCAGTATAGCACTATCTAGTAAAACCGTACGTTTTACTATAAGGCAAATAATTTTTGTTAAGATGAACAAAAATTATTTTTATATGTCCTTGTGAACCTCGGTCAGAATACGACAACTCGTGAGACCTTTAAGTGTCATATATGGCTACAAAGATCCAAAATGTGAGAGAATTTCGCTGTTCACACCGTGAGTATGTCATGCTTCAAGCTCTTGTGTACGAGCTCTGAACGAATGCCATGCCATGAATCAAGCACATGGCTCGACGTATGGTTGATCGGTCACAGTTTTCCGAAGTTTTCGGTCACAGTTTTCTTATCCCTTGTAAAAAAGAATAAGTACGTTTTCTGTAATGATATTGCTCTCCATACCATAAAGGATTACGATTTAGTCATGGAGTGTTTTGCTTAACTAGCTTTGGTCTTTCTAGCTGGTTGTTGCCATGCAAACAAATGCTGGACTCCTCATACAACTAGACCGTTTACCGTTTTAATATTGCCGAACTCCGATGTGCTCGAAATCACAATTTGCTAGACTGTGGGCATTCAAGTTTCTTTTGATAAGTTCCAGCGGTTAATGTTATTTAATTGAACAACCTTCAGATGCTGATTTTGCATTTTTCTATAAAGTTATGCCGATCATCATGACGACCACTCTTTGGGACGTACAGCATTTTCAACCACAAATCGATCTAGGTGTTAATGGAAATTGAAGTCCAGTACGCGGTCTGTCGCGTCCAGTATTTGGAGTCCAGTACGCGGCTCCAGTCTCTTAACATCTTTAGAATACAACGGTATTTCGAATGGCATAACAGCTTAATTTTAGTCATCAAACTACTTTAGTAAAGCTAAAGCCTGCTTTAATAAGACCAACTACTTGAGAAAATTGATCAGACTTTATTACCATGTTCCTGTTAATATTGCAGGTAAAATCGATAGTGTACTTCAATCTGTGCGCTGATATGCAATGTATAGCCCTACGCGGTGTAAACTTGTTTTTTTACCAACAGTTAGTCCCACAGCATTCCTCGATACCTGATTTAATTGATAAGGTTGTAGACTTTGTTTGTTGTTATTATACTGTATAGAAAAATAAAAAGGTCAAATGTATATCTTTATGTGTTCTTTGTTAGCGTACTTTAAGATACCGTTATATTTAAACGTGAATCAAAAACTTACTACTTTTTTTTTTAGGATATATAGGCGAACGAAGGATGACATTTGGCACAGTTAAAGTTTATACGGAGAAAAGTGCAGAAAGCTAATATTTTTATTGAATAATGCACTGTTAAATTAATGAAAAAATCATGAGACTTACTACAATATAAATCATTACACACTTTAATAACTTTTTGTATACTATGTAGATAAGTATGTAAGCCTTTTGTATGAAAACACGTTGTGGGCTTTATGATTTTCATCAGTTATCACTAAAAGAGATAACATAGCGAAGATGAGCAAAGTTATAAAAAACTTGCATTTAAACCTAAGAGGGGTTGTATTGATTCATCATTTCATTCAAAGCAAAGCCTCGTGTAAATACTTATTTTGTATAGTTACGGAATCTTTTTTTGGAATGAAATTATCGTCAAAGACAAGTTAATAAAAATGTATCTGTTGAATTAATTATCTAAAGATGGTTATGAATGATTCGATAATATTTGTGTCATATGCGTCGCCGGCCATTGAAAATTAGCGCTGGATTCATCTACTCCAACAATAGCCGAGTTGTTTACCGTTTTATAAATCACAGTTCTATTTGTTTGAATTCCATCGTTTTGTTATTTTTTTTGTATTCCGACGTAATATATATCTAAATAACGTTTTATTGAGTTTTTAATATATTGAAGTAAATAATATTATATTTGTTAACGTAACTTCGTATCAGCTATTAAAAGTTTGTACGACTACTCTTCATTCGCCTCTCCTCCGTCTAATTAATCCTTTCTCATTACTGAGTCAGTAAAACTTCGGATAGCGGAGCTACTTAGCAAACTCTGTTACTATTGTTTGTTGGATATACACTTTATTATATTCTTTGCGACTTTGAGTATTAATATAAGCAAATAAACGTTATATTTTCTTTAGTTGTTTGCTGATATTTATATAGTTATAAAGCTTTTACGTTAAGTGAAGACACCGGAGTCTCAGAGTTACATTTTTTACATGATTTATTTATTTAAAAACTGTTTACAAAGAGCAACTCACCGAAACATTGAGATCTGTGCTAGTAAATACTATATTTCAGATTTCAGAGACTTCCCACAACTCGGTAGCATTACTATAAACATAACAGTTAAAATTTTATATAGCAACAAGTTTCAAACACTCAAAGACGTGTGAAATATGTGGTGTGTAGGTATGTGTGAGTGTTTGTAAGTTGGCGTGTGTGTGGGTGTATGCGTATGTTTGTGTGTGTGCGTATGCATGTGTGCGTGTGTATGTGCGTGCATTTATGGGTGAGTGTGTGTGTGTGTGTGTGTGTGTGTGAACTATATATAGCTTACAAATAGATTCTCAGTAGTATCATTATTTCAGTCTTTAAGTTTTTTCTAATATATATTTTAAAATCATAATTATTCATGGCCTTCATTGAATCCGTACTTTTGTCAAATACGTTATATACCACTGTAATCGTATTAATAAATGAATTTGGATAATACAATAATATTGTAGCAATAGTAATAAATACATTACATCTACTATATTTATATAACGAAGAATACATTTATCAAAACAAGTATTTAGTCAAAGAATATTAAGTATTAAGTCTATCAATTTATGAAGTCCGTTAATTCGTCCGTGCTCTTGTCTCTTCGTACTTCTCTACCTACATCGTTAACTTAACTGTCTAATAAATATACATCATAAAAGCCTACAACTTTATTCATATTTCGAAAAACGTCACATTTTTCTAAAATAATGACAATCTTGTTAACCTTAATTGGATAAAATAAGTTAAATCTTTACGACTCAACTTTTACTATATTTAACGTTTAAACTTTTAACTTTTTGCCCGTCAGGAATAACAGCAACGTGTATTATTATTTAAACTTTTTGTCATTATTTATACTGAGCCAATATTGATTATAAAAAAATATAAGCACCTTATTACAAAATGCAATAAAACAATACTATATGTATTTTTAATAACATTAAAGGCATTGGTATTAATTTAAATTAATTCCTAAAACTAGGGACTGATTGTAAGATAAGATAAGATATGGAATATTTAAGAGGTCAATAACTTCAACAACATGTTGCCATGTGTTGCGTAACAACAGACAAACTCACAGACACACACACATACGCGGTCAGTTCATCATCCCGGGGTTATAGGAATTTTTAATTAACATTGGTTTTTAGTAAATATTTTGATACATTCCAATAGTTTATTTTTATTCAGATCCGTCAGCTGTAAATAAATAAATAGTCAGGTTACTGTTGACATGAAGGAAAAACAATTTTATTTATAATTTACTTCACTGATGTAAGAAATCAACTTTAAACAACAAAACTAGTACATTCAAACCGTATAAGTTGTTAAAATGTTTAAAGCTAATATTTTTGAAGGTAGTTATAAAAAATACATGTGAATGATATGGAAGGAAATAACAAGTTATAAATAATAACGTATCTTCAAAGAGTGAAGTTTTCTCGATAAAGCAATGTCAAAGTTCGTACATTAAGCTTTAAATTAAATTCTCGGAGCGCATACCTTTTCAGATTTCGTTATAACTTATGATATTACGTTGCATCATCAAAAAATTTAAAATGTATATTGATTATTAAGAATTAATAATAATTGTAATTAAATCATATCATAATATACTATAAATTGCAAAATCATCATTTTCATCAAAATCATTGTCGCAAGCAGGACTCGAACCTGCGACGTATCAACCTCAACGACTAAGGTGGCGGGCGACAAATTGTAATTGAAAATATAATTTAATCATACTAAAACTAAAATTCTGTCTACTCGTGTTTATAAAATGGTAATATTTTTGACATTAAATTACATAAAAAAAATGTCTGTAAATAAATATATGAAAAATGTACATTACATCCTAATTCGCCTCCTACAATGTTTTAAAATAAGGTCTCTACAATGCACTTCGCCTGTAAAAGGGAGTTCAACTTACACTGGTAGATATAAGTTGAGGCTTCAACAATAATCACAACAGCCCAAGTCGTGGACTCAGCCACGCAAATATAGACCGTATTGTAAATATATTTAATATTAATAATCCATTATGCTGCTCTAGATTCTCATTAATGATGAAAAGCACATAGTTTTTAATTATGGTTAACGAAAACTTTTTAAACAAACGAAACCATTTAATTTGCTCTTTAATTAAATTCTATTTTTATTTTATAAATAATAACATACAGATGATTCAACGCTCGTGTTGAGGTTAAAATATGAAACGTAAAAGTATCAAGACGATTTACATACAAGATATTATAGCAAATAGGGCTTCAACGATACAAAGAAAATGATTTAACTGGAAACTCTATTAGGTGGCAGCCCTACCGCTAAAGTTGCCCCGGGGCGGGCGGGGCGCGGGGCGCTGTGTTTAATAAATAGAAAATCTTAATTCCATAACAAAACATTAATTAAAAACAAGAATGAAAGAAAATAAATTGTTTTCCTTTGTCTCTAGTCATTTGTTGTATGATGTGTTTTAGTATAATTAATAAATATGTATAGTAATCATATTTTTTAAACATGCATACAACGCGGTGCACACACGGCGTCTATGAGCTATCTGGATGTCGCTTGAAATCTGACAGCGAACTGCGCAAGAACCCGCCACTCACACATAAATCATAACCGCACACTAGCACTCTCAACACAGACTACCTAGTGTACCTACAGAGTACTAGTTCCCTGTTAACCTCTGAAGAGTGTGTACGTCAGTTTCTGAACGCAATTGAATGAAATTTCATGAAACTTCAGTACCAACTGGATAATTGTATGCATTCATGTATTGCTTTATAACTGTATCCTTTATTGAATAAAATAGCTATGAAATATTATTAAGATAAATTTTAAATTGATATGATAAATTGTATATTAATTGAAATCCTTTGTGTTATGTAAATATTGATCAATTTATTTTCTATATATCAATACTCTTAAGTGGTAATTAGTAAACACGAATTATAGTATAGAGGAGGAAGTATTATTTAAATCAATTAATAACTTTTTTCTTATCATAAAAATATAATTAGAATATGATTTAATAATAGATATCATTAATATTTTCTAATAATTACAGAATGTCACGAAAATCTCGTCAAGGCTACACCATCCGTCATCTCCTGCAACTGCCCGGCACCCGCTCGCCCGGGCCGCATCCTCCTGCTCCCTCCGTCAAGGTACGTGCGTACTATAATTAGAACATAGTTCGCTGCATTTTAATTCAACAGACAGTCACGAATATACTTTAAAAACTTTTTTATCTGTTTGGCAGTTGATAAACTTTAGTTTTATAAAGTATGGAAGTTTCATTTAAATTACTTTGTTGATTTTAAAGTAAATATTTTATTACAAATAATATATTTTACCTTAACTGTCCACTTTATTTGCTTTTCTTTAATTAAATTTTTTTTACATGACTAGCTCAACTTTTCAGTCTTTCTGTACTGTAGCTCAAATAGTAGATCAACGGGACGGTTTCCTACAGGTGGCGGGTTCGAATCCCAGCCCGTAGTGGTTTATTTTTAATGAATTATTTATTTAAAATATTAAACAAGCCTAACGTGGCTATAAAAACTAATAAATATTTTCAAACGTATGTTAACAATATTTTTTTATTTAGGTACTTATTTTCTGGATTACTTTAAGAAAATACAAATTAGAAGACTATTTCTAAACTATTATAAGACGCTGAAAAGAATAAACATAATATGAAAAATGTATTATTTATATATTTATAAATCAAAACTTGTTAACTCGAGCTAACTCGTATAAACTGTACTGCAATTGATTTTAATTCTCTTAAGGGTATACATATATTCTAGCGATGGGCGATAATTAGTAAAAACAATCGAATTATTCGATTGTTGAAACTAGTCATTAGTAGTCGATAACTACTTGAGTCAGTCGATTGTTATACTACTAAATGTATAGATAAAAAATAGTAGTTCGTCGATTGTTATTCGAATAACCATGGCGGTGAACTACTAAATCGACAATCGAATACGCAATAGAAAAATAATCGATTCATTCGATTGTTTTTTACGCAACAATCGCCCATCGCTAAAGGTATAGTCACGGTGTCTTGTCGCGGTACTTGTAAATGCAGTCTAAATTTAGTTTCGATCGATAATTATTTTTAAATCTGTTACGTTATAACTGATCAGTTTCGTAATTTGTTCATAAACTGTAATATAAATGATATTATCAAAGACATCAGCGACCTTTCAGACGATATCTGAACAAAGCAATTTCCGGAGTATGAAAAATTATTTTTATTTAATCTAAGATAACTTTATCAAAAATATTAAGATTAATTTGGTTTCCAGTTATTTATGAGAAGAAATATAAGATTATCTATCTTTACGATTTATTTAAACAACAATTTTCTTGTTTCAACTTTCAGCCCCAAACTAAGTAATATTTATTGCCGAAATGTCGAGGACGTTGTTTGACATCTATCATTGAAACTTTCAGCTTTTACTTGGAAACTCACCTCTTTCCAAATAGTTACAAATTTCCCTCACAGAGGGCGCTAGCTACGAGAGGGTAGGTGAAATAATTCGCAGTTCGTCCTGTAACCTAGAGATGGCACTGTTTTCAAATACAATATATTGTTTTTGTTTTTTATATAAATAATTCAAATTCATTATGACAATGGCTCAATAGTCAACACTTTAAAGAAATATTAATTAAAAATAGGTTTAAAGAGTATACATGGAATTACCTGTCTGTTCTTCTCCATAGACCTATACTTTGGAACTTTCTAATGTTTAGTGTGCAATGTGAGCTTGTTTTAAATAAAAATAATATTATCTTTTGAATAAAATCGTTGTATTTATACAATTATCTTTCTTTATTTTGGGAAGGTTGAATGTATATATTTAGTAAGTACTTTTTCTGAGTGAAGCTTTTAATTCATCGATTTTTTATGTATTTCTAATGACAACTCGAAGTTCGACTGACAAATTCAGATGATTTAAACTTTTCCAAATAACTGATTGAATTGCTGACACGTTATAATACTACGTGCCATATATTTTATTAACTATGTTGATTATCTTTATACATACGTGATAAAGAGTTAAATGGTTTTGTTCTAAGGGACTAATTTGCACATTAATTATGAATAAGAAATATGCACTAATTAAGAAACTCCTCGACTATAAATAACACTTAAATGAAGAAGTTAATCTACAAATGTTTTGAATCTTATCTTTAGAATGTCTTATTCACTCATAACACTACCTCACTCTACCAAATTAATTAAAACTGCCGGAGAAATAAAAGTTTTAAAAATATAAAAAAAAACATAAATATTGAATGAACAATAAAAGGATGTATTAACAATTAAATATTTTACTAATACATACAATAATTTATAACGTTGTATGTCTGTCTCTTCTTTCAATTGCTTTTTTGTATATATTTTTTTTACATTTATTAATCAAGTTTTAGTAATTGGAATTGTCTAGTAAATAAAAAATCGATTTAGTAAACGCTAGTTGCCCCTGAAAAGCTTCCCCTTCATCGCATTCTTAAGAAAACTATTTGAATTGGCTTTAGTATTATTTACAAAGCGAAATCAACTATTTATTTGCCGAAAGATGGCTTTGATCTTGCGATGACCGAACAAACATACTATTGACCTTCCACTAGATGCTCTACGAAAGAATATCGTAGATACTATTTATATATATATATATATATATATATATATATATCTATAATTATAATTATTAATTATATATATAATTATTTCTTTTTGATATAGGTAATATATTTTCATTTTATCTGACGATTGGAATAACAATTTCAATACCAAAAATACTCGTTGTTATGAAATATGCTTAAATTATTTTTCCATACTATGTTATTCAATTACTTTTAGAAATATTTTTAACGGGCAGGAGTTGAAATTCATATCTCGGATGTAAAAATAGCACTTAATAAAATGAGTATTGGAGGCATGTCCATGATATTAGAAATAGAAAAAGGGTTTCTTTCACGGGTAGCTGGTTGCTGCCCTCCCCCCCTACACTGCCCCCCCTCCCCGGTCCGTTTTGTCTACATTACTCTACCCTGTAAGAATTAATGTCCTTACAAGGGTAAATCTTTGCTTTACCCGAGATTGATGCGCTTTTCTTGTGCTATTTGATATTTGTTTAGTTTATTGGCTCTTTACCTATTCTCTGTTCGGTTTTACTTTTTTTTTATTAAGGTTTACATTTTTTATGTAACAGTTTTTTTTGTTATTAATTGAAAAAAATATATTGAATGTACATTACACATTAATTTAACATGTGAATCAGAAATATTTAGTTTGTGTATTTAGTATGTATAGAGATATTTATACCTACATATTAGACTTAAACTATAATATTGACAGAGAATAACTATAAAATATATTACATTAGGTTTCTTTCGAAAATACTAAGCAACGTTTTTTACTCATAAAGTGTATTTACTAAGAAATTTTGCAATATAGAAGAGAAAAAAAATTGCAATATAGAAAACCATTATAAAGATGCCACAATTGAAATAAATATATGAAATTATCCATAAACAGTGGACGCTATGTTATTATTTACTTACTACAAAATTTCATATGGTTAGTCTTATTTTTTCATATATTATATTAAAAACTATTAATATTAAGCATTATTTAGCTGACATGTTAAATGTTTAAAGTTCAACTGAATGTTGTAAATCGTAGACCGCAGTCTGTGAGATGTAACGTGTGAGTGACTTAAACATTTGAAACATTTCAGCAATAATATACTAAATATATATTAATATAATATTTTGGTGTGGTTTGTCTGTTTGTAAGAGATAATACGGAACTATAGAGTGGATTAAAAAATACTTTGCTAGTATAAAGTTATTTAGCGTATAATTTTACTTAATTAACGTAGAGATTTTAATTTAAATTATTTGAAAGTCTGCTATTTGAGATTAATTAATCAAACATAAAAATGCTTTCGATAGTTGGTTATTAATATTAATATAAATAAAAGCTCAAAGCACTTATTATTTTCATTCTCTAAGGATTCTTCTTGGAAGCGCTGAGGTACGCTTTAGTTTATAAATACCGAAGTGCAAACAAAATTATTTCTAATAGTTGCTTTAGAAGTAAATCAAGGTTGCTAGTGAGGGGGCATTTTTAGACGATAAATTCGTCGTTAATCTGTTGAGTGTTAAGTGATTAAGCACTCAGCGGGCGGTCCGGTCTTTTATACGCCGATTTGTTAAACAGTTACACTCAGGGAGGAATAGTGATGGGAAACTATCGATAAACTCTGGTCTGTATTAAAAATAAAAATATGCATTTAAGGTTTATGTAACTTCTTGTTTATTTCAGAATGTCATATTTATGATAATCAATATTATATGTTTATTTTGTTACAGGTAATGTATTCACAAATTTGATACACTTATGAAAAGTGTTCTTTTCTACAAATTCTAGAAGGATATAGTTTGCTGAAAGAAGAGGTAAGTTATATAGTTTATAAAAAAATGTTTTATATATATGTAATACGAAATGGAGCTATATCATATATATATTATAATTTGAATGTGAATAATCTAGGCTTGGTATATAATAGGATTCTAGAATATCATTGCAGTCAATGATAATATCATACTTTGTATATTAAAAACGTTCTTATTTATGCTAAGTAAAATTTACAAAATAATATTTTTCATCGATATTAGTGCAGAAAGTCCCTAGCCGGTACAAGTAGTTAGTGCCGGTAATATTTCTTGGAGTCTTCACGCCTGTAATTCAGCGGCGGCCACCTAATGTACGGTCTTCCGATTGAAATATAAAGAGTAATTGGTATTTATTGACCCCTGAGAGGTGGATTAATGCTTCAATGAGAAAAATGTTTCTTTTACCTAAAGCGTGTTGTTTTACTATAAATAATTATTGTTATATTATTCTTTAAAATATGACGTGAGTTACTAAATAGGATAATAAATAATTGCTTTTCTTTTATAGAGATATATTAGCAATAAAACGTAATGGAACCACTTGTATGCGTCTGAAAGCAATAAAACAGATATAAGGTATTAAGACAATCGATTACGCGAACAAATAAATTGGCGATGCAATAAGTCAGGTTCGTTTTAGGAGGTTATTGCCCCCGCGTGGCCACTTCGCGATAAAATCTAGTAATGCGTTCTGCTCACGACACGGTGCCGATTGCCAATACTTCTTAGAACATATGCTGAGGATATACGAACGCTGCTCCAGGTTGAACTCGGACTGCAAATGATATATTTCTTTGATAGGAATATGTGGCGACATATTTTACAGTCGAAGTAGGTTTTCAAGTTTATTAATGTTTTAGTTGAGGTGACGTGTCACGTGTATAATTTTACAGACAAACATACATTATATATATATTGTAGTTCATGTAGTATTAATGTTATAAGCGCAGATTATAGTTAATACTTTACTAAAATACAACGTTCCAAATTAATATATCTTGTAAGTTCAAAAGTTAAGGCTCGTTTAGTTTGAACGTAATAAAATATTTTTCCTCTTGTAATAAATTATTTTTAATTGTGTTGTTTGTTAAAGTAATTTATAATTTGACAATATATCATAAAGTTGGTGCGACATTTTGTCTTGAGGCAGCCTCGCAAGACGTGACCCTTCACCGCAGAATGCCAACCTCCTAACGAGTTTTTGAAAGCTCTCCTTACAATGAAACCATCTTAAAGGGATTTACACTCTCTAACTAAATTGTTGTCTTCTAACAGATATTTCAGATACTTAATTCCGCTAATTTATATAAAAATAAAAAATAAATCCAATATAAAACAAAACGTCTACAATTCATAATATAGATTAGTTTACATTCTTATATATTCTGAAACACCCGTCTCAAATGAGTCGAGCTCTCAAACTGTTAAAAGATCCGCAAAGCTTAAGATGAAGTACAATGACGGTGTTTAATAAGATATTAGAATGAATATTAGTCGAGTCAACCGTCTTCACGTATCCGATCCCATAATCCACACATTAAGTATTCATCTCGCAGGAGGCCGTTATTAAAACCACCTGTAAATCTGTAAATCCCGCGCTGGTACCTCTCTACCTCGCTACTACGTTTGTAACATTCCCTTCCTTGACTTTTGTCTCGAATCTCGGCACGTCTTGGACATCGGGGACACGTCTTACAGAATTAATAATAAGCCAGGGTGCGGTTTGGGCCGCAATGTGCCGAAATTTCTAACCCTCATTACTGGTCCTCTGCATCCACCGCGTGCTCCAAACTTTGGGCGTTCGCGCGCGTTTTAGCGTTGTTTATAGATGTTGCCGACATCTTGGAACGTTTTAATAGTCGCATTGCGAATGTTCTCGTCTGATTTCAATGCAGCCGTTAGGTTTGTTATAATTGCACTAGTTTTAAATTAATCATCTCACTGCAACTGAACTAACTATGTTATCATTTAATAGATTATTTACTTGTTTTGCAAAATCATGCAATATCATTATTCTTTCCAAAATTAAAAACAACATATAAATATATTGAAAATCACTAATACTTCTAATTGAGTATTTAAAAAAAAAATGCGTTATAATTGAAATAAAATAAAATTCAATTGCGAAGTTAAATTTATTCAAATGAATCTCAAATTTAACTCAAATATCTGCGAAGAAGAAATTTGTGCTATTTCATAATAAAAGAACACAGTCAGTCAGTTGTGTTTATGATTGGGAACATTGTAATAAATTACTGATACGATATAATAGAATAGATTGATCCCTCCAAGTAAAGTTTACGAACGTTGTTAATAGAGTTCGTAGTGATGTAGGGATTACATCGACGCAGTTCAAGACCCCGGGACGAGGTGGAACAACACTAATTATACAAAAACTAAGATTGATAATAATTGAATATCATTCCTCGTATAAACCACCAAAAATATGTTACAGAACCATTATAATTCAAGCATACTCTTTCTATATTACAAATTATATTTTACGTTTAACATTTCAAAGATGAAACCTTAAATCTAAATTGTGTTATAATTTATATATTTTTAATTGAAACCTACACAGTGGGCTTCATTAAAATCTTTGCTTTTAACGAAGTTGTAAGTAGTAAGACGTTTTACATCTCCTTATATTTTCCGGGACATAAAAGGCAGTCGTTTATTAAGACAGGCCTATCCGGTAAAGCGCATATTCATAATTATTTCACGAGTGGGGTGAAAACATTCTCCGAAAATCAAAAGTTCGTTTGAATTACTTATTCGTCCGATGCGTGTGCTGCTCGTGCTGCTCGTACTGCTTGTGCTGCTCGAACTCCGGCCCGCGGAAATGAAATAACGCTTAATATGATTTATACCAGAAAATATTGTATTATTATGAATAAGTCATTGTGTTCTTAATAAATCGTGCTTCTAAGGAAATGTAAATTTTAATTTAATGTGTGTGATGAATTTGAATTATTCAATTTGTGCGCGCGTGCTGTTAAATATCACTTTTACCTCAGAGGGAAATAGTCATTTTGAATTCAATTATTTATTTGCTCGAGCTTTATTTGTTAAAGAAAAGAAGTATAATTGACCTTTTTATGTTACAATTTATTTGAAACACGATTGCTTCTTTCGAGCATTATTTATATTTATTTATAAGTACATTCCATTTATTTACTATTTGAAAAAATATTTCATTATATTTGATCAATTTCTTGTCGATTTTTTTTTTCTTCAGGTATAGTAAATCCTTATAAAGAAATTGGTAAAATTTACACTTTTTTGTGACCATTTTATATTTGTTTTCACCAAGTATGAAATGGTCACAAAGTCTAAATTTTGTTAAAATTGTGTTAAATTCAAATCATTATGCTAAAATTCTTTACATTGAAATATAACAAAAATATATCAAAATCGAAGTACAGCTATTTTGATTTTGGTATTTTCTCATACAAATGCTGTTTTTCTGATAATTATAACAAATCATATTTTATTGTTTAAATTAAAATGTTTATTTATCTTTTTGTTTGAATCGTTTTTAGTCAAGATAATTTAAAACATTGAGAGAAAAATTCATGACAATTGTATTCTGAGAAATATTTTTACCAAATATTAAAAACAAGAAAACATTGTTTTGAACGTAGCGTTCAATATAAGAGATATATATATAAAATCTATATATTAGATTTTAGAAAACAAGCTAGTATAACAAGTTATATTTCCCTCAAAGGAACGTCCGTACAAAAACAGAACACAAAAGTTGGGCGTTCCAACGACGTCCTCTCGTGAATTTATATCGCTAGAAAACAAGAAAACAAAAGTGGAGCCGCGCCAAAGGTACATTATCTTAACAAAGTACAGCAATTAGGTACACGTTCCACATCTGACTACAATAATTTAAATATCATAAAACAAACTGAGACGCTGAGGCGAAGAATAAGGCGGCCTCGCTTAACTTATTTATAAATTCTTCCTGTATTCTTGATACCGAGGGCACGCAGGCAACCCTTCCCGTATAATGCAATGAAAGGGGCACTCATATACGAGTACGTATCACCGCTCTACGTGTACTGTGATAAAGGGCTACTAATCCTATCCGCTTAGTAGCTTTTTATTTCTTATATCCCTTGGATATAGAGTTTTTCTAAGGTTGGTAAAGAAATAGATAGATAGAAATTAAATTAAATAAAATATAGTATAAGTAAACAATACTGTAGTAACTCTAGAGGTAAATAATTAACTAATCTTCATTAACGTCTTGATTCGAAGTTAAAGAGACATAGTTCTAAGATATTATTATCTTTTGATCTGAGCGGTTATCATTCACAAAAACAACTAAGCCAATGCGAGAGGCCACAGTCCTCAGTCCTCAGTCCTCACACTGAACCGCGTATCTGTGGGTTGTCTCAAAGCTATAAAATTATAGATCAGTCTATCGACCCCGTGGCCTTTATTCAAAACCACCGGAGCGGACTATCAAAGAAACTCTTCTTAGGAGTTAGCGTCTTGGGGTCGGCAAGTTTAGCAAGGGTTGCGAGATGCGGGTGGGGCCTTTTTGAATGTAAATAGTGGCGCGTGGGTCTCATATGAATTAAATTTAAGTAATTAATGGAGGAGCGTGCGGGTCTGTCCGTGCTATTAAGATGCTATCAGCTATTCGTTTTAATTGCTGCAATGCGATTACCGCTAATTACCAGGTATTACTAGCTGCGATATACAACTAAATATAACTAAATAATATATGTCTGGATCAAAATATCAAACAAATTGATATGAAATGCAAAATTTAATAAATAGTTAATTACTTCTTGAATGTATTTTGTTTTTAACTTATTCTATTTTTATTAGCTTTGTTTAATCAACAATACCTAGTAGAGTTGTAGAGTCGAGGTTCACGCAAGTTGGCGCGTCGGGGCTTAAGGGACGTAGTGGGTCATTTATTAATTATACCGAGCCGTATGTGCCAGGGGTAGAAGTCAACAGCTGAAGAAAGGGTGGCCATATTTTAAGATGTCGTCGTCATCTGGGAAGGAATGCGTGGTTTGGGTCCGGCCTTAATTATTTATTACTAGCTACAGCACCCGACTTATCTTGTTTACTCGTTTATGTTTTGACCTTATGTCCCTTGTATCTTACTATTATTTGTATGCCTAGTTTGTGATTCTTTTGTACTTTTTTCATAGTTTTGGGTATTCCTGGTTAAACTCCTGAAAAGAGTTACACAAAAAAATATAGTTACCGGCTTTTTTTTTAATTTAAAGGATTTTTCTTTTGTTCACATTATTAATTTAAAGTCTTTTAAATATTTTAATAAACAGACTGTTTCAGTATTTTTTTTTTCATATCAAATGAACAAAACCAGTTTAAAAGCTTATATATATGTAATAAAAGTATAAGTAAGAAAAAAATACTTAATTGATACAAAAATACATCTTAATTGAGATTTATAACTCAATCAAATAACATCTTAGAGTATTTAACAGTATTTATAAATAATTAATTGGATAAGCTGTAGTCAAGTTACATACGGACCGGCTGAGTATCGAGAGGACGGCGTCTTAGTAATATGAGAGCGGGTTATTAGGAGGCTGTAATGACAAAGGTTACTTTAAGTAAATAATAGTCTAAAGTACATGTTATTATTAAATATTAAATATATCTATTTCATAGAAATTCATCTCAAAATTTATTTTTCAACAAAGCCACTAGCTAGTTCAGTAATTTTCAAGCATGCAACACTGGTCGTGTTAAATATTCAAAGAAGGACAAGGTTCGTCTCCCGGGTCGGGGAGGCCCTCAGTGCGTAGAGCCGCGTGCGCTCATGCCTCCCTAATTTCCGATTTGTCGACCTAAAGGGTTGAATAATTAGCTTCTCACTCCTCAAAACGCATCAAGAGTCACCTTTGTTGTTGACGTCTTGACTTCTATTTGATTATTTCAAATAAGCACATACATCTTATATATTAAAACAATAATTAATATAATATTTACTTACATAAAGTTTCATTTAACAATAATGAATTAGAACATAAGCTTATTTGAAATTAAGTACCTTCATACATCTGAGACATTAATAAATAACTGAATAATTAATTTAACATCTGAAAACTGATATCGGTGCAGTTTCAATTAAAAACTAATAAAAGTACCATTTTAATGTTCTTTTAAGATTTTGAAGTCGATAAAAATATCAAGTTGTATAAATTGTGTCACAATAAATTAAAAACTTGCGTGCGTTCAGTTCACTTCACTATCTGTCACTAGGGATGTCTTTATATCGAGTACCTTGACAAGTAAACGAAGCCGCCATCCATTAATCCCTCAGATAATATAATATTCTCATTTTATCATTGGTAAATAATTCAGTATTGTCACGTTGACGGGGCTAAAGGGCCCCTGAGCGCTTACCGCATTACCGCCGTAATGATACGTGTAATCCCTACACGGCGACACGGCGACACGGCCAGCCCTAGACACCTCATGAATGCATCATTTATCATCTGCAATGTCATCGGCTTTTTTTTGTTTTCTAACAGCTTGTCTATTTTCTTTAATATCATCCTGCTGTAATATTTTGCAACACAGAGTACAGCCGCATAGCGTGCAACAATAAAATAAAATAAATATAAAACATGTATCCAAAGATGCAACAAAATACAACTCAATTGTAGTGGACAAATGAAGGTTCGAAATTTAAATTGTGGCGCGGCCGGCGACGTATCGGCTGTCACATTACCGACCCGCTGTTATTATGAAAGTTTGTGAAGGGGAGAGAGAGGAGAGAGGAGAGTGGAGAGTGGAGGACACACTGACAATAACACTTAGTATGGACTCTTTTGTTGCACAGTGAAATAAACTTAAACTGTATATTGTTTAATTATTTTATGTTAGAATAAATGCGCTCTTAACACAGAAAAGGCATTATTAAACATGATATCAGCATACAATAATGTATTTTGTTTTTATATAGTAATATATGAATATAATAAAAGTCCATCTCCACAGTCCGCTGTCCCGTCCTCGGCGTGACGTGTCCATACACAGGAGGCACATATGGTAATTTCTTATTCCAATAGGAAATAGCGGTCAGTCGCAATAATCCATCACGGGAGGTTATTTGTTTGTCCCGGGACATGTTTATATCATTTTACGTATTCCTTACATGTTTTTGATAAATATTTGTTTCCAGTCAGTTCGGACATGTCCAGGAATTGAATATCCGGTGGGTGGGGTTTGATTGGCGTGTGTTAGAAATTGCTACGAAACCTTTTTGTTTTCACGAAATATTACATTGAAGGGTTTATGTAATTTTCTGACATGACTTACATTTGTTTGTATTTGATATAAATAAATCAGTTCTTACTGTATGTATCAGGAAAACTGAAAATTTATTTATATAATAACAATAATTTTATAAAACCTGTGTGTATGATCTTACCGAGGAGCTTTTTAGCTTTTCATATCGCATGCATATATTAATTTATTATGTAAAATAATCATAATAAATTATCTTTTTATTACTTCAGACGTGCTTATCATATCAGGGCTTATAAATAAAGTACCTTATGTTTAGAACAGATTAATTAACGCCATACTAAAATATGTGAAATGAACGTAAATAAAATAGGTTAATAAGACGCGAAGCACAACAAAAACTGCGTCCCCGGGGGGAGGGGGGAGGGGGGAGGCGGTACGTCATTACGTCTGAGGTTAAGGATCGTATGCATACAGAACATGCCTTATCAGTTATGCATAATGCGGAGACCCCAAAGGTGAACAAAATATTGCATCACCTAACCTACCTCGTACAGGATGTTGTTTTATTTGTGATTTTTATTAAATATTCATATGCCATAAAGGAAACAAATGATATCATTTAAATAAACTAGATATTTATTTATATAATAGTATTTAGTATTTAACTAAAATGTGTTTTAATAAAAATATGGAAAGTTGTGGGAATCTTCTTTTTAATAATAATAAATATACTCAAACTTTTTAAGAAATCCAAAGTTTGATATGAAAGTAAAGTGTTATTTAAGATTTTTTTTAAAAGAAATATTAATTTCAGTAACATACTGTAGTTGGACCGATGATTCCTCTCGCGGCAGACGTCACTCTGATGTATATTGTTCTGAATCTATTAGAGTTCTTTATTTGTCCAACACGTTGTTTGTTTCGCCAATGTTTCAAATGTACATGTAAATTGATACTGTGTATGAACTAGCTTTTATCAACGGCTTCACTCGCGCTTCTATTTAATGTAAATATACTAAAATATAAATTATAGGTTGCAGGAATTTTGCATTCTTCTAGGTTTGTAAAAAAAAGAACAAAAATCTATTTAATATTTCAAGTCAAAGATATTGGCAGCAACCTCCATTTACAAAGAAACTAAAACGACCATTAAAAAAAAAGACTATCTTTGTTAACGAAACGGTAAAATATATTTTATTAAATCTGTTATAAGTATTTATAACGAATTGTAAATCACTTATAAGAGATGTCGCTCAAAGCTGTATCGTTATAAAAGCCGAATCTGTTAGATGGTATCGGTTTCCAATTAACAGTGAGTCAGTGAGTCAGTGAGTCTCATTATATTTTTAATTTGAGGGCGGAATCTCAAATTAAAGCGGGCGACGTCAAAGGACAGGCGGCCATTAAACTAAATAATTAAAGAATTCGACCGTCGCGTCTCCGCAGCATCGGAATTAAGGAGCCGCCTTACGTAACTTAGACACAAGTTCTTTTTTAATTTAAAAAAACAATGTTCTTTTAAAAAGTAGAGGCAAAGTGTTTACATTCCTAGTAAAACAACTAGAATTAGAGAAAATGTGACTTTCTAACTATCTTTCTTTTATTTCATAAAATAACATTTTATGAAATAAAAATTCCTATAACCAAAATAATTTCTTACGAAAAAAGTAAACTTACAATTTAAAGGATGTTGAATATTCTAATGATAGCTAAATGGAGAAATTCGAAAATATATTAATAATGTCAATGGTTTTTTATGTTTAACTACAATTTTAGTTTAGTCTAGACATGTCTGAGATCTTTTAAATACAAGCTTGAGTCTTCACTTCTAACGCAGTAGTATCGCGTGTAACCGGGGTACTACAGTGTATTTATAACATTATTTACATACAAATTAAAACTGAAACGGAGTAACAATTTAATATCTCATGAAAGCAAGGCAGCTCCACCAGTGAGCCGCTAGTCTTTTTACACTACTCTACTGGTCACATAACATCTACTAGAGCTCTATATAAACCCTCTCTATGTTATAATTATTCTATATATTCTCCAAGTGTACGTTATTTCGTTTAATATTCGCACAAGTTAAATATAATCAAAGCTAAAAACATCTTAAGCCATAAAACCCGTGGCGCAGAGGTACTGTTCGCACGATGGTATTCAAATGGAATAAATCCAGGTTGCCGGGGTCTAGGACACCCTGGGGAGTGATCTCGACGGAGATGACCGCTCTAGGGTACTTGACACTTAGATGAGACGCTGCGTTCCCTTCAGACCAGCGGCACAATTGCCCATCGCACCGCCGCTAGATTTATTCTCTTAAACAAACTCTTGAGTACTGATATTCTTAAATAATAATTATATATCATTAAAATAATATGCAAAATCAATATAAAATAGATTTTGATGAATCTTATACTTTAATTTTTGTATATTTAAGTAAGTAACATTTTAATTTTCGTCCAGTAAAGTAGTCTCGTAGCGTTAAAACGCCAGTCCGCGGGGCACATTGTCGCAGACAAATTACGAGTCGCTCCTACAAGGGCTGCAAAGGGGTAATGTTTACATTTTAATGTAAGAATACCGTCGGTACAGCGGTAGGTACAGCGGTAGGTACAACGGTACTGTGAGCTCGTTAAGGGGATAATTTCTCGCCCGCAATGTGGATTAGATGCCTCTTTTTGCTTTCACTATTAATGAACTGTTTGATTAAAGAAGCTCATGAATTCACAAATTACTTGCATACTTTTTGTACATTTTGATTAAGTGCAAGAATTTGGTTAATTTATATATTACACTTTTGATTTGATCTTTATATTTAATTTTAGTTTAATTATATATTAGCAGTTTATATTTACTTAAAATAAACACGCAAAAAGCTTTTGTTTTTAATACTCTATAGTTAAGTTATATAGATACACCAAACAACATATTATATATGAAAAAGGTTTAAAATCTTACTAAACAAAACAAATATAAAAAATTTAAAAAAAATGTCCTTAAAGGGGCCATAACAATTTCCAGTTAATATTAATTGCTTTTCTTTCGTTACCCTTCCGGGGCCATCACTTTATTTCCCTTCAATACGCCCCAAGAGGATAAATATGATATATTTATGTTTATCACAAAGACTTCCAAAATATCGAATTAAAATAATGAAACTTATCAACACTATTAAATAATAAAAGTAAGTCTTTGCCAAATTAAATAATAATAGTGACTTTTAAAAGAATAAGTAGAATAATTAAAATAACTAATTGGATATTCAGCAAAAACTGACTTCTGTAAATAACAGTCAGAATTATTAAGTAGGTACGCTATTTTTTAAGTAAAAAGTTTTTTTTATTACACATATAAGACTATCCATTAAATGTATAAATATTCCAATTTATCGAAAAACGGTTTATTGCCCCAGACTAAGTAACACTTGTATTATAAGTATTAGATAAAAAATAAGCATACAAAAACGTATATAACTTCGTATAATACGTTA
The DNA here is from genome assembly GCA_963555665.1 of Dircenna loreta. Lineage (NCBI taxonomy): Eukaryota > Metazoa > Arthropoda > Insecta > Lepidoptera > Nymphalidae > Dircenna > Dircenna loreta. Next base: position 15,145,412 of record OY743098.1, read on the forward strand.
ATATAGTTATACGTACAAACAACATTGTACAAGAAAATTATAATAACCTTGACTATAAAGAAAACTGTATATAACTAATATTTTATGAATTCAATAACAGCCTTAAACAACAATCTGACTTTAAAAAAAATATGACTAAAAATTATATCTTAAATGTAATCTATTTTCTAACAATTTTAGTACCAATTAATGTATTATTTATTTCGCTACGAAACTTAAATGTACTAAGTACATTTTTAATCTCATTAAAAGAAATTGTCTCATCGAAGAAGTATACTGTCAGCAAATTTTAAAAAGCCCCAGTCATCACAGTAAAAGTGAATATGCGTACGTATTCAAAGAGAGATCATACAACACTCAGATAAACCTCTAGATATCGCTGCTACAGAATTTTCAAACAATGTGTCATTGAAATTTAGCTAACAAGTCCGTCTGTCGCACGCCTCACACCGCCAACAGGACCCATAGCCAAAATGAAAGTAAACAACCCCTCGCGTCCAGCTAACGACCGAACTGAGCTCTAATCACGATACGTCAAAAATGGATATCGAGAATTGAATCGCGCTCTTCTTTTTTGGCGGGCGCTTGAACGTTCAAATGGCTAGATGAACTCAATAAGGGACGGTGACGTGTTTACTCGCAACCCACAACTGAGGGCCATTTTACATTATTTCAAACGTTATTTACCTCGTGTCGTAGCGGCATTGTGCCGCCGAACAATGCTCGGGGATGTGCCGCTTTTTTCTTTGTTTTAAACCATTTTTGCTCTTTCCCGAGTGTCCGTGAAAGCGGCGTGTCGCTATTCATTTCGATTTTGAACTGATCTGATGGCTGTCAGGTTGAGTTGTTATTTTTATTATTTTAATTGTCAAAAGTGAACACGTGATAGTTTATTCTGTCAAAGTATTCGTTCTGTCATAAATATTAACTTTAATTTTAATGTTTTTCTTAAATTTATTAAATTGCGTTTTTAATTTAATTACGTAATTAATAATAGCGTAAACTTTTATCATAGTAGTAAGGTTTTATTACGAATATTCTGAAAAATGTCACCATCTCATTAAAAAATTTAAAGTTTTTGCTTTAAATTTTTTAACATGATATTTCTCATGCAAAAACATTTCGTTCCATGACATGTAATCATGTCCTACTAGATGACCTTCAACCTCCTTTCAACAACTACCCATACCAAAATATACCCATACCCATGTCAAAACATTGCAATGGTAATGATTTATCAAGAGTTTATTATAAAATGACATATTACTGACGGACATCCTGTAAGGAAAAATCAAACCAGTATTATTTATATTAATATAAGTATATTTTTAAATATTATTTTGAATTACGTTCATTAAATCATCTAGAGATGTTGGATTGAAATGATGAGTTGTCAAAGAGACTTAACTGAGCTTCGCAGACAGATTAATAGGTATCTTCAAACTGTTATTTTGTTTGTTTTCATTAATTATCTTAACAATTTTATATTTAATAATAATCTAGACCAAATTATTTTAATAGTTAAGAATAGATATAGATATACAAATGACAAAGTAATTTATAAGTACATATATATATTTTAATTTATTGTGTAAATCACATAATTATAATTTATATGTACATTAACCCAGAAATAAAATAAATGTTACAAAGCAAATTAAGCACGCGAGCGGGACTCAAACTAGTGACCTTTGTTATAAGGCACCGTCACTCGATCAACTGAGCTATAGTTTTCATAGTCGTATTATATTAAATGTCCTTATGGAATCTAAATATATTATGTACCGACGGCAGTTGTACATAACCTAAGTAAATATGTCTTATATAATATTTTATGAATCAAAAATATTTTGTTTTTAATAATTATTGTGAAACAACATTAAAATTCACATTACACCACGAGTAACAATGTCTTAGTTAAATATAATTAAGTAGTTTTAAGGACAAGTTAAACTAACTTACTACGTATTGGTCAGTTACTGTAACGGCTATTTTTCAAAACTAAATGTTTGTTTAAATTCATAGAACTATGTTAATCGAGCCTTATTCAAATTTAATTTTACTGAACTCTCAAGAGTGTACGAAATAAAAATGTAGGTACGTAACAGACATTTAAACATAGGTGGGTAGGTGCCTATTAGTTTTGAAAAACGCCTCAAATATTTCTTAGATAAACAGACAAACTTCATAAAAATATACATTTGTTATAGTTCTCAATACGTACTTTTATTTACCTAAATCTGTATAGTACAAAAGTAATTTAATTTTGTACAAAGGGCTGGCTTATATAGCTAAAGAGCATTCTGTACGTTAGAATGTACCTGTGAGAGGAGCAAAGTATGGACACATTATAAGGCTTTTGTAATAACGAGGTGCCGTCGCCAGCACCAGTACGTATCTAGTTAAAGTTAAACAATATCTAATAGTACGTTTTTATTTCTTTAAATGTGTATATAGCTATGTACGTATTGAGGTCGTAATGGCGGCTGCTCGAACAGTTAATCCAGTTTTAGAGTTTGCTAAAACTAAAACAGTATTTAGCCAGTTTAAATAATAAAGAAGCAATAAAAGCTTCGTCCTTACCCGTTTTCAATAAACACCTTTATCGATTATTCAGCCCGTCGTCCATACTTACATCTCTGAAGCCTCCGCCATAGACAGAAAGTTGGCAAACTAATTCACGACACAGGCATAGCTTGTGTCGGGTGGCTGGTAGGTGGTCGCCAGGCGATAGCCGGTGGCCGCGGGTGGGGGGACCGGGGAGGGGGTGGGGGGTAGTGGGGCGTGCTCGCAGCTGGGCGGCGCCGACCAATCCCAGCGAACCACCCACCCGACCCCGCCCTCCTCACCTGCGCCTCACCATTAAGCCTGCTTTCCTTGTACTTTTTTCGCGGACCTCGTATCCGTTCGCTGGCGCCGTCTTTATTTTATTTTCTCCTTTATACCTCCTTCCCGACTCGCCTCCTATTTTACGCCCGTCGTAGGTAGGAGAGAACCTTTTGTGAATACGAATGCTGAGCAGGTATTCGCGCTCGTTAGTTACGGGCTCTGATATGTAAAGTAAATAAAGCTTCTCTGCGAGACGTCCGTGTAATGAAGCCAACATCTCGTCATAGCTAGCAGTTAGGTAACTGGCTAGCCGTCGTATGTAGAGATGTCTAATTAAACTGCTCTCTGCTAAATATCCGAGGCTTCTCAAAGTTTGCTTTACGAGCGTTGTCGCGACGGAAAAGCGGCTAATAACTTTAACTTCCATATCGATCCGCAAAAAGTTCGTCACGAAAGTAATCTGAGCCAACCTTGCTCCACATTTTGTTTCAATGGCTCCAAGAGCGGAGTCGTATGCAAGTGTCCCTTCCAGGGTGAACGATCTCCACATCGATGAAGTTTAACTGAACTTGGAAAAAACTTTAGCGAACTTTGTTCGCGCCGCGTGATTAGGAAGACTTAGTTTTGAAGTGAGTCGGGAACAGTTTTTTCAGTTTTGAAAGTAGGTGGCTCAGTTTATGATCCGGGTGAAAGTCGCCGCGGATCGATGAACTCCGGCCGGGGTCAACTCCGACGATCAAAGTTTGCTAATAACCAAATATAATACGAGAGGGGAAGCACGCCACTCGTGTATTCAAAACAAACAAACCTGAAATGCGTTTAAACATCAAACAGACCGACTGTAAAGGTTTTTTATAAAGAAAACTATTCCATCGAAAGACTTCCCAGAAAATTCTAAATAAAGAGCGAGAGAATGTTTTCTTATCTCGTGTCGTCTTATCAGCGTGTAAGTCGGGTTGAGTTCGTCGCAACCACCGGCACTTATATATATATTATCGTGACAGTGTCACAGTAAACAACGTATGGCGGGCGCGGGGGAGGGTTGCGGGTTGCGGGGGCGGGCGCGGGCGATCAGAAATGAATTACGACACAAAAGTTTCTAAATAATTTATTACTGTGCGGAGTAAATGTTGTAAATCAAGTTAGGGACACCTGATATATGCGTTTTGGACGAATAGTTTAGAAGAATTTGTCACGAGCTTATTGATTTAGAAAGACTTATCATAAAATATACGCGAAGGTACATTGTTTAACATACATTAGAAATTAAAAAAAAAAATTGAAAATATATTTCTCAAGTTGGCGTTGACATGCACTTCTGAAACGTCAAGTATTACATTATAAAAATGTCAGTATAGTCAGTCAGTGAGTTAGCTACCACCAGCTCGGAATGCTGCTCTGCTGAGAGGAGCTGACGAGAAACTCAACAGTTGTTCTTTTTGATTTGAAGTATACTTTAAAATATCAATCTTGCAAATTAAATAATATTTGTTCTGTAGATATAGTGTTTATTTAAAATCATATTCTCTCTGAATATGCTATTTAATTTTGGCAGAAGTACCTGCACTGCTGTTCAATTCACTTCATGGTATGAATACATTAGGAATGACATGCATTCAGATAAGATAAGCAGATATTTATTAGATATATATTAGATATTTTTCTGATATTTCTTTTTTAGTAACCTATTTTAAATTTTCCCATCAATATATACAGACATGTGTTACTTACTTTAAAAAGAAGATTTAAGTCCCCGTTGTCATTTTTATCAACATAAATAAACATTATCATTAAAATAATAAATCTAACAGCTGTATTTCAGTAGTTTCAGTCAGACTCACGTTATCTCGCCCCCTATTATGACCGGAGTGCAACGTTCTTATAACAGTTTAGTTGAGGTAAGATAAGAAACTTGGACGCCACGTCAGCTGCCACGACGCCATCAAACAAAAAACATCTGTACTATCTACTGATATATTTTATTACACAAAATGTATAATTGTTTTAATTGTACTATTAAATGGTTAAAAGCTGTACAAGAAGGTAAATCAATAAATCAAATTCTCAAAGCATGTTAGCGTCGTGTCGAACAAAATGTTAAGGTTTGTTCGCATTTGAATATAATTTGCCTTCTAAGATCCGACTCGAGTCCGGTCCGGGTCTTAGAAAAGCTAATCAATTATTTAGGGGCTTTCATCTACATTATCACACAGGGACGTATTCTGCACAATAAATTATTTGTATACATTCTGATAACCTTTACTTAAAACCCGATAGTGTTTATAACGACAGAGAATAATGTTTTAAATAATGACACTTAGATGTTATTCGTTGTTTTATTGTGTGTTAGTTCGTCCCTGCGTCGATAAGATCTTCTAACATTTGCTATTTCACGATGTCGGTCTGAATTGTTACTCTGAATAAATTTCAATCAATTACAAGGGCGAGGTGTACGGACATGATAGTTTGAGAATAATAAATGCTACGAGAAGACAAATGTCTTTGAATATTCATTCCGTCGTCATTATTAAGAATATATTTGAACCATTGCTATTTTATATATATTTCATATTCACTGGTTATTTTTATTGTATCTGCTGCTAAAGATGTCACCCTTCAGAATTATTAATTTAAGGCCTTCTGGAAGTAACAATTATGCTTCAATAAATCATTGAATAGTGCTGAGCCATGGTTTCTTATTAACCATTGTCTAACACCGAGTAGGTAATTAAACGTAGGGCGATAACCTTCATAGCCGCCTCGCCTCAACCTCACCAATAGTCGGCTAATAAATTATCTATAACTATATTACACGGATTATTGAAGATTGCTTTTGTGATAAGCGCTTTGGTAATACTATTGTCAGACATTGCTAATAAAGTATAGCTATTTTATAATATGGCCTCTAACGATTAAAACAAATCAACCCTCTCTATATAAAAAAATAAGTTCCATATAATATTTGTTATTCGCTCACTCATTGACCTTTAGATGAACAGACGATAACAAACAATTTTATATTTATTATACAGTTTAGTAAAATAATGTATATATTTTTTAATAAATTAATTAAAGTAATTTATATAAACTAAACTGACCAACGGAAATTCTGTCCGTCACATTCTTAAGATGAAGACGTTGCAGATATTCTAAAGCTATGTGGTGGTCCGTCCAAGAATGCTTACATCGCCTTAAAACTCCCTCCTCTAGCTTTATATCTCGAGACCAGGCGATATACAGACGAATACAGACGATATACAGACGAATACAGACCATTATTGCTCTCGAGTTAATCTTGGTAATTAACGTTTTAAGTTTAAAACTATAGTGAGGTTTTTAATACGATTCCTCGTGAACAAACAGTTTTATAAATGTTAGCACCTTCTGTTTTAGTAACGTTTCATTTGTTTTTTATTATATTAATATTAATAATGTTCTTGGTATATCTATTGATTTCTTCCTCTACATGTCACTTAGTTAGGTTTATTTATTGACACAAATTCAGTAGAGCCTGAGAGCCGACAAACATACAATCTGTTAGTATTTAGTTTTATTTTGCACTATATGCATCTTCTATCTAGCATCTAATCAGGCTTCACTTTTCCCAGCGGGATATGTGGGGGGGATGGGGGGAGGCGTGCGGGGGGGGGAGTGGTGGTGGATGGAGGTGGTATTAATGGAATCAGGACGCGGTCACTCCGAGCTAGCTGAATCGGTTCGCTGATTTTAAAGGATTGCTAGGAATTTGCGACACGCTTCAAAGTAGCTACGTGTGGTCCGGACTTCGAAATGCTTTCGGTAATGCCTAAACTTAATTTCGTGCTTAGGATTTCATTCCGTGTGGATATTGGCGCCGGTTGGACGGCGGGAGAACGTGCTTGCAATCTGTCCCAACACAAACAACTGTTTTAAATTCGTTTATTTAATATTTGGATTAAGGAAACTAACAACATTCTTAATAATTTATTTATATTCATAGTAACTATTCATAGTAACGTTTTACGCAGTTGTTTTATTTATATAAGGTATCAATACAATTCAAATTTAATTTTGATTAAATAATCTCAGCGATAATCACATATTCCTAAATTTGTTAAAAGCAAAGATCCTTAAAAGGGTTTTTTTATATTTAAGTCTTTTTTTACTCAAGTACTTAGCCAGTTACTTGATATATATTAAGAGGTGGTATAATTTTAAGTACAGGAATTAGAAATGACTGTAAATGAAAGGAATCTGCACGTCGCGGGTACCTCGAGAACTTGCTCTGCGGCCATCAGATGCTCAGAGGATGTATGTACTGTAGCAAAAGTTTTCCACTGGCAATTGAAAACGCCGCGAGCGTCGCCGGTCCTCACTCTGAAATCATTAACTGGAATCCAACACGAATATTTACTTAATGGACATGACGCGGTTACATACAAATATACATACGTACATACACACATTTATTATATTTTCTATGTGAAATACATATTTATACACATATGAAGTATATGTTTATCTTGGTCTTGACCAATTTTTGTAAAGTGACTGATTGCATTTCAGTCACGTCGCAACCCTATTCAATTTTCAAAAGCAAACATTTGTCCGCCAAGTTTTCACAAATCAGATTTAAAAAATGGATATTTCATGTAGATTCCACCCTTGGACCTGTGCGGGTGACAAGTGTGAGGCTTCAGGCGACGCTATTGTTGTGTGGCTATTCAATATTTCTTTCATACATTTCTAAGAAACCAATAACCGTCTAGAAGCTGGGGGAAGTTCTGTTTAATACTCTGCATTATTTGAAGTAAAATATAACTTTTAAAAAGCGATTCATTATTTATTCAAAACTGATACTAGGAGCGATTGCTGTAGATACAATAACGAAGCCATTATTATCAGTTTTATTGAAAAATCTAATCATTTTAAATAAAATCTATATAAAACTATGCTACTTATATTTATATTTTTGTTCTAAGTTTCCCATAAACATGAAGTTTGAACAATAGCTAGTGAAGCTCAGAGCCCTTCTGAAGGAAGGACCAATGATTCGAATTTACGCTTTATGCAGTGGAAAATGATAAATTTATGTGCGTCCAGTTCCTGAGAAACATTCGACGTCTTTGAAGGGAAATGTCTTGATTTTTATTGTTAGTACGGCACGTTAGCATAATTTATAATATAATGAATTGTATATTTTATTGACAACCGATGTTTTCATACTTTCCTTGGTTTGTTTATTATTTCATTCATATTTTACACATAATATTTTTACTATTACAAGTTTTTCACAGAGGGCTTCTCGCGTATTATTTTGATTTTGATTTTGATATTTTCTTTCTATTCTACTTACAAAAAAACTTATTCATTAAAAAGCGAAAAGAACAAACTAAGACATTTACTATATATATAGCTAACTTTATTAGAGTGTAAACACAAATTCAATTTACATTTAAACTAAAATACTTTGGATTCAGGACAGTATGTATAAAAGTAAAGATAAACAAATTTCAGCTGGCTGAAGACAGATGGCAGGCAAGCTCACGTAGGACGTAGCGTTGCCTCAACCCTTCTCGGGTAATATCTTTAAAAGTTTCGCAGCCTCCCTTCCCAGGGGGCTCGCCAGCGATCTCTTTACATTTGCTACCTATCAAATACCATTAGCATAAAACGTTGTAACGAAAAATCTAGGAATCGAAATGATTGATTTTATTTGCTTTATGATTTAATTAACAATTAAAATATCTGCTCACTAATGATACTTTAACATACCTCTCTGAAATCAATTTAATTACGTATAGGTATTATTTTAATGCACTGCACTGATATATTTATTAATAGACTAACCAGTAATAAACGAAATAATACAATATATAAAAATACATTTGAGACGAACATCAAAGATCCCAAATCGAGAGTATTTAATTTAAACTTAATTTCGTTGTAAAGATTATACACCACTGGAAGGGATGATAGATTTAATTATTCCACTCTTAGACGTGTCCTCTCTTATAATTACGCTTCATTACTTAAGCATCGCTTTTTGCAGACTAATTACTTAATAGAAGTAACAAGTTATTTCCATCAAAGTTGAATCTTAAAAGTAATCAATGCTAAATGTGATCCAGGAAATAAATGTTGAGGATACGACGCCTCGCGTCTGTTTATCATCGAGAGGTCTGCTTTAATAATAATATCAATGTACTTCAGTGATTTGAGAGATTTTATTTTTAAAAAATATTTTAACTTTTTTGTCTAAAATGTATATATTTGTTAAAGTACTCAGACAGTATCAGCAGATTACACAACAGAAATTAAACTATAATTCAAATGATCTATTCATATAAAATGTATATTTGTGCATTTGAGGAGAGAATGAGATCATTGTATTGTAACTCTCTCTTTTTCTTCTTTAATATTAAATAAATATACCCATTGCGGATACAAAAATCTAAATTTCATTCCAACAATGAAACGATCAAGGGAAAAATTATAAAATTATCTTTCTCCGCGTGGATCATCTCAGTAAATAGGTCAGAGGACCCCCGCCCTCGGGACGCCCTGATAAAACTTTGGATCACAAACTTTTGTTTTGAGCACCTCAGGAGCCGTCGGATAATGTAACAATAAGCAGTTTAAAACAAATCGCATTTCACGTTCTCTCTTTGAAAATAAATCAGAGAAGATGTGACCATTTGAATCAGTCTTAAACATAATTACAATCGATAAATAAATCATTAAACATCAAACCAGTATTCAACATCACTGAACCCAAAACTCACTTTCTGATTCAAACAGCTATCAAGCAACAAAATCTAAAGTAAAAAGCCAACAGGAAAACAAATAACGCAGTTTGTTACAGGCAATCAGTTACTTTGTGCCGGGGCCAGGGGCCAGAGCCAGTGGTCTGCAGCCACAAATAGGAGCATAAATGTGAATGGATGTTAACGTGTTTTTTACGACGGCTCTACCGACGTATCGCTTTGTTTGCGTCCGACATCTCTACGCCGCTCACCCCGCGTCGATGGAATTATTATTTGTTTTTGCACTGTTTTCTTATGAGTATTCAAGATGGAATTATTACTGTCTTATCTTTCTCTAATTCAAAATATTTGTTACATTTTATTGTCTTAAATAATAAAATAGTTTGTCCCAAAAGAATACATAGAATGCTAGATTCATCGAGGCTAGTAGGGACACAGTAGTTCAATGGGCAGAGCGACGGAATGATATCCTAGTGGTCGCAGATTCAAGTGCCGTCCATGCTAATGAATATTTCCTTCTAAATTTATAAATATCTTTATTAAAAAAAGTTTTTTATACAGAAGATGAATAATTTTAATATTTTTTATAATCAAAATTATATAAATTATCTGGCATATTTGTTATGAAGTTTCCTGTTTTTGTGCAAAACAAAGAAGTCGTCACCAACAAATAGGATCATACTAGATTGACAAAGGTAATTTATTTATAGGATTTATTGTCGTGTAGGGGAGGCAGAGCCAACATTGACTCTGTGTCGAAGTGTTTGCGCCGGGATCGACGTGCTCTTTTAGCGATGGTTTTTTCAATACTGTTGATCGAGGAGCCGTAATTGATACATTTACATTTTATCTCGTTAGTAGAGAAGTGAGAACATAAGGTTTATTCTTCTAATGTAAAGAAAACAAAGGTAACTTACTCGTATATTAGAATATTTTTTTATTATATGTAAATTTAGATCACCATCAAATGCAGATTTTTTAAAATTAATTCTTTATTATAGTAATACTTACATCCATAATAGTACCTGCGATCACATGTCTTTTTTATGTACTAGACCTTCACAGCAAGCAAACAGAGTACATCGTAAAATCAGTATTAAAATCCAAAAATGCAATAATTAGAGAGATAAAAGAACGACGTATAAATGCTTAAGTTATTGTAACATATGATCCGCACATCAAAGGGTTGTCTGAATGACGATCAGAGCAGAGCGGGGAACAATTATTCGGTTTGCTGATGATAAATTGACTCCATAACATGAACCAGAGCACTTTTTGTCTCTACTCTCTGAGTGATGAGCCCTGCGGCAGCCACCTTCATGTGGAGGAGGCTTCTTTTATTACCTAATACTATTATCCTTTATTTCTTCTTCCCGCTGACTAAATATTTAGTTGTTTTATTTAAAAATAAAACAGTTATTTGGACTACAATGGTAACTTTGGATAACTTAACTAATGTATTTATTTTTAAACTGACCTCAGATTTTAGTGTTAAATCTTATTTGGAATGTATACTTTATCCAACTGTAAATAATTATATATTTTATATTCTTATAATATACGTGGTCCATCTCCATCATCTCCCCGCTCCCCGCGGCCTATTGTCGTGTCACATTAACGGGAATCGCATCATAACTCCCGATAATCTACTTTTATTGGCTTCGCTCGCTGCTTTATTACTCAAACATTCTATATCCTCGTGTCCCTCGTGTCGTGTTATTATGTATATTGAGATAAAACAAAAACATATCACAATTAGATTTCATTGAGGTATATTAGCTACACATACAGAATAAAAATAGGAGCTCTGTGTGCCAACTTTAAGAAACTTAAAAACATGTTTGGAAGGGCTTCCAATTTACTCAAGCGCTGGTGCAATATACTATATATTTTACCAAAACAGAATATTTAAAAAGAGATAAAGCAAGTGATTTAAACAATGTGATCATAAAGGTCCGCTTCGACAGCAGTTATAATTGTTATTAGTTGGAACAAAGGCCGAGCTCGTTGTACAATCACGATCAGACATTATACTAAAGACAATTCATTATTAGAGAGCAGTTATGGAGGCTATAACCGGCAGTTATCGCCCTTTTATAGCAGATTTTACGACGCGAACTATCCACCCAAGAAATGTACTCTTCTTAGTCTCACATCCTTTGTTAGAGGTTTTATAATTGATGCTGTTGAAAACATGAGATACATGCGTCATACATGATATTCATAAACTGTAAATCATGTAGATATAACCCTGTATAGTCGCATGTTATATTCGTGTTATTTTATATACGTTAAATAAATAATACCGCTCAAAGCTATTAAGTTGTAATAGTTGTTTACAGCCGGCACTCGCTGTGCGTTTCCAATATATTATGAGCTTGTCGGCAATAAAAAGGGTAAGGAAAAAATGAATAAAGCGGAAAACGTTAAAATAAAGGAGGCCGCGAATATATACGACTTCCTTGAGGAAATAATAATGCTGTTTGCAATTCATTTGGCTCTACCTGGTTACCCTCGCCTTTTGGAAAACAACGGATCGCCCGGCATTTCTTTTACAACCCTCCTTACTTTTTTCTTGGAGGGTCGCGATTTTTATTTTAAACCCTTTGCTTTACCGAAATCAAAGCTTAATGACGAATAACAGCAAGATAGTCGTAACTGAATTTAATAGCTACAAATAAAAAGACGACTTAAAAAAACAAACGATGCTACAAGCATAGTTAAGTTTATGTAAAACCACTATAATCAACAAAAATCACAGAAAAATATCGCACAAACAAAGTTTTAAGTGCATTCTTTTTTTTACCTTATTAACACAAAAAAATAAAAAGAATCCAGAAGACACTGAGGAATCTGAGTGTAGAAAATGTATCGAATCGCATTTAATAAATTTTCAGAAACCCCTTTTTCTTTTAGCGCCTTAAGCCGACAAATGGCGTGTCGCAAAAGAAAAATCAAAGTAACAAAGAGGCTTGCTTACATTTAAAAACGTAATTGTAACTAACCGCTCCCCTCTTATTAATTTACCTCGTTTATTCCTGTCACTCCCCAACGTCACGTTTTAGTGAAAAAAACTCACCTAAAATATTCATGACATTTCTTTTGGAGTCTTATTCTTTACACGAATCAACAACAGAAACAAAAATAGTTGAATAATGTTCCATATGAAATTAATTATATTTCAAATAAATACCTCTCTTCATTAATTGTATCTTCAGTATATGAAACGTAATTATCAAGTGCGTTGCTTTTGAATCTTACTATCCAATAACATTTGGTTTAAAAAAACTTATAAAATGATGTGATCGAGAGTCTCAACCTGTAAATTTAAGTCCCTCGAGGAGTCTCAAGAACCTCTCACAGTCACTTAAAATACTTGATGAGTGATCGACTGCAGAATAAATATCTCATGCCTTCATCACTTGTACATTTAATATCTTGCTTACTTAATATTCTATTTAGTATGTTTTCAATTAAAAATAATAAACTATCTCTAAAAAAATATATTGTATCAAATTCATAAAATATATAATAATATTATAATCGAAATGAATATGTTATTTATCATTTTCTTGTATACGAAGATATAAACATGTTTGGAAACCAAGTCCGTGTGTATGGCGCCTGACGGTTGCTGAAAAGTATAAATACACTAAAGTCTCGTTGGATATTACAAGGAAATCCTAAAATCGGATTCAAAAATGAACATCAAGAGCGAGTTGCCATTTTTGAGACAGAAAATATAACTGGCAGGAAACGAATACCCGTCCCGTCTCAACCGCTTTTTTAAATCCCGGTAACAAGCCAATAAATCCCGGCGCATTTTTCTCCGTCCGGGATCCACCACCCCGAAAAAGGCTTAGCGCGATTACATTCAAATTTACTTAACACTTAACACATTAAGCGCGTTAATAGAGATCTTTATTTGATTTCCTTATCATGCGTCGTCCGTTTTAATTCGATGACGCCGAAATTGGGTCTTGTGTAAATGTTGTTATGTAAATTGAATCCCGAATATGATTAATATTACGTTAGAACAAAGGACTCCGCGGACATATTACTACATTGGACGGATTTCGTTGAATTAAATAAATAATTAAGATAACAGGTAAACACGAGTGGTCTGTAGTTGTTCTGGAGCCGAGCGAGGAGTCTTTTAATTAATTAAGTACTCGTGTGAGTGAGCTGAGCAGTCACGTATTTGCTGATTAGCTCATAAATACACACATCTGGGTCTGCTGTTTTAAAGTTGTAACCAACTCTTTGAAACTTCTGATTTTAATCATCAAAATAAGCTTAATCAATGATAACGTTCTAATTTATTGACAACTGACTCCCGTTATCGTCTGTATCATTTTGGATAATTAGCTTCTCGAAGGTTCGTTTGATGGTCAAACGGTTCACTCGGTCCATTGATTTTAATCAAAGCTGATGTGATAGGAAAATGTTATTTACACGGAATATAACAGCGATTTAAATTAGCCATACATTTGAAATACACGCCATGCTAAAGTAAAAGTTAAATCACAATACACTTACTAGTCACATATGCGCCTAAAATCAACTTGACCCCGAAACCTAAAGCAATAAATTTTATATATAAATTAGTCAAAGTCGTCGTAGGATGGGTGGATTAATAATTGCTGTTCACAAATCACAACTGGCGCGCAGAAGGCGCCATGATCAGCGATACGTCACCGGTAAATATGGCAACACTTATTCCACGATTTATACTGGGGAGAGTGGGGTAATGGGGACACTTGGTAATAAATCTAGCCGAAGTGATTCAGTACAAAGTACTGAGCCCACAGCGTAAGCTCCTCGGTCAGAGACATCCATTCTAAGGCACCCACAGAATCCGATAATGCCTTGAGATTGTCCCGTCTCTCCTCTAACACCTTCGACACTATGAAGCTGTGTATTGATAATTTAATGCCCAATCTTCTATAATTTATTCATTTCATATTACCTTACCTACTTAAGTACATACTACGTAATAATTTAATCAAACATTTATACAGGATTTAATAATACTACAGTAATATCTTAATAATTCCTTTCAATTTCTTACGAATAAAATATATTTACGGTGTTAAGAATTTTTTATCTAAATCGTATTTGAATTGTATCACCGTCATCTATGAAAATGAACTCTCATCTCCATGTATCTTTCATTAAATATAATACAGGTTTACATTTAAAAAAAATATCCAAATTGTAAATACTCTCAACTCGTGTTGATACAAAATAAACTTTTGTATATATATATCACCACGACTGGACCCGAACCTGCGACTTGTAGGAGTCCGTTCCCGTCACTCTGTCCACTGAGCTATCGTTTAGGTACTCATCTCTAAAAGTTTTTGTGGGTGATACATACATTTTCCATTATATAATTATTTAGAAATAATATAATATCTAATTGAGCCTCAGAGATTCAGTGAGCTGTTTAAAATATTTGATTAAAATCTGACGTAGTCAAAAAAAAATATTCATAGAAATAAATATTCATATTTATTTCCACCTTTAGTTATTTCAAGGAAAAAGTAAGTACGAAAAACTTTCTTTAGCAGAGTATTAAAGGTATTTTAAATCTGCAGCATGTAGTTTTTAATAGTAAATACAAACATAATACCTCCTACAGTTCAGATGTCTGTTGTCTACAATAACCAATAAAGGATTTCAACATGCGAGTGGTGTGGCGGCGCGCCGCGTGTGCGACCCGGCCTCGGATAAACTTAATCTATAAATCAAGAACTGAAACTATTTCGTAATTAGATCGTATTTAGGATGGGGTACAACACCTTCGGCTCCTTGAGAAAGCGCCTCCCAAAGGGTCCGAAGGTAAAGGCTCTATTGCCTTTCAAGTACCTCTTTAACGGCTAATATCCTTGGTAAATGGATCTCAAATATTTTGCTCCATAACCGTTAGGGCTAAGCGATGTTGCCATGTTTATTGCTTTTCGGTACACTATCGAAGGGCTCTCATATTTATTTCATAATAATCAAATTTGTTATTATTCTTTGAGTGCATTGTTATTAAATACAAAACAAATAATAAGCTTTCGAGTTAAGAGCCTAATAAATAGGTGTATTTAACGAAATCACCTTTAAAAATAATGAATAGAAAAGCAAACATGTACGAAAAAATTAAAATCAAAACAATCGAGACGTAAAGCCTCTTAGCAGAGCGGCATTCTTTTATTCTGTGAAACGCTTTTGATGTTTGCGTACTTAGTGTTTCATAAGTTGATCCTGTTACAATGTCCAGGTAACGTGGCGGCACAATGGAGTCGGCGGGACGCTAACAAGATTATAACTTTATTTTGTAAATTAATAAAAAAAAGACGAGACGTGTGTTTAATTCACCCCGGCTCACCTGCCGCGGTCTACATGACGCTAATGATGACGTACATAGACAAGTAGCTTTTTATTTCTATTTATTGTTCGAAGCATGAAATTACTTTTCAGTATTCAGATTAGGATTTTTTTTTTCAATTACTTTATCGTTTTTTACAGAACAATATTAAATAGAATTGTAATTTTTGTTAGCTTTTTTGATTTATGAGATTATGTATATTGCTAATTAAGGTTTCTTAAATAAACAATACTTTATAATATAAACAGTGATCTGTTTACACAGTCACGTCCTGGCAACACCGGACTCACATATCATATAATCCTGTGCTAATGAAACGATAAATTCGTATTCTCTATGAAGTACATTTGTTCAATATTTCCCCTCAAGAGTGACGCACGTTGTCTCTCATTAACTTAATACCTTATGGTTTGTACTTTGGCAATATGTGCGAAATGAAATACTTGTGGAACTACAGGCTGTATTATATTAAATGATAAATACAAAAAAATATATATATTTTATTTTATTAAAGGAATTAACATTTCGAGAAAATATGATTTCTAGTAATAAGTACCCACAAATTCGTAATTACATGTACGTTAACAATTAATATAATTTTTTTTTAGTAATAAAAATATACTAAAAACATAAATATGATATAAATAAATAATCCCCCTGTATCTACTCATCATAAGTGTCGCCCCTGTATAATCGAGTTGTCGTAAGTTCGTCTCATATACGGACACTTGTCGTAATTTTATGTTCATATCCGTAAGCCGGGCGACGCGACGCTCCACGACACTCATTTACGAATGACGCAAATTAATCATTACATTACTCGACTTACATGAGTATATATATTTACGTCATCTGTTAGCAGTAGAACATTACAATAGTTTTTGATCTTTTATATATTATATTATATATGTTGAATGTTATTGTTGTCTGTTTGAAGAGTTCTAAAAGAGTCTTTATATGTGGTTATATTATTTGAAACTTATTCCTACAAATTGTGTTACAATTTTTAAATATAATCCTTGAATTTAATTAAATATTAACGTTATTGCATTATTAAGCATCACGTCTGTGGAAGTTTTCTGGAATATTCCTGGAAAATTTAATGTATTTTGACTGTTTTGATTTAGATCACGGTACATTAGGATCTAGAAATTCCGCGAATGGACTTTAATGATCCGGGTTGGACTTGAGGGTCCACCGCCACAAATGTGACTTGATTCAGGCACCCCGGGGAAATATATGAAAGAAGTTATGGGGCTTTTACATTAAGCACTCCTCGAATCCTCAAAGTTTATTACGTTTTTTATTTGATTTCAGAAACATATTTCACATTTTAAATATGTCTGCAAGGTAACGAGGTGTTTTCAATTTTGTTGGCTATTAGTTGGTCGCGCTTTCAAAACGGCACCCCTCGCCAACTAGCACCCTGTACCCCCGTCGGTATCTTAGAAATTAATCAACAGCGGCCACTGGTCACTTAGTTACTCAGCTGTATATTTGCCTATTCTCATTAATCAGGCTCACCTGCGGACTGGCGCGTCCTATTATCGTAACCCTTGCTCACCTACGATTGTATGATTGTGCCAAATCGGCAAGATAATGCCGCGTATTTACTCTGATTCTCGTCGTTAAAAGTTTGGGGCTGACGAGGGCCGTCGTTAGGCCCCTAATGGCCACCATTTGTCTTGTCCGGCCTCTAGTTGTACCCCGCTAATGAAATTATTGCCGCAACTATAGTAAAGGTTATAAATACCCCTGAAAGACCCGAGCGGACGCCACCTTGTTTCGCACTAATGGACCGGTCAAACTGTAAACTCTGTTATCAATGAAATTACAATTAGTGGAGGGGATAAAAATTACCGAGGGTCGGAAGTTGCATTTAGCCATGTTTATCGAGGATGTGAAAGTTATGCATGCTCCCTTCATTAAGGAAATAGGGACAACAACACCGCTTGTAATTATATAACACTATTACTTAAATAGGAATCTGTAGGTTTATATTTTTAATGATAACACTGAAAGTAAATATCTCTAAGTGTAGAGAACAATAACTGAACACTGATAAGGTGAACGTATGTGCGGTCACGTTGCAGTCGAAATGACACTTGCCGATGAGTTCGTACTTCTTGAGTATAAACTTGTGCGATATGAACACAATAAAGCGCGACTTTCTGAGTATTTCGGTAAATGTGTTGGGCAAGAATGCCATCTGCCTTGGACAATCAAAACTTTGCGGAATGGAATTTTCTGCTTAGCGTCCGTCGTATTGCTTCGGACAGCTCGCTCACCCATGTGCTGTCTTAAACAATCTATACAATATTCGTAGCCTTTTAAATAATAAAAATATCTATATAGTTATAGAAGCTGATACTTTTATTGCTGTCGATACTCTAACAATTCAGTAACTATTCATATAGAAACGTCAGTTGTTGAAAAAATATTTAGATATGCGAAGTATTGTAGGATAATACTTACAATCACATTACATAAGATATATGTAATGTGATTGTGAATAAACATAATATTATATATTTTTCAGTTCCTTTCTTTTCTTTTTTACAGATTCCTTTTGAATCCTTATCACGAATTAAAATAACAAATAGAATAAAGAAATTAATTAAAGACACTACAAAGTAAAATTAACAATTCATTCGGAGAAAAATAAATGTAAAGAGTTAATGATTTTCTCGTAAACAATAAATCAGTTTGATAAAACGTTGTTTGTGGAAGACCACTGCAAAGTGGCGGCCACATCAAAACGAATCATCGGCGCACCACAAAAGGGATCGCGACGGGAAATCGACGCTTTTATTGTTCCTTTACACAGTGAAAAAACGCTCATCTCCAAATACCCTAATCTTTCTACATCAAACGATACCAAACCTTGATATTACACGCGTCATTTGAACAGTCTCAAAGACATTCCTGAATGGGGAAAAAATTAAAATAACAAAGCGTACAATGGAAGTGCGGGGACGTACGGCGCACGACTGATTGACGCAAACAACACACACACACGCACACATTGCGACCAAGGAGCCTATTAAATTAAACATTCTTTATAAAATTATATTACCTCTATATTCTGGAATTTTATAATAATAATAATAATTATTATTATTATTATTGCATAGTTAAAGTTCCTTAAGAAGCTTCGAATGACATTACTACACTCAAGTTGAACATCTACGTAACTTAAAAATAAAATGCTATATTGCCCCTGCCTATTTAAAAATATTGCTTAGTTTGTATTGTTCTTTAATTCAAGCAATATAAAGAGACGGTAGAAGCGTTGCGGTACGTGCCCATCTATCCAGCCACTGCGGTGACACATGATGGATCAGCTCGCTGGCTTTTGTGCTCCATTTCCGAACGGTTACCTCCCAATACTGGGCGCCACCACTCACAGATTTTAAACGCATTCCGCCATTTTGTGGGCCATTAGTCGAAGTGAAAGAGGCTGTGATTATGATTGATTGCGCACACAATACCGTGAGTTGACTTGTTGAATGGGACCCTCACGTGTGCCGGCGTGCTCTTACTTTGTTGCAAACTTTGTAAAATATTTCGTTACTTTGTTTGATTACAAAGTTGTTTTTAGAATGAAGCACTTCGATAGTCACCGGGAGTGCGTCAGCTATTACGTAATTGGGAATACCTTATATAGACGAACGTTATATTGTTTATTAAAGTATGTATACGTGATATCAAATAAAATGTTCCCAATCGTGACTATCTATCATGGGTGATCTTCGTTTCTCGTTTTTACAAAGCGTTTATTATTACATATACTAAATTTGATTTGTTGTTCTTGTCGACTTGTAATCAATATTTTACCTATACTAATATGCTTTATCATAATAGAGTGAAGGTGAATAAATAAATCATTTCATTTTCTAAGAAACCCCGCAGTAACAGGAACATTTATATCTTTGAATATCGTACGAGAGACTTCAGTAGAAGTTTAATAAAATAAGGCGCTATATTGAATCGAACCAATGCACCCATTGTGAGTCCCGATAGCCGCTGCATTCGAAGCAAATCGAGAATGAACGTAGATTAACAATTCGAAACTTGGCTTTAAGATGTTAATTTCAAAATGCCTGGCTGGCTCGATACCCCACACTCATTGAACTTAGAACGTGAGAACCGACTCGTAGGGAGCCTTTGTTAGCCGACTCTAAGATAATATTCTACTTCAATTAATACATTTTCATTTTGTAATCTTAAAACGAAAACTTCATCTTATTATTTAACTAACAAAGAAGTGAGTATTCATTTATTCAAGTAAATACAGTAATGAATAATGTAGCTCGCCTTCATTATATTGACTTAGGTTTTACACTTTATATGAATACGTAATTGAGACGTAGTTGAATAAGTAAGATTTATATATAAACTAGTAATAAACTGTGTGGTTGAAATCCTTCTTTTATATTTTATTATTAACATTACCTATAATTTATATTTATAACCATACAGCATATTTTAATTTTCCACAAAAACGAACCCATATCAAATGATAATTCTCAGTGCGATCTTTTTAAAAACAAAAGTTTAAAAGTGATAGAATTTAAAAAGTAGAATTGAGACGGCAATTATTTTAGATCTCCACGCACGAGCGGGGCCGGCACGACGCCGGTACGACGCCGGGACGACGCCGACACATTGCACCCGCGGGACGCCGCAGTTAGTGCACAAAAAATAAGATTCCGAGGGGAAATCTCCGCTTTCTTGTGCACGAATGGCTGACATTGTTTCGTTTCTACCGCACAGTAGTTATAATAAATGACTTCATGCGGTACAAAGCGCCTGAGGCTATTTAATGTTACTGAAATAATTATTGTTATACAAAATTAGCTTTTTATACAACAACTGTGACAGTATCCGTCTGTCATATTTATACATTTTATATATACTAATTTAAATAATAGGATTAAATAAAGTTGCTCTTAAATCTAAATTCAAATGTTACATATTATTCAAGAGACGTCAAGAACCAAATGTCTTTTTTATAATCTGTTTACTTTCTCCCGCTCACGAGTTAATCCCCTTCTATGTATGTGCTGATGTTGGCACACGATTTTATAAGCTTTCTTTTTTATATTAAACCATAGCTTCAGGATTCATCTACATTGTAAACTAGTATTTTATAATCAATATTCGATATACACTTTATTACGATTATTTTTAATACGTATATAATATATAACAAATGACAGCTTCACACTCAAACATATAATACATATATGTCAGAACACACAACACCAATTATAATCTACGGAGATATAATAAATGTCAAATCCAGCTCAGTCGTTATCTCATCATATAAAATACTCCAGTAATATAATACGAGCTTATATAAAAGTATTATAAAGCTAATTCCTTCCGAGACGGAGCGTTTAACTAACTTTAACCGAACATAAAATTTTATTGACCCATATATGAAATAGTGAGACAATCTGAACGGAATCCGCGAAGCTTTTCGAGTCATTAGGCGCGTTTTTATTACTCAATGATAATAAACATGTCGTAAGATATCGTCTGAAAACATTCCTGAAACAACATGGAATGACTTCCCCCTTCCATCATTACATTATTGTTTTCACCATAATCGATTTGAATCGCTAATATCATTACTTTTCTACCTCAGTTATATGTTTATATACAATCTGTAGGTTTTGTGGATAAAATATTAAAATACTAAATAAAGAACACCCTGTTGGTGCAGGTTATATTTATTGCTTACAATTTTGCTTACAGCGGAAAATATTAGAGTACATTTTTCCGTCGAGCGTCTCGTAGAACTCCTAATTTCTAATGGCCCATTTGCCACTTTGTCAATTGCGCCAATAAATAAACGCTGCGACTGACTAACGGCCCCGTCTCGACCTAAATATCGTGTCATTCCTTTATTTGTTGCCTCTCCAACACTCCGACACTCCAACACTCCAAGACGACCGTTGGACGATCATTCACCCTTGTCATTTTTGTTTTCTTTTCTCCAACAAATAGATTGCTGTTTATTGAACAATATATTTACAGCAGTCATTTGATCTTATAATAATTATATATAGGCTTATGTTTGAAGATACACTGTAGTATGATAATGATTTTCCTATACATTTCGTTCACACGATACAGTCCGACTGATGAATAAATGAAGGAGTTCAGAGAAGTTCGACCCTCGCTGGCCTGCAACTAAATTATAGTTCACACATCCGATCTATTAATAACCGATATACATGCCTTTTGGATACAACATTTACTAGGGTCCATTATAAAACAGCAACACTTAAATACGACAGCCTTTAATTAGAATAAATTGAATCAAAAATATCAATGGCTATAACTCTATTGAAATGTTTTATTCCAATTCTATCTGCGAATGGCGTTGACTCCAACTGGCTGAAAGCAAAGTTTGAATATTCACTATTTTAGAACGCAATTGTTGTATCAAAGTTTTTAAGCGATGTTCGTGCGATTGACTAGTTAGTATATGCCATTTATAAATAAACACATATATGTTTTAGGAAAATATTTATTTATAACTTGCCAGGCTTTTAGAAGTTTACTTACATGTAGGTAGCCATTATTATATAAATTATTCAAATTTAGCTACCTACATACAGTTACCATTTCATTGAACTAAATACTTACATTAAAATAAATAAATACTAGTATTTATTTATTTTAATTATTTAATAATGAACATACAATGATTTTTACAGAGATATAGATTTGTAAACGACTTCAAAAGTTAAAAACTGAGTCGAGTTCAAATATGGTAACAAAAATAGTTAAAAAATATTATTGCTATAATTTGACTAAATATTTATAGTTAACACTGGTTAAGTTTAAAGAATTCTTTAACATTATACTTTTAATACCTTTTAAAACTAATGTGTAATTCTGATATAACCTTTGACGTCGATAAAATACCGAATAGCATGAGTAGTCAAAGTCGTTGAAGTGAGTACGGATCACTAAGCAATACGTTTTGGCAAATTTAACAAGTGGTCCAAAAAAAAATTAAAAAATAACCTAACGAAAAAGTCTATTCATTCGAAATTTATCACGTATTTTTTAAAAATATTTCAAAAATAGTGCAAGCATATTAGTAAGCTGGCTAAAAGTTATTTTGGACTAACAGCGCTTTTGTAATTAAGGAAAATAAAATAACGTCGGTGGCAATGTGTTACTTCAGTTCAGAACTAACGTTCAGTTTCTGAAGTTTTCCTCTGAAATCCCGTACATAAAAGCCAGTGTAAACTCATAGATGGTCGCACATCACTGTTTATTTAAAGCCAGTTCAACGAGTAATTTCCCTCTAATTTTGGAATTGTATTCAGCTCTTGATGTAGACTGCCACGTTCACTAGATTTGTTGGACACGTTGATTTCCTGCTTGTCCTTAGTCCTTAAATTATAGATGACAACGTCAGAGTTGGTCTAACATTTACCTGCATTTAGCCTTATAAATTTAAATGTTTACTAAATGTTGTGACAATTGACTGATAGGTACCTCCAAGTAAAGTAAACGTACGTGCTATGAATGTTCTATTTAGTATATGTATCCTTATTCTGCATCTAATTGATATTTAAAGTCAACAGTCGGGTCATAAAATTTAATTTAGCTCAGTCATCAGTCACGAGGCGGACTGAGGTCGCGTCACTGCTTCGGGAAGATAACGTGGGGTCAGACGGTGCACTAAGTTCCGTACTGTGATGAATGTGCCCTCAACAAACCTCAAATATGCCACGGGTGGGAGCTTACAAACTGTTTCAATATCCTACCTATACAGTTTATTAAAATGTCCATGTTCCACTTCCATATAATAATAACAAATCAAAATGGTGTTTTTGAGGAAATCAATTTATCTTTAAGTCGCTAACTTGATCATATTATTCATAAGTTTATTAACTTCCCCAACGGACGGTCCAAATGCAAACAAGCCGCGAGTAGCGATATTAATGATTCAGTAGAGTTCCTTGTTATTGAGCGGCCGTCGTGGTGAAGTAGCGGTTCTCCTAATTGTGATTATCTCTAACTAGGTGTTGACCTCCTCCTTGCTCGCGGCTGACCGATCAACATTGTAATGCAGGTGTAAAGGGTCACTTAGTAATTTAATTTAATTAAAACCCTTAATCTTGTGCCATGGAGTCGTACATAAAATGGATATATGTTTAGCCAGACTAACAATTTTACTGCTTTTTTTAAAGTCTCCTAACTTATTCGACTATATTGAAATATTAAAATGTTCGTACAAAGCGTGCCAGCTCGTTACACGACGCAGTATTCACCTTACACTCACTCCTCATTAAAATTTGTACGACAGCTTCTAAATTCTACTCTTTTCTCCGCACCTCCATTTCAATATACAGGAAAAAGTGGAAGAGCGCTGTGTACGGAGCACCGAGCAGGGTTGGCAAAACTTTTGCCTTCCCATCCCACGGAGGGGGGCAAAAAGTGTTGCCGACGGGTGAGCGCTTGTATTTATACCTATGTCAGAGAAAAGTTTTCCGTGTTGCGGGGAGGGGTGTGAGAGGCGAGGGTGGACGCATGCGCGGTGCTTCCACCGCAGCGCTGACGTGACAGTCCTTCGCAGGACTTTAGCCTCGGCACCAGGGTGCTACAGCTCGTTATATAAAATCACGCAATTTACGTAACTGCTAGTATTTTTGATGATTACTACAAACACACACAAACTGATATTTCATATATGCAGTAAAAAGCAATAATAAATATTATGACATTAAAAAGGTTTTGAGATAATATTAAATATAACTTGGATATTAGTTTGACAGGAAGACAAAGTAGAATATGCTTAGTAGTTTTTAATAAAATTTGATTAAACGTTCAAGAAAAGTAAGGTTTGCTAAGTATTATAAGAGATCGATCGATACTCCAACTCCTTGCCTGGGTGCTAGCTGCTGCAAGGGATGTCCTCACAATAATGAAATAACACACAGAACACTTTACCAAGTTTCTTGCGGCTGTATTATAAAATTCCAATCGACAGTAACTTACACATTAGTATTTACTAAAATATTATTTTTATCTTTATACTATAACTTGAATGCACTAAGACGCACTACGCCAGGGTCGATAAGACATGTGACGTACGTAGTCTTGATGACGTCACTAATCAGCACGGCGAAGGCACCGTCTATGAACTTGAAAACGACTCGCGCGCCACTTTCCAACGGATTTGTTTCTACTTGTTGTTACTCCGTTTGTTACCAAACTAAATTTGAGTTGCTAAACTAAAGTTGTAGATATTTAAAGAGAACTTTTTCTCGGAGTCAACGGCCGCTTCGACCGTCCGCGTCACCCAGTTTCAGAGTACCTACGGAGTTATGGCAGTTGTTCGTAAACTACTTGGACCAGCGGGCAGAGGGCTGCAGTTGGAAGGTCATGGCGCTAATTTGACCTTGCCTACAACTTCTGCACGGTTGTTCACCTAGTTCGATGTTCAAACCTAATTGCGTGTATTAACACAGGCTCATATGTGAGCGCGGTCCGAATAAGAATAGAGAGGACAACCAGTTCTCATGACCCCTTCTTTGTTGAATTATCTAAATAGCCTTTAAAACGACAAAAGATATCTTTAACTATTGATTGATATTAAGAAAGTAAAAACGAACATTTGAATAATAGCATTATATATATATATATATTATATAATACAACTACATACATCATTAAATTATTATAATTATTTCAAAATACACGAATTCCAGTATAACAAAACATTATTATCAAATAAAATTATCCGAAATTGAAAATAGTCGATTCCGTCGGACGGATCGAGACGAGTTAATTAACTGAATCTCCATCCCGTCAAAGGATTCAACAAATTGGCCACGACAAAATAATGGCGGGAGATAATAGCCGTTTAGACAGCACCAAATAACCGCCGTGGGCACAGCACCTGACTAACAATATTAATAAATTAATTACAGCCCAGTAAGGAAATATTAACCGGCCGCTTAATAAGCCATTCTCGAGGATACGCCACAATTAAATTGGGAGGGTCGCGGAGTCATTATTTATAAACAATAATATATCAAAGAGATATTTACAAGATGGCGCCCGCCGCAGCCCGAGAAATACGTCAGGGAATGGATTGCGCGTAATACGTTTCTTATTTTTATTATTGAATTTAATACTCGAAATAAATTTTATGAAAAGAAAATAAAGACATGATTAAGATTATATTGAATTATTTGAAAAGGAAGTAATTTAGATTACTAGCCTTACAAATTATACTCTAGTATCTACGAGATACAAAATTTATTAACAGTTTGTTTCAGTAAAGCCACAGCTTGCATTTCACTGAAATGGTTAAATAATGTCGCAATTCGTAACCAAAAAAAAAACTATAGCATTTGCCACCAAACTAATTATAAAAGCAAAGAAAATATGACTATTACGAGAAAACACAACTCGCTAGCTAGCTGTGTACTGGTGTAGCAAAACACGGCCCGGGCGGGTATTTATGGGTATATGACGGAAAAGTTTTGGAGCGTAGGAGCTAAAGCCATCGATTTTCAAAACTTTTTCATGGAAATAAACCTACTTTCGGTGTGTACGTGCGGCGTGTCTGTGTGAGTGAGGTCACAAGACTTAAATTGATTTTAAGTTGATTAGAAATTTTATTTCGGTCTAAATGGAAAGAAACAAATATCTGATTTACTTTCAAGTCACAAATGGAACTAAAAAATATATGAAATAAAAATATCTTTCAGTGATGGTTGCTGAATAGTGATTTTAGACGTTTTTATTCGTAAATAATGATTGTCTCATATCGGTATTAAGCTGGGACACAGTAGTTTCTCCTGACACATCATCTACGCGACTATCGACCGCGTGTATGAATCACACACACATACAAACCGTCGTCCTTGTAATGGGTCCGCAAAGGAAACTTTTTAAAACTTTTCCAGCGAGGCAATACGGTTCGTGTTCTCAGCCGTTATGTTTTATTTAGGCAACGTTTGCTATCTCCCTCTAGACCAGAAAACTCGCTTGTTTTAGAGTAAGACAGTCGTATTTTTCCCGCAAAAGCTTCCACCAGAACGATACGACTGCCTTGCCCGGGACACGAAGTAATTATTTATATTCTATCGTTGCCGTAGTATATTTAAATTTTAAATGTATCAATATATTTAAAAATAACTGACACATTATAAAATGAAATTCAGAATTCTATCTCAAAGTTAGTTAAATTAAGAATTCTTTCTCAAAGATCTATCCCTAGGAAATGCTAGCCTTTACTTCAACTTACCACCTTACCTTACCATATTTGTAACGTCGAGTTGTTGCCGTCGGCTTAGTTTTTTTAGCCGGAAGGTATATTTGGGAGTAAGAGTGCAGTCTCATGGTGGTCGTTTATCAAGATCGCCGTCTGATTGGGGCGCGGCTCAGCTGCGTTTTATTGCCAAATTACGTGCCCATTCAAATTTTAATTTATATTTCCTACAATATATTGAAAATTGATTTTTCGCTATAAGTTATTGAGAACCAATAGAAATTTTAAAAATTTCAATTTTTCATTTTGAATTTCGTATAGGCAAACATAAATTATTTAATCAATAATAAATGACAAATGAATAATGTTAAAGACCTGATTGTTTATTGATAATACGGTGGAAATATTTGAAGCAATTTATTAAATAGAACAATATTAATAAATCTCCCATTTTCATCTCGGCCTCATCCCAGCAGCACTCACCTAATCTTTATTCCTGTTTTAAAAGCGGGGCATTATCAGATATAAGTTGATGTAAAATCGCGACCGGTCCAACTTTCCTCCATTCTGGCTGAGCTCGTAAATTACCGTCCATTGTTTTATGTGTTCTCATTACATAGATTGTTTGAGGGGAGGATATTAATCCTGTTATGATTTACAAAGAAATATTTATTTTCGCAGCCAATCGAAATTACAAAACATCGAAAAAATTTATAAATACCAATAAACGGTACGAGATCTATGTAACACCCATAATAATGGCATTTTTGTATACCTTGTATATTATCAAAGTAATATAATATTAAAGCCACTTATATTTCGAGATGACTGTAGGTTATTTTATTTGTGTAAGTTTAAATGGTCTTTTTTATCGTTCCTGGTACGGAAAGCGTGCGTGTTCGCGTCGGATGTGGCAATCGGTGAATCTTGACGGCCAAATCTATCTACATCCGCACAGAAGAACGGATTTTACATTCATATTGGGGCCTTACATATCAAATTAGCACTTTACATGGAAAAGTAAAACTAAAAAAAATATTAAATCAGTCGAAGTATATACCATTTATGCACTTTCGACATTTTACAGGTTCATTGATTAGATTGTAAAAAAAATAGTGGGTGCGAGAATCAATAAAATCTTTGAAGGCGACCAAAAATGGTAATCTCTTGAAGCAAGGTCCGGAAATTCTGGCATATTATAAAATATATATCCATGGCAATTTCCCAAAGTGCGCGACCTTCTGTCGGGAACTGTAAGGGGTCCAGTACTCCTTCTGCAGTTCAATGGATCAAAGAATCAGCAGCAGATAAATTGACCAGTCTCGGTTATTAAACAGCAAGCTTTTGCATAATGATTTGCAATCACTGACTATACAGCTCTAATTATCTAGCCAGGTCTTAGGAAGCTGTATGACACCAAAGCTAGACCACCAGTGTTCCTCGAGTGTTTGTTGCAGCGCTGGTGGCACGGTGGAAGCTCGTCTTCGTAAATAACGCAATATTTTAAGTTTTCGATCTTCAGAACAAAACCATTATATTCAAAACACTATGTTCAAAACAGAAATATATACAAGAGCCTAAATTTTGAATATGTGAGAACTAATATATGTAGACTGCCTTATCAGTTAGGAACATAACTGACAAGTCATCAAAGTTCCACATTTAATTTAAATTGAAAATCGACAATCAGAGATTAAAATTATCTTACATGACCTTCTACAAACTCAATCCATAGATCAGTTATTAGCACTCAAGAAATTGATTGTTTTTTCTGTCCTTTGGAGCATATATTGGATTACGATCAATTATTCATCAACCGTTAGTAAACCAGTACGTATATTTGGAGCTGTGTTCATTTATTCATTTTGTTTATCATCTACATCCATTTTATTTAACAACCTCTGAATATGTTATACTAATGTAACAGTGTTTAAAACTATTTAAAATTTATTACTTAGTAAGATTATGCACAGATATGAATCACGATTTACATATAGGAAGTCCGGTGCGCGTACAGACAAAGGGAACGCTTAGCGCAATGCACTCACTTCATGAACTTCATCACAGTTTATCAAATATGAAATCCAAACCATTGCGGGATTGTCACGTGCGCGTAAACAACAGACCCGATGTAGCATACCTACTAGAAATTGATTCCCGTTTATGTTACTTCGTATGATACTTTTATTTTAATCAAATCTAAAATAGTCTCAATTATTTTGTATAATATATTATTAATATTGCAATAAGGCTAAGTATATTAATTGATATATTTTTTTATATTATTATCGGCTGCATTACCGTGAGTACAATATTTTCAGGATTTATTTCGTCCCTGTAAAGACGGTGTCACGAAACGCGAGCGCGGCTGCAGTCGCATAAATAAGAACACTAATTAACATTCGTCGCAACTCGTGTTCTAGAGCCATTTTCATTTTATTACTTACAATATCTGTTACGCTGAATATATTGCTTAGAGATACTGTTTAACGTTTTGTTTCATTCATATATGTATATAATATATTAAAATGGTGGCGATTGCTGTCACTGTCACTGTCAAACAAAAGAATTTTAAGAACTAACTTTTTTAAGAACAATTTTAATATTTTATAAAATTAATATTCATTATAAACAATATAAACTTAAATATTTGATTAGAAGTGATATTGACCATAGATTTTAAAAATCGAAATTTCGTTTTGTATTATCTCATAAATCCCTGCAGCAGACTAACTGTACATTAAACTACAGCAGTCTTAACAAATTGTATTATATCTAAGTAATGTTGTGATTTACCTTTACCCGTATCTCTATATCTGTTTATAATAGAGCCATAATTTTCCTAACATGACAAATACGCACAAATTACTATAAAATTACAGCAGGAAGTATAGCGACATTTAGCATCACGTGCGTTGTGTAACTGCCGTTCATTAGGGTAGTGTTGACAGTGGATGCGTGCGCGCCGCCCGCGCCCGGCACCGCCCGCCACCGGCCCGCCACCGGCCCGCCACCGGCCGTGACTAATAAACAGAGACTGCCTCGAACCAACTTACCTTTACGAGACTCACCTCTTTACTACTAAAGCTTTAAAGTCCATTTTTTATTGGGTAATTGCAAAGTTATTTTTGTTTATCGTATCGTAAGTGATATCGACCAAGTTGATAATGCCTTTGCTATATGTCTTCATGCTCAGAACTTAAAGAATGTTTTTCCATGACAGCTAGAAATACCTTGAAATTAGTTTGAGTTGTAATCGCAACCACTTCTGACGAACACTTATATCATGCCTTTGCCCCGAATTGAGCGGTTCCTGTCAGAATTCACATTGTCTACGATCGCCTACGATTTATATGTGCGTGGGAAATTATTTCTTCATTTCCTTTGATATCTAAATAATATCAAATATTCGTGTTTGATAAAACAATACTTATGCGTTATTTATTTGAATTATTATTTCACCTTTAACTTAGATTGAGTTTGTAACATTGTTATGGCAACACTCAACGATACGCGTATATTAGTTTATGATAAAAAACAATAATCTGATGCGTTCTAGATTAAAGATTGCGAAGTTTTATCGGAAGACACAGCCGAGCACCTTGCGGCTCCTCATCCCGCAGTAGCCCGAGGCAATTAAAACGGAAGGGGTAGTGGTATCATTAAACGGGACGGCGGCGTCTTAACAAGAATATAATGCAATTTTAAAATAATCCCCGCAAAAAAGAAATTAATGCAGGCACCTCGCTGGATTCTCTTTTTATCTCCTTAATTGGTTTTCACATCTTCTAGTGTAAAAAATATCGTGTTCTTTGTAATCTCGCGCGATGTTTTAATAAATATAACGAAGTGAGCTCCAAAGGGGGGACTAAAAAATATTGCTGCCTTTAAATAAACCTTCACACTTGAAAGATCAACGCGGCTACTGGCGCGTTCAAGATTTATTGGGAAATAATTAAATGCGCCGCCCGACGCCTTCAAAGATAGTCATTAAACTAAATTAACTCAACTTTCTACCATTAATGAGTTTTCAAATATAAAAATAAGACAATCTTTTGTATTTAAAATGTTTTTTACTTGAAAGGATCATTATATTACTTATATTGCTATAAATATTGATAAACCAATACAGAAAAACAATACCAGAGCTTCAAATTGAATGTAATGGGCACAGATTGACAAATGTTTTTATTTGTCGCTTATGAGCCAAGTTCCTGCGTTTTTCATCGACCAATACGATTGTATCCAGCTTTATCTTTCCTTAAGAGCCTCTTAGCCGTTTTTATAGTCAAAAGTTTGTTTCTTTTTTAGTCTTATTTCGACTGCAAAATAGTTTTCCCTCGATAATGTTCTTAACTGCTTTCACAGGGATAGCTTTTTTATTTAAATTCCTAAATACTTGCGCAAATTTCTTTCTTAAAATAATTATTTCAACTATGAAGAGCCACTCGAGTATTAAAAATAACATTTCTGTAAATTGTTAGATTAAGTATAATATAATGTATGATTTTGTTTACGAAGGATTTATTTTTGATACTTTAATGCATGTGTATCCCTTATCTTAACTTCACAAATAAAATCAAAACACTTCGGGACGACGTAGAGTAATGTAATCCACTCATAAAACCTCTATTAATCCTCTGCAGTGTTATGTCATCAACGGTAGCCGAAATTTTAATCACCCCCTATCCCCCCTTAACCCCCTTGACGCCGCAGGGCTCCGGACGACCGCCTTACACGATATTCCCATTACTTAGTCCATGGCGATAATAAAATTTAATATAATACTGAGGAAACGGATGCAACCCACTGGCAGACGACAACCGGCCGAGCGCTGCGTATGAATTTACAGAAATTAAGCCCTTCAACAATGACAACATTAATTAATTAATTAATTGTGAATTGTAATCATTACAGTCCCTTAATAAGTTATTATAAAAGAATATATATATTTATACACTTATATGTCTTAATACATTAGTAGGATATAATCAAAATATCCGTCATCACCGATTTCTCTTAAACCTTTTCTGTTCAATCTCAACACAAAATAAACGCAAAGTCGGAGAGCGAATGTTAACATTGAACATTCTTTGTGAAGCAATAAAACAAACTCGAGCCACATCTGACTTCAGCGTGGAGCCGCGGGCTGTCGAAGGGTTAGGTGTATCTTTTGTGCGTCCATCTTAGAATAGGGGTCTGTTGTACCGAGAAAATTGAGAAATGGACCGGTTAACTTCGTTACAGCTCCCTGGTGCTACTGGATTACGGAGCGGGTTGAATAAAAAATATTTTGTTTTTACTATCGAGATGTACGTTATTTATTGGATGCACTTGGCAAGGGATAAAATGTTCAAAAACACTGCTTCAGACTACAAAACTGATTACACTAAAATTATTCAAATACAATGCTCATTAGTTAACCTGTCAATTAGTAACTACAGAAAGTCAAAATAATTCTATTCACTTAAATAACACTTAAACATTATAAGGAAAGCAATTAAAAAGCTATTTAATTTATATTCAACTGTAATAACAGAATAAATACAAATATTTAATTATCCATGAGTGCCGAACGCAGGTAAGTTAATTGGCGAGTTGCAAAGGTTCAGCGAGCGAGAAGTTCTACACTTTTAAAACTTGGATGCAGTAAACTCATTAACCGGAGTGCGGAGCTTATTAGGTAAGGTACTATATACTGTACAATACACACTATACACTATACAATACACACTATACACTATACAATACACACTATACACTAAGCACACGCTGCCTATAGATATAGCACTTACACACGGCTCAATAACTCAAAAATAATAAAACGTTACTTCATTTTTGTCTACAATGTCTATGATTTTAAGTCGATTTGTATTTTGTGATCTAAATGTCTAGTCTCTTCAACGAGTATTATAAATAAAACAATAACGTATTATTCAAACGTACGTACGTACTTCAGACATTTAGTTCAAAGCACTGTTTGCTTTTGGGATGCAGACGTCATAAATCATATGAAATCGTGTAATTAACTATACACTAGCAGAGATAGAGATAGAGATAGAGAATAGTAGTGCTTTGGAAATTATAAGAACTTTGCACATGACGAATAAATTACTTATAAGGTCCGTTAACATTACATGTCTTAAATGTAAATTATAACTTATTTACTGAATACTTCGGCAAATTAGACATACGCTTACATCTTATATTCATCTAAATACAACGTTAAGTATATATATGTACCTACTTGGACTGGCTACAAAAACTATCTCTATAGTATACCATAGTAGAGAGCCTGGCAGTAATGAGCTCTGACCATTAATAAGATTATAATGATTTTCAATACTAAAGTACCATTTAAAACCATCTGTCATATAGTCGTCTGAGAGCTACTCGTTATATAAAAGATCAAATCGCTTATGACCGAGTTAAAATTACATATTGAATTGTGCTTATCAAATAAACAATAAAAAGCATTATCTCAGTTACACTTTAAATACTCGGGTATTAAAATACATCTTAGTGTATTGAAATTGAAATAAATTGAATTGAAAATTGAATGGCATTTGAAACAAACAATAATAAAATATTTAAATATATATAACAATTTAAAACTATGACACTATATTTACAATTACCTCTTCTGATATAATTTATGTCTTTATATCTCATAGTAATTATTTCTCATTAATCTCAGTAACAACAAGTCTGAGAAAATGTATTATATTTCTAGGTATAAGTAACATTCAACAGATATTAAAATGCTTTTTGTATAAAATCCCAAGAGTTATTTTTAGTTTCATTCTTATAACTTTGAAACGCTGTCTTAAAAATACAACCAACTAAATAAAATATATCAAAATAACATTAAGACCAAGTGACGTGGGATGTCAGTGAGTCCTTCGCTGGATGTTGACGGATGTCGGTCCGCTCCTAGAAGTGAAGAAAAGCAAACACCTCACAGGCTCCGGCTAATCGCTTAATCAAAATTTATTCCGCACTTTGATTTTAAATTTGGGACGCAACATTTATTACTGGGCCCCTTCAGCAACCCTTCGAGGGCGGCTTCATTATCGCGGATTAAGGCTGCGGAATATTTTATCGATCGCATCGACGCCAGTATTCATTTTCAATTAAGCGCCAAGTGTTTTATTAAGTTGGAGCGGAATTGATGAGTTTCGCGAACTTATATTTACAATGGCGTGCGTGTAACCGCGGACTCTGCGTTCCACGAATAATGACTAACGTTTTGGATATATATACTTCATTCTATATATTTTTTAATTATCTTTGAGATCAGTGTATAATAAACAATATAATAGAAAGATGTATTTGTGATTTATAAGACAATTCAAATCTATAATAATTTTAAAAAACCTCCCAAGTCTAACGTGGATCAAATTGCAATTGCATTCAAACCAACGTTCCGTTTAGTTTTCTAGGTTTCAAAAATCGATATTCAATTCCAAACAAGATTCCGCAAAACAAGTCGAACAGATAAATTAGACGTTCTTTAACAAAGCACTGTTGGAGCGGTGAATGCTGCGAGGTGACTTCAATTTCCTGAGCGGCCCCGCGGCCCCAACGTCAAACGTGGAACTTTTGAAGGCTTTTGCGTCATAAAATCCACTGCACCGTATTTACACCATGAGCAAATAGGCTATCATGGCAACACAGACGAGCGTTATCTTTGAGAGAATTTCAACATGTTTTTATTTGTGATATTTTAAATTGACCGGTCGTACATTACAAAAACTAACAGAACTAAAAGCACTGATTGATAAATCATATTTTTTCAATTAAATAAAAAAAAAACAAAATTATAATAGTAATATCCCGAGGATTTTAACAAGTTTTATTGTTATATTTATTTGATTTAAATATGGGTAAATAAATATAACTGCCATTCAGCGTTCCTCCCGTCCGTTTACTTCTCCTCGCTACACTTCAACAGTCGCTGGTAATAGGGCTTCAAACGCTGCACGGTCTTGATCTAATGCAATTTCCTTTGCAGGTGTTTCATGTACTATGAGAATAAATTATTTTTTGTATATTTATTTTACCTACTTCTAGCGGCATAAGCTTTAGAAAATTTTAATATCTTAATGACTTAACTTTTTTTATTATTCGGATTAATCAACCGAAATAATGGCTTTAATATTTCACTGCAACACTACTTTCTACGATGTATGTGTTGAAAATAAACCACAAAAATAATATTACACATTTATTTTTGATTCCATACAAACTCTATCTCACGATAGATTTTACGCTGATATTTTTAGAAGTATAATTAACTTAATATTTACGATGTAGTCTGAGAGCTGTCAGAATATCTCGTTACCGCGTTTACCTGGGTGGCTGGTGGCTGGTGGCTGGCGGCTGGCTGCGCGGACGATATCCTATTTGTCTGACGAGACGAGGCGAGTATAAACCAGGAGTAACTTTTCACTCTCCGCCATCGCGGCTTTGTCTAATCAATAACTTAATGCGTGTTGCATTTTGCTGTTCTGTTTAGAGACGTGTTGTTAAGGGTAATAGCTGATACATTTATTAACACGACGCCTTCTCGATATATTATATAAACTATAGATTATGTGTAGTATATATCTAAGAAAATATTATTAGAATTAATATGTTTTGTATAAAACACTTTTTTGAAAGATCTTTTTAGATAATTAACTGCCATAAGGACTAAAGTAAAAACAAATGTTTTGTGCTATTTTTTTTTAATTGGAAAGAAATATTAGAAACTTTACATTGAGTCTTATATTTTAATAATTCATTGTTTATTGCGATAATATGACAGACACTTCACAGTTAATGAAACTGTGAAGTGCGGTAATGTTGAATCGCTCTCTGTCCTAAATAAAAAATAAGCTAAAAGGTATATCAGGCAAGCAAAATGATTTGAATTCGTTGCGAGGCTCATTGTCGGCGTTATAGCAATAGAGTCCGCCTTCACGAAAACTTTCAAAATGCCCTCGCTCCGGCCTTTATTAAAACCTACGGAGCATATTGCATAACTGACAGCAATAACTAAGGCGACCTCCACACCACGCCACACCACACCACACCACACCACACCACACCACACCACACCACACCATACCACACCACACCACACCACACCACACCACACCACACCACACCAC
Organism: Dircenna loreta; assembly: GCA_963555665.1. Lineage (NCBI taxonomy): Eukaryota > Metazoa > Arthropoda > Insecta > Lepidoptera > Nymphalidae > Dircenna > Dircenna loreta. Next base: position 15,181,775 of record OY743098.1, read on the forward strand.
ACCACACCACACCACACCACACCATACCACACCACGCCACACCACACCACACCACACCACACCACACCACACCACACCACACCACACCACACCACGCCGCTACGAATTCAATATTCAGCGTGAGTTGGAAAGTTTTATTATTGCGGCGTAAATATAATGAGTGCAGGTGAGCTGATGCTGCCTCTGCGGGGATTTACTTCGACCGTTAAGAGACATCTAAATTAGCTTACGTGAGTCTCAAATACATATGAATATTACCATTTTCTGTTATTAAATATAATTTTATCAGAAACCAGTTATGTAAAAAAATCTGCTGAATATTCAAACCCGTGATTATTTTATTGAACACTTTTATACATTTTGTAATATGAATGCAATCCTTGAACATCTAGTTTTATAAACGACTCTTGTTATTTATAGTTAACAAAAAATATTTCTAATGTTTATAGGCTTTTAAAATACATGAAATATTATTTAAAGCAGCTCTACATAAATCAACCAACATCCGACCTGCGCATATTTCATACTTAATTCTTCCTGGTTTAGGTTCTTCTTTATGAGCCGTCAATCTTTTCGTAAGTTTACTAACACCTGCATTTTCAGATTTCTTATTTGGAAATATTATATATATATATTATAACATTTAAAGTAATCGTATAATTATTAAAATTAAACCTGTCCGTCGTTATGTTTATTATCTGTTATAGATCTTAATCTGTTTTTATAAATTCCATAAACTCTCAGTAAAATAAAAATCTTATTTTTCCAACATCCTTTATCAAATAGGTAAATAACAAATCGTCCCTCTATAAGGGATATATCAAAATATATCTTATTCAAAGCGATGAAATATATTTCTAAATCTGTTTCAGTTTGGTAATAAATCTATTGTTTGGAATCTCAGCTGCAGCATCCCATGGCGCCCATAGATTGCAATGTAAAGACGTCAGAGATTCCCGCACGTAAGACGTTTAACCTTTAGCCAAGGCTAATATTTTCAAACACACACATATACATACACGTAGTAAAACATATTAATGTATATAGCACACACATATATAGTTAAACATATTATTTGATATTATGATTAACTTATATATTTGTGTAAATATTTCTATCACTGTAACGTAAGAGAAGTTATATTAATGTATCTCTATCTTTATATATGAATATAGAGTCGTGCGTGCTGTAGTGACCAAATATGTTTTGTAGAGTTAATTCTGATAGTTCAATTGTGGTTAAAAATGAATCTCGTTTGAAATTAAAATGATATAATAGGTACGTCCCATGTAAATGACGGTTTCACTACAATTCGAATAAGTTCTGCAGCTCTTTGATTTTCAAACTCGCACCCCGTTCACGCTCACTAATTTTCTTGTTCGGACACAATTTCATGGACCCCTCATAATAATAATTTCGGGAAACTATTATACTCTACCATCCTCTTGCTAGTAATTAATTTTGCCTAAACCAGAACAATTGAAGCGTAAAGATTCGGTGAGCCTCCATGAGGACTTTGGAAAATGATAATTAATTTTCAATGAACTCGTGTATTTTTATTAGAAAATGTTGAATTTAATTATAATTTTGATGTAGAGTTTTGTTAGCTACAAATATTTTCGCTGAGAGCTCTATTTCATTTAAACCAAAATACATGTATTAATATGCCTATATATATATATATGCATTATGGTGAATAATGAGACTTTAATATGTGTACTTATAAAAGTTTACCACAGTAAATAAATCAACAACTTCTTTAAATCTTAGAATCCGAATTTACCATTTATATTATAAGCTGTAAGTTACATTTGCCATTTCCTAAGCAATGCCAACATATGCAATAACACGACATACGGACAAACTTCAGAGAACAAAGCCGCAGCTCGCCGACTCTACCTAGCTATTATAGCACTGTCGAATTCATTTACCCCCATCGTATACTATTTAACTGAACTGATTTAATTTACATCATTTGAAAGTAATGATTGGAGACATATTTTAAAAAACTATTTACTAATATTTACTAATTTTACTATTTTTAATTTGGTTTTATATAAATTTAATTTTAATATACATAAACATGGAATACCTACAATATACCTATGTTACATGGCTGACCGCCTACTGGCGCATTCTCACCTGAGGCCTGACTTCCTAAGACTTGGCAACTTTGACGTCTGCTGCGAATAGTAAGATTTGAATCGATAGTTCCGGAACAGGCGTCAATAAATAAACTTCCTTTTCAATAACTTGTGACCACAATATAATGTAGCTGAGTACTAATGTAGGTCAAGTGATAAGTAAATCATTCTAGTGAATTTTATTTTCTGTTACTTATAAGGTCCTTTATAGATTTATCTCAAATAAGCCATGGTTAGTATCTAGAAAACCTAAATTGTTAATTTTTGTATTTATATATATCTAGGTAGTTTAAATCTGAGAGCACAAATATAATTATAATATCGCAAAAGAGGACCAACTTTGTTAGGGTTTTTGCATTATAATTAAGTACCGGAGCCACACCGGCACGTGAGCACGCTCGCCATAAATACACCAAGAAATCGGGACTATCCCCATAAATTCCTCTCGTAAAAGGCTCCGCGATTATGCTAGAGGGTGGTATTAGCAAAGTTTGTCCGATAGGGGGGGGGGGGGGGGGGATTGGTTCTCCCTAATACATTTTTCGTTGATGTAACACGATTTTCCGACGTCTCCCGGTTACGTGATGGATTAAGGAGCTTGGTCTCACCACCATCGGATTAAGATGGGCCTTCAATATTTAGGGCATCAGCTAATATACAATGTTTGCTTGTCAACAGACTCCGAGTGCTTATCATCTGTAGGTAAATGTATCGAATGTAAGAGGATAAGAAAAACGTTTTTCCACTGATTCGCTCTACTCATATCAGAGCTGTTTATATCGAGCTAAGAGTATTAAGACACAGGTATGTTTTAATGTTATTGAAAATCAATTTGTAGTGTGTTTATTTAAATTCAATTTATAGTGTAATGTGATAAAATAAATTGCCAATGTGATGGTTTCAAATCCCTCAACCCCTTCTTTAATATAGCGCACCTTTAAATATACTTTATTTTACTTTTCCACGGCTCAAACAATAATCATAAATACATTACACGCGATTGGAGATGTGAGCCTGTTCGTAAACAACGCGCAGTGTTATCTACCGTCAGATGTATTGTCAACTTTATATTAAAGCAGTAGGATTCATTTTACAATGTCTATAAGTATGTAGTAGTAATACACTGTGTATACTTTCACGCTATTGCCTATCTAACTTTGATGAATTCTAATAACAATGTTTTTTTGTAAATACTGTATATTGCACACATAACAAATATAATACAATTACGATACATTTAACTTATTCTAATAACAACAAAATTACTATGAAAATAAACCAAACTTTGTTATCGAGGGAAGTAAAATTCTGCCCACATTGTAATTTTCATACCATTTTCTCCTCTGAGAGATTACAGAGTGTGGTTTCAAGTAAAGCTTCTAGTAATATAATAACAAATAATAAAATATTGCAAGTTTCCTTAAATTAGCTGCGTGTGTTTTATATTATCAGCAAATGTTAATTGGTATAAATTTTAACTAATTTCCCTTGCATCCAGAGTGGCAGCCCCCCGGACGTATAAATACTGAATAAGCAGTAAACTGTATTACTTCGACGAACCCTTTTCACTTGGCGAATTAGTAAAAAGCTACTGGGGAGTGAAAATTTTAACTTAAATGCTCCTGTAAGCTTACGTACCTGAGTGTGTTTGACAGTCCGAAGTGATTACATTGCAACGTCTACCCTTCCTTCCTTTGTTTGTTTTGATTCGGTTAAATTTGATTTGCGACATTTTTACGTCGTACTTAACCTAACATGTGTTGTTTGACATTCAAGTCACTTAATTGTTTCGTGGTGGTATTAAATATTTAGTTTAAATAGCAGTTGTCACAGCAGTTTGAGTTATCGTTGATTTCGTACCGCTCGTAACCTAGCACAACGCATGCCTTCATTATTACGCGTAATTAAAAATGCCAACATACTCGCAGACAGGCTCGGGGCTCGTCTAATTAGCAAAAAGTTAATAAACAGACGTACGGGCTGACAGTGACAAGCTCCCGTGAAAATGCCAAGATGAAACACATTTAATTTGCATACTCATTACCTTCCACATACTCGTAACTAGCGCACGGCTGCATGACTCCGTGGCCACGCTCAGGAACTCTACTGGGACGTATTCTTATCTTAGAGGTATATTAAGAAACATAAATAACATTTTAGCCAGAATCTAAAAAGAAGCCCAAAAAAAGAAGTAATATTAATCATTGACGCCACTGACGATTCAGATAAACTTTGATTCTATTCTCGAGTTATCAGAAAATTAAACATGTTCTTATGTTTATTTATTCACAAGCCAAAATATCGAAGGGCAACCTAGCTCTAGTCTAAGTTGAACTGAAACAACACACCACCCCTTCAAACAAAGTCATTAAGGTCATCTCACACTACCCGGCCAGCGAGTGACCATCGATCTGTCAAATTAGTCGCCCTTACGATCGAATGCACGAAGCGAAGACGCGCACTGCTAACGAAGCCAATCAGAGCATACGTCATTCAATGGATAATCTATCATAATGACATCGATTTCCCATCTGTTTGTAGGGGTCGCACATTGAGCCAGTTACGTCATGTAAAGGTCGGAACGGTATTTAAGGGGGCTATTTAATAGGTATGTAACACGATATAAAGAAACTAAATCCTATGGTACGATTATAAAACAAAAACAATTTCATTTATATTTAACAGCACTGGCAGTAACTTTTATGATAATTTCCGTATCTCACGCGTCAACGCTAACCCGCAGCACGCCCTGCTACGTGCCTAATAAGACGCTCTGTGGCCGCTCATTGCCAAACGCGCAATTAATGTCGCGTCACACATCAGTCTGGAGTGCACTTTATAATTACACTTGACATTGTCGCGTACATAATGCAAGTGGTTTCTTGAATGAGAAACTCAAGTCAAACATAAATGCAATCAAACTATTTTAATACTTACTTCTCATATTATTTATTGATAGCTCAATCATAATTCAAAAAGCCCTTGTCAAACCTGATATTGGATCTATTTGGAACATTATATCTTAATAAAATAATAAGAAACTCGTTTTCATTTGGAGTGTACATTCACAGTATCTTAAACTAAGTCACTCATCCCTAATGAAGCGGCCGCTGACGTCGAGCTCTATAATGGTTTCCTCTCTGCCTTTGTCAAGACTTCGCAACTCTTACAAGAATAACTAGGAGTGACTACCAACCGCCCCAACTTACTCTGATTCTCTTAAGCGGTTATATTCATTGTTATTTGAAATAGAAAAACATTTCATAAATAAAATACTTTTTTTTTATAACATCTTACTGCGTATTTTTTTTTTTTGTGGAAAGACTGAGTTAGTTGTTTAACACTAGATACTTCAGTTAAAATACTTTACGTTCCATATGATGAAGAATTTCTTATCCATCCAAAATTAAATCTTTGAACAGTTGATATAATTAACCAAAAAATACAGCTACATTACCCTAAATCATATATATATATAAACACAACGTGTTTGTCAAATCTTTAGAAACACTGCAAAGGAGACGAATCCCAGTTTATTTATCCCTTCGTAAAATAAACAAGGCTATAGTTCTTGACGACTTCTTCAGATTCATTCCATGCGATGATACGTTCCTGATTAAATACGCCCGCTGTTTGTATAAGACGTAATTAAAGATGTCGCATCTCACGGTTGCGACTCAAAAGAAGCTTCATTTATTAATTTGTTAGCTAATATTTACTTCTAATAAATGTACGTGCAAACTTATTACGCCTCCTTTGAGATGTACGGGATGGGATACGGTCGGTACGGGTAAATTATAATTCATTAAATAGACTACTTCGATTTTTATTTTAAACAAATAAATTAATGATATCATCTTTCTTATCCTTATTTAAAACTAAAATATTTACATAAACTTTATACCAAAACTTCAGGAATATAATTACAGAGCCGTCACCTGCGAACGAGGCGTCTGTATGCAAATCTTCCGCTGAAATTTTCTGCACCTTATTATAAGAATGCGAAAGTGTTCGCAACGAGCGCCGATGTTAAGATATCGCTTCATCTGATAATACGCCCTTCCAATTTCCGCGTTTTCATATATTCGCGAATAATATTTAGGGTGAAAATATTGGGCATAACTAATTTATTCGCTATTTCTCGGATGCGGAATGAAGGTGTGCACAATATATTTTAATAACGCGCTCTCCCGAGACTCCTGTGATACGGATAACGAACTAGGAAACGCGATTTTTTACTCGCGCAGATGGTTGCCTCCGTAATTTAAAGAGAAACTTCGACGCCATAAATATACATTAAGCCAGATACGCTGATTAGATCTAAAATATGTTCACTCATTACGTGATCGAAGCATTTATCACCAGTGATTACAGAGCCAATGATGGAAATGGTGCAAAAATTAAATTAAAAATATATCCATTTTATTGATATTGTGGTTTGGCAGTCACCTCTTCCTGTGTTGCTTTCGTTACGGAAATATGACGGGTTGGTGCGGTATCAACTCAGGTCGCGCCCGCAGATTGGATCGAGTTAATTTCGCTCCACAAACAAATTGACAAAGTTTAGAACGGGGCATATTTCTTCGCCCACCACCCCGCGCTCGGAGACTCTCGCTGGCGGAAATTAAATTTTACATCCAAACAGACACTTGCCACTGAACACGTGCCGCAACATGCGGTGACGAGTCGGTTGCCACGCAGTCTCTAATAACGTTATTAGATTGTCCTAGCGTTAAAAATTAAAAAGATTAAGAGGAATTGTTTAAAACCCTTTTGTGTAAAGTTAAACAATGAAGTAGAATAATTTACATTTCCCAGACAAGCAAAAACAATGTGAATAATGTGTAAAATGTAAGTACATAAACGTTTACGGATTGGCAAAACTAATCCTTGCGCACTATCAAAATTGCAATTAAAAGCCCATTTGGAGAGCCCGACGGACCTGGGGGTCACCTCGAGAACGCACGAATTGGCCATTAGCGGGCGCTTCGGACCTTGTTTACACCGCGCTTGCCCTAATGACGACCTTTACTCTTCCCTTCGTTAAGGCGAGCGAAAACCTCACACTAAAAGGCGTCCCGACTGGACAGAGGCGTGAGGTAAAGCCGTAATACAAGAGTGGGAAAAGGACAAAGGGTGATAGCTTTCGGATTAATGCCCAAGTACAAGGCTGTTAAAAGGCAAGCCGAGTGAGGCAGCGCCGGGGTTAACAAGGTTATTACGGGATCATCCCCAGTAACCGCCGCCGTAAAAGTGTTAATTATGTTTAGAAAATTGACTAATTTTCTACGTACATATGTTAATTAAATTTATGACCGGAATTGGTATTAATGATTCTATAAGGGATTACGGAAATATTTCTATGATATTTCTTACAGGCTTAAACAATCTGGGATACTGGGACAATACTGGGATTCAACAAGCCGATGTAAGAGTTTCAGTACACAAAATAATATGTTTCTCAGTATATATTGGACTCCATGTTCCTGTGTGCATTTAGACCATTTTGACCACGAAAGTAAAATATTCTTCATATTAAAGTAAACAATCGGTTATTTTAACACAGATGTTATTTATAGTGTATGAAAAGAGAAATTACTTTCAATATTGTGTATAAATTACGTTAATCAAATGCTAAATAAGCTACCAATATCGAATTATCTTAAAACGTACTTAACACTTATTTAACTAACTCGCGACGCAATAATTCTTCGAATTAATAAATTATCGTACACCACGTGTGCAAACTAGCTATAAATTCATGCATTAGGTGAAAACCTTCATTACTTAAGTTCGTAAAACCCTTATCCCATAACGTTAATAACACAATTACTATAAATCTATCATCACTGAACAAACACGGTCCGAATCTCAGCCTAAGCTAATACATTTTGTCCACACCCGTATTCATACTTAACGACTGGGGAGTAGTATTTGCTAAGCACACACGGCGCCCGCACGAGCGCAATATAACCTGAAGATGGCCGGGTCGAGCCCCCGGGTCCTTCCCTAACCCGAGAGGACAGTAATTACGGTAGGCAAATTAAGCAGTAAGGGGCCAAGCAGCCCCACTATGTCCATCTTTGTATGCCGGTTTATTTTAGGTTATTCGTCGTCTTATTACAATGTAGCCCTCCCCTGCGGCGCGCTCGGAGGTGAGCGGACGGCATCAGAGTTTCATTACGGTCTGTCGAAAACAATCCAGTCTAAATATCTATTCTTGGGTGCGCGCACTCCGAAATTACATTAGTCTGAGGTGGCGAAGGCTCGACTCAATTTGTTTGGTCGTAATAACGCAACGCTATCAGGCTGGCTATAATAAATGAGCTATTGTGAAAGCAAATCGGAGGAAAACGGTTTTACGCTGTCTGCCCGATTTTATAGTTGCCTTGAAGCTTCTAAGTTTGGGGAATTGTCTATTCGTATGAATATATTACTTCAAATGAATATGAAGCAGCAATGAAGTGAATATAGAATTTAGGCTTTGTTATAGAAACAGATAGAAATGTATTACAGAGCTAAAGTTGCGATGGATATTGTTAATAGAATATATAAATACTTATTTAATTACTAATAATTAATAATAACTAAATTAAAGGCTATTAAATATAATATAAAATATTGATAACAGTTCATGTTTTTTTATATTTTATCGTTTTCGATTTAGCGTTGTTATTATCAAAATTAGTGGGAGTTATTAAGTATTCCGAATTAAATGTAAAATGTAATTATTTTAACGTTTCTTGAAATTACAATGTTTTTTATATGTACCTCTTTATTATCAATAAAGTAATTTGACAATGATAAAACTATCGAACGCTCATTTCAAAACCTGCAATTTGTATTAGCATTAGAAATCTGATAGAAGTTACAATGTCAGCCCACCCCACGTGACTTTAAAAGGCTGCTTCCACAATGGGACAATCCTCTCCTGGGATTTAAGAGCAAATATAATTTGTACATTAAAAAATCTAGAGATGACCACACTCTAGATGGTCACAAAGCATCTCGTTAGCAGCCGTACGTGCCGCTTGTCACACACTTCAGCTTCGGCCCTTCGTAAATAATGAGAGGGCTGCCCTCGACTGAGAAAAGAGATGTGGAGACGGCACATACATATATAGGAAAATATATTATAAATACATTGCTAATATTTATTGCTGAATTGATTTATATCTTACCAAATAAATTGTAATAAGCCACCTGTTACACCATTTTTTTTAAATTAAATTTGCTTAGACGTTGATAAATATTTAATAACAGTTAACCATACTTTAAAATATTAAATATTTTCTTATTTCACACTTGATACATTCAACAGCTGACATAAAAACTGCCGCGTCCACGTACTTCGACACATGCTCGTGCATTCAAAATTCAAACCCCTTGGGAACCAAAAGCTACGTGGGGCTGACTTGTCGACGGACGGTAGAATACCTCTTAGATTGCCTCGCTCCTAAATATAGCTGGTCTGAAACAAGGAGTTGTATTAGCCGCCTCAAATGGGATTTCAGATATCTTAAGTTATAGGATGCTGACGAAGGGATCTTAATAGAGTTGCGTCAGTTATTATATCCGTGGATTTATAGCCGATAGAATTGTACAATGGATTACTAATTGCGGCCCTCGTGCTATTGGGAACTTGGTTACTTGTGTAATTTGTATTTGGTCCATACAAAGGGTTTTGATTGGTAGTCATTTGTTTACTGAATTATTACTTAGTCTGCGTTACCTTTAATCTGTTGTATACACTTTTGTAAGCCAATATAGCAATCAGCTAAATTCCCATTATATTACCTTTTACCGCCAAAAGCTATAAACATCAGAAATCGAAAACTGAAGTTTGGTAGCAGCTATTTACATGAATTAGTTGACGTTTATACCTTTTTTGACAAACCGCAGCGTCACGACACCTGGCGGCCGGGAATTATACGAACATTACTCGCTTGACTGCTTCATCTGTCTTTTATCTTAGATTTAAATATTCTCATTAAGCATTATATTTTTAATTATTGATTAATATTAAACTATGAGAGCCGCAGCTTGTGAGGTTTATTAAAAATATAAACTTCAATAATTTCTCTAGGTGTTTTAAACCTATATTTTGGTTCGGCTTGTCTGTTTATATATTGTCGTGTATTCGGTTGTGACGCGCTCAGTGCCTCGGGCCGGTATCCAAGTGCTATCTTTTAAATAGCTCCTATGTGGCGGATCTATCAGAGCGCGGGGAGTCGTGAGTATGTAAATGACATTAACAACTTATAAACTAAAAGCGTTTAGCGAATAAAATAATATATCCATTTTTTTTATATTCTTTCAAAATAAAATGATTACTACCAGTTTTACTTAACTTCCCTCTAAAGTAATATTAATAGCTAACAGACAATTACATAAAAGTTTCAAATACGTATAATTTAAAGTGTATAAGTCGTTTGTCTCCGGCGCACCTCCGCGCGTCCGATTTATTGGACAGTTTTGTGAACTCTTAACCGTTACGTGATCTGCTTCCGAATCTAATTCATGTCTTCCCAGGGACAACTTTACCCGCCTATTCTTTACGATTCGTCTTCGCTCCTTTGCGTCTATTGATTTTAAATTAGAATTACCACGAAAGTATCTTTATTATCGTTTCAGACAATATAAATATTTATATTTAATGTGATTGTATAGCGAATTACAAACATACAATAAAATAAATGTATATTTATTCTCAATTGGTAGAAGTGTTTGTAAGTCTAATGTTTGCTAAACCAAACCAAAATCGTTCATTATTAAAAGCTAAAACGGCAGAGACGAATTGAGTGGAAATCAGTTGACCGAACCATTCAGTCGGGGTCCTTTTGTCCTAACAAAATAAATCCTAAATAATTAGCGTAGAATTCCTCCAAACTGACCGGTCGGTATTGAACAAATAATTTAACTAAGTCTACTCCGGTTTGAGATTGGTTTATGTTTTTGTATCAATAAATGGAAAGCTCTGAATCAGTCATTTATTACAGTATATTTTAAATAAGTATCTGAAGCCCGGGTCACCCGATGGGCATTTACGATTATTATTTATTGACTCCCCGATTCACTTTCCATGCGGCCCCTCCGTCTCTCCGTCTCTCCGTCCCTCCGCCCTCACGCAAAACAAATCGGAAGAAGTAATTATTAAGAATACTGCAAATAGACCGCCTTCGGCAATTTTATTGGCTGTTTACTTCATTTTGTGCAAGACTTGAAACTTATAAATTAAATATATGACGATATATTAAATATTTTATTAAAAATGCTTAAGAGTTTATTGATTTTTACCTTTTAATTTTTTTTATACTGGTTAAGGTTGTGTTATGATTATATACTTGACAGGAAATAAATAGATATACCTAAAATATTATCCAAGTATCTTATTTGTTTTCAAAATAGTCAACACAAGTGTTAGGATCATGACACTCCTACTTTGACTCTTCAAAATAAAAGCCGTTCTATTCGAAATCTAAGCATTGGTAGTTTTGTTATTTTGCACGGCAAATCTTTTTGTTACTTGGATTCGCGTTAAATGGGAGGGAAGTTAGTACGGGGAGGATTCAATCGGCCGAACGGAGCAATCTTCATTTCCTAGTACTATGCGTTGCAACTACTCTTTTCTGACACGTGAATAAGTATTGATAGCTTCGACGATAGCTCAAAACAGCCTCAGTATAAGAAAAAGCAAAGGTCACCTTTAACTGGTGGTATGTCGAAAAGGAGAGCGGCGTCCACCCTAACTCTCTCTCGCGTATAAATCAAAATCTAATATGGTTCGACAAGGCAGCTAGTTTTTTCCGTCTTATTGAACCTTTTCCTATCAAGAAATGTGACGCCTGAATCTTTTATTTGTATTCTTTTGTCCAAATTTAATTGATAAACACGTTATTAAAACTAAAAAACTAAAGTGAGTTAAAATATTAACAGTTGTTAGAGACAATATGAAGTCATAGAAAGGACTCTAACCGACGAATAATATAATATAATAGTATAAGCACTCCAGAAGAGACTACACCGGTGTCGGTTGTCTGCGGCCAGCTCCAATATTAATTCCATTGTCTACAAAAGCCGGTTAATGAAAAGTGTTTGTCGATTTCTAACATTTGTAAGTAACTATACATACATTTAGATTATATCGTATTATTGATGTCTATTCAATACATGAAATATTGTTTGTTGTCTAGAATTAAAACGTGCTCCAAAACTGACTTTTAATATTTTGTAACTGATCAGTATTCGTGTATTATATGGTGACTCTTTAAGATAAATACAACTTTGAAGTAAATAATATATACTTACGTTTATTATATTTATTTCAATAAAAAAAAAATAATAATAATAAATCATATAACTTCATATTAAAGTGTAACTTACATTCAGTCTTCTTTAATTAACTACAAAAGAAATGACATACGAAATAAACTAATTATACATAAGGGTCATCAAAATACTTAAAAGCTCGCTCGAGGAACCTCACGAGTGTTGCTCTCTGCATGGACGGTACATCGTACATGTACGGTACATTTAGGTGGAATCCTTATTTCATGCTCCATGTCACATCTTATTGCCGCAGGACCTATGAAAGCTCTAATTATAATTACTAATGCTCGCGTGCTCAAAGTTGTTGTTTTTGCGCTTTGATGGTACACTAAGTGGTTGTTTTATAGCCGTTTATGAGCGTGTGTTCACTAACTAGCTTACACGACTTCGTATTATACATCTCTGTGTTTCAGCTTAGACGGCCTGTAGGCCTGTAAGTTAGATGTCCTGTCTCCTGATCCAGAGTTACTTAGTTCTTTGTGTGATACGTTGATCGGTTCATAGTTCAAAATTCAAAATCGTTTCTTCTACTCCACATTATAAAGCACCTATCATCATAAGAATATACAAATCTGTATTATTTTTTCTTTTAATAAAACCTCAAACCTTTTTTGTATTTTTGTATTTTTGCATCTATAACTTTAAGTTATCTTTACATTAAATGTCATAGGAAACCGTCTAATTGTTTTAACAAATTTTTTGATTCATGCATGAACAAACAAAAAGCCGCAAAAATAAAATATTTTTAGAGTCTCAATTATTTCATTATAAATTCTTGTAAAATCCGTTCTAGCTAAAGTCATCAGAAGCTCGAGGCTTAGGAGTCTGACAGAGTTATCGAGATGCGTAATACTGCAGATGGTATTTAGAATGATATTTGCCTTAGATTATACACAGATCGGAAGGGTATCGGCATATATATGATACTAACAGTTAAATTAGGAACAAATGTGTTCATAAACAAAGAAAACATCATGGGATAAAGAATTCCACCTTGAGCAACCAGTTTTCATATTAGCCCATTTGGGGAATACGTCGTGACTGCTGGCGGCCACGAAGGGAGGGTAGGAACCATTTAAAAACTGATGAGTTGAATAGATAAGATAGCAATAAGGATTTCATGGTCAACTATGTTAAAAGCATTTGAAAAGTCTACAAGCACCAACACAGTACATTTGTTTTCATCCCTGTCAACTCAAATATCGTCAGTGACTATAATGATTACTGATTATTAGTCCTCGTAATAACCAGGATGAAACCCGGACCAGTAAGTACTAAGAAAGAGAAATACAGAGAAAGTATACCTAGCAAAATAAAAATGAATCTATAGGTATACAGAATAGTAAGTATTTTAGGTAAAGGATACGCAAAAGCTTTTTTCAAATATAGGGGTAACCCGCAGAACTCAAAGAAAGGAAAATATTGAATATCATAGATCTGCTAACACCGTTACAGCTCATGGATTTAGATTTAAATTAATTAAATTGGTTTTTACTTCTTTTTTGTTTTTCTTTAGGTTTTGAAATAAAGTGAAACTGGAATTTAAAAAATAGTGATTCAACTCTGAAGTCGCGATAAAATGACAATTAATGTAATTTATCTAGACAAGAACTGAAATAGGAAGTGTTTTTTTCAAACAGCAATAAAATTAAGAAAATTTTATAATTAAGAACTAAAAGAAATACTTATTTCGAAAAGACATAACCACTCTGTTTTCAAAAAATATTTCACGGACATAATTAGCCTCGATATTATTTTAATCTAATCAACTATAATTCAATTATTGTAATTAATTTACATTCCCTAATATTGTCTACAAGAGTTCATAAAGATGTAATTTAATTATTAAACGTACCATAAATCCATCATTAATGACGCTGAATTTAAAGCCTTATTTAGGATGCTCTTAAATAAATTGCCGGATGCTTTGATAGAATGGAATTAAGTTAATCGAATAGTTGTTTACACCGTGTCACTGGGAGCAATTAAAATTGTTTCGGAAGATAATAAATCATTCGTTAGAAGTGAAACATCATGGCGGTAGGCGCCGGTGCACACCTCGCAATAAATTCTACAATTACTAACAACATTCCATTCACTGGGGAGAGGAAAATAAAATAACATTAATTACTTCCAATATTTATACTCGACTGTTTAATAGTCTACTAGTGAATTCATTATCATATAGCTATGTTTAAAAACAACATTTAAGTATAATACATTTCAATATATCTACATGTTTCATAACCTATATGACATTTAGTGCAAACACGTTCAAGTTATTTGTATTTTATTTTTTTAAAGGAATCCACAATATAAATGAACTTCGCGAAGTAAGCGTGTGGCATATTTCATTACGACCGACAAACCAAACTTGATTTATTCTTCATTAAGGCATTTTAATGATAAATAAATAATATCGTAGCGAAGGTAATTTGTTCAACAGACAGGTTTAGTTTGAAAGAGGAAATTAAGTCACAATTACCAGTACCTTATCGTTGGTTTCCGGCCTACCTTCCAAATTTCTCGACATAACTTATTGTTATATTTTATATCGCAACTCTAATATTCTACACTTGGATTTATCTTATAGCGTTTCTTTTTGAGGCAAAACAAGTCTCACAAGGTACGGATAATTTCGAATCAGTTTGTTATATTTGTATAACAAATATCTGAAACGTTGTCATTGTTATTGTTTTAATTTTCAATCTAAACATATATGTACAATTAATATCAAATACGTAATAATTGTTTAACACTCGTTATAATAAATGTTATGAGTCCACATTGACTCGCGTCACATTGTACACACATCCGCACTTAGCAGGGTGTTAATTTGGCGATGACTGTCTCCGCGATCCGTCACCGCCTCGTCACCGCCCCGGGCTCACACGTCTTTCTGACGTCGTATAAATGATAATAAATTACGTATATATTATAGTTAATAACTAGACCGGAAGATTTAAATTACGTTTAACGATATGTTTGAATACTCTACGAGCTGTTTGGTATATTTAAAACATTAAATATTTTTCATACAACACAAATCTGTAAAAGTAATTAGTTTCGATTGAATGCCCTTAAGTATTTTACAATTAAAATAATTAAGTCAATAGCTTTTGACATATTTGCCGAACGCAAATCGGCGTTGTTCAAACCCGCCCTAATTATAAGAGGCACAGGGGGTAGAATAATCGTGAGTACATGACGAGGTATTTTTGAACCCTACTTCAGTTCACGAGATGAGTATTGTTTCACTACAGATATTAAAACTTGATGATCAAAACGGAATGTTAGATGGAAAATCAATTAAATTCAAATTAATTTCATCACTCCTATATATGAGGATATTTTATTGTCGTCTTATATACAACGTCACTAAACAAAGGCTTTCTTTGAATCGATACTGCAGTTGCATACATTTTAACTTTTTAAAAATCAATAGCTTTGGGTCACACTGCAGTGACTAGTCGTCACGAGATTCACTGTAATAATATTATTTTTAATATTATATTTACCAATACTATTGTATTGACTATATATATATTACTGTACGGCTATGTATATACTCTATTATTGTGTGTAGTAATTTAAAAATATAGAAGTTTAACGCATTGTTTATCATTGATTATTTCGAAACAATATTTACCAGTTGATTATTATATCGGAATATGAGACAGAAAATCATTTTGTATAGCATCAAAATATTAGGCAATTAAGTTTTAAACATATATATATATATAAATATAGTCGACACTTGGAAGTCGAAACAAAGGTTGGCCGCGATAATTGGATGTGGCCGATCTGAATGCGCGCTAGACGCAACTTAATTGAGGTTTTAGAGTTGGGCTAATTCGCCCACCTCGATCCCGCCGTGGGGCTTCGTCTGCCTGGCTTGACTCCCTGTTGAGGTTAAGTGAGGTGATGCCTAACTGGAATGTATCATGTTCTTTCAATAGCTATACGTGTAAGTTACCTAAGTTTCCTATATTGTAAATTAAAATAAACGTTTTGTTTCTTTGTCTTAATTATTCTTACAACGTATGTCAAGTGCATTCAATTTCCTAAATAAATAAATATAGTTATATTCACTCAAACGACATCCTAACAAAATAAAATACAAAGAGGTCGTTTCAGAATCCTCTCACGTATGGTGTAACAAAAAGTAACAACTAAATATTTCGGAGACGCCCCGATAGGTCGGGTGCGGATAGCAAAAAGTAGGGCTTCGTCCGAGGGCCGACACCCGCACAGATATCATAATCCCAAGTATGTAAAATAGTGAAATTTAAGGCCTCTTCATGTGAAGAATTGTGCTTGTTCGTAGGTAAATTATTCTAATGCCGCCCTTTTATTCGAAGCACACTCTGTGCCTGGGTCACCGACTCCTCCAACACTCATTTGTATTTCAATAAAACACCACTAGCCCTATCTAAACAGTGCCGTCGTTCTCATATCAGTGGCCCTTGCTAAATAACTTCTTTACGTAAACACGTACTATATACACGTAGTTGTCCCAGTCATAATTTATTTAAATAAAATATAACTTTTAATTCATTAAAAATAAAGCAAAAGTAACGGAAAATTTCACATTTTATATTAAAACGTTTGTAATATTTTGCAATGGTGTTGTTTGTTGTTTGGTTTTATTCACTGTTTCGTAAGAAAAAAATATGACGAAAATAGGTTTTGAAATCATTTTGAAGTTAAGGAGTTACCTAAACTCTGTATTATACAAAATAATTTTGGCAATATATAAAATAAGCGTTGTTTTTTTTTTATTTATGCCTCCCTATTATCAAGTGTTATTTCAGCATTTTCATTTTAGCATGATATCAAGTCCATCGTCATTAATCGATGCTCAATGAATCAATTTGAATACATTGAGAGCAGCGATCCCGGGAGTACACAAAGTTGTCTGTACGTATACTATAGCTCATTCTGAAAACATGCCTTGGCCTGCTTACAACAGCGTACCTCCCCCGCCACTGCGACATAAGGTATCCAATTCAAAAGTGTAAATAACGCCGACGTATCGGTCTTTTGAATCCGGTCCAGGGTGTATCGTCTCGTCTGTCCGATTTGCATGGAATCGAAAAGTTCTCACAATCACATTTTCCTCATCAGCCTGCGGGGAGCATAATTCTTCCTACCAGCCTTCGTCTTCCTGTATCTACCCTCGCGCAAACCTCTTTTTGCCGGGGTCCGCCGCCGGCACTGTTCACGATACATAAATTTCCACGATCGGTCATCCCTTAAAAACAAGTTTAGCTCTTTATCCAGTGTCGAGTAAGTTAAAGAATGGCTCGGCCGTGCGTTACCCTCCGATTCGTTACGTATTCAAATTATTTCGCCATCCTGTTTTGCGTCCATTTGTGTTGCAATGTACCTACGAATTCTGTCCTCTTTTGTGTCCTGCTTGATTAATTAGGGCTATTTATTTAACTTAAGAACGTATTTCCTATTTAGTTTCCTAAAATAAATGTCATTGTATATATACGTATATATGTTTCAGACCAATTAGTTGCCGCCTCAAGACACTGTAGATCTATATCGGTGCCAAGCAGAGAAGCCTATGCCTAATTAATTGACCGCATCACGTGGCTAAGACAGACTACCCCTTGAGCATCAGACGGTCACCCCTGTCGGAGCAGTTCGCGCCGACTTACCGTCCTCACGTGATTCCCGCCACATAATTTAATAATAAGGTTTAAAGCCGTCCCTTTGTTGAGAACTGTTACTACGTGAACTTTGACACAATATAATTATTTAATCTACTATTTTAAAATGCACATCATTAATATATAACATTATAAATATATATCTAAGAAATATTAAATTTATTTTAAGCACGGTATTACTAAATACCTGTATTAGTAATAGCAATTCAAATATTTATTAAACAATATATATTTTGAAATATCACGGTCCTAATTTAAAACTGTTGTTTTTAATATATACCAGTTAATATTATAATATCGGTAACTTGACTAATACAACATATATTATGTCTGACATTTAATAAAGTAAACTACACCTCATATGTCAGCCACATTTGCTTCCGCCAGGCAAACTGAAACTTCAGCGGTAAGAGGGTGTTGAAAGATAAAGCCTGACCGAGTGCATGCAACGCACGTCCACTCTTTACAAATTCACAGCTGATGTTGAACCATTCATATGGCGGATAAGTTTCGCGGTGCGACGAGCAGAATGCCGTGATAAGTCGCCACAACTCGACAATGAGCGAATCGTGAGTTGATTTCGTATTATGCAACAATCTCTGTTCTACTTTAGAAATCGCTATCTGTATATGGACGCTAGACTCCTAAGCCGTCTGTAATCTAGATACTAAATTTCACTCAAGCGAATTCTAATTCGAAGTACTTACTTGAAACTTCAATCCGGTGATAATTTCTAAGTAAATACTCTTGTTTCAAATGCTTTTACTGTTTCGTAGGATGTACTGTTAAAGCTATTAAATGTCAGACGAAATAGAAATGTCAAAAGAATATATAATTTTAATATTTAATATTTATATTGTATAATCTGTAACCTTACTTAGTGAATTTGTATTAAATATATCATTTTCAGTTGACCGCGTCCTAAAAGCCTGTGATAGCAATATGTTCAATACTAATCATCATGACAAAAGTGTCCACGGACATGTCGCCAGAAGCATTAATGGATAAAAAAGTAAAGCATCCAGCGTGACAGAATATGTTCGATCTCGGAAAACATGTCAAATATTTGATATATACAAAATACTATTAGAGTAAAATTACACTTCCTTGAATGCGATAAGGTTTGTAATAGCGTGCATGATTTGGATTGTTAGAAGCTTAGTTGGAGCGTACGGGGGATTCAGCGGAGCATGGCGCAGTGAGTCATGCAGTTATTCAATAAGCCAAGACCGCTTGTCCGGATTTACGGCACCGTGAAAGACTATGTGAATGCAGTAGGGTTATCAGTTTTATGTGACATTAGAAGATGTTGTTCCGCATCGTGCTGGTAAAATGTTGAATATATCACTGTCTTCGTTACGTTTATATTCTACAAACTATATCTCTTGTTCTTGTTGATATACCATACCTTATTTTTGAGATGTAAAACCTAAGTTTTTACTGTTCTTTATTTAGATATATTAATCAACATGTGTTGAACCTACAGTAGGTTCGAGTCGAGATTTGTGAATCGAAAAGATTCACAAATCATGCAACACGCGGCTCTTAAATCTTAACAAAAAAAACTTAACTGAGCTACAAGAGCGAATAATACTATAATAATCATATAAAAGGGTTTTTTAATAAAATAACAATTGTATAAAATTGTATATAAATCCACCAATTTAGGTATAACAAAATATGTATTAGTTTAGATTTAGAAATATATAAAAGTCATGAATGCCTGAGCTACGTACGCTAGTTAGCCGCTCGTCGAAATAAGTTCAGGACCACGAAGCGGTGATGCACTGAAATTGTCAAAGCAAAACTCCACAGCCCGGTTTTACAACGCAATAAAATATTGAAATAAAATTTCGTCCGCGAACCAGCAATAAAATAAAATGCTAACAGTTTTTACGGCGCCGACAATATAATGAAATAATCGTAACGGCACTCGATGTCATATTGAATTGCTCAATAAATCTTCCTCGGGTCATATTGTCCACAGTCCTCTTGGCAACACTTTAATATCCAGAAATATCATTCCGATAATCGAACCCGCGCCACTAGCCGCTCCGTATAAATCATTCCCCCGCGCTTTGCTGTCGTTTATTTTTCAGACTTTCCATTTCCAAATAAAGTCCCTGAGCAGCGGGCCAGTGCTTCCTCTTTCCGGGGCGGTTTTTACATGATTTGTGGGCTGTCGGCCATTTCCCTTAATACTGTCAATATTTCAAATATTAATTGTTATAAATCACAAAACTTCTATACCGTTTCCGCTTTTTATAGCTATTTGTGAATTAAATTTAGATATAAAGAGTACGTTGACCTTTAATATATTTTACAATGGATGAAAAATACTAACGAGTGCGCGATGGCAGGCGTGTTAAATTATGTAGGTACACTTAACGCGTCATTCTGATCACTACTTTGAAAAAGTTACGCCCATAAAACATTAACAAGCACTCAAGAAAATTCCCGGGTTCTGCCCCGTTCGTTAAGTAGTGTCAGGCGGTAGTTTTTCCCACCTCGGAGGCCACTAGAAGCCGGAGGGTCCCTGTCAACGCGATTGACCAGCCGATATCTCCCAAGAGTGTCGCCCTCCGGCCCTTCAAGCAACTCTCCGAGATCATCGCAAAGCCTTCAATTAATGACAAACAACGTTCTATCCAGCGCCCAATTTTCACTTGTCATTCCTATTTTACACGTTGACAGTTGGTATGGGTCATTTTGTTCACCATTTAGCCACAATAAATCTCAAGTACAATAACCTGAATAATTTGTACAAGATTTCAAATAATATTATCTTATTTTACAATTGAATAGTTTTAAGACAAATAAACTAACATTAAAATCCATAATCTCAATTTCTATAATTCACTGAACCCATATATCTTTATATATTATACAATCCTAACAACAATAGTATAATTATTAAAGTAAAAATATTTTGAGCTTTAATCTTGGGGAACATGAGTTGTATTTAGAAGTTGAGTGTTTTCTCATATTTGAAACGAAAGCTTTAGCCTTTAGCAGTCTGTCAATGGATGGTCATGAAAAAACCAAAATATATGTAGATTTTTGCAGAACAAACTCAAATTGATGTTTTTCATAATAAAACGTTAATCATAAGTTACATATTTAATTCTAATGAATTACATAAAATTGTTACATTATTTTACATCTTGTAAAATGGTAACATCATTTTTTAACATTTTGATTTCTGCAAGTACAATAATATTCATGAGACAACGAACTTAAACATTTGCCATTTTTAGCAGTTTATTAAAATCGGACTCGAAAATTTATCGGTCGCCAGTGTCGCTGATATAAATAAGAAATAAAATACAATATTGTCAATAATATAAGTAAGTAAGTTATACAAGTAACTAGAGGTAGCCCACAACTCTAAGAGCGTAATTATCACCACAAAACACGTCGTGGTGTGCAGAGGAATCTTGTCCGATATTTTCATGAGGCGGAGAGCGCTTACTCGCTCGACGCGTATCGATCCGGGGGAGGGACAAGGGGGCAGAAATTTGGGAAAACTTTGAAAGTTTCGCGTCTAATTCAGGCGCACGCACACACCCGCATCAACACACCGGCTTAACCGCACACAAGCAGAGCTGATACGTAATTTGTGTTTTGTTTTGTGCCCGTTTGTAATGTCACGTGTCTTCAAGTTTGTTTGCGAATGAATACAATTTCAAATAATTATGCAACATTTATGGAATATAATTTAATAGCCCTGAGTAGATATATTAGATTTTTTTTCTCCCCTCTACGTCATCCAGACACATTTTAAATCCACCGGCTTCTAATTCTAGAAAACTGTCATTAATATAAATATTTTGATTACGCAATTCAATATCAAACTACAGTATTTTTTTAGTAAAAGACGTACCATTTTCTACATCCAAAGCATTGTCACACATAGTAGTGAAGATCAAAGCCATATCATTATCAATTGTAGCGTGAGTGCTTTGTAAAAGAAAACAATTAAGAAGATGAGAGTAGGGTGACCGCAGCGTGTCGACGCCGGGCCGCCGGGCTGCCGGGCTGCCGGGCTGCCGGTGGACAATAGATCCGGAGACTGCCACTTCCTGCGTTACGATCAAAGAAGCTTTTTTCAACCAAGCTGTTAAATAATTAAACATACGTATTTTCTGTAAATCAAAAACATTATATAATTACCCTCTTCTACATTGTTCGTCAATAGGATTTAAAATATCATCGACAATCTACTGTTCAATATTAATTACTGAGTGGTAAGGTAGTGTTGATTTTGGTCAACATAATAGAGTATAATAATGAGTGCGGAATAATATTTTGGATTATCTATTAATTATTTGACATTTAATTCAAATATCAATTCAAACTAAATGGTTAATCGTGTTGTCCACGTTATAATAGCCGTTTTATGCTTATTTTTAAAAATATCTTGACATTATCTCAGTGATCGCAGATTCGAGTCCTCGCCCGTGTGGATGAACTTTGTAATTTTCGAAAATAAAAAAAACCTGTATTGTCTTTTAAATTGTCCATAAATAATTAAAAATATAACTCAACCCCATGGCTATCTCTAAAATATTATGTACAATTATTTTGAATTTATACTGGTTATAATTTTTAAACATCCATTGTTTGGCGACGGTTTGTAAACAGGCGGCAAATAAAGGAATTCCATTCAAAAGAAGCTTTGGCGGACAACAAAATAAAATGGGCCGCAAATAAAAAACAAAAGACTGTGAGATCGCAATTAGCCTGATTTAAGAGCCGTTTAATTACAGCGTGATTAATGAAATATTATCAAAGCCATTGACTTTAATATTACAAACCATAGGCTAAGTGTGGAAAACATATTTTATTTAAATTAAAATTAAAAAGACATACTTTCAGTTCTCAAACATTTATTTTAATGAAGCATGTATACGAGATCTAATAACGGTGAGAATGCTACGTTACACCTCTAGTTCCTCAAAGTTATTTTAAACGCTAGAACGATAGAACCTTCATCCACAATATCATAACTTTCATATAGTCCAGTCCTATCTATAAGTCCAACCATTTGTCTTAAATAATACACGACCCTATATAGTAATTCCCAAAACAATAATAATTAAGCGCGAACATTTTTACACAGTCGAAGAAATTATAAATAAATGATCACACATCTTAATTAGAATGAATCTCTGCAGTAATTGTCATTGGTGCCATTAGTGTAATTAAAATATGCTCTTTAGACGATCGTATTTTGTCGTCGGCGAAGAGATAAACTTAATTAGTACTGGATGATACAATGGCGCGGATTTGTATTCGTTTCTTAATCTATTTTAGATTTTAATCCATCATTAAAATACAAAAGATAAAAAACATACAATCATAATTCAAAAACTTCGGTTTTAAAATTATTATTTGGGATTTATTCATCTTTATCACAATGTTTAAATGTATGATCAATCACATACATTATATATATTATAAACACGTGTTAAATAAAAAAAAATGTATAAATTATTTTCATATATTTTTACCTCAAAGACCAGACCAAAGTAAATTTAATAAAATACATGCTTTATTGATTTCTAAATCTCATTTCTTGTAAAAAATTCTTCCACACGTTCAAATTTTAAACTAAGTAAGATGGCAGTGAGCACGTAGTTGACAGTGTACGATATTTAAGGTAGTTTAAAGAGTGGTGGCAACAAATAAAGCTGTTAGCTTCCAATCGGCAGTCGGGTCACGGCGACACACGGGATCAAGTGCACTCTTACGTGCTACACATGAAATACAACGGCAGGATATATCTCAAGATTTCATTTTATTCAATATAATATAGAAATGTTATTTAATATATATATATATATATTTAATCCCTCTAACATTTCAAAACTTTATGTTTTTTTTTGTATATATATAAAAATATTAATGTTCATATTTATTAGTACGATAAAATATATTAAGCCTATTTTCAAATTATTTATCAGGATACAAACGAAAACGTAAAGAGATAAACCACAGATACACATATCAGTTTAAAATATCTTAAGATAACTGCCGTTAAATCTTATCTCATGTGTGGTGGCAAACATCTCAAAAGAAAACCGAAGCGAAGTAATAAGAAAAGGTAAGAGTGCCCCATGAATGATAACTCCAAGTCTTTGTCTCCTGCGTCCGTCTTGACGAATCGAATTAAAAGGCTTATTGTGTCTACGTGACAGCTCCTCAACCCCTCGGCGAGGCGTTTTTGTTTCAAGCAAACTAAAATATTACGGACCATTCAGTAGATCCCCAGCGAGGGAGCTTTGCTACTTGAATTTGTACTCAATTTTTAACAGGGACCCTTAATTAAGAGTCGCTCTTTATTGGCAAGAGGAGTCTTAATGCGTTAATTGTCGAACTGCAATCTCGGATCCGTTAAATCATTCGAATGCTTCGCGTTTTAATTTTGAACGAACTAATGACATTTCTGTTTGACAAATTATATTTTTAATAAACTTCAGCATTTTAATGAATATTAAAAGAAATATTATTAATGGATATTAATTGAATACTGATGTTATTATTATTTTCTTTTCAGGCATCTCTGAGACATCGCCAGCCTTCACCGTCTGATCAGGGTAAGCACAGCTAATATTATTTCAATATTTATATTCAAGTTATGTATTTGTATATTGTGTGATTCAAGAGGACCTTTCACATTAAGTATAAAATTAAAATGATACGCTTGCAATATCAAAATTAATTTAACAAAAAGTAAACCAAAGTAAATCTCTCTACTCCTTGACAGAACAAATCCTTGAAAAATCAACTGGCATTTCCCGCAGCCTGTTCAACATGTCTTAATTATTCATTACATCTCACGACGCAGTTCCTTATAGACGCCGACCAAAAAGCCAACCATAAAAATATATAGATACTAAAACGAACACGCACATTAATGAGGGCTATGCAATATTTATACACAAGCTACCCTAATTGCTAGGGTGGAGAGTGGAAAAAATGGGCAATTTCACGTAATGTAATATGTATATTTAAGGTGAATTCCCAAAGCCAGTGTTGAAATTCGTCGCGGCGATACTTAAGCGAGACCACTTCAGGTTCCTTTTGTGTCGGCAAGAAAACTCCTCTACTTGGTACATATATAATTAATAAATGTATTTACTTCATACTTTTAGTTGTTCCGAATGCGTAAGTTTATTTGTATTAAATATCGTCTTGACTACTTATTATAGATTCTTCCAGTTTTGATACGTGGTCCAAAGCATAAAACAGTTTGATGAAAATCTGAATATATCTGACTATATCATATTTTTAAAATCAAGCTACAGTTGAAGTAGAGCCACCATTTCATCGTAAGTCGTAAGTAGCCAGGATTTTATTTTTTCAATATGTTTAGACGCTCGGCGCTAGTCCCCTCGCCACAATTTCCTCTTGACGGAAACCCTCAATCTAATGATACGCCTGTGTTAAAAAACACAAGGAAATTTAATAACGCCAGCCCACAGAATGGGAAAACAAAGAAAAGTTTAATTTCGACGATTCCCACATGCTCAATATCGTTGAGAAGTTACGCCCTCTTTCTGTGAAAATTAAAAAATCCCCGCTGAAATTACAGCATGATAAAGACTCCGTAACGTTTTCCTATACATTAAATATATTAAGGAAAACAATAACAAAGGAAAGTTAATAAAAAGCAACAAACCCGAAAAATCTGCATATCACGAAACGGGGACGTTTACCCTACAGTAATTATCCGCAAAGCTTCAACACATTTCAAAGGTAAGCAAATTAGTTTCGCACTTAATGGTCCGACAAAGAGGTTAAATCTTTTTAAAACGTTCAGTGCTACCAGGGAACGGCGCAGAAACCGTAAAAAAATATTTGCATAAGCTCACCCCGCATATATGCAAATCTGTCGGCCCGTACGTGGAAAGGCGGTAAAATTGTATCAAATTGTAGCAACGACACGTAGGCTTTGCCGGCAATTTGTCAAGCGAGCAATAATTATTTAAAGCCCCACCCTGCTGTGAATTAGCTACACCGCTGGATGTGGAATTATCAAGAGGGTACCGCCGATCACGAACAATATATTTTTTTCTATTTTATGACATTTCAAGAAATATTATTTTGTGTATTGATTCATTGACTTAGCATACGAATATTATGTTATTTGTAATACACTAACGATATTAAAAACAGGCACTCACGTAAAATAAATCAATTCATGAATTGTATGTTAAACAAAAGAATAAGTGGAATCTGATTAAACTATTTATAAACAACTTTAGCTGAAAACCACACTAAATGTAAAACAAACAATTTAATTTACTACAACCAACATCAGCGCGATGCTCCGACGCGTTTCAATAAAAACAAACTGCAAATCGTCAAACGAAAAGCCGAATTAAACCGTGAGGCGATGGGCCGTCCCGAAAAATGTTATACGCCACCTGTGGAACCCGTAATCGTATGCGTTGATCTCTCGTCGCTGCACCCGGCTCCTCTTCCTACATGGATGTACGGGTTATCAATGCGTCACTTTGTTTTTTAATAATATCATACAATGTGTCAATTTTATTTAATATGCATTTTTTTTCACCATCTGCTAGTTTATGTAATATAATGAAAAATATTTCAGATCAATATAATGTCCATCAAATAGATCGATAACTTACAATCAAAAATATGTTGAAATAGATTTATTGTTTCTTATAAACATACAAATGTTAAATATTTACCACATACTACATTTTTACATGAAGCGTAAAATAGACTGTAAAAATTTCAAAAAGGTTGTTCATTCAATCATTCATTCATTTCCAGAATGTTACTATCCGTGGTTTTGAAACGCATCCACGCGTTCAATTCCGAGCCGATAGCTCGGATTGCGGCGCTGAGGCAATTATCATTCACGCAATGATTCCACCGGACACTCGACAGTCCCCGGTCACGCCGACACACGCCGGTCTATTAACACGCCCATCGCATTTCATTCAATTGCCTGAACGGATTTATTGACTGCTGGGATTTTATTTGGAAACCGGAAAATTGATTTCAATGTCTGTTTTGTTTGCCAATTGAATGATTATTATTATTGCATTACATATTCATGACATATTTCGACGGTTATATTTATAAACTTAACCAATTTCGTTACGTTTAAAAGATCTTTACATTTTTTATACGCGGAATAAATAGTTTTACTGTATAAGTAACTCTCTTCAAGTAGTCGACAAAATGTTCCCACGGTTATGAGGTCTTAATAGTGAGTCGGTCCTCTATGAAGTCGAGCGGACACAATAACGATAAAGGTGAGCAGAAAATCCGGACAATAAAGTCGACAAAAAAGCTGAGTGAGGGCTAGTGCGGGGAAATAGTTCGTGAAATTTCGAAGGGTCCGGGTATACTCGTACGGGACACTTTACGACGGTCCTCTCAGTAAACCTGCCATTATGTTGGGTTAAAAGATCGACCTATTCGCAATATAAAGATGCCGAGGCAAGATTTGTAGCGGGTTTATGGATGTAGAAGGGTTGTTGGATGCGGTTATTACGATCATGTCGAGTGGAGAGGTCGTATCATCCAGGAGTCAACATTGCGAATATGATGGAGGACTTTGGGGTAAGAACCAAAAATGGCGGCTTGTACTGTGCGCTTTTAGAGTAGTACTTATTACTGAATTATATTTCTCTTTTAAATCATTGAGATATAATTAGTACAATATATTTTTAACAATGATGAAGTTAAATTCAATACTTTATAGACGTATTTATTTTGTTAGAAATTATATATATTTTATCAATTCAAAGCAAAAGGTGGCGATACACCATCATACAATATTATTAATTCAAATAAAAACATTAAACGTTCCAAACTATTATAACTAAAATAAATAATAAGGCAAATGCATATACTGAGCTTGTCTCAAATTCTCTGCTAGAAATGCTATTTAGTTGCCAGGTCGACTAATTGTATGGCAGTCGTGAGCGGACAGTCTAAACAAGCCCGCTCGAAGGTGTTTACAGGTGTTTGTTTGTTTGCTAAGAGCCCTCACCTAACCAAAGCACTTTACACTTCCTTTTGCTTTCCGTGTTCTGCAGCTAGTATTGTAGAGTGGTTTACGTCTTTTAAAATAATTGCTTTACATATTGAAAGAGGGAAATCAATATATAAAGCGCTTTTTAATCACATTAATTCTTATGTAATATTATAACTATTTTGTCATACCAAACAAATAGTAAAAAAAATGTAATATGTAAATACTCTAAAACTTGAATCATTTATTTGCCTCTATGTCTGTGTAAAAATAAACTTAATTGGGATATAATTTGAATGTAAAGTCTGATCAGCTCCTAGACGGCGGTTGATACTTGACACGTCTCGGTCAGCTGCGCGTGAACCTTTGAGCTCTCCCTCACCTACGACCGCAAATGTTTTGAACACAACCTCACAAACGAGATAGATTTGGGAGATAAATGCTGTAAAGGATAGCATAACTTTAACAAATACATTCAACTTTGACTATTCAATATCATGTATATAAATATTACTAATTTAATAAATATTTAAAACAGTTTTTAATGACAAAAGTGTAACATCCCACAATCTCCTAATATTAAAATAAACTGTTCCACAAGCCAGATGGGTAAAAGTGAATCAAAGTAACTGAATATATTCAGCAAAAATGGGAATTAAAAATTTTCGAGCCACAAAATATGTATTAGAATCGGCAAGCGGCACGAGTTGGAAGTTGGTTCGTCCGGGACGTGGTTTGGCAAAATATGCAGCGCTCGCGTACTCCGGGCTGCATATTACATGAGCAACTTTAACGGATTTCTTCAATATTTCAGCGTGGGAAAATTCCTTAGCGATCTTTACCATATCGGTTTATGCGCTATTTGTTCTTAAACGAATTGAGAATTTCATTTCAAAATATATTATTACATTGCTATTTTTGTTTATATAATGATAAATTATTTGTCAAAAAATATTTATTTCAAAATTAAATTCCAATAATAGAGTGCGGTAGCTGTTATTGTACTTTGGGCCTCAGTACCTACTACGTACGTACTAGGTATACCCAATGACCTAGAGACCTTGTATTAGTATTATCGCGTGACACGGTGACCCGAATATTAAACATTTGTTATTTCTTTATTCACTTACCTTATCTTGACTTTTGTTGTACTTAATAATATTTACGCAAAAATGTTATACAATAAGAAGCGGAAACAAAAGTACATGATAAGATAAGCTCCTACTGCTTTCATAAAATAAACACTATAAATTAAAATATAACATAAATGAAAATAATCTGCCAACTGTCCAAGTTCCCGCAGTATCTGGAGCGCCGGGGGCGTCCGACAATAGATCAGCTTCTTCCCTCCAGCACTCTTTGTGTTCGACTCACCGCCGTGTAATAAACGCGATGTGCAATGACGAGATTGCACTTGAGACTTAATTTCATTTCCTAATACACGCCACGTATTTGCTCGCCATACATTCGTGTTTGCGCGCTACCGCATTCATTTTCTCCACAGACTCTCTCCATATTTTCCTTTTGTCTAGACGAAATCTTAACGAATATTTAAATAGACCGAGTACAGAATAGCGATTGTTTTCGATACGAGCAACAAAACTGTATGGCGTACCTATAAGATGCCATATCTTTAAATTGCTCATGTAAGACAAAATTAACCCTCGCCCACATTAACACAGATAAGTCGGAGAGCTCATTTGCGGGCCTTCCGGCTGGCGCTCGTTACATCTTGATATTCTTTACCCCTTCACCGATACGGAGCACCACACGAGCAATAAATGGCGCGGAAGGAGCCCGCTATCGCACCGCCCGATATCTTCCATCCGAATTAATTTCAAAACGCTACTCAGAAACGAACTTAGTTCGTGGACTTGTTATTTCTACGTGTAGCCGAGCGAACACGCGACTTCTAATCGCGAAGAGTTGCGAGATAAAATGGCGACCCGTAATTACCATAGCGCCTTTCGAAGATATGTGGAGAATCTTAATGGTACGGTGGCTTCGTAAATAATGGGCTCTTATGGGAAAGTTGCTAAGAGCACTGTTTCGAATGTAATTTTAAGGGTTTCCTGCTCACGTGCTTTTAGAATAAT
Organism: Dircenna loreta; assembly: GCA_963555665.1. Lineage (NCBI taxonomy): Eukaryota > Metazoa > Arthropoda > Insecta > Lepidoptera > Nymphalidae > Dircenna > Dircenna loreta. Next base: position 15,212,043 of record OY743098.1, read on the forward strand.
GAGTTAGGCGTGATCCAGCACATATTATTTCTATATTATTTCCACATGTTCTAATGATGACAGTTTAGATTTCCTATATCTGACAAATAGTTATTAAAAGTAAATACAATATGGTCCTTAATTTGAACGAGTTATTAAGTACACATTTATTTATATTTTAATGTAATTACTTTTTATGAGATAATTAAACCCCCATTATCAGAAATACAACCCTTTTTATCTCTTAATTTATAAGATGTGTACAGACCATTATTCCTCGAACGTCCGTGAGACAAACCGCTAAGAACGGTATCGCTCGCATCTTCAGGATGCAGCAACCTCGACATTTTCAGATACGAATGAATTATGAGCAGTCCTTATAGTTCAGCGTCTTAACAGCGCTGGAACTATGCGCCTTATAAAACACAAGTTACCTTGTAAAGCGCTGAATATCTTGCTACGACTAAGCAATTGTGGTAGCTTGCAGCGCAGCGATATCTTTTCATTTCCAAACGGAATTAACGTGTAAACTACTATGATCTACTATAATTTTCTATTTAAAAAATAATAATAATAAGTTAATTGAAATTACAATAAGTCGATAGTTTTAATGCTTTTAAAACTATAGCTTTAACCTTTAAGTGTAAAGATTTTGTTAAATCTTAATTTCAAAATAATCGCATTTAACTGTAAATATTTAAGTACCGCTTGCGAGTATTCAAATCCACAAACTGCATGGTTAATGTATTTTAAAAGGTAGAGCGTTTATATTCACAGAACGATATATAGTCATTCCTTAGTGCAATGAACATGTTCCTTACATTAGAACTCTGTAAATTAGGAACCAAAAACGGTCTCATTTTCCACTCGAGTGCTGCGGCTAATATTGTCTCGCTCTTGAAATATGCATCCTTACCTGCGGGAGTCGGCGAATATACTGTAATTGTTAAATATATTGCGTCGTTTAATCCAAGCTACATCTCCTGGAATGTTCGAGAATGCAGCCAAGATTTGCAAGCAGTCTGCGGCTATGAGACTTGGCCTCGGGCCTAGCGGTTAATACTCAGCTTAACTCCACTCTGAATTTCTTGATGGCTCGCATTAACTAATACAGCACCCGCAAGGAACCAGAGAATCTGTAAACGAAAATTGAGCCTCGTTTACATATGCGAAACCTTTTTAAAGTTGTTACCCTCAAAACCGTCTTCAACAACCCCGCTCCCAACTCCACTGCAAACAGCCGTCAGGCGGCATCGATGAAATTGCAAAAATGTAAAAGAGCTAATGTTTGCTCACCTTAAACCCCTTCCCGACCCCCACGTGCTGGTGTGACGAGCAGGATAAAAGGCTTTAATACACCCTCATCCCTTATTACGAAACTTGAAAAAGACAACAATATAGATCCAACGTGTCGCGGGCGCGGCAATCATACGCGCATCAAAGGTGTCGCTAGCCAAGTGTGGAGGAGGCTTTATGTAGCTACGTTTTGTTACATTTGGTGTGGAAATAGCGACTCAAAGGGTTACGTTATGAGATCTGGAACAATAAGGATTGTTACAATCCTGTTTGTTTCCTTCGCACTAGGAAATGATATTTGAATGTCTAATGAGAAGTCGCTATTTGTGATCTAAATTTGACGTCATCACATTTCGTTTGACATTGAAACATTTCTGCTTAAAAACATATTTTTTTAGTTCTTAACCATTGAAATGTATAAAATACCAATAGTCTCTCTCCTTATATTTGTTTACTGAGAGCATCTGAAGCCATCATTACGGCCTCGCTGAAAAATGTCCCGATGCTTTGCAAGTCAAAACTCCTCAACCGCCTCCTCTCTGAGTGCAGGTAAGTGTTCATATGTTTAAGAAAGGTAGCAATCTATATCATCTTTCTTACTAACATCGATCAAAATGTTTTTGAACCTTCTTTTAAAACTTTAAGTTTAATTTAAAATACCATTTTGAGGGCTGGCTTTTATTGAGCTTGGTATCACAATTCTGTTAGTTGTCAAAAAATATTTTATAAATAAATATTAGAGGTATTTTTGTAAATGTAAAGTTAATTGCTTGATAAAACTCTCATAACTTATAACGTGCATATTAAACAATGATCTCTGCTCATGACGTCGCAGTGGGGTCGCGGCTTGATTTATACTCGCCTGAACGTCGGCCCAAGAGCACAGGTGTACATTACTGACTTCATTTTACACGTATTTGTTATAAAAAATTAACAGCATTTTCTCTTTATTGTTTATCAAACATTTTTATACATATATCGTTTGAGGGATTTCAATCGACGCGTCTTACATATTAAGAAGCGGTCCCGCCCTCGCGTCGTTAACGCGACGTGTGCACATAACATGGAATTATTTGCGACATGGCCTGCCTGTGACGCATTATCTTAAATTGACATTCGATCAGTCGCCATATTGTTTTCCGATAAAGAGACAGACAAAATTTTGTTGAAGAAAAAAATAAATGAAAATGAGATAAATAGATATTAAAAATATATGTGCACATTTTTGGTGCTTAAAATCACTCAGTAACATTATATATTATTATTTTGAATTTTACAAATGTCCTTATAGTTTTGGTTCTAGAATTTAAATCCACATAGGAGAGCGTCCTGTAATTAAGCGAGCTTGATGTAGAATTCCAGCAAGAGGCCGCAACGCGTCGCCGCAAATTGACATTCAATCAGTGTCGCGACATTGTTTCTCGATCAATCCTTATTGGTAGCGGGGCCACACTCCCGGCCACGCTGCCGGCAGCGCTCCGCCGATATGCCGCCATCAAATCGCAATTTGTTTATGAAAATTTATTGTATTCGCCATTACCGGATTCTTTTCCTACGGGAGCGACCCGCGGAACGAAATCACCTTATTCAATTCCCTTTTTGCATCTTACACGGTGTCTTGTATGAAGGGGAACATCGGGTTTTGTCTGAACACGTGAATCGCGTTTGGGATGCATGTACGCCTCTTATTAGGAGGAATTGTGGATCGGTTTTTCAAAAATTACCCTCAGGGTATACACCTTTCTTGTCTGTTCATTGCGTGTTCTTTAAATTGTGCCAAAATAATATTTCAAGATTCCTTTTGGTCGTAAACATTGAAAAGGTTCTATTTAATATTTTAATATGTATTTTTTTTACAATTTGAAATTTTAGTATAATACATTTCTCAGAAAAAAAATGTAAGCTTTGACAAATACATGCGGATCACAAAATTTCCATTCGGATATGCCAAGAAAATCATTTATCAGCGTGGAATTAGCGAGTCACACATGCGAGATGTCGATGTTAAGCGACACGAGCGATATGACACCGTTTCCCTTCTGTTTCGAGGATTTGGAGAAAGAATTGTCGCATATATCACGGTTAATAGGGCGAGGAGAGAGCACTACTTATGCATAATGCGACGAGGAAACATGCTATGTGCCTCACTCGAATATATCACAACTGGATTCCTAATGCAATAAATATACGAGGAACCTCTCCTTACCGTTTTAAATATAGAGCTCTCGACTCGAGCAGCTGAATCGACTCGTTAGGCAACTACAGCATTTTGAAAAAATAAAATACATCAGTTGTAAGAATGAAAGTAAAAAAGTTATTTACTATAGGTTATAATGTAATTATTTCACATTATCTACACACTTTCCATAATAAAATATAAACGCATAAAACAATAGCCATTTTCCTAAAAAACACGATATTAACCTTATTTTAACATAACAATAACGAGGTGACGCGCTCGTAAAGACGCCGCGCCAGAATGGTCTTCGTAAAAACGAACGAGGCGGTAAACATGGACCAGCGATGCCTTCGACGTCGGATGACTCCAGATGCACTGAAGACGCTTTTAACGCAAAATGATACTTGGGAAACCTAATTTTTATGAGCTTCTCGCGCTAGACGCTGTTGTAGCGAATACTTTAATTAAGAGGAGGGTGAAATGTTTCATATGTTTTAATTTTACAGAAAATAATAACCCTTGCTATATTCATTCATCACAATATTTTTTTTATTGTCAAGTATTTAGCACTGTAAATGGAGTAACCGTGGAAACAAAATCCACCAAAAAAAATATTTTTTTATTATTATAATATTAAATTTATAATTGGTGCAAATGAAAATAATAAAAAATAATCTGTAAGCTGGTAGATGATAGATCCAATGATCAATCACTAGTAACTGAAATAAGAAAAAGGAAAAAAATTAAATAAAGTATTGTGTAGTAAATTATTTTCAAATAACTATAAATTCTTATTAAAATGTAAGCCTAATGCAGTAAAGATAAAAGCTACCCTACACACACACAGACACACACACACACTCACACACACCCCAATCAGTCCAAGATTATGCTAAATACTTGTAAGTGTAATATTTGGAGACGCAAGACGCATACGTAACTGAGAGTTTATCGACCCCTCGATAAAAGGCTGTTATATTTTCAACACATGATTATGTAAAAGAATTTCACGATTTCGAAGAAAAAAATGCTAAGACGGGAATAATTTGAATCTACGAATTTCTTTTAAGGCAAATTCTTTACGACAGGATTTGTTAAACTTATAAGTTAATATTATTTACGATCTACAATACTGAAAAATTATGCATTGTTGCTGAAAAGTGTAATATTTATTTAGGTAATTGAAAATAGTCGTGATAATAATTATATATAAAATATGTACCATACGTATATTTAGTTGATATTAACTGACAGGATTACGAGTTCTCATACAAATATATATATATATATATATATATATATATATATTGTTAAATCGAATAATTACATTTCTAGTCAAAAAATGAACAAACGACAGTTGAAAACAACACTGACACACTGACGAGCTGCGATCGCTAATTTTGTGACTCGCCAAACGACTTCCTCAACTTAATAACACAAAACAAATTACCAACGAAGTCTCCGAGCAGCACCGAAACAATTAATCAAAACATGCCTCTTGGAAAAAATTAAGGAATAATCCTTCGAAACCGGTGGATGCCGTTATGATTATATAAGTCTTCGGGACGACTCGACAAAATCGCGCGATATAGATATAAGACTGCAATAACCCATTTAGGAGGATAAGAAAAAGGGTTGGTACTCATTAGCATATAATGACAGTAATTAAAATACACAAATAGAGCTATAAAGACCGCCCGGCGTTGAGGGGTTGTCTTCATCATCCACCAGAATTTATACATGGTAAATATTTTGAGTGCGGCTCAGGCAAGCCGTGGCGGAATTAAGAACGCCATTGTTTAATTTATTAATTAATAGACCTGATGTTTCGGCAGAGATTGTCGAGTATTCATGCTTCGGAAATCATTGTAATAATAATTTATGGTTGATTTATTCGATTACAGAAAGATTTAAAGCTTTGAACACCTTACACACTACGCACAATTCATATTAACAGAAGTATGAGGTTTCTTTTTTTTTCAATAAACGTAATATAGTCTACAAAACATTTATAAAATTAACGTTAACAGTTTAAAATTAACCCAAGATCTTGAAATATCTGAAATGATTTCAATTCATCTACAGTCTCGCTCTGCCGCCTCAGACAATGAAGGGCTAATTACGAGATGTAAAGCTTTATTAACGCAATCGGGTGGTTATTAACATAAAAAAATAATATTTACTGACTCTCTTCACTGCGAAGACTCTTAATTTTTGAATATTGTGCCATTAAGTTCAATGCTCCCTCAACCCTTCGTCTTATAAATGATTGCAGTGCTGTTACGCCTTGAGAAATAGGATGAGCGTCAAGATTAAAGCTCATCAGCTGTTTTATTGAATTTCTGTATTGGCTACATTTATTAAACAATCTTCAGTAAAAGAAACAATTTTTAACAGAGTTATTTTCAACAACCTTGTACATTGTTCGGATCTTGTCGGTGAAGGAAGACGCGGGAGGGAGAGGTTTGCTAATGGTGCTACTCAGTTTTGAAACATATTTACCGTAAGAATAGATTGATAATGTCCCTTATGTAAAAATTTCCATAAATAATTGTCCACTAATTCAATTACAAAAACGATGGACTTCGATCACCAATTACAACAATTTTGTACGTATAGTAAAAAAGTATTTGAATGGTTAAAGACGCTCTTCTCAATCTGTTCCTTTATAAGTATTAGCAGTCCACACACGTCTTGCAAAATTGTACTGTGGACAGAGAGCTGTCTTCCAGCTACGTCCAAATTACCCATTGATATTTTAATCAGAACTCCCGTCACTGACTTCCAAGATTTTGAGATTAGCATATAAATAGCGGGTAAAATATGACATCAGCATTTTAATTTTTCGATATTACGAAGCGATTTACAAATTAGCGGGCAAGAAAAACGCTATGGCTTAAGAGGGTCGAACCATCCTCAGATGTTCTATTTAAATGTAAATTTTCTTCAATACGCTGACGACATGGATAAAAATATAATTTTAAATCAACATATTTTGACAGCTTCATCTAGTATCAATATAGAAAAGGAAAAGCTTTTTCTAAATTAAATTAATTGTATTACAATGTTATCTTTGAAATTATAAAGTGACACAAAAAGAGAAAAAATTAAGAGGATATTTAATCAAGATTTCAAACCAAGAGGGTGACAATTGCAGACACGAAAAAAAGAAAGAATTCTTTTGGTTGTAAGCAACAATAAAAGAACAGCACAAAGGTCCGGAAGTGGAAGTGACAGATTGTCTGCAGTGGTGAAAAGTCACACCTCTTGTTAGGAGACAAGATCTCTTTATATATATACAGATATACAGATATTATTTAATTGATACTATTAGCACATATCGTCTTCTAACCTCCGAGTCTTGGATCACTTGGTGAGTATTTACAAATATTGTGTCCTTATTTCCAATAAAACTTAATATTATTACAGTATATTTTTAAGTTTTCTTAGTTTTTTTGTCTTGTAAATTCATGTAAACCTGAAGTAAGTATTTAATGGTAGATAAATACTAATAAACTTTCAAGTGAAAAGATTGTTTTTTTATGTAATATGAATAAGTATGTCGAGAAAATATTTTTTTGTTTATTTATGATTAATATTAATCATTAAAATATTGTATCTCGATCAGGAATCAAACCTGAGACCAATCAAATCGAAGGCTGTAATTTGTTCTTTAAACTTAGTTATAAACTAATATAAGGCAGAATAAGTTACCGCTTTTTTTATTTACTGATATTCATGAACCGCATTTCCCTTTCTTACAAATACGTGCATTTGATTTAATTAGGCGGACTGAATGCCTACGAAGTCTTTTATCCAAGCTCTGTCCAGAATTCATTAATCCCCTTTTGCATCTCGAATTAACGAATCGATAATAATTGATTAAGTACCGCGCCGAGCCAAGGAACACCACAAAGGAGTCCATTCGAATAGCCTGCGAGGAAAACAAAAACAAACCTCTCCCTTTTTTGACCGAGAAGGAGAAATCTGGGCTTTGTTCATTTGCTCGGTAAACCGATAATTTCATTAAACAACAAAGTGGGACTCCTTGGAAGCGCTCTGTAAACACGCCAAGAAGCCAATGTCCCCCAAAATAGAAAATTCATTTGGAGAAAAAATTTAAAACCAAAGCAGTGCAAATTAAGAATCCTCATCCCCTATTTTGTTTATTCATTTTGTTATAAAATTGCCCATTGAAGTCGCCATGATAACGTTATTAAATAAATAAAATTTCTGATGATAATTTTAAAATACTATTGCATTTGAGTATTAATTTATTTGAATTATATTATTACGAGATAGAATTGTAATAACACAGGAACTAAAAAAATAATTCCATCTAATTGATTGGTTAATTGGTTTATTTATTATAAAAAAAGTATAATGAGCAAACATACCTTCAGAATGAAATCTTAACAGTACATCGGTACCCTTTACAACAATTCGGCTAATATCGTTTCCGTAACCCAAAACGGTCGAATTCCGGGCGTTAAAAATATCGCAGAGTAATTTGGAGCATTCGAGCAGGCTCGCATTAAAGTTGGTAGCCAAATTAAGCCGAGCCCCCGATATATTGCGTTTGTTCTTTTGATGCCGGTGAAGGGTTAAGCCAAGAATGCTTTGCTTTTTATACCAAGTCCAATAAACTGGGGGAAGTTATATATGTATATGGTTATAACGTTCGAACATAACAGAATACGGTCAAACAAGAAATAATGATGTAAAAAGTTCATTTTTAATTCAATGTAATATAAGTACAATTAGTCAGAGTTAGGTAATAAAAAAACTAAGTCAACATCCTTCAAAACTATGTAATTTATGTTAAATATATTGTTTATAATATCTGTAGTCATTGATAGTATTTTCTTACTTCTGTAACATAAAAAGAACCATTTCCAATGCATTATAAACAAGGCAAAGTAACTATAAATATTAAAAATAAATTAAATTCCACGTACGCTCACAAATAACAATTAGTCCTAACCGATGAATTATATGTATGCTAGGTAATTATACTGAAAATACCATTAAATTAATAAATAAAACACAGGAGCGGGTACCGTCGTATCGAAGCAACATTGCCCCTCTGTCGAATAAATTTATGTAAAAATTTTCATTAATATTTTTGAGGCCGACCGTCCGTTGGCCCTTGGGAGTGGAAATCGAGTTCGCGGTTGCGATGGAAAAATGCAAACCGAATATTATAGGGTCCCTCGCGTTGTATTTGCTTATGAATAGCAGTGGTACCTGCCCGCGCTGTGACCTGTATGTAGATAAACATAATACGCGTATCGTGTACCCGAAAAATTGCCCACATTGTTTGGGGCCATTTCATTACTTATGAAACCACTCAATCATTTAAGTGTTCGTGGATATGTTTGCCTTCAATTCGAATATTCATTTATTGTCCGATGCTTTTATGGTGTTGAGTGTGAAATATTTTACAATTTTGAGCACCTTCACATATTCTACATATACGCCACATACAATAGCCTACCCTACCTTGTAAAGGCGTCCACTACGAAAGAACCCCTAGATCTTGGGAGATTATGAAAGATTTGTGAGTTTCGAGTGGCGCGAGCCCGGTCCAGCTTAAGAGATTTAAATTGCTCACTGGTCTGGAATGCCAGATACAAACAAATTTTTGTGATTTAATCTATATGTGAAATAATATATAACTTTAAAAAAACATATCTGATTCCAATTTATCAAAAATGGATTGTGGTTGAATATAACAGTTTAATATGACCTATTCTGTAACAACATATTAATGCTATACAAAGAGTGTATTTGAAGTGTTATTTTAAAAACAAACTATAAATCCGTAACGGTATAAATGTTTAAATCTGAAAGTAAACTCTTAAAGGTAACTTTCCCACTTATATTTCATCCGGTAAGGCCACAATGAAGCCAGAATCTGCGCGCCATATCTCAAGCCAACCTGTAAATCTTCCAGGCATTTTTATATTCGCCTCCCCGACTAAGGGCTAAGCAAGTCGCACCGTCCCAGATTATATCTTGACACTTGATGGATGAATGGTTATTGGATCTCAACATTTTTATCATTTTGATACAGTCGCGGGGGCAGGCCGCGCTTTTATTTGATACGAATTTTTGCTGAACTATCTATAAACGCTTCACAGGCTATGAAAAGCCTTTTAAGTGATAGGACTTATAACATTAAAATCTAATTTCAAAGATATCGTACGATAATATGGCCTTACTTTAGATATTATAACTATTCTGTCACTCACATTGCACAGATTATATTTCACAATAAAGTCAAATCAATACGTCAACAAGAAGTAATAATAAGTAAGAACTTGATGGCTATCAGCAAACATATCATTAATAATGATGGAGAGCAATATAATAATTGTTTAATATTCGTAATAGGCTGACTGCGTATAGAGTTATGAAATCGGGGACGTTCCTAGCGGCGCGTCTGACACTGCGACCCGGTCGTTTGCACTCTTTAGTACACCCCTATCTCACACTTCATGTCACGGGCACCGAGTAAGGTGTACAAAACACTGGCATCATACTAGCAAATATTGATTATATTGTATTTACAGTGTGGTCTACAACAGTTGCCTATAAATATTAACAGATATGACTGAAATCACTTTTAAAGGCTAAGTACAAATAACACAAACACTTGACTTAAGCATCGCACCAAAAAACAGATTTACAAAATAGCGGGAAAACTATATAATAAAATGGACAACACTTAGAAGTCAATAATAAGAAAGATATCATCGAAAAATTTAATAAAAACATGTGCCAGTGTTTGCTATCGGTACCAGTTATCCGCTCACTTTGGCGCGCATGATACGTGATATAGTATAAAAATGGTGGCCGCGTCGGCGGAAACATATCAATTCAATTTGAAAATCGCTCGCAGAACACCGTGAAATAGCGTGTCCGCTAAATCATGGCCGCGATAAACATTTCGGAAGGGTTGATGTTTTATTAGCTGTTTAAGATATCATCTTTATAAAATGATATATGTTTCAAAGGCGAAATACTATAATATAATAATATTTGTTACAGAAAGTACGAGTTCTGATTTATTGACACATTATATATAGTCTTAGAGTGCTTGAAACTTAATTATTAAAATTAACTCAAACAGTCCAAAACAACATTTTAATATATAATTGGTTGGTAGTTTGTCTCATTATCTGTCGAAATAACGAGATGAAAAACAGGACCACTAAAAATTAATTGCGTCATCCGACGAGCGAACATTAAAATTAAAAATGCACACGCGTCTCGAAGCCTCGAGGAAAACGTGTTAAACTTGAGTGTACCATAAAATGTTAAAAATACCCCTATTTTTAAGAAGATCTGAGCGTCTAAGGGCCCTGAAGGTATTTTAATTAGATGCATTGTTCGTGAGCCTTATAATGGCGCTTACAAAATTATCAAAATTACATTTCAAAAAATGACAAAAACAATAAGTTTAAAGATTTGACTTCCAATTGTAGTCTTCTTATAGATTATCAAAATAATACACCTAAAAATATATAATGTCTATGTACTCCATACTATCCAAATAGTAGAAAATATCTAATAAGATATTCAGAAATAAGCAAATTCAGCGAAGCTTTTCCCAAAAAATATTATATTCAATCTCTCTTAAATGAATCATTAAGTCTCCGAAAAATAAATACTATTCTCTGGAAATATATCGTATATATAAATATATGTACAGTACACACCAGAGTGAACATACCGTTATCAACCGATTTAATATCCCGCTCATAATTGAAGCGAATGTTCTTAAAAGCCATTACGGTAGCTGGTAGAGTCGATGAGCGGAGGTAGGAACCTAGGTAATGAACTCACATTATAAATGCAACGAGGCATCGCCTTCGATGCACCGCTCCGACGAGAAGAATTAATTCATTTGCATGTAAAACTTCACCCACGGTAGGAGATTGGGTATGTAAGACGCGGGATCGATTGAGGCTCCTACATCATTCTGCTATGAGAGTCAATGAATATCTTACTTCTATGTTACTTCTTTAATATAGTGGTATTTAAACCAATATAAACCTTCCTACGTGTAAGCGAACACAAATATATATTAATTATATGGTTAGGTTATGATTTGATACGACGTTATTATTTAAAAAATTGTCATATTTGAAAAAGGTTTTAAAAAAGAGCAAAAAAATATATCTCTCCGGCGGGGAATCGAACCCCGGTCTCCCGCGTGACAGGCGGGGATACTGACCACTATACTACCGAAGAATCTGAAGTTGATTTGAAGTTTGTTGTTAGGTATAAATTGTACGTTAAATATATCTAGATAAATATATAAGTATTTAACCCAGTCTGTCTGGTGCTTATCTTATCTCAGCATTGTTATTGTAAATAAACAGATCAACATATTTATTATTTTCATCGGTGACATGTTAATTATATTTTTTTTTTCAAAAAATCATATACGCGTACATAATGGAAATCATGTGTATTTAAATCAAAATTAATATTCAATTTATTAAAAGATATTAAATTTTTACTTATATCTAAAGTTCAATTAACCTTTAAACACTGTATGTTAGTATATGTTAGTTTTAAGGGACAGCTCCCCTCATTGGAAACCTCTTCCTAATTCCAGGTGCTTCTCTCGAGCACTTTTTAGAGTAATTTCGCGCCTCTTGAGTACAATCCGATGCAAAATGGAAACTTCAATTTGTCAGAGGCGGGTTGAAAGTGGCTTAGGGCTCCTTGTTGAATATCACACATTAAAAAACATTCATTATTGCTCTTAGGTTTTTAATAAAAAAATATTACGTTAAAGTTATGATCTTCCATTTTTACTTTCATAAATGTTTAATTACCAAAACAAACTAAAAAATAAAGAAAATTGTCTTAATTGTAATTAATTAACAGTATAAGGTACTAGACACTTAAAAAGAAAAAACGAAAAAGTAAAAATAAAAGTGATAACCAAATCCCCCTCCATTCAGGAGTACTCTCCCCCCCCCCCCCCAGAGGGGGGCACTTATCATTGTCATTAACTTTTTTGTTGTCCATAACATTTGCATAACTCTTAAACTCTATCGACACAGCACGCCTCGAAGCCCGGAGGCGACCCCGCAGCCTACTGGATGCTATACTTGTGAAGTTCATTTTCAGACTTTGCAAAGTCGCTCGTCTTGGGAACTGTAAAACTGGGAGTAATTTGTAAATTACCTTCAACGAGCCGAGGTAAGGACGCACGCATCTTTGACTTCATCCCCCGATGCTATGTGAATACACAAACATTCAGAATATTTATTGAATAATTGTCTCCAGCAATTTATGTTGATTTTCGGTCTGCCATCTTTAACTACTCATATGACTTCACATTCGCTTCAATATTTTAATAAGCAAACGTTCTGTAAACATATTTAATAAATCAAAAGCCATTTATACAATTATATTTGACGATATATATTAATTTGTCGCTTGACTTATGCTTGTTGATACAACTGTAATATTTAAAAAATACCACAAAATAAAATGTCTTAAAAAATGTGAAGGAACAAAGAAAATTAACCTAAAAATGGTGAGTTATACCAAACATTCATCTCGTCTTGAATGTCGCAGATTAATATGAATTTGAATGAGACTATTTTGATGTCTGTCACATCCAGGCGGCCCTTCGGCTAACGAAGCTAATTCGAAGGTAATAAGAACGTCGTTCGGTGAATTATTTATGCGGATATATTTTTTGCAATTATTTTCATTCGGAATAAAGTTTAAAGTATTCTTTAAAAGGTTGGAAGTAGAATTTATAACTTCCACGGGATTTTTGTTTCTATTTATATTGTTGAAAAATATAATAATAAAATTTTGTCAATTGTATATTCAAAAACATAAAACGTTTGTATTGAATGATAAGCTTTCCACATAAATTATTTTTATGTGAAAATTCCATACAAATATTAAAGAAATAAACGAAATATTTTAAAGAACCGGTAGATGTAAATTAAAAAAGTCGATCTAATTAATTTTATAATCCATCCTGAATTATATTTTAAAAACATGAGCGTATACCGTGATAGCAAGATGGCGGATATCTTAATGAGAAGGTATCACGGGAAGCAGCTGTTATGATACCGGCCAGAGTGTCGCCGCACTCACCCTTAAAGACATTTTTTTTGATAACTTACTACGGAAATGGCTTATGGCAGGACAGCCTTTTACAAGAAGTTTGTAATAAATCTTTAACGACGACGTTTGTAGCTGTCATGATTGAATATTCAAGAAAGAGACGACCAATTTATAGGTAGATTTCTCTTTTTTGTATTTCAATGATCTCATATTAATTCTTTTTTTTTTAAATATAAATAAAATTAAATTCATCCGTCTAGATATAATTTAATAAAACAGGTTTACCAATAATAAATAACGTGTTGTTTTACTAAAATATTTATATTGTTAAAATTTGTTGACTAACCTTTTAAGTTAACATTTCATTTCTTACTAATTTGCTTACAGTCTCAGTTTTTTATTTATTTTTTAATACGTATCCATACTTTGTAGCCTCCAAAAACCATTGGAAAGGCGATCGCTTTTTTCTCGCCCCAACCTTCGAAAAAAATAGGGGAGATTCCTATCTTGTCGCTTCTAATTTACTTATTCCTCTTTTAAAGACTTATTTACCTTCAAAATCCCATTGTGCCGGGCGGGCCGATCCTGTAATAACGAGGCGACCTCTCCAGCGACGTGTCAACGAGATTTTTCTTAAAAAAGCAATAACAATTTACAATTTACATAAACACCCGGTCCTAGTTAACACTTAATAAAGAAAACGATGTCGCAATTGACGAGCCTGTCTTTTTAAATGCTTTTTAGATGGAAATGTTGATGGTACATTGTGATACTGGATTATCTTTCCTTTGTTCGATAGAAAACGGTTAAGACACTTCTTTACGACTGTTTTATTTTATTTTTCACGTTTGTTTTTTTTAACCAATGAATAAAAAATCACAATTTATTATAACTATTATAATACTCCGCTTACTATTTTTATTTTTTTTTGTACCTTGAATCCTTAATTTTCAGGAAAATAATCGTTGTTATTATTTACTATTTGATTTAATTCCAAAAAATAAGTCACATGAAGTAAAATTAAACAGCTAATCTAAATATAAGTATGCTTACAGTTTTGATATTGAATGTTTTAAAGAAAAGAACAAACTGAAAATACTTCTAAAATATAATTTCAGCTGGTGTCCTATTTTTAAAACAGCATCCCCAAAATTAAAATATAAGCAAATTCCTCTTTAATGCAAAATTAAAACTAATTTTTATTTCAACTTATAGTTATAATGGGCTCCTTTTTATAAAATATCTGATATGGCTCAATCCTCGAATACATAGAATTTCATTTTCAGTATAATCTAGAATAAAGTCGGTTGCAAAAATAAATGGATGCTGATAGGATATATTGAGGTGTTGATTTTGAAGTCCTCCTCCTCCGATATTCCGTAATAGTTGCAGATACAATAACAAAGGAGTGACGGGAGTAAGTGGCACATCAACCTCGTTCTATTAAAAACTTCCTGACTTCACTAATAGTAAGCCGAAACAAAGTTCGCGACGTTCAAGGTCGCAATTTAAAGTTTTTCGAAAAGTTCTTTTCCGCTCAGTTTTTTATAAGTATATAAATCTTTTTGTCGGCAAAGTTTTACAAAGTTTTTGGCCCAGATTGTCATCGATTTTTGTTTGAAGAGTTTGTTTTTTCATTGTTCTTCTTTCTTGTTTGACGGTTAATTCATAGAAAGTTTCCCGCCAGCACAATCGATAGCAGTCTAACTCGTTTTGTAAACAAACTAACACAGCCACGTGCTGACACATACTAATAAAAATAATAATGTAACATACACAAAAAGAAAAGATAAATAAAGTATTTTTATTTGCATTTTTCAAGTCAATTTCCAACGAAACAGATGTGTATAATAAAAAAAATAAATTTTATGAACCATATTTTTTTGATATTCCTACAAATCTTTACTATTTTCAGTTCATAAATATAACGTTTTCGCACCGCCTGTAAATATTTTCCCTATGATAAAGGCCATGCATGTGTCGGCCCGAGGGCTCTCATCACCTCGGTCCTGAATATTTTTGTATGTATTCAGCGACCCTCTGTCTCAACTTATGTAAATGTTTCCTAACACTTTTCCGTTTTTGTCACATTTGCCGCACACAATACAGTGCAATTTGATGCCAGATTCAGACATTATCCGCGTAGGTGAGCCTCCTCTCGACACTCGGATTTTCAAATAGCAAGAGTGATTTCCAGCTTATTTCGACGAGTTTGAATAAATTTTCCGAATCCATTTGTGACTTTTATTTTTATTCGGCATTTAAATTTTATACTGTCTCGTCAAAAATGCTAATTTAGTAATAAGAAATATTTTTTACATTAATTACTACTTTCGTAGACAAAGAACGCGTAATGAACAGCCGTCCTCGCTGTCCGTCGCGGCTGATTTATTTCATGACTTTTCGGATATGCAAATGACATTAACATTCAAAGACGTAGGTTTCCTCTATTCCGCTCTCCTCCCCCTAAGAAATCCCCGCGACCGCAGAATGATCCCAATCCTGGGTGAATCTTAATATTTTATGTTGTGTTATTCCTTTTCTTTTTCCTTCCTGATATTATTTATTTCCTCTCCGACAATGAGATTCCCACTTTAGCGCGTAATAAAAAAGAATTATTGTTCATCTTTTATGGATCCCCGTTTTGTTTAAGTTGAGCTGTTGAGATTTAAAGTGACGATTTAAAGTAAATGTATTTTAGATCTACTTCATTGTTTTCAAATAAAATAACGGATAATGAAGCTGAAACATAATAGTACCTGTAATTTAGAATACAAAAAAAAAACACTATAAAACTCAAATTCTAAACATGCAAAATAAATAATAACATGTTACATCAGGAGTGAATAACAAGTCCCCGGGGTAACGGAAGAGTGGGAAAAAATCATCGACGTGGACCGAGGGAGTGATCGGGGGTATGATGGATCATACACTAATTGGTTGATGGATGATGCACCAGCGAGTGGGCTCACTCCTCAGCGGTGTGGACTGGAGACGGTCGGTCGGATAGTATGGAACTACGCGGGTTTTAGCTATCGATTTCATTATAATTTCTAAAATATATTCAATGATAAGTTTGTTTACGTAAGGTTTTTTTTATTTTATTTTTTTGCAGACTTTTTTAAAATATTGATAATTAATATTTGCAGATTAATATTAGCAGTGATATATTTATAAAATATGTTAATAATCATAATACTTTCATAACATGAACAATAAATAATCAACAATAAATAAAAGCATTATATTGAAACAGTTCTTTGACATATCTTCTATTTGTACCATAGGTAGTGTTGCTAGAGCAATAACTCATACATAAAATCCAATATTCAGTAATAAGTATCTCAAATTGAACATCAAGAATGTTACGAAGCCATCAAGTAACAGTATTTCCAAATAATAATTAAATTCCGTAACAGTACAAAGCAGAAGATACGCAGCGGAACCTAATTTTCATAGCTGATTAGTCTTACCCCACATGGGATCATGATTAACTCACACATACACACGCACGCACACACACACACGTACACACCTATTCAGTAATCGTAATGCATTGGGAAATATTATTCAATCAATATTATATATATAACAACTTCAGGGGAATTCATATTGATGGTCAGTCACATTTACTTACAATCTAACACAACTATTGGAAGGAAAAATTATTTAACCCACATGTATTGTAGGACATTTGTTTTTAATTTCACATATGTATGATATTTTTTTTTACCATGTTTATAAATAGACACAGAAATAGCTTTTATTAAATTCAAATATTATATAATAATATGCCGTAATTCAGAATAAGCCCATCAAGTACACGTCGCGTTGATACCCCGTACCCCTATCACATGTCGGATGCACACCTATTACCTCATCTCATTCTCATCTCTGACACAAACGTGAAAAACATTTACTCTTATTAGCTCACTATACTTATTAAATGTATTGGAATATATAACTGTGTTACTGTATTTATGCTTTTATTGAACCCGCCCCGTGGGAGAAAAGCACATAATATATCTACTTAAAATTTACTATTAAAATGGTTAATAAAAGCCAGCATGTATTCAAATCTAAAACGAAATGTAACGATACCGTTCTTTATGTTTGGATAAATATGAACGATATGAAAGGGTATAATTGAAGCCCCATTTCAAACAATTCCTTGCATAATTAAGTAATAAATGACCCGTTTGGTAAAACAATACGAGCTCTTGATCGAACGTCGCTATACACCCAAGTGCATATAAAAGCTGTCTAGAAAGTTTTGTCGCTCGCGGGCGATCGATACATTACACTACACTACAGTACCTACACTACGCCTTATCAAACTACGGATGATTTGGGTTATCAAGCCATCAAACTTACCAGATAAGAGTCTTAATTTTTCAATTAAGTGACTTTTACAATGCTATTCACATTACCACATGTATTTTAGTTTTCTTTACCTACTACGTTTACCATAAAGAGAGCCTGTTTTTCTTGGATTCTGAAATGTTCTTTTGTATAGTAAATAATCGTGCTGCGAGCTCGCGTGAGATCCGATAGCCAAGTTTTGCTTAATACATAATTGGGACAAATCCCTATTGGATCCCTATTCGGGACATGTTCCTTGGTGTGTGTTGAAGGGGAAATTAATCAAATTAACCAGTCCACGATGGATGGAAGAAAACGACAAACTTCATATACATCTAATGCCATGTTTGTACTCCAATTTCAAGCACAAACTTTTACAATTTTAATTAACAATATTTTTATAATATTATTTTGAAGAATATTTAGTTTAGTCCATAACGTTATACTTATACATTTGTGAAGTAATGAAATATAATTGTATGGAAAAAAGGAAAACACGGCTAATTAAAAATTAAATTACACCTGGCTTCAGTACACAAATTCTGTATTAGGTGTATATATAGTTAGTGACAGTAGCAGTCTAAAGACGCGGACACACGCTCGTGATAAATTTGCGGCGGTCGTGACGTGCGTGCTACTTAATCCCCGTACGTGACGAGAACGAGATTTAATTGGACCTATATATTGAGCTTTTGCCGTATTTTTATTGTTTGACAATATTATACTGAGAAAAGAACAAGAAAATAGTTAATTCTTTCCATTAAGATTATTACCCACATGTTGCTCAAAGCAACCCTATCAAACCCAACAGCAACAAAGGTAGCTTAAATATAAATATATCGGGGAAGTAAAGACCGTACCATATTTTGTACACCAACTTACTCGCCAACTCAAACGCAGCATTCGTTGATCTAGTTAACCTCAATGTAACCGCCTAAGTTCTTTTCAATAAAGCTAAAGTGTTTTCCATGCGCTTCTGTTTTCGTAGCGCAATTAAACTGCTGTTAAACTTCTTGCAGCAGTGTTTGTAGAGCACCTGAACGGTCCGCAAAAGTTGTACGAGCACCGTTCCTTGTTTGCCTGCTAATTATCCCTACTGTGGATTTGAATCAGCGCCACAAAACGCTGACCCGATCTAAATGGTCAAACGAGACTAAGCGTTTCAGCATTGTATTCAACTATGGCTTCCCACTAACCCGCCCCGTCGCCATAGTGACCGCCTCCTCCACGCTATTATTTCATTGTATCAACATTCATATCGACATCACGTGTAACTGTGGCTCGATTAAAAGAGGGTTGCCCAAAGCCAGTTCTGTCAAGTCTCTGTTTAAATTAGACCGTACGGTCCGGCCTGGCTTGGTTGGCACTTCACGCATTTAAAATCAAAAGCGCAGAAGGGTTACATAATCCGAACCTTTTTCAGCGCGACTTGTGTTTGTGTGCACGTCTCGTCTTTTGTCACGTATTCTTAATTAAGGACCGCCGGCTGCCAAACGACCCCACTCGTCACATTTTCATATTGATTGTAAGAGGGCTTCCCTTATATGTAGTATATAGCATTGCGATCCGATAAATATTATAAAGTATCATATAAATCACGAAAACACTCTCTTACTCATAATAATAAAGTAACAAAATATCAAAGTTGAATCTGTGAAGTCTCCCTCTATTTGCAAAAAAAAGCTCAGCTAATAAACCGACGCTTAACCCTATGCGACAATGCCGATACAAACAAACAGAGTGACATCCCGCTCTGTAAAAGATCTCGCGAAAAAATACGAAGGCGACGTGTCAAAGACACCGCGTATCAAGGGGCTCCTTGTTGCTTGAAAAATATTTTTTTAAAGCTTAACTCCTTAGTGAATTGAGAGATTAAGTCCTTCTTAAAGAGCCAACCGGTCCCCAGAGTAGGGCGTGATCATTCCTTCTGATCTCATTTCCGCGAACGTTCTCTAGTTGAATGCTATTTTTATCACTTTTTTCCATTTTATTTCCTCAACAATTGAAGTGGCAGTTGACAATTTGCAGAACGTGTTAAGTGTTTTCCAGTCTTTTAAACACCTTTATTTGTTTGTACTTAATTGTTTTTAAGGATTTACGTTTGTTTCGTCGAACATATTTTGTACAAATAATCAATTGATCGGAAAATGTCTCAAAAACAATGAGTGCCATTTATCACAAGCACGCGTGGACGGTCGACGCTAAGCCACAAGAAAATATGTAAATCGCTTTAAGGCAGTAGGTAAGCGGTAAGCGGTAAGCGGTCGTAAGCCGTCTAATTATTCACATCGGATTTGCAAATCGCGCCTGAAGCGTTCCATTTCTACACACGTGAATTAAACTGACCCTTAGCGTGCATTTAAATCACAACACATGTGTTGAGAGCGGGTTCAGTCGGCCGCTGATTTTGAGATGAGGGCTTCCCCTTTTTGCGGGTCCCTGCGTCGATTCCTTGGCGGGCGATGATCGATACCCCGCCCCCGCCGCCGGCCGCGACCCTCCTTCCCTCGCTCTTAATTAGGACTCCGAATCTGCGGCGGACACACACGCACACATAAGCTTCGGGTATAATGTTAATCAACTTTCATTATGCACTAAGGAATTATATGGGTACGCCTAAGGAGTGATTATCCGCGTTAGGCCGCGCTCCCGACCAAGAAATCATACTTTATTATGATTCCGCATTCAGCGTCACGGTGGCACCTCGCGGGGCGTTAGAATTAAGTGAGTATACATATATCACGACAGCGTAACGACATCCGCCCTGTACTAACCTCCGGGTAATTAGCTTTCCCTGCTAGTCAAAGTACAGTAGAACCCTTTATATTTACAAATTGGTAAACAAACATTTTATATACACTGAGATATTATTTTAAAATTGTAACAGAATAACTTTTCATAATACAAATATACTTAAACGTAATACTCTTAACCGTGCAATATATAATATTACACAATAAAAGCATATGCGAGAAGCAATCCAAATAACAGTTATATCCTAAAGTTGAGAGGCATGTTTACATTGCTTTAGATTAGTCCGTGTTTGACCCGAGATATTACACGCCCTGAGCAAGCCTTTGTACTATATTAATAACTATACGAATACATCTAACTATTGTTTCGTTCTTAATAGGTGATAGTATAGATAAAACCATAAATAAATATAGCTATGGAATTTATATATCGTGGAAAGAAATCACTGAAAATCTCACATATTTAATTATAATAAATGGAATAGTATAACACATAAAAGTAAACTGCTTTAACAAAGACTAGCAAGCAGTTCAATATGTAAATAAAAACGGGACAACTGAAGATTTCAATTCTTTAAACAAAAGGCTATATTAACTTACGAATCCGTTCGTTGAACACATGACCTCAAGTCATAAACATCCTGCTCCTTAATTCGCGACCCGACAAGGTCTACTAGTATTGAACGATATCCTTAAATCTACGGTTATGAGGCTGAACCTCCAATAAATCTTTCACTTACCCGCCCTTTAATAAACGCTTGTAATAAAATTTAATTGATCAAAGCCTCTTCCTTGAGTATGATTTAGGAGTTCTCTGAAGCCTCTCGTCCCAGTCCCACTGATAGTTTATAGTGGACTTATAACTGATAGATGGCACACTTTCTATTGAGTTATATGTTTTGAACAGTCTTTTATCATATTTAGAATGTATTATTATAAAGTTAATTATTATTATAATACTTTTTGTGAGTTAGGTTTAGGTCGAGGATTGTTAAGTGTTTTGTAATTAAATCTAAGTAATATTAATTAGTTTTATTGGAAATCGTCGGTAGATTTTACCTAGTAATAGAATCAATATTCTAAATGCTCTCTAAGTCCTTTTGATAAAATAAGCACATTTGGCATAAACTTATTATTTTCTGATATTAGGTAATAATATTTTCTATGATTATCAGTTGTTATTGTTATTTAATGTTTCCTTTGCCTGTCAAAACTTCCTAACGTCCACAAATCAATCATAAATGTTCCTGAAAACATCCAACATACGCATGATAAATGAATTTTCTTGTTTCATTTTCTTCACGCGCAATTTATTTATTGTGTTAACTCCATATGATATCGCCAATTAATAAAGAGCCGTGACCTGCTCAGTTACGGGACTGTGTCTGGTTCACGTGTAGTGTCTCGCTAGATTGGTAATCTTACACACGTATTATCGCGGGCCCTCCAGCTAATGTAACAGATGAGGTGTTCTCATTAATTACAAAGAACGTCGAGACCAGCGGGTCGGCGGTAACTCGAACAAATTAATAACGTTATTAACTCCACAAGACAAGTCATTCTTTCTCCTACCTTTGACTATTTCACGAGACGTTCATAGTTACGAAAATATTATTTTCATTCACATCATTCTTACATATTGTTTATTAGATTTGATCAAGATATAATATATGGATTAACGTCCCCCTAAATAAGTAATATAGCTAAAGCAAGATATAGACAAATTAGTAAAATAACCTTTTTGTAGTGTGCTAGAGGCTGTCGCGACCAGGGAACGTGATGGATTGTTAATGAAGTGGTCGGGCCATAGTTATTAATGACGCAACGCCGCCTTCTTTATTTACCCACTAGCACCTAGTAGCCCACCGCGTCTGACACGTATAATATATCATGTCTAGAAGTGGATCAATCAATTTAACCCAATATATTATGACGGTAAAATCACCCTCCGTCTAAACTCTTTTATATTAATATTATGAATGGTGACATTTGAGATTCCTTAATAAATCAATTTAATATTTACTTCTTCTTAATATATATATACATTTTTTGCAATACCATCTTTAATGTTGTATATTTATCGATATTAATAATAAATTAATTCAAACGCTACAGTTCTCTAAGCCCTCCGAAAAGGGTTTTTGTTTTATTTCAATTAATTCGCAATCACAAAAGAGTTGGAGACCGCTGCAGTCACTCTATCGTCGACAATTTAAACAGATGTCGTGTTAAGGAGCTCCTCTCAGAATATTCGTTTGGAATTTAAATTGCAAATTCGTGCGGTGGCAGGTGCAGCCTCACGATTGAAACTCCAACCTCTCCCTCTATCATACCAAATAGAACCTGCCGTCTCTTTCGCACGTCATTCAAAATCAACGAATAATGAACGTCAACAAATAAAACTCGAGCGTTACTAATTAGTGGGCCCGTTCAAACGAAGAGAGGTAATCTTTGCACTTTATTTCAAAGAGGAAATCTTAAAGCTAATGGTGTTAATTTAAAATAGGCCGATGACTGTGATTTTTCTCGCCGTGAACTTTTCAACTCGTGATTTATTGACTGTACTAAAGGCGCTTTTATTACACACGCCGTCTTTGTCATTGTATAGATGGGCAAATGAATCTCACGTAAAATGTCAGTCACACACAAGAGGTTCTAAACTAAACAGAGGGTGTGATTCATTACGAGGAGGGCCAGCGGTCGCAGGTAGTGCGTTCTAAATTAAAGTTTGGCTCATTCGCGATGTGTATAGAGAAGTCACCACTTGCTCAGGCCGATCACGGATCTGCCTGACCTTAATGAATGAAGAAATTTCGATCGACCCCTACTTCACACACA
Organism: Dircenna loreta; assembly: GCA_963555665.1. Lineage (NCBI taxonomy): Eukaryota > Metazoa > Arthropoda > Insecta > Lepidoptera > Nymphalidae > Dircenna > Dircenna loreta. The sequence goes on from OY743098.1 coordinate 15,235,560, forward strand.
CTCGTCTGCCCCACAAGTTGCCCCTCACATTGCTGTAAAGTATGTTTATTTTATTTCAGTGATACTAACATAATACAAATAAAAACATAGCTAATAGTAGCTGAGTAGCGTATATAGATACGTATAAGAATTTTAAAAAGGCAAAGCTAATTTTTAAGAGGTATTCGAGTTATCGTTAATCTTAGTCGTGACCCGTAGCGAACCTTCTTTCGTAGGCTAGTAATTAGCTTCCACATTTTAAAGAGCGGCTCCATTCCGTGCCAGCCATCACTTCACTCCCCTGCCCGCGACCGGATCGATGATAATTAATAATTTTTGACGTAATCACAACCAAAATCCATTCTGTTTTTTAGCTAATTCATGTCCCTATAATAAAACAGGCGGCCGGATGAAATTGATAAAAAATAAATAAGACTCAACACAACTTTCCGCAAAGTCAAACAAAATTTGGTGTTAGCTTACGCCGCTGGAAGTTAAGTGATTAATAAGTTTCAAGACATTTAGTTGATTGTTGTAAAATCGATTATCTTTGGTACTTTTGGAATGTGATACATTCAATTTCGTAAACAATACCGAGATACATTGAAACCCAAGCTCCATAGCAGTGACAAGGGATCTTTGTTAGGTGAGAGTTACGTACAATCGGCCGGGTGCTATGTCAATATTGGACACATCACATAATAGACCAAGATTCGGATGTGGGCGAGTGTCATACAACAGGGCTAATGGATGTTAGAGAACCTCCGACTTCATCGTTATTCTAAGTACTATTTGTTTATAATTTTAAATGTGAGAATTAAGCTATTCAATATCACCAGCTCATTACTATTGTTATACTTTAAACATAAACTGATATTTTTGTTTACTAATGTATGAAACAAGAAACTCGAATATATCCAAACGTAATTGCACTCCCGTTTTGGCCAAAAAAGTAAATCACGAGATTTTCCAATTAGCGCTGCCGAAATGAAATATTTTGATACACAGAGGGAGAATAAGAATATCGAGAATCAAGAGCACAAAATGCCGGCAAGTTGTTGGTACTTAAAAAATACATAGTGAAAACATTAGGTTCGCTGTGGGTGGTTTGGCCCCGTGATTAAACCCAGCGAGGCATGCATAACGAGCTTCGTATGTTTGAACGCTTACGGATACTTTCCGAGTTGGTACGGACGGACGGCGGTGAGGGTACCACGACCACCTGCGCGTGTTCATTGCCGGATAAGATGGCTCCTCGAATTTGCACTATTTGTTTAGGCTCTGACCTACTTTATATACATGAATAATTATAATCGATATTAACCGATGCCCATCTATTATGCTATATTTCAATGTTATTTAGAATCGGAGAAAATGAACTGTTGAAAAACTTGATCATCTTATTAAAGATATAAATTCTAAACGAGGTAACGGTAATACTAAATTGGACGGCATGACTATTTAAAATTAAATACTATGAAGGACGGACACATGCTAATGCAAGAAGTTTTTAATTAAAAGCGTCCGCCGTTAAGAGGCTACGTAATGGCTGATCCTCAGGAGGGAGCCGATATTGGGTGTGTATAGGGAGAGCCGAAGTACAAACATATTTAGGTCCGATACGTTCCGTAGTGTTCTCAGCGGCTAATCACCGGACAGAATGTAAGGATGCCCGTGTACACAGTGGTTTATACCCCTTTCTTATTAATATTAGCCGATGTTTACTTACCTTACTTAGTCTACTATAATTAAAACAAAATGAAATATGGATTTTTAGTTAAATTAAGTACATTCATAAATATTATTGTTGAAGTTTTCGTATCTTTTAATGGCTCATCATCGGACATATACTAAAAGTGATTCATTTGTTTGCAGATGCAAGAGACTCAAACGACGTCAACACCGACAAGGTAAGTAAATTACGATTTCAAAATCGGTTTTAACTTAAAAAACAACGTTCAAAAAGCACTCGACTTCCCCCGAGTGCAATAGAAACTTCGCCGTCGACTTTATAGCCTGTGTGACCGCCAAGCGTCGCCGAGGAAAAGTGCAAGCTTGTTTACTCATATATCAGTGGTTACGTCGGCATTTCTTTCTGATAAGCTCGCTCCCTCGCTGCCAATAAAGTCATTAAGCCACAAATTGTAAGGCGACTTTGCTCCCACGTTTCCTAGTGGAGGGCAGTGGAGGGTAGTGGAGGGAGGTGTGGTATCTCGTTTTAGAGTACGTTGAGTTGTTTTAGTGTCGAGATCTTGTTTTTGTGATCTGTCCTTAAGTCTTTCATTGATTACGGAATACAACAATTTATTTTAAAACCAACACAGGCTAATTGTTTTGTCATTTATGTAATATAATTGTCACCTATAAATATACAAAGAAAAAAATCTGTATGTACGTCCGGGTAAGTACACGATTTTTGTTTTTTAATAAATAAATCTGGTTATTACTGGCTCGGTTCAAGTTTGACACGTCGTCTGTCTGTATGTAATATACAAACCACGTTAGACCACATTCAGAATTTCTATTTTATTGTATCTATGGAATCGCTCTATTACAAATAAATTGCTGTTCGTATTGCTCCGCGTGTTATAAGTTCCATACGTGCTGAGAAATGACATACGGTATTATTTATAACCAACTTTTTGTATCGAAAATGAAAGAAGACATTTTTTTTATATAATTGAAGTACGTTTTGTAAGGGGTCGCCTGAAATAAGACCAATTATCAATATATTTGTAATAACTCGAATATATTTGATAACGTTTTTTTTGTAAAAAGAAGTGTTCATTCGTTCTCATCTCAACATCACGAATGTTAAGATGTTCATTAAAAAACATTTTTTAAGACAACACCACCATATGGCACAGAAATGTTATATTATTGTAATTTATAAACAATTTGTGCAGTTGCTTAATGAACTATAACTATCAAATTTGTAAACCCATGTTAGCAGCTCGCTCTAACGTACCTTGATTCACATATAATTGACGAAACGAACACAAACAACACTCAACAGAGGCTACATCGACGGTGACCTGTCAGCGAATAAATCAACCCTCAGTATATCTTTTATGAACGGCATTAGTAGGAGGCGCCATTAACTCTACAAATGACACTAAAATGAAATCTATTCATTTCTTCAGAGCGGAGTCAATCGACTCTAATATTGTTCAATTTCACGCGATCCGCACATTACCGAGCCATCCTCGCCTCACTGTTTGTAATACTAACGGGAAATAAATAAACAAACCTACCCCCATTTAAATGCTACAATCAAACGTTGAATGATTTAATATAAAACATATTTGAATTTTAGTTTCAAATTTACTATTTATTAGGTATTAGTTTTTTACCTATTACATTACATATATCTACAGAATAGCACAGTATTGTGAGACAGACGATATAGTTGTCAAAGCTGACAATCAACAGTCTATGTGGTGACAGATGGGATCTGATCCCACACCAACATGACTGGAACCGAAAATGAACTTAACAAATACAAATCTGTTGAAATCTAAAAAATAGGAACTAGATATTAAAATTAAATAAGTACTTTTTTTCAAATACTGAATTGGCATTCAAATACATTTACGAAATTTTTTGTATACAATTTCTTCAATTGTGGACTTTGAATACAATCAAAATCTTAACCCGTTGATAACATTTCCTAACTACTTTCAAAAAGCTAATTTTAGCAATAAATTAATAAATATCAATCCATTGCAACGCACCAGTTATATCGATGTCGTCGTCGGGAGTAGATGTCGTGATAAGATTCTTCATGTCACTACAGCCGCGGCCGCGTCGTATTTTACGAGTTCATTCGTTACGATACTTATGTCGCAAACGTATCTGTTACTTTTTGATATAATAACATTTATAATAATAGACCTAAAAAACTAAATTTGTTAAAGCGCTTAACCACTTTTGTTTATTCAACGATTACACGTAATTATATTTGAAAATAGTTCGACTCTCACGCTTATGAATTGATAAATCTAGAGTAAAGTTAAATGTTAATCAAACACAAAAAATAAAAGCATTTTAGATTTTATTGAGAAAATTACCTTAATATTTCATAACTATTCCTTTCTTTACCGAAACCTAACAATTCCAAATATTAATAAAAGAAAAGCAGAAAATAAGATTAATTGAAATTAAACGACTGTTAAATTGCTCACGAAATGATACGTTTCTCCATATAATTTCCTCCTTAGTAGAAAGTACCATTCTGAATTCCACTAAAGCATGGTATTATCAAAAAATTGGCTCTATTACAAAACTATTCGCCTTCAAACTATCTTGATCAAATAAAAAATTTACCTAAAGAGGGTGACGCGGCCGTAACAAGTTGCGTCTCACAGGGACTCTACGAAATACTCAATTGGACTTAATACAGCATAATTGACATAAAAGGATGTCATTTTATTTAACACACATGTTTGTAATGTATATGTGTGTGTGTGTGTGTATGAAATAAAAAAAAAAGTGTATTGTTTACTTTCAGGAACCTGAAACAGTCAACGACATAAAGTTTTTTTTTTTTTTTTGGAAGAAGACAAAAATATCAATTCATAAATTTAAGCAATTATTCTAACATAATATCATTTATAAATGTATCTTCAGTTAATATAAATATTGATTAACCACAAAATTAATAAAAAAAACTGTGCAACTTCGATTTCAGTAGAATTAACATAATTTTATACAAGACTATGAAAATAAAACTGAGACGGCTGGATTCAAAAGCAATATTAATTCTGGCGCATAATTTGTTCTACGAATACTATGCTTTTTATTTCTAAAGGGACAGAGTCTTATTTGGGAATGTGTTTCAGTCTGGTAGCTCGTTGTTTTTTAACCGCAGGGCGCATCGGGACGTGTCGTGTTCTTTCAATCCAAATGTATTTTTTTGGATTTCCCTCAAATTATAAAATCAATTATGCGACGTCGACATCATGTTACCGTCAAAGATTGTATTAGGCTTCTTTTATAATATGGATTTCAAGAAAAAAATGTAGGTGAATATTAAAAAAGTTGTTACCTATTAAATAGTTGAAGGTAAAAATAGTATTTTATTATAAAAAGTTCAATTTGTGTTAATGTTTATTAAAAACCATAAAATATTTAAAGAGCAACTTAATGTGTCTCTTTCACGAAAATGCTTTCATTGAATTGCCTCATAGCTGAGATTTTATAAAACACTGAGTTTCACTTGAGCAGTCAAAAACAATTCTTATTCAAATGAAACAAAAAGCAATTAACGGCGGAGATATCCCTCCGTCCTCGGAGAGTACAAGAGGAGAGATTATTGAAAAAATAATTAATAAATATTTATGGCGGGCCACCTGAGGAACGACACGCCTCGGATTTCATTTTTATCCAGTGCTCGAGTCCTCATCTGCAGCGCTACGCGGGAAAGCGGTTTATTACGAATGCAAAATTTTCCATTCATATTCAAAATTTTATATCCCGATGTGGCTGGAGAGAGCTAATTTATTCCGAGGGAGCAAGGAGACGTCCCAGCATCTCGCGTCTTGGGGGGATTAAGCAAGGGTTGAGCGTTGCGAAATTGACAGGTGCCTATCAAAAATTACAATTAATAATTGAGACGCGGCCGCTACCGTAGTATGGTAACGGTAGCTGTACCGTTACCAGTACCGCTACCGTTTCCATCGAGCCTTCACGAGAAAATACCTGTCCATTACATATAAACTATATTTCACAGAAGTTATGTCAAACTTCTGTCAAAATAAAACTTTAAAGTTTATTAAACAAATATGTACCATTAGTATGACTTTTTTTCTCAGTTAAATTGTATTTGTAATGTTGATATTCCAAATATTCCAAACAAAGGGCTGGTGATTATGAACGTCATAAAGTCATATGGGATGAACTCGGGCTCATTACGTCACTAGTCTGTCCGTCACGCCGCTGTAAACATCGCAGCGCATCGATTACCCGTTTTACAGCTGGGACACACTTTAATGGCGGTAATCCACTACTAACGAAGTTTTACTGCCAGTTACGACTGGCAAAATACAGCAATCAGAATTTATCTACAGGACATTTCATTTCCCTAATTCGTGTATACCGAGCTTTACACAAATTTTACTGTAATCTTTGTATTTTTGTTTTATATGCAGTAAGAGTTATATTAGAGTATAGTTAAGATTACTTGAGTTTTTATTCTGACGGACAAAATCTTAATTATATAAATATTCTTAAAAATATATAATAGTTTCTATACAAATACATCATCATATTGTATTTTAGGAGCGTTAATAAATCTGATTAAAGGCTACAATTTTACAAAATGAACCTCTACTCATCAAACGGATCACAAACAATCATTCAAACCTTCATAAAGGTGACAGTTATTCGCAAGTGGCTGAAAAATGCATAGGATAAATTGCCTCCAGCCACCGATAACTCACTGTAATATCAGAACGAACAAACATTGGATTTGAGTAACAAATGTTAGTACTCCATCAAAAAGTCGATATGCAGCTATGAATGTCCGATGTGCCCGGCCCGGGATGGTTCTCTACCTTTTTTAACTTGCGCTGTGTTTGTTTCTCTAACTTTGTAAATTATATGCAATCGATTTGAATATACAATTTATTCAAATATCACGATTTTAATACGTTGAAGATATTGCTAGTGAGTAAAATCGTATTGTATTGGATCATAAAAATAAACTTAATTAAATTACACCAAGTTATATTTTTTTACCGATTGCAATATGATAAATAAATAAAAAAATATTAAAGTTAAGTAATACAAATCTGAATTGTTATAAGAAAGATAATGCCTGGTATCGATTTGTTTTTATTACAAGAGCACGCTAAGCTCACATGTGTTATTAAATATACATTGATTTATTATTAATTACAAGATATTATATTTATTTGGTAGGTACTGTTCTCTGTGGATGGTTTCGCAATGCATTTCAGTGTTATCTTTTGTTATGAATGGAGGTAATTTTTCAGTGAGGCGAGCCGCAGGCGTCTTCAGCCTGGACGTCAATGAATTATTGAATCCAATCAATGCTTTGTTTTCATTATATCTGAATACACGTCACTTCATGAGATACTTTCACACTGTTATACTACGTATATATCTTGTTTGTATATAATATATTATTATATGCTATATATATTTGTAATTGTAATTATTATTACATTTTATAATAAAGGCGCGGGCGCATTTTCATAATTCCCCATCCCAGTTCCATCAAGAATTTAATCGCAGCTAGGTCGTAAATATTTTGTCCGATTAACCGTTCGACAGCCGCGAGGCGTAAGAAAATGTTAATTAACGGAGCCATTGTTTCCCGCCCGGCGGCTCCAAGATGGTGCCGCTTCCGTTTCCGCCGGCCGCCTTCTTTATGTGCGTTTCCCTTATTTTTACGTCAGCCGGGTGTATTGTGGTTCGACTGCGGCGCACCCGACTATAATGATTTTAATTTCCTCTAATCAAGCCTTCGGCGGAGCTTAAGAATTCTAATCGTGTGCGACGACGCCGCAGCTGACAGAAACATCAGCACTTATTCTGATTGGGACGAGTGTGGCGCTGAATAATTAATACGCCTTTATTTTGAATTATTTTACGAAACAAAGCCGTCGTGACGCCTTCGTTTATGAATCCTAAGAGCATTGTTCTGGGTCGTTTGTACTGTACTAATAGATTTGTTATAACATTCAAACTCCATTTAAGACTGTTGGTACATGACTATTTACAAAGTGAATGAATTGAGAAAGGAATTAATGCCAGAATACATACAACTTATATTAACTACATGCAACTATATACCGATGTTGGTACATTGATAGCCGCTATCAAAAAGATCACTGCGAGCAAAGTTTAATTATATGGGGGCGAAGAGCAACCCCTTCGTTCAATTCTCACTAACGACCACATTTCGGTCGTCTAAATCACAACCACGCCACTTGCAATTAATTTTTTAACTGCTAAATGTAACATTTCAGAGCTTTTCTCCCGTTTATTATCACATAAAATTATTAATAAATAATAGCTTTTATGTCTTTTACTATACCTGTTGTAAACTGTAACAAAACAATATTTATTAAAACAAACATTGTATTATTATTTCATATAAAAAACTATATCAAATAACATCCATTTCCATTATAAATGTGGTATTTCGTTTAACAAATTTTGCTCATCCATTTTCAATTAAAATTAATTTAATTAATTTAAATCCTCTCAATCACCCTCAATTTTATTCAAAATGCTAAATCAATCCATATATAGGAATAAAAATGTATGTTGAAAGTTAAAATGATTCACATTTCATGTCATTCATAGCATACTTTCGTAAACCATATTCGCGGTGTTTGCTGCGGTCCGCACAATTAAGACAACCCCTGCAGGCTCCGCTCTGCATTCAAATGCGAAGCCCTGCCGCAATACAGCGCTTAACACCACGGAATTGAGTGCCAATATAACAGACTTACAAACCGTACACCATCAATTATGTGGAAGAGATTAATTTAGAACGACGATGGCCTTTTGACGAAGCCTATAACGCTTTAAGGTGTTAACTTCCAATGCTTAGCTTGTTCTTTATAAAAACGATTTCATATCAGTCAAAAGATATAATAATGGAAGGTGTATATATTTAATAGTTAATAGTTATAAATAGGAGTTGGATAAGCACCCTCAGCACTGTCAACGCGGGGATGGGTGGCAACCCTTTAACCCAGCTAAATAAAAAGTTAGATCTAGCTGTTTTACTGCAACTTATGAAAATACATTTTTGTAAACTGGTGAAATGACAGCGTTGACATTTTTAATAGCGTAAGAACCACAAGTTAGACAAGAAACAAAATGAATGGCCAGTTTAATATCTATTGGGGCACGCACTTAGCAAATATTATTGTCAGGACAAAAATAATGAAATGTAATAAGATTTATTACAGCGTAACAACTTCATCTCCCCGACATACTCATAACCCTCGAATAAATAAAGCAGCAATAAAATGTGAAAAACGATTAGAGATCAATGAAGCGTGGCTTCCCTCTCGGGGCGCAAATAAAAACCTGAGTACACACTTCAAATATGCTTTTCTTAATCGTTCTCATAAAACAAAGATCAGTCTACAATCTCCCCTGCTCCTAAAATATAAAAACCTGCCCCCATTGCTCATATTGCGTTTGTTAGCTCCAATTTTCCCCGCAAATTGTTTCCTATTGGAGACAAAATCTATATTGTCTAAGCTCTGGCTGTTATTAGAGGTAATCTGAAAAACAAATGGCACATTTCGTACACTCCGCGGTCGAGTGACTACGAGATTAGAGTTGGTTACGTCTTTTAAATTACAATACCGATATAAACATGACGACTTTTAAATTTATTGTACAAAAATAAGTTAAATTAAACATTTCTAAGATAATATTTAAAAGTTCCGATCAAGGCATCGCCTGAGGTATTTTCGAGATTGCTTTAAAATCTCCCTACAGATGTGTCATTGTAATTTGCCGAGGGATGACGGATACGAGCCACGGTTATAATACCGTAAGCCATTTTAATCTTAACTTAGTTAAAAATCTTTCGTCCGACATTAGCATTAATCACTTTTGACAGTCTCCTAATGGATATGTAATTAATATTATTATTTAAAGCACATTTTTAATACTCACGCTTTTGTGCATCCTGATGTTTTTGATTTTTGTTTAAACCATATATGTCATAAGTCATAGTCTGTTAATTTGTTACATTAATTCCTAATGTATACTCAAGAGGATATTTAAATAATTTTTCAATAAAACAAGCTATTTTGATGCATTTATGATGTCGTCTTCAATATAGATGCAAACAAGAATTTAGAAAATAGATTTCTTACCTCAGTATAAAATACAAATTGAATTAATATTACAAAGGAAAATGCCCTCATCAAGCACAAATCTAAATCTTAATTGAACACCGACATTGAGAGATTTCAATTCAATTACTAAACCATATTTAGCGAAATCCAATCCCCTTTTCCTTGAGAAATAATATTATTTATTCACAAAAAATAATACTAAACGCGGTTAGGAGCCGCCGATCGCTGTGTTGGTTTAACTGAGATCATTCGATGTAAAAGTTGAGGCTGAGGACGGAGGCAGGAAGAAAACTTGGTTAGGCGAAACCCTCTAAAAATGATTGATGCCATAGAGCGGCCGGGTGGGGGGCAGGGAGGGGGGGAGGCCCAGCACTGACGTCGCTCAACTTGAACGTTTTAAAACGAATGAACGTCGAACCGATGGAAATTTGAAAATGAAGATCATTAGCGTTATATCGACGCCCCGATCCCGATCCCCTGCGTTTCATTATTACGATGGAATTTCGTATTTTTGGCCCACAGTTTTATTGGCTGGCCGTCAATCATATCGGCTCGACGATTCAATTTAAACCAGCTCCTACAGACGCCGCGACGTAACAATGCCAATCGATTGAATTGCAATCGTTTACAACCAATTTCCTAGCACATTGGAAACATTGAACAATTGTTTGAAGACATGTTATAACATGGAGCATTTAGCCTGAAAGCTAACAAGCTCTGACGTGGTTTGTTTCTGCGGAATCTTTGTTCAGAATATAACAATTAGGTAGACAAAGCGGCTGGTGGCGGACGCGGGCGGTGTTATCGCCGGTGATGCTCGCTCACAATGCTCCCGCGACAATGCATGCTCAATATCTTTATGCTGCCTGCTGCTGAAGGCCGATGCACCCGCTTGTTGAATCAGACTCCTTTGCTCTACGTTTAAGGTAATAGCATAGACTAGAAAATATAGATATGGCAGAGGCCAGTCCTACAAAGGCAAATATCAAAAAAGCAAATGTCGAACTTTGCTTTTTTAACGTTTACATTGATTCAAAAAAGGTTTAACTGTCAAAAAAGAATAATCAATAAGAACAAAAAAGTACTTTAATCTAAAATGACTCGTAATCCGTGATCTTGACGAAAGTATTATGTTATGACACATACTTCTCACTAAATAAACCAAATGCTAATTACCAAATAATATAAGTAAAGTATCTGTAAGGAATGATCTATGAGCCGTCGAGACACCTCGAAGCCGCCGCTTTGTGTTCATTTCCTCGCAGCGTCTCACGACACTCGTCCTCCCACACTCCTGAATGCACATTTGATGTTCTCCCTTCTTCAAAGATAGTGGTAATAACTGCTTGATACCCCCCTCGTACCGTACTCGGGCTTTTCATAAAAGTTCTGTTCAAATTTTGAAGTCTCAATAAATTATTTTAAGAGAAAATAAACTGCATAAATATATATATATTTAGCAATCCAAACCAATCTGTAGCTACTACTAAATCAAATGAAGTTTACAATCTAAACAATAAACAATAAAGCTGCTTATGAATCGTCAGTACAAATGTACACACAGAACGATTAATCACAACCAAATTAACAATTCGTGTAACAAGTGACGCGCCAGTGAACATTCACGCAATGAACGTTGGCATGACACCTGCGGATGTTGAGTTTAATCGCATAAAGAGCTAATTGTCTGTGCGGATTCCGCAGGTAAACACTACACGCCCCACACACACTGACACACTACCACACTATTACACACTCGAGCTACGAATATACTGCCTTCGTTATAGATTCAAACTACCTTTGATAACGAAGCGGTTATCGAAATAAGCTTTAATATCTTCTTGCAATTATTTTCATAATATGAATAAAGTTTTTAACTTTAACGCTTTTATAATAGATTATCCTTTAAAATTAAACAAATATGGAAAATAATCCACCGAATAAATTAATTGCTACCCAGCTTTCAAATTACATGCAAAAACAAAATATTAAAAAAAAAACATTCTCAATCAGCTAAGGCGTATAAACGTATAAAACCTATTTTAAGAAATATGATTTTGTTTATTTGACATGTTAATGACAGGAGTTCGTAGCTCCATGTTGGTAGTACACAAATGTACATACTCTATCACGGTAATCGTCGATCGTGTTATTCGACACGGAGTGATTTAATTCCAACAGATATTTATGAGCCAGCGCTTACGGTAATGGCAATTTGACTTAATAAAGCACGTATGTCATTCAATATTAAACTGTAATGTTATCGTGGATCGTAATTATTACCATTAATGTTAACTTTGATTACCTGAATACGTTAATGACATTTGGAGTTTGTTTGTTGGTTTCGTTGTTACGTCACTGATCTTATTTTTTATGAACGTCGCTGTATTAGGATGTGTTAACATTGTAACTGTTGTTTTACGGTACTTTTATTACAAGGGAGATGTTTAGTCAAATGAGAGTACAAGAAAATATAGGGACATAAGTCAGCATAAAAATCGGAGTTATGTTTTATAGCAAACGTGCTTCGAATAAAAATGCCTAGATCCTTAAGGTGCCGTCTCATTACATCGAATTCATATGTAAGTGTAAAGAATATTTAGGCCAATCACATGGTTGCAAATAGATTTTTGTTTCACTTATATCATATTATTAATTATCGATATGTATTATTTTTTAAGAGAAGAGAATAGAGAAATTGTGTTTATTTGTTTGTTTGTAACATATTATGCCATCCAAAGTACTCATCAACATCTTATAAGTACATTTAATTTACATAATTATTTTTGTTCTTTTTTTTTATGTATGTTCGAATATTTTATATATGTCAAATAAATCCTTAGAAACTAAAATAAAAATATGGCTACTTAGTTCTTGTAAGTTTTTTAATTTTCCAACCACATTTAAGGTAATCAAAAGAAGTAAGTCACTTACCGTATATTAAATACGAATGATATTTCGTAAACATTTATTTGCAACATCTACAAAAACATTCGGCGCAACAAGCCCTCACGCGTCGAGGTCTCGTCGCCAACTCCTGCCAATTCTTTATTATTCATGGTAGGAGCTCGTTCAGAGTGTTTTATATGAGCGACGATCGAGTATCAATTTGTTCGGGACCGCCCTGTATTAGCATTCTCCGTGGAGGCCGCACTGTTTTACAAGGAGATGGAAAATAAATTATTATAGTTCTACCTCCAATGATTATACGAAACTGTCTCCAAGTCTTTTATGGTCGGAATTTCAATATGTTGCTACTATGATTTTACTATTATTTCATATGTGATAACAGTATACGGTCATTTAATATTAATTAAAATGTACGTAGTGTCGCTAGTTTGAAAATTACTCTACAGACAGTGGGTATATCTGTCAGTATACTGAATATTTCAATACATTCATATATAATATCTTAAGATTTTAATACTCGAAGATAACTGAATGCTAAGACAAGCTTCTCCAATAATAAAACTATTTAAAAACGAATACAAAATTCGAAACTAGCTGAACTCGTTTGGTCTAAACCAAGCACTGAAACACAATACTGTGAGTAGTGCACCACGCTTATGAGTGTACATAAAAGATACGAGGACAAATAAACAGACAAACAGATAATGTGCTTTCTTCTGGATACCGGGCTGCCAACATAAGTTATATTTAATACATTGTAATTATGTATTATTCTTAGTTCCTTCAAATTGTACATAGTGACATAGTACCAACTGTCTGGTGCAAAATTTTATTTAATTATTGTAATAAGTGAAAATATACAAATTAAAGCACTAACTGGATCTACTCCGCGAGGGTGTCACGCGCACAATACCGATTTTCGCTTAGTAAATGAGCATTCATTCCACTGCAATAGAACTTGTCTCCATTGTAACAATACTATCACATTATTTCCTCAAAAATGGAGCTATTTTTTGGAAAACTTAAGAATATAAATCGCTTCACAGTGGTTTAATAATTATAAACAGAGTCACAATTACTAGAAAGCAATTTATATACCAATAATCCTAAAACGGGCTTCCTTATTAATTATATATGTAAGAGAGCCACATCACATCATAAAATCTTCGCTAGACGTCACGACAAGTACCGGGAGTGCAGTGGAAACAAACAGGCATGTATAGTTTAACTAACAAGGGGCTGTTAATTTAAATTTACTATCTTAGCGTCGCGTAAATGAACGGGAAGATGATTGCTGTAATGGGATTGTAGATTTCGTCGCGAAGTCATAAGTATTCTGTATTCACTTCAAAATATATATCTATATAGTTTATATGTAACGTCTGTGCGTCATAAAATGAAACTGAATTTAACGAAATTGTCCTTTGATGTAACTTAAACTATCTATTATTATTAAGAAACTCTTCTGTATTTATGATGCGTACCGCTGTGTCGATATATTTTTTATAAATATAAGAGCATTATAAAATTTATTTTAAAATTTTATTTAAATATGTCTAGCCGTGTTATGATTATTCAAACTTATATTTAAACAAAAAAAAAACTATTTGAAGGACACTAAAAAACTAAGAGAATATTTCTAAGACCGAAAAACTCAACAAGACTGTGGAGTAGGAGGTGTTGCGATCATGCAAATTTATGATGGTGGCAATTTTTAATTACTAGCGTCTGAGCATCTGTCTGGAGACAATTGTGGCGGGCTGAGTGGCTGTCAGGTGACGACGGAGGCGTCGGGAGCGGTTAAGCGTGGCATTTTACCGCCTTTATGCATATTTGATGGCACCGCCATAATCTCTGCGAGGGTGCTCACCTGTACTCTATGTGCAGCTTTTTATACAAATTACGTCATGTTCTAAAAGGCTCAGATTATGTTAAGTTCAATTCTATTCGTTATTGTATCACATATATCTGTTGTCGTTTTTTTTATTATACATTTTTTTATAATCTTTACGGTGAATATGAATATTAAGACTTATAAACAAATATTAACAAACTTATTATTATATAAATATTAAACGGTGTGACAGTTTTCCTATACGTAGCGTGAACACCAAGCCTTAAATTAATTCTGTAACATTAGTAACCTTCAATAATCCGTCGTTTTAAGCCAAAGACGATGAATTCGAAAATAATTACAGACATTAGAGGCATAATAAGAGTCCCGTATCAATTACTGGCCGTAAGCAAGCTGGGTATTACGTGCTCAATATTAAAATCAAATTTGGGGACCGCCCCCGCTTGGAAAACATCCAGGTATAGTACATAGTGACGTGTGGAGCGAGGCCTCTGAGGTAGACAGAGTAGGTACTATCTATAAAGTCTTGAAAGAAAACAACACTATAACTAATACATTTTAATAAATAATTAATTATAATTTAAGAACTGTATTCTTCTCAAAATATTCACCTATTAAAGCTTCGTCAAATAAAGGTTAGCAATGGCAGGTCAAACCAACGTAATGATATTTTATGAAAGTCTCTGAAATTTCCGTTTACGATGAATTTTATTGCGATCCGTACGTAGTGCGTGCGTGCGTGTATGTGTGTAGTTGTGTGTGTGTGGTGACACATCAATTAAATTCTCATTTGAAACCTAAACACGTCATGTTGTAGTTTTGAAACAATGCTCTAAGTCACAACAGCGTTGAGTGCTTTACGTAATATCCATAGAATATTTTAATATCTTTCTAATAAATGACCGCTCGTATATTTTATTATCTTTAATTAATTGTACAATGTATATTGTTACAGGAACACGAGGAAGTACAAATAACACACAAGCTCTTCCGCCCGTCGACCTCGAAGGGGTAAGTGATTTTATTTCATACTTTTAGCGATTAAAAAAACTAATTCATCCACAACCACATGTACTTGAATAATGAAAATAATATAGTTAGTATTAGTACAATAATTGTATGAACGTATATTATAATGAGACTTGTAACGGCATATCTTGAAGCCTCCAGCATCGCTCGTAAAACTTATAAACATACCCGCAATTGTCACACAGCATATTTATATTATTTATATGTAGTTGTAAGTACGTGGGGAGCGTGGTAGCGTGATCCCGGCTTGCTGTAATTATTGCGTGACTTATTGCCGAATAGATAACACGTACTCTACTTCACCAGATTACATTGACCTTTGACTCTTGATACGTGCGATAAAACTTAAATCTACAGAATAATATAACCTTCTTGACTATATAATCTTACGTTTCCTAATTAGTATTAAAATATACGTTTGTTATATAATATAGTAGTAAATTTGTATTTTAGAAGCTCATTAAGTTTCTAAAGTTTTGTTTTGTGAATATATCAAGTTAATTTGATATATATCGTGCGAGTTTCTTGAGGCAATATGAGAGGTCCTAAAATAATGGTAGTGACATCTGTTATGGAGGGTAGCAAGTTTATCTTTCAGAGCTTGATCGTGACTCTACAAAACAGAATTCTGTAATTACACTGATTATAAGAACGAACGTGACTTATTTTACCACCCCATGGAACAACATAAAAATATATACAATAAAATAAATATATCCAATTTTCAAATTTCTGTAAAAGCTTTTGGCACTCTTGTTAGCAAAATGTAGATACTTACGTAAATATATATTTTGTAGTTTTATAAGACTTCGGGTTTAGATAACATTATATGAAACGACTACATTTCAGTAGCGACGCGACACAATAGACAATAAACAGACAATCGAACAAAAAACTGCATCTCGAAAAAAAATAACCAGCAGAGTAGTTGTATATATAAATTCCATCTTAATATGACAGCCTTATAATATACGAGTATTCAATAAAATTAATATTATAATAAAAGAGCAGGGCTCGAACTTGGGTCTTCTGCGATGACGTTCCCTAAAATGAAATTTTTTGTTTAGGATTTGGAACCGTCAATTTAAATTTAAAGAAGTATACATAACAAACTTGAACCTTGTTTATTGCAAATAAATAAGCAATTAAAACAAAACTTTGGGAACCACAGGTCTGAAATGAAACTTTTTACAAACCAGGAAAATTAACCGGACTATTTTATAATTACATAAATCATTTCATTAAATAAATTAGCATATTTTATTTCATTTTCTTTTTTAAATGAGATGGAGTACAATCGTAATATAGAAAACAGATTATAAAAGTATTTTATGTACATATGTAAACCGTTTCTGCGTGATTTGAATACAAAGATTAGATTAAACAAAATGTTCAAGAGAACATTATGCAATGTATCTACAATAAATTAATATAATACTTACTATACTTTTAATTTACTATTATCTTATTAAATCTATTTATATTTTTCATCTCCTCATCTCTTCATTTTAAATAATTGTAAAAACCAAAAGTAGTCGTCTGTTGGGAGTTTATAAGAATGTCAATGAAACAGTAGAGAGTCTAGAATATTATAAAACTATGGAGCGGGTCAATGGCCCTTATTGTAAAATGTATTAAGACAATAATGAAATGAAAAGTTAGTTAGGCTAGAACGTTCAAACAAAGTAAATGAAGATACTTAACCTCGTTGGGAACTTTGATCCAATAAAACAAAGTTTGGAACAAACGAATGCATTAAAGTCACCCTGATCCAATCGTAATATCGCACTTCCAGACATCGAAAGTTAGTATGCATTGACTTTGAAAAGTCGTCCAAAACTAAGTTGGGTTATGTTTATGAAACTATTCGGATGCGGGTGTGTGCCGCCGATACACATGCAAGAACTCGCGCCCAACTCTAGGCATAGTTCGCTAAGTGGAACAGCTGTAAAACAAAGTAGCGAAGGGTCTAGGAACTTAGTGTGTACGTTGGCAACTATTCGGGGTCCCGAGCACATGTCCTTCTAAGGCCCGGCGCCTCGTCGCTTCACAACTTTGACAGTTTAATTTGGGAAGCACGGGTACGGCCGACGAGCGCGGCCGATTTATAAATAACTTAAACTAGGTTTAACAAAGTAGGTATTGCGGAGGATGATAACGAAGCGGCGCCTACGTTCCGCCCTCCCCCGTGCGCCCCGCGTGCAGATAAACTTTTAAAATGACTTTGGAAGATTTTGAGCTTTTAATCGGTAAAGTTGTTCAGACAGACAGTTCAGGCACAATCCTTGAACCGCTTGCGCCGGCGACGGCGGCCGCAAAACTTTGTTTTACAGGACTACTTTTGTTCTTGTTTCAAGGTTGGACTCTTAAAACAAACTCCGGTTCGACGGAGTTCGTGAACTCGGGCGCCAACAATTTACAAATTTCTCTCTTTCATAACAACTAACTGCCGCTCGGCGCGCGGGGAAAGTTGTCCTGCGTAGATCTTAATCGCATTGTCTGTTGCGCTCGCGGCTCGAGCAGCTGATTGTGACGACAGAGTTTATCGAACTTTTGCATTAATTTGACTATAACGAGACTTTGGATATCGAACGGGAACATAAAACTTACTTCTGCCTTTAATTTTCATTCAATAATGTGGATGATATTTCAATATCGTAGAATTCACTGTGAATAAACTTTTATCAAACAATAACTTCCCTTATACGTAATACCTGCCTAGAAAACTGTTCAAATGTTATCACACTAAAGCGGTCAGCAGTCGGCACCCTCTGATCCATTATTCAATTTGTTTAAGTGACACTGATACCGCAATACTGTGCTCGAAAAAAACTCCTCTGCCAAATTTGACTTCGCCCCCGGCGACCGGCGGTGAAGTCTTTTTTCAGTTTACGCCTCACCTGCCAGGGGCCGTCGAAGTGGTCATGCGATAAAACATTGATTGGCTTTTAATCTAACGCTTCTCGTTTTTTATGATATGTATCTTTTTTTACTACTTTGAGATTCAAACCTAAACTAAATACACGGACGGATATTTTGTTTCTTAATTTAACGGAGATTTCTATACATAATAGTTGGGAAATTTTATAAAATTCAATGAAAGCATCACGTGAAGTATATAACATAAATCTAAATGCAGGTATATATCGGGTATTCCGCGTAAATTTTACGTAACTAGAAATAAATAGGTTGCGGGTGTGTGGGGCGGGGCGGCGTGGGCGCGGCGTGCGCGCGCAGCCCCGCGGCCACCCGCCAGGCCTGCACTCGGCCTCCGCACAGTCCGCGAATCGCGCTCCGCGAGTACCCGCGCCGCGGAGACCGTTCCTCGACTCTCCGCCGCACTCTGGCTACGACGACCTACGGATAAAGTTTTCCGCCGTGGGCGCACTACGCAGTGCTACGCGCTACGACGTGCTACGCGCTACGGACTTGTAACTTAATTCGTTGGTGTAGTGTATGGTCGTATATTAAATAGTGAACCTTTAGTGCGTTATGAGGGATCGATTCTTCTAATAGCGATGTCGGCCCTCGTCCGCCCCGTTTGGTAAGTTTTATATATTTTTTGTAAAATTATAATTTTCGCCACTCGGATTAGTGTACAATTTACAGTTCGGAATTTATTTACAGTTCGTATTTCGGAATTTATTTCAGCGGTGTTACTCAAGAAGAAAAAGTATATAAAAACCGTGTACGCACAAATCCCACGCTCGTAAAACCATTTCACGAAATGCTTTCAAAACTATTTTTTTACTACAATAGGCAAAAAATATTTGAGCAAAAGAACTAGTAAAATGAGACGTTACTATTGATTGAATGAAGTGCAGGTATATTTGTGTTATAAATACTTTTACCATGTAAAGAAATCCTATCACCACTTGTAGTGAAGTCGCGTCGTTAGAGTCCAGGACGGTGGTGACGTGTACACCTACGCTTTAACTAGCTTTAACAACCTTTAACTATCTTTAACTATCTTTAACTATCTTTAACTACCTTTTGACACTACGTATTATTAATTAGATATATTTATTTCTTTGGTGCTAAGTTTTATTGTAATATGTTTACTGAACATTTTTTTGTGTTTAATATTTTGGTTAATTAGTAATCCATATTTGTTAAACGTTTACGTTTAATACAATTTTCATTAAATAATGTATAAGGTGAGGAATTATATTTCCTTTTGTCTTTCTTTATCTTTAAATCTTTTTTAAAATGTGTTTTTGTTATTTAAAAAAATAATGGGACAAGAAGATAATTTTATTTTTTTTATTTTATAACTAATTGCGTTTGTTTTTAAACGTACGATTTTCGTATGTACATTGTACAGTCTGTCTTGATAAATTCGTCTTCAGTGCTGTGATTTTTGTTAAGAATTCATTAAAATACCTAAATAGTCTTCTATTTAGTATTGGAACTATTCGTAATACTAACAAAAGAATACTGTAGACATATGTATAGGTGACAATTAACACAAGTCCATAAAGAATTGTCTTTTATAGTCGAAGCTTATAATATTTATTTTGATTGAAGCTTAAAATAATATTGAAGTCACCAAAAGAATATAAAATACTTCATAAGAAAAAAATAATTATTTTTTGCATTTTTTTCCATAGACAGATTGACACTGGAATTAATATATAAAATTCATGTTTGAATTTGAAAATATATTTATATTATGAATAAATAATAATAGAAGCTGTTTCCGAAACTAAAAACAGAATCTAATTTCTAAGCTACGAGACAGATAAAAAAAACAAATCACTTGTATGAAAACTAACATTTAAATTAATTTCACTTAATATTATATACAATCTATTGTGTTATGATATAAATTCAATTCATACATCGGGATCAAAGACATACTGAAAATGTGTAGACGATATGTGTAAAAAAATGTTTATCTCTGATTAACCTCACAAATATATTTAATTGCATTTACATTTTTATTTAAAGGCGGGTACTAAATGCCTGTCGTATCGTCCTCACGTGTGATCTTGATAGTCGTACAAATTGTTTCCACTGAAGCCGCTGAACTTATCAGATGGGACACAGCACTGAAATCATTTTAAATTGTATTCCTTTTCCAGTAAGGTGTTATTACAAATAATGTTCATTCTTATATATTTTTATATAATTGTAGTATATAAATTTAACCTTACCTACTCTTTACTAAATATAATTAAACATATTAAGAACAATTTATAAAGATTTTTATAACACAATAATCTTCCGATAATAAACAGTCAACATTTAATTGTTAAATGTCTGTCCAATGTGTTTTAATGAAAAAAAACTAACCTCACTCACACACACAGACACACACACACACACACACACACACACATTTTTGTTATTAAAATAGTAAAAACCCATATTTTACAAAACATGACGTACGTAAAAAATATATTTTTTTTCTTTCTTTCAAAGTGATTTTAAAATGACCAAATCTATTCTAATTTCTTCTTCAAGCAGAATTATCGTATTATCTTATAACGTCAGAAATAACAAATAATTTTAGCATCAGCAATAGGGCCCCGCTGCAGGCCCCGCTGCAGGCCCCGCGCGGCACACGGGGACTTGATTCACCGATAACCATCGCTCCGAGCACACCCTTCATTCAGGGCTGTACAAACTAATAGTTTTATTTTATTTTTAATGTGTATATTCTTTTGTCAAATACAATTGTAGAATCCTTTTATTTTACTGATAGTTTTTTGTTTTTGTTAGGAATGAAAGGAAAAAATCTCGTCATTGGTAATTTTATAAAACCTGTGTCGAAATTTCTAATACAGTTCCCTCATTATTTTTCCTTTGTTCGAAAATAATTAAAATTTGTCGATTCAGTAATAATTATATAAGCAACTGAACATTTTTGAAAAACAAATATAAGAAAAGCATTTTTAACCGTAACCAAACCCTAGATACATAAAAGAAATAAAGACTGACACAATCAGACATTTTTAACATACTGTCAAAAAAAAATTACAATTATTTTTTATTTCATCAATGAAAAAAACAAATATAAATGTAGTTATTTGGGCCGCTGTCGCGAACCCTATAGTATTTATCCGAGGGGCTGTTAGTTGGGGCGCGTAGTTAGACTGCACCGCGATCGGTACCACTACCCCACTTTAACTATTGCGATATTGATTTTAAACTCATATGTTGCTTTGTTCCTTTTGTTTTTAATTCATTCATATTCTGCGATCAGTTTGAAAGTGAAACAAGTAAGGAAGTTCTTTGAAAACGTAAAACCCAAATATATGATAAAATAAACTTTCAGATAAATGAAATGAGATAAGAAATTTGTTCATTGAATATATGGACTGAAGAATATAACTTTAACTTCCTTTTTATTTATTGATATATTTAAATATTATTATAACCACGCCAGTTCTTTATTTAAATATTATTATTGTTTTATATAAAAAGTACTTAAGATGACACACCCTAATAAATTTAAACATTTTATTTCGTATGTTCTTTTCACGGTACGCTGTTCTCTTGTAGCAGGTATACCTCGTTTCAACAGATTATCTTAAAATATTTACGAAATTCAGTAATAACCAACTGACCACAAACAAACTAAATGTTTTATTATAATATTTTTTAGGAAATAATTTCACGATACATGAAATATAAAATAATATATGAATTTATAAATCTGATAACTGTATAAGAGTATGCTCGGTATATTAATTGAGTTCGATGATCACTCAAATATTTTACTATTCAAGTTGTAAATCAAGTGTCGATGAGAAAATAAAATATTTTAAAATAGGGTACCATAATTTACATGATATCTGAAGCTCCACATACCGTAATCTAGTTTCAAATGAATAACAACGTAAAAATACCTAACTTTAACATTCTCAATGTTGATATATTTAAAATATTGATAGTTATGGCACGAAAATAATTGGTTCCGACAGGATTCGAACCTGCGACCTGAAAAACCGTGTCATTTTCGCGTCGATTTGTATATTTTTCTAAAATATAATGATAGTTTTCTTATTATATTTCTTAAGATAATAATTTAAATGAACAGTTAAAATCTACATTAATATAAGTTATCTACTAACTGAATTGCAAACACGTCCGTAAGTATCATATTTTCCTCATCCTATCGCGGCCAGTTATCAGACGGCGTCGGCTGCTATTAGCTGTAAACTTAAGTTTTCACTAAAGCCATTAAAGACCAAACTCAATTTAATGCTCAGATCAAATTGGAAGAGCATTTATCTTCGCTGGGAGTCGATTTAAAAGCAAAATCACGCAAGCACACGACGCCATTATCGCGAGAGTGCGCTCCTCAGCCGCGCCGACTCTATGAATCTAATCCACGGGTTTAGTGTCTGATTTACAGTCGACCCGAGCCAACTGGAGCGAGGGCGCGACTGCGAGAAAGAAAACTGATAATGTCTTAATCCTACCACACTCCAGTTTTCTCCCTCCAATTTTATGGTCGCGCGCCCAGACGGCACGTTTTGATTTATGATTTCAATAATTAAGAATTCTAAGGTACAATTTGAATTTGAGTCGCGATGTGGGGCCGCGGGGGGTCGGGCCTGTTTGTTATTGCCACGGGGCGAGAAAGGGTCGCAGGCTTACCTTTCGTTTTCTAAGGAATTATAAAAGATCTTAAGAAATTACAACGTATTCCATATTCTACAACTTATAATACGAGTAATAATAATGACTTCATCGAGAAACGTTCACCAATTCACTTATTTTATATGTAAACTAAATATATGTTCAATGAATAGAACAACGTTTAAAACTACTTTATTATGAAGATATAACGTTATTTTGTAATAATACAGTGGCATGTATGTAAGAAGTCCTTACGTCTTGGAATCTTCTCGTAATCCTCCTCGGCAATATAACCCGTTGGGTTTCCTTATATCGCGTCCTAATCTCAGGGCATTACAATTAACGCGGCCCGAGATAACCCAACACTCGCCACCCGCTGATAAAGGGGTCTACTCTTACTGGTTTAAACTGGTTAAGCATCGACCGCCCTTAGGGTTCATCTAATTACCCTACACTAACACACGCGTTTTCAAGAACGTACATTATCCAATATTAAATCACTTCACGTTTTGGGCAATCTTGACTAAGTTGAGAGGCAGCTCGGGTACGTCACGTAACTAAATGTTTGCCGGATCCATAGTATTGGTAGTTGAACCTTCCGCTGGGCACCCCCGTTCAACCGTCAAGGGCCAACGGGTCCCATCTAAAAGTATAGTTATTGAATTATACGTACATACATACTGTACGTCTGTTTCATAACTGAACATACAGCCTCGTTTACAACATATGTCGACTATGACTGTTCAAACGATGATAAACTAAAAGTGTACTAAGAAACAGGCAATTGATACTATCGATATATTTATATTATATACTTTGTATGTGTGAGAGTGTTTTTTATTTATTTATTATTTACGTTGCTTAATACAGAAATATAGCATGTTCAACAGTTGGTGCATATATTAACGAATATATTTTTTTTACTCAAAAAATATTAATTTTGAAATAGTTACATTTTAAAAGCACATAAAACCTTTTTAGTGCAAAATATATTTTAAATTAAGTCATAAAGTTCGACCGGTGTCATATTCTGCGTCAACGAAAAACTTTCACTAAAAGTTTTAAAACTTAGTAATGTACAACCCTTCTACATCTTTCAGCATCGTTGCATAAAAATAACTATTAATAATAAATGTGTGGTGCGCTTTTGTTATTTCGTAATAATATCATAAATTAGTTTTTACCTCTCGTCTTCGAACAGCAGAGAACAAAACTTAATAACCAACTAATTTTAATTTGTAGAAGTAATAGTTGAATCTATTTTGATGTATTTTCCTTTTTCAAATTGGCTTGATTAAAAGTTAAATGGTCTGAAAGCTCTTGAGTGAAATGGTTTTTACGTGGGAACGATTTTTGTGCATTTTAAAACAATTATTAAGTGTTACAAATGTGTTGACGTCGTCTGGAATCGCCGAGAATCATTTCCGCGTAAAAATATTGTGGTTGTGGATGAAAAATCGAATCGCAAGTACACCCCTTTTTTCATTATATTATGTAATTTACTTTTCTACGAGGAAAGGGACTGATGGAACTGTTTGTTCCAGGACGGCGCCGCACAATACTCACACGACGCTGTCACAGATTAACAAAAGACGCCTGGAATTTGGAGTTGATATAGAAACTTTCAGAGTTAACGATAGACGACAGGACCGCCTTGACAGTGAAGCATCAATGGACGAAGACGCAGTGAAGCGGCGACGACGACTTCTTGACGATGAGCGAAGAGATGAAACAGACTCATACTATCGCAATTATACAACACATCGGCCAAATATTCTTCGTCACCCAAATGAAGATGATGATTCGCTTGTTGAAAAAACTCAGAACGCCCTTAAAACTTTAAGTTGCTGGGCTCGAGATCATTCTTCAATGCCTGATGATGACAATGAAGATGCCAACGACTTTGACAATATATTTAACGATAAGCGTTCAGACAAGATGTTACCGTCATCGCCATCGCTGTCTTCCGACAGTGCCGATAACTCTCATCGAAGCTTTGCTATGCATTGCCAAAACGACGAACTAAACACTAATATGCATGATATGGACCTTGAAGAAAATTCTGTGAGGCCAACAAAAATGGAAAACGACAACAGTATAGATCATTATAAGATAGACAAAAGTCCTAATCCCTACGACGTAGCTCATTTCGATGAACTGGCAGATTCGTCATCTAATGAATTAGAAATAGATATGTCAGATAGAAATGATGACAAATACGAAGAGGACAGAGAAGCAAAACGAAGAAAGGCTGAAATTATCTCCGTTAATAAACAGTCGCTTTATAATGCATACAAAGCTGCTACAGCTTCGTTGCCTTATTCAACACAATCGGCTTTTAAACCGCCAGCGGAAGTGAAACACAAGATACACAACTCCAGTTTTCCGAGCGAACCTTTTGGAGGTTATTCAAATGATCATGAAAAGAGTTCGATTCACAAAGGATCGAAGCAATACACCGTCTTGCAGCCAGCAGGCGCCGGGTCTCGAGCGGCCACGGCACTACAGGAAGCCCGAACAGTCCCATCTGCCCAGCCCGCACGAGACTTACGGCCCCTCAACCCTCTCTCTCCGCCAGTCGTCCGAGGTACAGTTCGTCTGACACCCATTGCCAACTTCTTAACGACACTAAACTTTGCGTTATGAATGAGACAAAGTTTGTTTCAAGGTCGGCTGAACTGGTGATAGCTAATGCACAAGTAATGTAAGAATTAGCAAAATAGAAGAATATATAAGTATTCAGTAAATATAAACCATTCATGTGCAAATATTATAACGATACATGACACTATATTATATAATCAGATAATTACAATTTTGAATGTTTCTTGAACTCTCCTTGGTAGTATACTGTTGTAATAAAGATCCTAAATGTTTAATATGTGAAATATCACTTGTAATTCAATAGCCAACATTTATGTGTAGTTAAACTCCACCTACGTCAATATCGTATATAATGTATGTAGAGTCTTCGTATGCTGGCTTTACGTCATGCAATAAAAACGGGTCAGGGTACTGGGCGGGGCGAAGTAGTACCGCCCCGCATCTCTTAAAAGAAAAATTGTCAGTCGGACCGCGCAGCCGCCTGGCGTTCTTTATTTTTTCTTTTAAGTTGTGGAGGGGTGGGTCCGGAGTGGTGGGCGGCACTGCGCAGGTACGCCCTGCGGCACGCCCGTTCCTATCGATCGACCTACTCGCACCCACGCCCCACTCGATCATTAACAAAATACTAATTTGTTAATCGATTTGTCCGCAGAAGGCAACAAGTGTCCGACTCCTGGTTGCAATGGGCAGGGCCACGTTACTGGCCTCTACACTCACCATCGAAGGTAAGAATGATGATTTCCATGCATTTCAGACAGCGGGAGCTTCTTAACTAAACGATCATAGAATATAACATTAGACACTGAAACAAAGACGTTTTAGCTCTTTGCATCACATAGGTAGGTATTAGGATGTGATTAATGTAATAAATACATCTATTGATTTTTGTTATTTGTCCATCAGTCTGTCAGGATGCCCAAGAAAGGACAAAGTCACACCTGAGAGTAAGTAATCTTAAAACATGAACAATCTGAATGTAGCTTGTATGATTTATTTTGCAGGCTGAGTTTGATTTATTACTTAGACATATTATCCATTTTGTTTTATTGTATGTACTCATTGATTATCATTTTAATTAAAAGAACATCTGTTGGTTGCCTTGTTAAGTAGATTTTTATTTTACATATTAATATTAATTTGTGCTTAAATGTAGCAACATCAAAAATATCATTTAAAACTTTTTACTTGGTAGTACGTTGCGAACGAGTCAGAATTTCGTATGCAAGCTAAATCCAAAGTATGTATTAATAAAATAGCTTCGCCAAATAATAAAGTAAAAACTGTGAAATAGGTTGTAAGTACAGAACTTGGAAATTTTAAGGATCGAGACACCGATATGTTTTACTGTGTAGGTGATAAAAAAAATCCTGTAAAATTAAAAATAATCACGACCCTTGAAGGTTACTTTAATAACATTTTCATAGAGTGCTAAAACTCTTCAAACTTCTTTGTTGTTAGCTGAATTGCTTCTTAAAGATAACTTAAGCAACTATGAAGCTACTTTTGAATTTAATCGTATTACTAAAAACACAAAAATAAAGTAATTTAGTAGTTTTAATATTCAGAACACCGTGGAACTGTAGTTATTTACTATAATTTTAAATACTGTCCCTGTACCTACAGGTACCTACTTGCAGGCATTTTATACAATGTGTAGACGAGGGTTATTTCCGGAATTAATGAAACACAGTAAGGACATATCTGTTATCAAATCATCCTTTAAAAATAAGTCTTTTAATTATCGCATTCCCATTCCCTCATTATTGTCAAAACTAAAATCTTTGAGAAAATTACACTAGAACCAATGGTTACATTCTTACTAAAAGTGAATATTACAAAATTAACGGTTTGACTTCGTAAAAAGTTGGTCAGCCACTGGCGCTGGTGTGGACTAGTCATACATATTCTAGGGGCCTGATAGGACTAAGAGGCAGAATTTCGAAGACATCTTCGAAATCAGTTGTGATACACAATACCTTAATCTGTAAACTTCTAATGAAATTTGTGACTATTTTGTGACTAATTGTGTATTACTTTCTAAATATCAAATAGATGACAGAAAGTTTTTAGAAACGATGTTGTTGTACAATAGTAAAAATAGGTATTCTACAAGGGTCAATTCATGGTCCTTTTTTGCTCTTAGCTTATATTAACGACCATTGAAAATGTACAAGTTAGAAGGTTTATGAACGATATTTTGACGTCAGAAGTATCACATATCAAAATTTCAAATTGAATAGTTAAACGTAATTATGAGTTCAGATTTTTTAGTAAAGAGTAAAATGATTTCACAACAGTCAAATCTCATATTGTTATTTCTATCATAATAAAAACCATTTTTTACAAATGTATCTAAACGTTACATTGTTAATAACAACTTTTACCATCGAATAAGACTAGATTATAATTTAATAGTATTCTTGATTTTTGCAAAAAACCTTTTGTGTTAACTTAATCCGTCATCGGCTCTCTGGTCCAAAGTTCATTGTATTGAATTTATAAAAATACAATATTTAATTGATATGTATTGGAGTATTTTAGTAGCGAATGGAAGGCACCAAGTCAGCTTGACAAAGGAAATTTGACATTGACAATACATTGTAGTAAATGATAGCAAACCTCGGTAAATGATATAAAATAGAATTATTATCATTAATTATTTTTTTGTGAAGAATGGTGATAAAAACATTCACATACCTACACTTCAATATCAAAACGAAAACTACCTTAATATTATTAATATAATTTTGTTATTTGGCTTGTAAAATTTATATGTAAGTTAAAGAAAATTTCCACCTACAAACAGATGGAGTATCAAATAATATAATATACACTGAATTTTCAAGATTATATTAAAACATAAGATAAAACTTTTAGTATGATCCATAGATCATTATTTTTAGTCCAGAAATACGTTGGCCTTGCGTAATAAAAATCACATAAGTTTTTTTTTCACACCTTTTGAATTAAAATTCTGATTTAAAGATAGACAAAAGAAGACAATGTTATTTTTTCTATATAGCAAAATTGTTTAGCATCAAGTTACATATAAAAGCTCTTTTTCACAAACGTTAACGACGTTAAGAGTATAATAGATTCAAAAATCCTAATCCTTACAGTAGTCTTTAATAAAGTGTTTGACCGACAGTACTGGCGTTGCACGAGACAATCCTAAAGTGTCCGACACCGGGGTGCAACGGGCGCGGTCACGTTAGCTCTAACAGAAGCACGCACCGTTCTCTTTCCGGCTGCCCGACGGCCGCCGCACGCAAAGCAGCTGCACGTTCGCAAAGAGGTCGACCTCCAGGTATGTATTATTCTGATACAAAAGTAACCTGGTAGCCTGTTGGAATGAGTACTGAAAAACAAATATTTTGTTCAGTCCAATTACCAGCACCGCCTCCTTCGACACAAGTCTCAGCAAGCACGTCCAGTGACAGCCACGTGTCGGAAACGTCCCTTGACCGTGAACGACTTCCAGCGGCATCGCCGCAGAGTCCTGCCGTGAAACACGAAGCACCCGAGCTGCTGGTGCCGAAGCGTGAGGCCGCCGAGCCCGAGCGTGACTCCCCCGGCATGGAGACGCGCCACGCCGGGTACGGCGCGCCGCCCGACCAGCGCTCGCCCTACGAGCGCCCGCCGGACGATCACGTGCGGTCTTACAGGTAAAGATATATCACTTAAGTTCGAACGTAGTATCTGAAAGTATGTTCATCTTCTATTATCGGCTGCAATTCATTGATATTGATACTGTTTACTAGCAAGACTCAAATTCAGTTCATCCTTAAACATTTTTTTTTTCATTGTCTTATGTAGTCAAATGAATGAAGCCCGGTATGGGTATGAAGCTAGATGCTACGAAGGTGCTCCAGCCTTCGAGCGGTACGACCCGGCTCAGTGCCCCCAAAGGCCCTATGGTTGGGAGGAGGAGCGATACCACGACCCCCATTTGCCAACACCCATGAAAACCGACCAGTCAGAGCAAGATACCAATTCTGGGCCGATATATCCTAGGTACGTGGATTAACCTATCCCATGTCTTCTCGAAATTTCAGATTATTTATTTAGCCTAAATGTGGTAAACGGGACTCGTTACTTAACCTAAATTTATAGCGTATTTATAATCTTCCGCGGTTACGTAATAACGTTACGAAAATAGCCCAAAATTTATTAGTCCTTGCGGCTTGTCTAGACCAATGTACCATTACGAAGCTGGTGGAGTAGGCGGCGTGTCTGGGGTGAGCGCAATGGGACCGGGCGTTCCCCCCGGTTTCTCCGCAATCAATCTCTCAGTGAAGATAGCCGCGGCTCAAGCTCAACGGCCCCGAAGTCCCACACCAAGGGATCCTCGTGATCCACGTCCAGCTATAGATCTATCCACATCTAGTGGCAGTCCACAGGTGAGAATAGAATCGTACCCAAAAGTTATAGATTATTTTATTCGTAAGTAATAGCTATATGATAAAGCCCATTTATGCAACAGGGTCCATACGCATCACCGGTATACACGAGCGCCGGTGGTGGCAGTGGGGGCGGAGCCCGGGGCAGCCCGCAGCCGGGCGCTTCGCCCCAGCTTACGGCAAGTCCCCAAGTACCCAGTCCACAAGGCCAGACTCTCGACCTTAGTGTGTCCCGTTTACCACATAGGTGAGGCATTCTGTGACATAGGTTAACGATAAATACGAGTAGTTTTAAGTATCCTGTATCTATTTAAACCACCAGTACACTAAATATTGATTAATTTCTATATCATGTATATTTTGCCAACAGTAGAAGTTTCCCAGGCGGTGTCTCATACAGTCGAGAATCAACACCAGATAGCGGTGGAAGCCATCCTTACCTTGAAGCGTATCATCGCGATACGGCGGGTAAGAAATAATACGAAGTAATACTGTACCTATGTATTTAAAGTCCACTATACCAAAGTCTACAAAAAACAGTGTCAGAGACAGGCATTTCATAATTCGTAATCCCCTTTCATAGTAGCGTCGTACAATAAAACGAGCCGTACAAATTAAAAGCGACCGCACTAATCACTCCCGCTAGCTTTGCGTCGCTCGCTGTTGCTATTACGACTCAGCAGGCGCTCGTGTCGTCGTACATGTGCGGTTACTGAAGTGAAACGTACAAGGCGCTAATTAAATTGTACAATTATACATTTATATCCCTGACCCATATTTTGTTTTTAGTTTTATCAGTTGTTTGATAACTTTAAAGTCATATCAATATTCATGTTGGGAAACATAGTTTTTATTGTACAAAATATGATTTTATTGTTCTTGCTTTACTTTATGTAATACTCTAAATGTCAAAATACTCTACATTTAGTTATATTATTTAAATTGGAAAAACAAAGTTTTTATATACGAAAATTGTGACAAAATAATATATATTTCATGTATCAGCGGTCTACTAAACCTAATTACTAAAGTCGAGGTTCTTTTATCGATTAAACAAGTATAATTCTTTTATTTATACGAAAGATAATCTAAAAGACCGTACAATACCACCAGGCTATGGCGGTGTAAGTCCGCATCCAGTAGCCGGCTATGGACTCGCTCAGCCGGACTACGCGGCTGCCGCTGCCGCGGCCGGATACGGCGGCTACCAGTACCAGTGCGGCGCCTACCCTCCCCCGCCCGCCTACCCCCCGCACGCGCCCCCCTACTCTCCGCCCTGCTACATGCCGCCGCCGCACGCGCCGCACGACAAACCAAAGGATAGCAGGTGAATATACCCCTTATCATATATATTATTATGTACTATACTAGCTTGCTACAATATATTCTATTAATGAAAAGGTAAGTATCACTGTAATTTAATGGTAGATTACTAAACCTTAGTTATACATATTTAATACATTTTTAAATAAATCCATAATATCACACTTTTTAAACATATTTTTTGTCCAAAAGATATAATATGTTGACCAGAAAATACGGCGTGTACTATAAAGTATAGACTTGTGTATAGTGTTTACAAACACACGAGACTACTCTTAGAGAGGGTCGTCACTATTTATAGATGCTGTCTCCTGGCTGCGTTTTAAATTTGTAATTTCGATTACCAGCAGATTGTATACATAGGTTGTACCTATATATAACTATGTACGTAAATTACAATTTATATTTAGTAAGCTAACATTCACTTGGAAGCCGTTACCTTTGTTTTGTATCTGACAATAATTTTATATATAATAGTTTCACTGATATAGTATATACGATAGACATACATATAACCGGTATTTAACAGGTAAAAACAGTCTATTCTTTTAATATTTATCAGTAAAAGTCTATTTGATCTAGTTTGATAAATACCTTATCATGAAACACTTTTCAGCAAGTTATATACGAGTTTCATATTTCAGTTTTACAGTACGGTTAAGTTTGGATTTAGTTGAGTACAAAATGCATAAGTCGTCAAAATGACCACGCTGTACTGGAGATACGATACGATGATATGACACAAATCTGCATAAGACGCATTTACAATAAGATACCCTGCGATAGAATTTTACCTTTTCAAAGCTAAAATCATTTTTATAATTTCCGTAGTGTTCTAGTGATGCCCGGACATACAGACACAAACTTTGAAAACAATATTTTACAACACTTATCTAATATATAGTTACACATACACTGTTTTATATGCAGAGTTATTCAAACTGCTAATTTTTATCCTTTAGCTCTTATCGAAAGATTTTTACGTTATTTTGTTATCATTTACCTTGTAATGGCGTAATTTTAATATTTGATAAATTACAAAAGTGGAGTTTAATTTAATAAAACTCTAGTTAGGTACTGATTATACGAAAAAACAAATATTTGTTGATAATAAAATTCTCGACATATATTACAATGTATGATTTTCGCGTAGGTTTGCTTTCAGCCTAATTTTAAATTGAACAAAATATTTAAATGTGTGTCAGCGTATCAAATGCAATGTGGCCACTCAACATACAGTGCGTGAGAGAATAATTAAATAAATCATAGTGTGGGATTTGAAGATATCTCGTAACGAAGCTACTACATATTCACTAGTTACAAGTCGGTATTCACAACTCACATGCGCGATCCGTCAGTCTAAATATACCGGCGGCCGCGTGCGCGTGCGCCGACCGACGGACGCTCTACACACAGATAAGATATATACACAAACGTGCCACAAAACTAACTATGCGACAAAACAGGTAGGATATCATTTATTAATGATCTATAACAATTTATAATATTACTTTTGACCTCGGTATAATGAGCGTGATCTCGTAAACACATTACTTTTACGTAAACATTGACCGTGTAAGTGTGTAAGTTTAAGTAGTGTGTAATTGTTGCTCTAGCTGATTAATGACTTGATGATATTACATAAATACAGAGAGAATCGATATGTCAACAAGGCGGAATATTTAATTTAACGAGTTACAATTAGCTCAAGTTAATAGATTTGTCAATTTATTTACGTATAGCTATCACCGCGACGACTTTTACGGGAAACAGGGTTACCGTGTACGTGAGTCGAGGGAACTCATCCACTGCCCCGTACACAGTTGCGACGGCTCCGGACACGTTTCTGGCAACTTCGCAACTCACCGCAGGCAAGCGGGAATATTTGCGCAAATATACCAACTGAATAGAGCATCAGCGTAATATCACTGACAATTTGTGCTCCGTTCCCACTTTGCGCATATCCGTCAATTGGTTCTTCCCGAGGTTTCGCAGAAAACTAACCGCATGACGGAACGCTAACTTCAAATGCATAATTTAACAAAATGTTGTTTTAAACGCGACACGATCTATTAAGAAAAATATATTTATCTGAGCATCGAACATCTTCATTGTTTGTCAGATTACCGTAAGTTTTAAATAGACTTCCAACGCATTAACATTGCGCTTTACTTCACGAGGCACCGAGACATAAACGATCATAAATATTAAAAGACGCCACACATGCGTATTATTTTTATCGTGTTAAGAGTGCTACTTTCACATTTCTCCTTAGTGGAGTGTGATAGATATTTAACACTTATATTGTTGTAGTATAATAGTTTAGTTTATACTCCTACTTTTTTTAAATGGTCAATATTTTAATAATCTGAAGTCCATTTATTTTGTGCGTTCGGTACTTTTTATAAATTGATTTTAACCATTGATCGCATGTTTTGTATTAATAGTTTTATTTTATTAATCGCAACTTTACAATGTGTTGTTTTTAACTAATACAAAAGTCTCTCATTAATTATTTTCACATACGATAAGAACATGTACTAAAACAAAATATAAATAGGTTCGTTATCCTCAAATTCTGTCAACTCTACATTGAAATAAAAGAAACAAAAATTATATTTATTGAAGCAAGGTGAAACATTTTATAAGAATTGTTATTGAAAATGCACTGCAACCACAAGTCACCATACATTACACCTCCACGGCATTGTAAGCAGTTTGTATATGTGCAGTCTGTCGGGGTGTCCTCGCGCCGACCGCTCGCAACTGCAGCCTCACTCCCAAGAGCTGAAGTGCCCGACTCCTGGCTGCGACGGCTCGGGCCACGTCACAGGGAACTACTCATCTCACCGGTCCCTATCTGGCTGCCCCAGGGCTAACAAACCTAAGAGCAAGCCTAGAGACGGCCAGGATTCCGAACCACTCAGGTGAGCTACAGGGTTTGACGGCCTAGATATATTGTTATTGTATAACACTAAGTTGAACTTAGGAAATAAAGACTGAGTGGAATAAAATAATAAATAAGTGTTACTCGTGTGTTATACCAAATTTAAAAACGATTGAATTTACGAACCATGAAAGTATTACGTAACTCCTTGATAGAGCGGTCTTATAATAAAAATATGTATTATAATAATGTAACTTTTATCAATAAGCCTGTTGATATTTACACGCTGCTTAGATGCCCTATACCGGGCTGTGACGGATCTGGGCATGCTACAGGAAAATTCTTATCACACAGAAGGTAAGAGAATGTGCAGAAACCTGTATTGACCTCAGGGTCTATTAGTTCATACAATAATAGTAGGTACGTAAATGGTTAAAGTAGGTAAAGATACGAGTAGGTATATACGACTTCACCCACGTAATGTAGGAATTTAATATATTATTAATATTGGTGCTCATTAATAAATATTTGGTGTGTTATTTAATTTGTTTATCATTATCCTATTGTAAAGCCAAAAAATATGGCGTTTTAAGGTACAATTTTATTACCATTACTAAAATTCTCTCAAAAAAAAAACCAAGAATATATTTAAAAAAAAAATCTAGATCCACATGCCTTCTGTGTATTTCATCTATCACTTTATCATCTTTTCTCGTATTTTGTTTCTTTTATGAGGATGGCTTATAAATAATAATAATAATACTACTGTCCCCAGCGCGTCTGGCTGCCCGATCGCGAACCGCAACAAAATGCGGGTGCTAGAAAGTGGCGGGACTGTAGAGCAACACAAGGCAGCCGTGGCAGCTGCGGCATCCGCTATAAAATTCGATGGTGTGAACTGTCCCACCCCTGGATGTGACGGATCAGGACATATAAACGGTTCGTTTCTAACCCATCGCTCGCTGTCTGGTTGCCCGGTAGCCGGAGCAACAACGCCGACACCGCAACCAAAGAAACCGAAGTATCCTGATGATATTACGCCGCTGTACCCCAAACCCTACTCAGGTCTGTATTGTATTTTAATTACCTGATGTCATTGTCATGTTTATGGGTTTCATCGGATTGGGATTTTATCACCAATTATCCAAGGATTAGTCGTTGAAGAAAATTTGTTCTACCTTTATATTACCGGGTTAGATTACATACAAATGAAGTAATTGAAAATAAATTAATGTAAAGTGATTTTGTAACAGGCATGGACATTAACATGCAGACAGGGAATGGCGAAGATCTGATGACGCTGGAGCAGGAGATTACTGAACTGCAGCGTGAAAATGCGAGGGTTGAGTCGCAGATGTTGCGTCTGAAGTCGGACATAAACGCCATGGAATCTCATCTCAGCCACGGAGAAAGGGTAAATTTTGATATTAATTTATTTGATGAATATTAATAGTCCGCGCAAACGATCACAACGCACGAACGATCCACCTCCCAAAGTAACTAAACCAAAATTTATTAAATCTTTGTCCGATAACGTAGATGGTAGAGTCATGGCTCCAAACATCCAACTTTGAGTGCTAAGGGCATCTATCGGTTGCATTTGTGAGTACTACTTCATTACTATGCGATACGATAGTCACTCTAAAGTGGAGCCCGAATCCCGTATTCGGTCGAAACATTCGAGTGCAAGAAATAAATTTTACAGGAAAACCAGCTCATCATTCACCGCAACAGCAATCTAAACGAATACTATGAGAGCCTCCGAAACAACGTGATCACGCTCCTGGAGCACGTGAAGATCCCGGGAGGCGGCACGGCGCCGGGCGCGCCGGGCGCGGGGGCCGGCGTAGCGCCGCCGCCGCCCGCGCCGCAGGACAAGCCGCACGACAACTTCGACTCCTACCTCACCAAGCTGCAGACGCTGTGCTCGCCCGAGGGCTACTGCCCCGACGAGAACCGCCCCATCTACGAAACCGTGAAGAACGCGCTCCAAGACTTCACGGTGCTCCCGACGCCGATATAAGGCTCGCCCGGCGCCGCCGACGCCCAGCCCCGCTGAGCGACCGACGGAGCGCCCGGAGCGATATTGTGCTGTAGTATGCTATCCACCGAAGGTGTTATGGACGTGTCCGTGTGCGGAGTGACGTGTCCGTGTGCGGTGTGACGTGTCCGTGTGCGGAGTGACGTGTCCGTGTGCGGAGTGACAGTGCGGAGGACCCTTTGGACGTTATGTGTTCTATTTAGATATGATGTCTATTTTATAACCGTTGTATACGATGTGTGAATTCTTTGAGACATCACGTTACCATTCGAAAATTCGACTATTAGTCAATAAGATGGACTTAAATTTAAATCAAAATGAATTTTAAACATTGTTACTCGTATATGCTTAAAATAAGTTAACGTTAGGAAAAGTTTATACAATCATATTGAGGGATTTTAGCACTACACCACATGAAAATGGGATCTAACGTGTAAATATGTACGTAACTTATTAATTAGATACTATGTTATAGTTACCCGTCTACGTCGGAGCGGGCGGTGTTTAGTGAAAATAAAAATAAACATTTTATCGATAACATGAATCTATAGCATTTAAGAATGTTACTGTATGTTACGTTGACACCGGGTATGTGCCAAATGCTCTGCAGGGGCACTCCACCGCTGACGTACTGAGACTATTATTGGTATGGAATTAAAGAAACGAAATAATAATAAACTTTTAGCGGACTCTAGTCAGTTTGTAAATAAATTGTGAATACATAATAATCACGTCTCGAAGGACGTTCTTATTTACATTAGTAAATATCGATCTCATTAGATCAAGTAAGTTAAATAATTCAGTCATTAATTGATAACCAGTTTAGGGATAAATTAATAATTTCTTTGTTAGCCAATGTTCACTCGCTGTGATTACGTTACGTGTTACTTATTTATTGTTACCTTTGAGGATGTGTTAGCTCAAATCGTGGGGGGTTGATGTTATTTTGCAATGTTTTATTTAACACGCTTTATTCAACAATGTGCAATTATCGTTTATATATTAAGATAAGCAACAATTCTGTTAAATATTTTACGAATACACATTATCTCCAAATCGCGTCAGTACACTGATCAATAATGATATTCGCATTTATTAAACCTACCTATTGATATGTTATTCTGATTGTCATATACGGTTCTGTAAAATATTGAGTATGTGTTGTTAAAGAGAATAAAAATAATAAATAATTATATTATTGTTTATTTGTTCCACCTTTTTCATTTATATTTCGAATACCTATAGCTAATTTTATTTTTTGACAAAAATGTCTTAAGTCTTTACTCGATCTGGCCATTCTGTTGTAACGAAAGTCGAAACTATGACATTTACGATCAGATGCTTCTAAGCTCAACTTTAGTGTCCATTTAGAATCCTTCCTTGGTGGATAGTCAAAGTTTTCAGTATTAAAAAAATATTTTTCTAAGAATTCCAATTTTAGATTTTTTTTTAACTACCCATAACACATCCTAGATCGTTAAATCCCTTCCTAAATTATTTTAGTTTCCGTCCTGAATGTCTGTTGTGCTTGCCGAAAATTTTGTCCATAAATCCTCTCGTCTATCTCGTCAAATAGATTTTACTGAGACGCGCATTTCAATACCTCGTTCATCCCTCGCTAGTTATTAGCGGGAAAAGGGTAAAAAAGCAAAGACATATTTATGTCTATAACTTATGCTCTGTCGACCGCAAACTTTTTTTTATTACAAAGTCGAAATATTACATAATATGTGACCATATTGTTAGTTTACATGAAGCTTACTAAGAAAACTGCGTACCTATTCATTCAGAAGAGTTCATCTCCATATTCTACGAAAAAATATAATTTATTAACTTCTTATAAATTACTGAATGGCTGCTGATTTTTTTATATTCCTCTATTATTTTACTACTGAAATACTTATATAATATTTAAAATATTTTACGTAGTAATTATTGTAAGCTTCTAGGCATTGAGTAGGTAAAGGTCAATTTCATTCGATCATATGAGGTATGTTCCCTAGATGACCATAAGGTATTTTTTGTATTCCTCGATAATCTCGGCTTTAAAAAATAATTTATAATATTTCAAAATGTAATCCGTTCATTCAATCAAAAGATTAAAAACATTGAAATTAAACTATAGGTACTTAGTAGGATAAAATGTCAATCAGCCCATAATGTCACATTTCTAGGCAAAGGAGGTAAGACATCAGCTATCCAATTGATGAGAGAATGTAATTTAACCAGTATATTAAGATCTGAACAGTGTAGTAGTTGAAGTAGTGACACTAATCCAGCACGAATTTGTGGTTAAACTCCAATATGTTAAATTGGTAATTTTTTTAGTATATTGGTAAGTTAACCAACTCCTGTATAATAACAAAAAATCAGTCTAATTACTAGAATAAAAATAACGCTAGCTCACAGATTAATACTGTTAATTAACAATTTATCTTCAGTTACAACTGTCCACTATTCAAACATTACTGTCAAACTCAACTTTCAACTGTCAAAGTCATGTGTAAATAAGACAAAAACTAAACATGTGCGTTGCGGTTGTAAATTAGTTTTGCTTTACATATTCTTATTAAATTTAATCTCAAGATGAAGAACCAGATTAAGAAACAAAAAACGGTAAATATAAATGCATTATATAAAAATAAACATAAAATTTGGTTTACCATGAAAATATTTCTTTTCAGACACGGTACTTTGAAACCGATATCAATAATGAAGACAAGTTTCAGGAAAAAGATGAAAATGTAAAAGTATTTACAATTAAGAGTTCAACAAAATTAGTCAACATTCAAAAATATAAAGTATGTACATGCATTGTTGTGATTAAACATCTTAGGTCGTCTTGTTAGTTATGTTGCTCAAAGTTTATTATTCTCAGGAAAGCAGCAAAAATAAAAAGATTGCTGATGAAAAATCAAAAAAGTTGTTTTCTGGTAAAGCTCCAGTTGATCCTAAGAGGCTCGAGTTACATTCCAGAGGTGAAGGCTTTAGTGGTAAAGGTGTAGTGCATCCACTTCACGCATTGAAGTTGAAAAAAAGAGAGAAGAAGTACAAATATGCACAAGATCAAGCTGCTAGAGCTGATATACTGTTGACTGAAGGACAAGGGTATATATTTTTGTTACATATTTGGAAGTGTTTTTAGATATACTACATAAATATTGCTACAGTGTTTAACAATTTTTTTTTAAGATTTTTGGAAGTGGATGAAGATAATAGGACAACAGGAATTACACAAAAAGTAATAGGTGATAATGTTGATATTACAGCAGCTACTAAAATATTTGAACTAAACCTTGATTTTGGTCCTTATAATGCAAAATACTCTCGGAATGGTAGACATTTACTTTTGGGTAGTACTAAAGGTCATTTGGCTGCATTTGATTGGGTGACAAAAAGGTTACATTTTGAAATTAATGTTATGGAATCAATACATGATATTAGGTAAGTTTCTTTATAATAATATGATATTAAAAATAACTATTTCTACTGCAATATAAAGATGATTATTGTCCTTAAGCAATAGATATTTTCCATTTAACTCCTATTACAAACGCAAAATTATATCATACTGTATTTTTTTATAGTTGGTTGCATGTAGAAACAATGGTGGCAGCAGCTCAAAAGGAATGGCTTTACATTTATGATAATACAGGAACTGAAATACATTGTGTTAAAAAAATGGACAAAATATTAAGAATGGAATTCTTGCCATATCATTTCTTACTTGCTGCAGTAGTATGTATACACTATCTACACTCTGTTTTTTGATAATTCTATGTTACTAAAATTGTTTTACATTTTTATAGAATGAATTTGGATTTATGTCATGGCTTGACATATCTATAGGGGAAATAGTTGGTCACTTCAATAACCACATGGGTAGGACATCTGTGATGACACAAAACCCATACAATGGCACTGTGTGTTTGGGAAATCCTAAAGGTGTTGTGTCATTATGGTCACCAAGCTCAAAGAAGTCCTTGGCAAAGATATTATGCCACAAAACACCATTGACCGCTATATCTGTTGATAACAGGGGCATGTATGTTGACATATCTCAGTTATCATTATTATAATATGTAAAACTTTTTTAATGATTTTTTAAAAACAGGTTCATGGCAACATCAGGTGTGGATAGAAGTTTAAAAATATGGGACATAAGAAATCTAGATGGGCCACTGCAACATTATAAATTACGAAGTGCTCCTGTCCATCTTGATTTCTCTCAGAAAGATATGTTGGCTGTTGGATTAGGAGAAACTGTTGAAGTGTACAGGTAAAATAATTTAAGCAATATTTACAATTGACATACATATTGAAATTGTAATTAATTTTCTATTTTCAAATAGTTTCCTTCAATTTATATTGTTATAATTTTTATTTTCGTGAGTATAATCTATACAGTTATAATAATACATATATTTACATATATTTTAGTAACTGCTGTTCACAAACAACAAATGGTCCTTATCTTAGACATAGAATGGCAAAATCAATAAAAAACTTCAAATTTTGTCCATATGAAGATGTTTTAGGTATTGGTACTAGTGGAGGATTTACAAGTATAATTGTGCCGGGTAAGTCACATGTAATTTGTAAAATTATATATGAAAAAAAAATGTATAATTTATATTTCAAAATTATGAATTCAACAGGCAGTGGTGAACCTAACTTTGATGCACTGGAGAGCAATCCATTTCAGAACAAGAAACAAAGAAAAGAGGCAGAAGTCAAGGCATTGCTTGAAAAGATACCTTCAGAACTTATCACTCTTAATCCATTTGAAGTTTTGGAAGTTGATGTTCCTTCCATGAAGGATAAGCTGGACGCACGCAAGAATCTTTTGGTTTGTACATGTTCATTTATGTTGATTACAAATAGGATATACATATCCTTTTTAATACTATTAAATTGCAAACATCTCGTTACATATTTTTGACAGTTGGATTTAGGTGTGAAAAATAATTTGAATTTGTGTATTATTAATATTTTATAAATGCGTTTTTTCTTAATAGTATCTAAAGCCGAAAAAGGTAGACTTCACTCCAAAACATAAAAAGAAAGGGAAGACTAACATTGCAAGAAAGAAAATAATAAAAGAAGCAGCTCGAAAGGTAATGTTGTATTTTAAGTTAGGACAACTTTAATTTAAATCATTTTATCCTTAAACATTAATGACCACAACAAATCACTTTTGTGCATATTTTGTATGTTCTACAAAATATTCATACAATTCAATATACATTATATAAAACATATTTGCTAAAATAATAAGTGTTGTCTTTATTTTTGAGGTAAGTTACTTATGCAATTATTTTAACTGAACTAAATACTTATTTCAAGGAATTTATTAACCATACAATGGAAGTGAAGAAATTACTGAAAGAACCTGAAGAAAAAAATACAAACAAACCCAAGGAATCATTTGGCGTTTTAGACAGATTTGTGACAAGACCTAAGGTTAAGAAATAAAAATAGAAATATAATAAACTTTTTTTTGATGTATTATTTTTTTTATTCACAATAACCTTGATTAACATTGTATACTTTTATTTACATTATTATTAACAAAATTTGATCACAAATGTGAAATTATTCACAGTGTAAAAAAAGAATATAATTTATACAAAAATGTATAATGATTTTAAACAAACTTATTGATTTGGACATGGAATATCAAATAAATCACATATACCTTCTGAACCATATAAAGAAAATGAAAAATCTTGCGTTGTTACTGGTGGACTTAGTCGTAATAGGTAATCTAGAAAGAAAAATACATTTCAATAATTATAACATTATCACACTGAATTGTTTACAACATACATTACATTTACTTAATGATGTACAACTGATTTAAACTATTGCAGAATACTTATGCTGATAAATATTAATTTTGATAATTATAATATCTTGGCCACACATAATTTTTTTCCTCTTTTATGGATTTGAGTCAGAAACAACAAAATTTGATATTTTTTTTAACACTTCCAAGACCAAATGGAAACCTGTTTGTTTAATGGACTTCAATTAGCGTTTTGGACAAGTGTTCATCACATAAATCGTACAAATGTTTATTAAGGGAAAAGGTTGGCTCTGGGATCCCCACAACCTCACCAATTCGTGGAACTAACCATAAATAATGATATTATAGCAGGTGAGTAACTTTTAATTCATCATAATTAATCATAAAATAATTAACCTAGAGATTTTTAATATTTTTTCTCTCAAAACTATTAAGTGTCCTAGTATCTTAAAAACTCACCTTGGCAATCTTTTGTTTCACTTTCTGAATACCATTCATCTTCATCATCCATACTGTCATCATCAATTATCTGAAGAAAACAATTATTCATGAAAATAATTAAAGTTTAAAATAAAAAAATAAAGAACTCATATTTTTTTTTAATTTGAACAACTTTAAAATGAAAATATTTACTAAATTTATTATAATTTTGTATTATAATTACCAAGTATGTATACATCATGTAGTATGGGCATTGATGCCTTTAAAAATTATTTATCATATATATTTTTATTATTATTATTGGTCATTAGAATTTCAGTTCCACTTACCTTTTCTTTTTCAATATCACACAATAATATAACACCTACAGTTTCACTTGATTTTAAGTGCAGAAAGTACTGATTCTGTTCTTTGTCCTAAAAGTGTAAATTCATAACATTTTTAAGATTATTGAAATGAGCTCTAACCCCAATATATTTGAAGAAAGACAATTTTAAATTGAAAAATCATTAGGGCAACCAATGATAAATTGACTATTTACATAAGAGATTTAACATTATTTCATAGCAAAAGTAACCATTTTTACATCCATGACATACCTTAGCCAGTTGTCCTACAGATAAATTAGCACCGAGTTGTGCTTCTAAAACCAAAACTTGACTATCACCAAAGCATTTTTTGATGTCACTTTGGGAGACATATGATAAAGCTTCATTATCGGCATCGTCTAGTACATTCTTTATACTTTGTTCTATCCACTGCATTTGCCTAAAAAGAAATAACATGCACAGAGAATTACTACAATTTTTATTATTCTAATTCAATTATGATGATTGTTTACAAACCATTACAATAACATACTTATCTAATAACT
This sequence comes from Dircenna loreta, assembly GCA_963555665.1. NCBI lineage: Eukaryota > Metazoa > Arthropoda > Insecta > Lepidoptera > Nymphalidae > Dircenna > Dircenna loreta. Next base: position 15,279,156 of record OY743098.1, read on the forward strand.
CTTCATGCTCTTCCAATAGACCTATTTGTTTTCTCAAAAGTGTAACTTTTTTTCCTATTTCTGATGTATTACCATCCGGACTTGCTCCTCTATAATATATAATGTGTTATTAACCTCTATAATGAATAATTGAATACAAAAATAACTTAGTATAAAATTTTGGTTCTTACTTCCACTGTATACTATTCTTACTTCGCTTTTCTATCAAACCGATTCCTTCTAAAACATTAGTTATATCATATATTCGTCGTTTTTGCCTCACAGCCAGTAACTCAGTTGCCTATAGTACAAGTAAATTATTAATAAGACTTGTTCAAAATTCAAACAGTCTTTTAATTGACGGTAACTGACAGTAAACTGAGCGTCGCTTAGTACTTACATGTTTTAAATCCAAAACTCCGTCCTTCGCTTTTTTTAGCAATGATACGAATCGTGTTGTTAGTAACCCAAGTGACTTTTCATACCTTTTATAACCATATAATGCCTCGGCCATATTTGTAAAATATTTAAATAAATAAGTTATAGTCTTTCTTTATATTTTTGCGTTGCGGCGGGATATATAAATTCTAAATAAGTGCTCTCTGTTTACGTTTATACAGATTATATTCATGTTTCATAGAGTGACAAATTAGTAATAAATAAAAGTACGGTTCACACTTCACACTCCGGTCCCACTTGAAAAATGTATATTTTTTTATTCTATAAGAAATGGGTAAAAATGAGAAAGCTGGTCAAAAGGTAGTCACCATCGCTGAATTTTGCAATATTAGACAATGCCAAAAAAGTATAGATGTGCCGAGTACGGCTTGACTCGAGTCAAACTTGATTCCTGTTGTAAACTCGCCTACTTGAATACCAATAAATTTTGATTCGAGTACGTCGGACTCGAGTCAGGAACAATTGGTTTGTACTCTTTGACTCGGTCTACTATTTGAGTTAGGTTGACTCGTTCATACTCGATCATTGTTTATTTAAGCAATGAAGTAACATACTATTATACTAATTTGAGCCTGAAACGTTTTTTTTAAATTTCTTTATTTTGTATCGATAAGCTGTTACTGTAAGTTGTTATTATTACTATTTATTTATATGTTTATTAGTACTAGTAGTGAAGTAATTTTATTTTAGTTAAATTTGTAAAAAAATGGCACCAGAAAAGTCCTCAGGTGTATGGAAGTATTTTGAGAAATTATGCAACCAACGCCGTAATAGACTAGAATCCAAGAAGGTTGACCAAACACTTTTTTTGAATAGTTATTTCAAATAATTTTTTATCAATATTTTGTTTTGACTGTTAACTAGTTCACCTTTAATTATTTAAAATTATTGTACCGTAGCTTTAGGTACCTTAGAAAAAGTACTTTTTATATATCATTATAAGTATCATTATAATGCTGGTTTGATTTAATTATAGCTGTATCAAGAGGTCTATCAAGTATGAAGAGTTCGTATAACCATTTTTAAAGCTGTCGCCAAAATACTCATTGTAAATATCTCATGTCTAAATCGTGACGTAACCTTGATTTAAGAGACTTAAAAGTTTTAAGTACGCCTGAAAGTGTCATTGTGTTAAACCTTTTACTTATTTTAAAATCGGTAACCGGAGTTCAGGCTGGACTCAAATTTTCAGACTAGAATTCTAGACTCGAGTCAGAATTCGAATACTGTATCAACTGACTCGAGTCGACTCGATTCACCAAAGTAGTAACTGTAACTGTAAATGAAGTAACAGAAAATACCGCCGAAAAATAATTTGTTTAGTGGCTACTGGCTTGTGAAAAAATTAAAAAAGGTCCTTTTGAACCGCACTATGGAAGGACACGTAGCAGCATAGTCAAAGAAGTAATACTATATGCGAGCTAGAGATGGTATAGCAAGCGTGTAGATCGAATTCTCCTGCAAGGCAGGATTGTACTGCATCCCGAGCATTGTAACCTTATAATATGTATAAAGTCACGTATTACTTTTTGAAAAAAACAATTTATATCAAGTTTATTAAAAGCTGTGTGACTGACTAGAGAACATTTTAAAGATTTATTTATATATACATAAATCTTTTGTATCCTTTAATACATGTTATTTGAGATTTTTCATGCTGAAAGCCCAGGATTAGAAATAATAAAGACCGTTTCGTACCGAATATGTAGTTACAAAGATCTGACTGATATTAATACAAAACTGAAAATATAAGATAATAATTCAAAATCGAAATCAAAAATATTTTTATTCAAGTAGGCATTTACATGCACTTTTGAATCGTCAATTACATTACATTACATTAAGAAAAAAAAAATGTCAGTATGTCAGTCCGTGAGTAAGCTACCACCAGCTCGGAAGCTCGGAATGCGGCTCTGCTGAGAAGAGCTGGCCAGAAAGTCAACAGTTGCTTTTTAAAAAAAAAAACAATTTAACAATGTTTGATATATACATTAGAGTATCCCGCAAATGAGTCAACAAGCAAAGCTCCACAACCTAACTTTTTAGTTGACCGAAATACGATCAACCAAAAACTCCTGTTTGCTATAATAAGCTTTTTTTAACAGAATACTTTTAATTTTACATTTAAAAGCAAGAAAAGGAAGGTCTAAGATATCTTGTGGAACCTTATTATATATACGTACACTCAAACCCATAAAGGATTTTTTAACTTTTTGAAGACGATATTTCCGCGTTGAGAGTTTATTTCTTGTATTTATAGGGTGTCTATCACTATTTTTTACATATGTATCCAAATTGTGACGTACAAACAAGATGTTATTAAATATGTACTGAGAAACGACCGTAAGAATGCCTATTTCTTTAAAAACATCTCTCAGGGAATCTCTAGCTTTTAAATTTAAAATAGCCCGCACAGCTCTTTTTTGTAAAATAAATACAGAATTTACTTCGGCAGCACTGCCCCACAATAAAATGCCGTAAGACAAAATACTATGGAAATAACTAAAATAAACTAATCGAGCCGTATTAACATCCGTTAATTGTCTTACTTTTTTAATTGCATAGACGGCGAAGCTGAGTTTGCCTGAGAGTGTTGAGAGATGGGGGTTCCACTGGAGTCTTTTATCTAGAGTTATACCTAGGAAAACTGTTGAGTTAGTTAGTTCCAACACTTCATTGTTAAGGAGCAGGCTATAAATTTACATTTCTCATCCTATTCGATAAAAAAAGTTACATTTTTTATCGAATAGGATCTGTAAGTGATAACAGGACTTGCAAAGGTTCGACATAACTTCATACTTGGACAATTTCACGTTTTACGCGGAATACTCCACACACGAACGAATCTGTGCTTTATATGCTAGCACATTTTTCTCATTTAGCAGCTTTGGACTCCGAATTAAGAGGCGTGCTAAGAAGTTGGTCGGTGACCCTGGATTGCTTAATTTCATTCTCCACAGTCTCAAACATAGGCGCAGAACTTTCAGCCTCTCCGAGTTCTATTATTTATAGATTACATTTTCGTGAAAAAGCTCTTTTCAACAAATAGCGCTTCTTAACGAATGCATCATGCTATGCGTGCATTTCATTATACAACCATCGCATCGCAAAGTGGAATGGCTGTTATAGAGTTGTGAGTTGTGGAGACGCTTATTCACTATTTTTCTAAGTCCTTCAGAGTCACTCATATTGTATAACGAAGTGGGCGCATTAGTGACCATCGTTCATTTGGAGTGATAGATGATCTCATTCTCGTATCTTTTTTTATTACTTAATATACTACTATACTATATAGGTAACTTTTTAACCCGGGAGCACCCGCGCCTTTTAAACTTACACGAGCACTCGCGTATAGAGCATTTTGCTCACGTTTTACAAATAACCGAAAAGTACACAATTTATAGTATTTTTATATATTTTACTGCTTAATTATACACATTTTTTCTAGTATATATATATATATATTTATATATCAAACATATATTTTTAATATATAACATTCGTTATACTATATATAATATTTTAATAACAAATCAGGAACTAAATTGGCACTTCTTAAGTGCACTTTTAATATAAACTAAAAAAAACATTTTATCAATAAAATAAAGAATTAAACAACAAATAAAAAATCAAATCAAATCAAAAATATTTTTATTCAAGTAGGCATTTACATGCACTTTTGAATCGTCAATTACATTACATTACATTAAGAAAAAAAAAATGTCAGTATGTCAGTCCGTGAGTAAGCTACCACCAGCTCGGAATGCGGCTCTGCTGAGAAGAGCTGGCCAGAAACTCAACAGTTGCAAATCTTCATCAAATGTATGAACTTTACATATGTCACTCGAAGTAGCATATTCAGTGCATATATTTTTTTAATAGTAAATTATGTCTTTTTTTTTGCGATTTTTACGCCTTGGACAGATTTCTATATATAAAATACCAATAAATGCTATTATATCTATAATATCAGTATCTTTACAGTCTCTATCCCTAGAAAATGTATTTTGAATAGTTTTTATATGAATATTTGTATATCTAACAATACTAGTCAACATTTCTTCACTCACGAAGAGAAAACAACAATCTTAGATATCTTTGGCTTTTTTGGCAACTGGTTGTACTCCTGGTCTCTCAGTAACAATATTATATGATCTTGCCTCATATTAGTACGATACGGCTTCTAGAACAATTTGGTTTGATGATCTTTCGCCATATAATAAAGTCTATTTCAGGTTGAATAAAGTAGCTCTCACCTTCCGTTGATGACTGCTCAGCATCAGTGTTATGATCACTGTGTTCACTCACTCAGAACATCAGCTCTAAATACCTTTTCTTCGATGTTTTCGGAATCATCTTGTAGCCATGCCTATATTTGTTACATATACACATTATGTATATATAAACACTTTATATTTACATTATATTTATATGTATACTGCATAATGAACTCATTGTTCACCAGTATTAAACAATAAAATTTAAAAAAAAACTTTAAATTAGTTTATTATGCAAAAAAAAAATACCAAGTCAAAAATATTACTTACGTCGTAACTCACGCGATCAGCAAAATGCCGCGCAGTGACCCGGTTAAACAAACCACTGAGTGATGGATGCACAATAACATGAAAAAACCGTTATAAGCGGGAACGGGGAAGGTATAAAACTCAGGTTTCAAAAAAACGACGACCTTAGACAATAAAATCAATAAATGGCGGGAATTTGAAATTTACCGTGAGGGAAATGCTCATAGCGCGAGTGTTCGCGGGTTAACAAATATTCCAATCTGCATATTCAATGATTTTCTGTGCTTAACTCATTCAGCAATATATCTCCGTTTATCCATACCGACCAAGCATCACTAACTAATTGGAAATAGTTCGGACACAATTTCCATACACTTCCGAATAGTACTACTACTTAGACACAAAAAATCCGTTCAAGTGTGACCAGTATAGACATTAATGTAGGAATTTGTGTTATAGTCATAAGTTTTTAAAAATTGAAGGTTTTTAATTTCACATTAAGGCAGTTGGGTGTTAAATGGCGCTCCTTCAAAAATATTATCATTATATTTTTTATTGTTCACCATCCAAAATATAGAAACAGAAGGATATATATGTATATAGACTTAAACAATAGAATGAAGTCAAAAATGTATTATTCGTTTTATTGTCTTTAAGGATGGTTAGTTGCGTAAAGATGATTTTATGTTACAGACAAACTAAAAATAACAAATAATGTAAAGTATTTAATTGTTAAGAAACTTTTCTATTGGCAATGATACTGTAAAGCAATTCACATTTTTTTCTTTCAATTGTTAACATTTCATTTTCTTCTCTATCCTTTGCTTCTAACTGTCTTAATTCTAGTGATTCTTTCATTAATAACTTCTGTTGTCGCAACTCGAACTTCTCTTCTTTGATTTTTAATCTCTTTTCCAGTACTTCATCTAGAAGCAACTCATTTTGTTCTTCTCTTTTTAAATATTCAAGCCACTGCTTTTCTAAACTTATTTTGGTCTGTAATCTATCTGATTCAATTCTATGAGCTAATCTTACTTTTCTAAGTTCAATCATTGCTTTGCTCTCTCCATTTGTTTTTATATATTTTTTGTTGATTTTATCGGTTTTTCTTTTATGCAGCATATTATTTAAGTTGTTAAATGAATCACATTCTACATTATACTGTGCATAAATTTTGTCCATTTCTCTAAAATATTTGAATCTTTTTTGTAATCTTTTATGAAAGCATTCCTTATATTTTTTTGTCAGAGCATTTATTTTCCACCTTACTTGATCAGATGACATCTGGAAAAATAATGTTTTTCAAATAAAATATTAACTTTACTACAGAATACAAAGTCTCGCCTTAAATAGTGTTACAACTAACAAAAATATATTAAAACACTGAATAAGGAATCTGTCATTCTTGATTGAATGAAATGTCTATTTTGTTTCATTGTTCACTGGTCTATTAACTGATAGGTAAAATGAAAACAATGTCTTAAGCGGTACACAAAGGAAGGACACCAAAAAACATTATTTACTGATAACAAAAAAAATATCTTATTAGAGTGTATGGTTAAAGCTTAGAAGCTTAACATTTAGTGAGCACAGTGCAAGTTTACCAATTTAATTATTTTTGTCAAGATTTATATTTTAGGTAATAATAGAATTTCAAACAAGTTTATTCATAAAAATGATAAATAACTGAGGGACCTGTTTCAAAAATGAAACAATTTCAATTTACAATGTAAATAGACTATTTTCTACCATTATGTTATAATCTCTTAGACTCTCTGATATAGCTACCCATATTCTTGTCTTTTTTTTGGGAGTCTCCAACATTTCCAACTTATTTTCATAGAGCTTCAAAAGAGTTAGTGTTTTGTTATATGTCCATACTGCACCTATAATTGAACATGAACATGAATTGAACATGATATTATTATTCTCTCTAAGTCATAACAAAAAATACCTACAAGATCTTTCTAAACTTTCATTACTAATAGTTGTAAGATGTGCATGACAATTTCTGGCATCAATTTGTGAGTTGGTATCCAAGTTGTCTGATTCTTGCTCAGCTTAAACATATTGTTAGTTAATAATCATATCACTTCACTAAAAATCATATTAATACATTATGTTTCAAATTATCTATAAAAGTTTAATAGCAATGTTAAGATATTAAAAAAAAATAGAATTAAGAATTATTCGATATGGGTAGCGATTCGAATACCCTACCCTCTAGGAAACCCTCCCGTTGCTTTACCAATGAAACTACCGTATCACAAGCGATATAAATTAATTTTTACACTTGTGATACGGTACATTTTTCCACATTTATTTAAAATTGTTATATTATTTACCACATACTAACAAATCTTCGCCATAAGAAACGTTCTCATTCATCATCATAATAGATATAACACAATGTACATTTTAAATTTATTGTTTAAGTGATGTAAACAACGTTTTTATTGTGTATAACAGTTATAAAGAAACAAACAAACTGTTATCATTTGTTTATAAATTTTGATGATGAATAATCAGTAATTACACCACATAAGTTCTAACTCGTCAAATTCACAATTTAACTGTCAAGTGTCAAACGTAAGTTATTAGTATTTAGTCAGAACCAGCGTAGATACCAGATAGAATGCTCAATGTTATCCAAAGGTTACTAATTAGTAATTACTATAAAATGCTAACTCTCAGGACTCAGGTCACAGATGTGTCAACTGTCCATTAGGGCATTTCACATGAAGCCTACACCTAAAAAAGCGATCTGTTAGAATTCGTTTATTTTTTGAATATTTGTATATTTAATTTAAATTAATATTATATACTTGTAAATTATTATTAGGTATACTCTGCAAGATTACTACTACTTTAACCCAACTCCCAATTGTTTAAAAAAAGAAACGTTATGATTTGTGTGACAAAACTAGTTGTGACAACTGGAACTACAGAAATAGCTGTATGGCTTATGAAGCCTTTGCCTTTTCCACTGCTGGGATAAAAGAACCAAAAAAAAAAGTGCAACTTGACAAGTGACAATTTGTTATTTGCTTGTATTTTGCAATAAATTTATAAATATTAAAGAATATTCTTATAAGATCAAAATATTCTTATTCTTATGTATTTTTTATTTGTGAACAACTCTTGAGATATTCCAAAAGTTCTAACAATACATCAAGTCTCAATTTCAAACCCTACCGCTATATTTTAAGTTTTTGAACACTAATCACATATTTAGTTTAGCTTAAAAACTGGGTACTTATTATAGATATAGGCTAATTTCTATTACAATGTAGATTAAAAATCGTGATTTAAATGAATTTCATAATCAAACACTAAGTGTATATTTTATAATGATCTTGATAAGATGAATAAAACAAAACTCTCAGTTTTCTTAGCTGATTTCGTAGAAAGCAGTGATGATAGTGAATCAAGTAGTTGGAGTGATTTAAGTAGTTCAAGATCAGAGACTACAGATGAAGATGAGGAAGATAGACTCTTTTTCCCACTCATGCAGTATTTAATAAGATTGAGAAGAAAACGCATTGATGACTACTTACATATTGTAGAATCATGGACTGATGTGGAATTTAAAAATAATTTAATCTTATCCCGTAAGACTGCTAACAGACTCATTGGTATATTAAATTACTTATCTTACAAACAACTATTTATATAAAAAGTCCTTAAGGTAAATCAAAATAATTTGTTTCAGATGACTTAGAAAAATCAGGATTTATAGCTTCACATAAGTTTGGTCTTAAGCCTTTGGAACCAAAGTTGTGCTTTTACATTTTTTTGTCTTTCATAGCTTCTACAGAACCATTGACTCCTTTGGCTACAAGATTTGATATATCAATATCTTCTACATTCAGAGTCATAAGAAGAGTTGTTGCATGGCTATTAACAAAATTAGATGACGCTATTAAATGGCCACATGATTTTAATAATGTGAGGAACATATGTGAGAAGTTTCACTTACAGTCGGGTATATCTAATATGCTAGGAGTCCTTGACTGTACTCATATAAAAATTGAGAAACCAAAAAATGCAAGAGAGTACTGTAATTCAAAGGGATATTTTTCTATTGTCTTGCAAGCAACAGTAGATGCTAACTTACGCTTTACAAATATTTACTGTGGGGAACCTGGTTCTGAAAACTGTTCTAGAGTGTTAAGAAAATCGCCACTTTATCACACAGCTACTCAAAACAAAAACACTTTATTTCCCCATAATACATTTTTGGTGGGGCATTCTGGATACCCAGCTTTGTCTTGGCTAGTACCCCCTTTCAGAGAAAACAAGAGATTAACTTTGGAACAACGTAATTTTAATTCTCTTCATGCTTCTTCTAGGAAGTTAAGTGATAAAGCCTTCAACTTATTAAAAAGTAGGTTTCGAAGGGTAAAATTATTTACAGTCTATAGAAATATAGCATTTATTACAGACACAATAGTTGTTGCCTGTATTTTACACAATTACTGTTTGGATGAAAGCGGAGTGAATTTGGATGTATAAAAAATACTGGAATTATAATAAGTAACATTTTTATTATTATATAAACCTTTTAAATTACTTAACAGGTAGGTTTTAGAGACAGATACCAAATAAATATTGTTTACTATTTTAAAGAAATTATTATTTAATTTATCTTATACAGTAAATGTTGGCCCAGCCTAGTTATAGTAAATTCTACTTAAATTCAAATATATGTATGTTAACCTTAACTTTTAAAAGACAGGAAGGAAACCTTAAACATACAAAGTGTCAATCTATTGTAACTCTCAAAACATTTGTTCCACATAGTAGCATGCACTATTGTTCTGTTAACAATTTTCTTAGTAATGCACATTTTTCCCTCTCAATTTTTAGAATTTCTTCTTGTTTCTTTTCTTTTAATTGCAATTTTCTTAAAGCTATTGACTGTTTGATTTCCAATTCCTTCTTCTTAAGCTGTAATTCTTCTTCTCTTATTCTCAGACTTCTTTCATATCTTTCATCTCTAATTTGTTTTTGCTCTTCCTGTCGATGAATATATTCAATCCATTGTTTATCAAGTTCAACTTTGGTTCTATGTTCAGCTCTTAGTTTCCTGAAAGGTGTGGTATTCTTAAAAGATATTTTTCTACTAGTTCCATTGTGATCTTTATCACTCTGCAATATCCCAGATGCTAGTCTGTATGCCCCATGGTCTTCATTATATCGTCCTAAGATTTGATGCATTTCATTAAAATATTTAAAACCTGCTGCCCCTTGGCCACTATCTGAACAATCCTTATATTTTTTTGTAAGTGCATTTATTTTCCATCTAACTTGATCGGGTGTTACCTTAAAATATAAAGCAGCACATGTAAACCACCAAAGTCTATTTATATCTAATTTGTACAATTTGATTATTACCTCTATATGAAAAGATTTTAGTTCTTCAGACATAGATATCCACATTTTAGATTTTTTTTTTGGATTGTCCAACATATTTAGTTTTGTTTCATATAAATTTAAAAGCATTAGTGTTGAGTTTTTAGTCCAAATAATATCTAAAAAAATAATAAATTAAACTTATTTTATTTTCATTTTTTCAAACAATTCTTACTTACTTTGTTTACTGGTTTCATTGGTTTCTACATCCTCTTGAGTTAGTTGTTGACTATGATTGTAGCTAGTTATGTTTAAATTTTGCTTGTAGGGTGAAGCTAATTTTCCAATTTTTGCGGTCATTGAGAATATATGAAAAAAACAATATTTGCTTGGTTGAAATTGTTTATAAACATGTTAAGCCATTTTCAATAAATATAGAATAAAAAAGTTCTTAACAAATACATTAAAATAAGCTGAATATTGCTAAACATGATAGTAGACATTTTAAATAAATAATTTTGGATGTGACAACTTTCCAAAGTTAATCTTTACTGGAAAGTTGAAAACTTTGTCTAGCATGTTTGAAAGAAACCTTATAGATCTCCACTATGTCCTAATACAGTATATTTATTGAATAGTTGTAGATTATATGTATATATATTGAATACTTGATTTTTCGGGGTAGTTAGTGACATGGTAGCTCAATTGGCAAATTAACATAATGTTTTTCCAGAGGTAACAGGTTCGAGGTCTTGCCCCTTCAATGAACTTTTCATTCAATATTTTTATAACATCATGCTCATGATTAGAAAATTGATTAATATTACTTACATTGATTGTCCAATATAGCCAACACAGCAACATTATTATCAATAGTTTCATCCATACTGTTTACATTAAATATCTCTAAATTGTTAATTCTGAACAAAGCAGATTAAAATATTATTTTTATGTAAACGAAATAAAAATATTTTTGTTTCTATGAGGTAATTCAGACCATACAAAATATTATATTATGATTTTAAGTAATTAATTGAGTAATTAGTTAAGTCTGTCTTTAGTCGCGGTAAATATTTTTAAGCAACAAAACGGTGCAGATTACTGCGAGATGTCTTCAACAAAACAATTTCGGAAACAACTATAACTAAGTAACTAGTAAGTACTGACAAGTGACAAGTGCGAACAATAATAGTCAACAATCAGCTGTCATGTGTCAACATGTAAATAATGAAAAACAGAAAAAATTGGGAATCTCAAGCACTAAATAACAGTTCATAAAATTTCCACTATCATATCTTTTCACTTATATAACGAAACGATAACGGTAACTTTCTATGCTAATATTGATTAAAATTGAAGTCAGGGATAATAAGATAAAATTATTGTTTAAGCGAACGAAGGCAATCGTTTTGAAACGGTGAAAAAGCTTTTGTAATTTGTATGTATTTGTATGTAATCGTATATCTCAACCATTAAGAAAGCCGAAAACTCATGATGGAGGTTAAAAAACTCTAGAATGGTAAAACAGATTGAAAAATCATTGTTAGAAAGCATAAGTTGCCTTTACTTTTTTTATAAATTCCCTTTTTCGCTAGTAACTCTGGATGAGCCTGAAACTATTAATTTCAGTATAGAGACGGTCCTTATATTTATTACTAGCGACCCGCCCCGGCTTCACACGGGTGGCCAATACATTTCTTTGTTTCGTACCTGCTTTTAGTTTTGTTTTTAATTTTAACGACTCTTTACCTTAATGTTTCACTATACACTATGTTCGCAGTAGTATTTGAAGATGGCATTAAAACGTATTGGTTTTCAGGAGATCCTACACGAGAAAGTGCAACATATAATTGGCCATGAGAAAAGCACTCTTTTCTGAGATCGATTCCTACCATTGAAAAAGTTTGACCTTGGGATTTATTTATTTTAAGGGCAAACGATACCTTGACAGGAAACTGTAATCTTTTAAAGGAAATAGGCAAATCTGTCGGTATCATCGGGATCCGCGAGCTGTCCAGCCGCCGGGCCGGTGATGATGGTCGCTACAATCACATTGGCTTGCAATCCTTTTATCAAAAGTCTTGTCCCATTGCACACATATAGTGTACTATATCTTCGGTGTCACACGGTGTCGATGGATTTAAAACATTTGTCCTTTTTCAATAATAATTTTCTCTTCGTATAGTAGTATAGTATAGTTATAATATAAATTATACTAAGTATTAAGTAATATTTTTTGAATGAATTGGCGGATTGGAATAAAATATAAAGTAATTTATAGCTATTGAAACAATCTTGCTCAATAAATAGTTTATTTGGATAAGGATTAGTATTTGACGATATCATGGGCTAAGGCATAAGGCTAATAATTTTAATTACTTTTATTTTATGGAAAAGTGGTTATAATGGCTAAAATATAAATGTTTGGTATTCTATCCTGGACTCTTTTGTAGGCATTATTGAGTTCTACAACTTTTCTATAGAAGTCAACCATACATCTCTAACCATTTAGGCACCGTTCGCGAGAATCGTTAACGTACGGCAGTTTTTTCGTCGACTTACTCCACAATTTTCACTACCACGAAAAATCCTTTCTATTTTCCGGGATAAATTATAGCCTATACGGATTTGGAAGAATCTCTCTAGGTAATGGAAAAGAAATTTTGAAATCGGTCCAGTAGTTTTTGAGCCTATTCAAAACAAACATACAAAAATACAAAGGTTTCCTCTTTATAATATTAGTACATATAGATATAGATTTGCGTATTAGCTAGGTTGATAGTTTTTTTTTAATAAATTTTATTCATGACCATGGATACAAGTTTTTCAGCCGATAGCTAGGTTGAATACTTAAAGTGTTGCCCAGCGTTAAAATAGCTGAAGAATAGATTGTGAAAGTTTTCAGGATATATTATTGCAAAATACTATTCATCTCTTATTTGACAAAATACATAAATAGATGTATTTTTTAAAAAGTGAATTATATACAGTTCAGAGCAAGCCAAATTAAATTGTCTGATGAATGTGTAAATGATTTGTAACATTATCCTGTGAAACACCGGAAAATTTTGTAGATAGAGCTTTGTATACTTATCCGTAGATGAAAGTAGTCTCATAATTAAATATATAGATTAATAAAGTTTTGCTTATTTTATAGTTTTCACGTCGATAGCATTGTCTGTGTATATCAAGAGTTCAGTTTTGGATGTCATTTTGACATAGTGTTATACGTCAATTGTTCAAATTGACATTGGTTGACGTGACATTGGTTAAATACTTATTTTCGTTATAAATAAATGATAATATTAATATATTCCTCTTGGTTATAACCAAGATCTTTTCAATAACTATGGCTCATTGTGGGGAATTTCTCAAAAGTCACTTTCCGTTGATTGACGAAGAGTTAAAAAAATATGTTGAAGGTAAGGTTATAACATCAGCCTGCTTAATTTTGGTTTTATTTATTTTTATAATTGTCATACATTATGTGTTATAAATAATAAATCTATATCTTTTTGCTCTTAACTTTATGGAAATAATTGTGCAGTTACTAATTCACTTTTAATGATAATTTTACTCTCTTGCAGACATTTTGGATAATAGTGCAGGTGAATTTGAAGATACTGAGGAGGTCTATGAAGCAGTAGGCGAAATTTTACAAGGAATTTCAAAAAAATCTGAAGATGATATCAAGTATGTCATTTACTTTAATAATAAAATATAAATGATAAGGCTCTTGTTACTAAAGTAAATAGTATGATAAATAACAAATGCACTTCAAAGCATTCTTTATGGCTTTTAATTTAAACACCAACATTTTTGTTACATTACATAAAAGCTCCCAACATTAGTGCATATTACTTATATTATATTATATTATATAGATTTTATAATCAGTTATCATTGAGTAATTTGTTTGATACAAACAGCCAAAATGTCACTATCAGCATTGTAAAGTTGATATTCAAATATTTTATTCCCAGTCAAGAGCTGTTTTTTTAAAAACCACCTTTCTAATAGAATACGAACAGACAAAATATTATCATAAAATTTAAACCTTTCATTATAATAACAACAGAGAAATATGTGAGATTCTATTGAACATGATGCAGCCAGATAAAACTAACGGCCCCAATGGATCTAGGAAAGTATTGGATGCACCAATTACATTAGCATCAATGAACACTCCCATACAAGACACAGAAGATATGAAAAGTATATGGGTACAGACTAGAGATGACAGTTTGGTTAGTTATTACAAAAATGTTTAAGTGTATTTTAAAATACCCTTGACAATAATATATACATTTTTATTAAGCCCAGGAATGTTAACTGTTTAAAATTATATTCATATTTTATTTCTAAGGGTATTTTTTAAAAGATCTTTTTCTTTTAGAAAGTAGATGCAAAAAAATTAGAAAAAGCAGAAGCAAAGCTGCAACAAAAGCAGCAAAAACACAAGGATGCAAAGCTCCAGCCAATCTCAGCTCCAGTATTACAAACGGCAACAGCATCACAAGTAACATCCAAAAAAGATAGCAAACTGGAAGCCAAAGGTACAAACAGAGCACAGGATATACGGATAGAAAACTTTGATATAGCATACGGAGACAGGTAATACTTAATGATTGGAAATAACTTGTTGGTAATAATGCAGAGGTTATTTACATAGTTTGTAGTGTGTGCATGTTATAAACTGGTTAGATTGATTATTCAAGAACACATTTGAATTAATTATACTACAAGAGTTTAGCAAATTGTTGTTTGTTTTTATCTTTAGCTTTATATGGCAATATTTGAAGTAAATTCTTATTGTATATAGTAATATATGCCGCATGATAACTTGTATTAAATTCAAGTTTGTTTATAATCTAATATTTTAATTACTGTCTGGAGAATTCAACCACACTACTTACTTTGTTTCTTAGTTTCCAGGATAATATAATAAAAAAGTGGATTTTACAGTGAAATTATTATTTTTCCAGAGTTTTATTGCAGGGGGCAGATTTGATACTAGCATTCGGCAGGCGGTATGGTTTGGTTGGTCGTAACGGGCTTGGAAAGACCACGCTCTTACGCATGATTTCAAACAAGCAATTAAAAATTCCTTCACACATTTCCATTTTACATGTAGAACAAGAAGTTGTCGGTGATGACACAATAGCCTTAGAAAGTGTGCTTGAATGTGATATGGTCAGAGAAAAATTGATGAAACGGGAAAAAGAAATTACGTCTGCTATTAATAATGGGTGAGGAAAATTATATTCAACATTTTCTTAGATATTTGCAGTTGAATGTTGCCTATTTTGTATACTAGTGTCATTTTTATATTCTACTACACCTATTGAATATATTTTACTTAGAATATTTTTACCTTGCAGATAACTCTAAATCAAACAAAATGACATAATTAAAAACCTATATTATAGTAAAATAAAATTATAAAGTCAGAAAAACATATGTATGAAAAATCGAATCTTGTATAAATTTCTTTTTATCTAATTTCAGTTCAACGGACCCAAACTTATCTTCGGAGCTGAGTGAAGTATACGCCCAACTGGAGAACATCGAGGCAGACAAGGCCCCGGCCCGCGCCTCTATCATCCTCAGCGGTCTGGGCTTCACCCCGGAGATGCAGGCCCGAGCCACCAGGACCTTTTCTGGAGGATGGAGAATGCGATTGGCTCTGGCTAGGGCTCTATTTTCCAAGTCAGTGTTAATAAAAATAATATAAAGATAATATTATAAATCCTTCGCTGCTAGAGCAGTGGTACTATCCGCCTTGATCCTTTTTGTAGGTCTGTTTGTATTTCTGATTTGATAATTAGTTGGTACCAATTTTCAGTTATCGTTATACAGTTAGACAGCGTGCTATCATTACTATCACTCCCTGCTTCAAATATTTCTTTATCGGGTTACTATATAATAATTCACCCCTTATAGACCGGACCTTCTACTCCTCGACGAGCCGACGAACATGTTGGACATCAAGGCCATCATCTGGTTAGAGAACTACCTCCAGAACTGGCCCACCACGCTGCTGGTGGTCTCCCACGACAGGAACTTCCTCGACACCGTGCCCACCGACATCATGCACCTACACTCGCAGAGGATCGACACGTATAGGTGTGTATTTAAATATTAAATATTCAAAATATTTACTGAGGGTACGTGCAAAATAAGTAGAGTCAACTTTCTAACATCTGTTCAAATTTAATTTATTTTAACTACAATTACTCATTTTAATAATAAATAACACGATTACACAGAATGAATGAATAGCACTTCTCTGGCTGCCCATTGACCGGCGAGTCCTGAGCGTGTATCCCGTTATGTGTTTTAGAGAAAAACTACTTTTTTAAATAGTCCTTGCCATCAGATTGTTAATCGTTTATTTCACTTTTAACGTCAATTTCAAAATCTAAGATCTCAAAGCACAACATACAGTATTTTCAACAAAATATTTACCAGAATAATTTTTTTGGTTTGATTTTCATGACAATGAAAATTGGTATTTATTTTTAATATCTAAAAACTACGTGGTCATTTAACATCAGCAGATAGGAATAGTGTCAAAGCAAAAATTTTTGATATTTTAAAAATGTAATATTATAATTCATATTTGAATAGCCACTTTTTTCACTTTCATTAACTTTACTAAAATATTTCACTGTTACCATATTTCAAATAGTGGAAAATAAAACAAAAATATACAATATTAATTAATGAATCAAATATGTTAAATTGTACTGTTATCATAAAATTTATTTTATTACTACTTAGCTATCTCCGACTATAATATTTAAATATGTATATACATATGAAAAAAATAAAATTAATTACTAATAAAATAAAATATTATTTAATTAAAACTTTCACCAAAACTGTCCCCGCTCAAACTCTCGTCCTACTCATTCTTGATTCCGGTGACATTTTCTATTTGATCGACGGTGAAGCTAAAAATATAAAACAATAATGTAAATACGCGCGATGATCCCAGAGGGAACTACGAGCAGTTCCACAAGACGAAAACGGAGAAGCACAAAAACCAACAGCGCGAGTTCGAGGCGCAGCAACAGCACCGCGCGCACGCGCAGGACTTCATCGACCGGTTTAGGTACAACGCCAACAGGGCCTCCTCCGTGCAGAGCAAGATCAAGATGCTGGAGAAGCTGTGAGTTCTACTATATAGTATATTTTAAATACTTGTAAGAAATTATTATAATATTTGTTGGTTAAAATGGATAGTTGTAACCTGACTTACGTACCCCAATTAATTTAGCGTTGTCTTATAGTAACAGTGGGCCAGAATAATTTAACGATTGTTTAACAGCTAGCTTTTCTATTAAGGTTGCAATTGCTCTGTCGTAATTATCTGGCCAGACCATCAAACACTCACCAGTACCTTGTTGGGGTCACGAACCCTGACGTGGTGTGCGATGGATCCTTCCACGGTCACCTTCAATCTTCATTGTTATGTCGAGTCACCGGTCGTCACGGCTCTTGCTTTGTTTGTTAACATTTCCGGAACAGTAATTTTGAAGCAAAAAAAAATAGCGCACAATTAAAACCATTTAAATAATCTGAAACTAATGACAATATCTCATCTGTTCCAGGCCAGAACTGAAACCAGTCGAAAAAGAAATCGACGTTGTTCTCCGGTTTCCGGAGACGGAACCGCTCTCTCCTCCCATCCTTCAGCTCAATGAAGTCGGCTTCTATTACTCTCGAGATAAGGTGATATTCTCCAACGTTAACCTCGGCGCCACCTTGGAGTCCAGGATATGTATTGTAAGTGTACTAATGCACGTTGTTTTATTTCATTCATTCGTTTAAAATGAATAATAATATGATAAGGTTTTTAAATTGAATATAACATTATTTGTGTACAGGGTTTTTATAAATTACATTACAATATAGTTTGTAAGAAGTTTGATCTCGTGATGTTATTGAAGCCATTCCTTCCAACACCAGGTAGGTGACAACGGAGCTGGTAAAACCACTTTACTAAAGATCATAATGGGTATCTTGTCTCCCACCAACGGCATCCGCAACGTGCATCGCGGACTCAAGTTCGGTTACTTCTCGCAGCATCACGTGGACCAGCTCGAGATGAACGTCAACTCTGTGGAACTGCTACAGCGGAGTTATCCAGGTGGATATTTTTTATTATGATTGACGTGACAATTTTATTTTATATTTTTTTTATTTATGAGATATATCTGTAGATGAGAGAAAGGCAAACAGTACTAAGCGCCAAAAAGGCAATACTACAGAAAGAGCTATCAAGTTGTCTATGATGGGCATTTACTTCTTAGAGTGCAAAGTCAGAGTATTTTTTTTTGTAAAACTATCACAATTTAAGAAGTTTTGTTTCAATATTACAATAATATTACTTTTATTCTTATCATGAGCTCTATGAAACAATATGGTTTGATTCCTGCTTAGTGACATAAGAGTGAATGCTTTCTCTGCCAAATGCCACACTTTGAAATAAATACAATATACACACACCCATCACTAAAAGAATGAATGATTCATAAAAACTTTTTGTTGAAACATAAAAAAAGAACCAAGAATTGACCCTTGAGAAACACCCCTTTTTATTTTACCGTATTCGAAGAAACGGTACCAATGACACTTTTTATTATCTATTTGAGGTAATAGGTATTATTTTACCGTGTTTCATTTTTTCTGGAATGGAGACATTATCTATGTATTGATTAAAAATCTTCTGCAAGTTCAGAAGCGATAGTATCCACAATGATAGTTAAGAATTTACAAATATGTTTCATTGGTCCTTGGTGCTCATTACATTCAAATTTCTATATGACTTTATCATCGCCTTGGAGAGTAATACTTAAAGAGTTTTCATAATATAAATCATATAAGGTATCTCTACTTTTTTGTATGCCTGAGGTTGCGTTGCTCAATCATTCAATTAAAATTGGTTGTTAATTTTTTTTATTCTTTCAAAAAACTGTGTTCTTTTATTATAAAAAAAAATAGAATAGTTTGTCTCTCTGTATGTTTGTCTGAACATCTATAATTTGGCTAGACAGGGAATAATATTTTTGTAATGAAATAAGACACTATTATTACCCTTTTCTATAGTCGTATTTGAAGTTAAAACCATTTATCACAGTAGTTGCTAGCAACTATATAATATGTATTAGTACAATTTGACAGCAGTTGTTTGATTATTAATATTATATACATTATCGAATTACCGGCTTTCACTCAAAATATGTGACTTCTTTCATAATCAGATTAAACATCTTAGTAATATTTCGAGTAATATGTCGTACAATCCCGCGCTAGGTAAAACGATAGAGGAATACAGAAGGCAGCTGGGCAGCTTCGGGGTGAGCGGGGACCTAGCCCTCCAGACCATCGGCAGTCTCTCGGGAGGACAGAAATCGAGGGTCGCCTTTGCCGCTATGTGCATGGGCAATCCCAACTTCCTGGTGCTCGACGAGCCCACCAACCACCTGGATATCGAGACCATTGAGGCGTTGGGACGGGGGATAAACAAGTACACGGTGAGTGTCCTCATGTAGTCAGTGCTGTGGGTGCCGCTGACCGCTGACGAGTACGCGCTCCGCAGGGTGGCGTGGTGCTGGTGTCGCACGACGAGCGCCTCATCCGCGTGGTGTGCCGCGAGCTGTGGGTGTGCGGGGGGGGAGGAGTGGTCAGCCAGGAGGGCGGCTTCGACGAGTACAGGAAGATCGTGGAGAAGGAGCTGGAGGCCGACAAGTAGGGCGGCCGGCGTGACCAATGAAACACTCGTATTTATGCATTTCTTTCGTTTTATTTCGTACCTTCGACCTCTCCTTCCCTAAGCGAACGTACGATTCCGCGAGGAATCGTACTCGCGGATCTTGTGGCGAATTAAAGTATAAAATTAAATTATAAATTATATTTACAGATTAAAGTTCGATACATAATATACGATTAAAATAGTGACTGGAGTTAACGGAACGGCTCGAAGATGAGACTCGTTCGTTTCGAAATATCGAATGATAAAAATTCTAATGAGGCGTTACGACCTTCCGATTGAGCCGTTGTACGATGTCGCCTCTAGATCAACGATTGATTTGACGTTACTCTACTTCGTGATGTCGGAGGATAAAATTATATTCGAATAAAATAATAAATTACGTCCGGAACTGACTATTGTCGATGGGCTGATACGATTTATATAAGAATAAATAATATATACGACTATATCGGAACATATATGGCAACCGGTAATGGTTAGTGGTACAAATTAAAAAAGTAACGCTAGCAGATCACAAAACCTCTAAAACTAAACGATGTCCGGTTGGCAGAGATTAATGGCGGTCGATCACTCGTCTCTTGCTCGTTGCAAGAGGGGGTCGTAGGATAAAAATATTTAATTACTGATGTTTCTTTCGCCTATTTTTAGTTTTGTCGGCGTTTCTTAATACTTCCGCATAGGAGAGCTCTAATTTTCTGAGCTTGTGAATCTCCTGAGAAGCAGTGCTCTGTTTGATATCCCAAGTATCGGTTTCGGAGTTCCAGCTTTGATAGATCTTACCCGTCCGGCCGCTAACGCTCGGTGTTGGGGAGTTAATGCTTTTGTTGTAGAACTGAAGCGTAGATCCATTCCATTCGGCTTCAGTTGTTCTTACGAGTGGACTGATTTCTATTGGTCTGTAGTCTCTTCTCTTCTTATTCGTAGATTTCTGGTAAACAATTTTCGGTGGCGACGGGAACACGGGAGAATCCGCTCCCTGACGGTCCTGGCTGTGCTTGCGGTTGCGATGTCTGGACTTCTTTCTAGTAGCTGCAATATACTCCAATGGTTGACGCACCAGCGGTGTTAATGTTCGCTCTTTTTCCTTTTCCTTATCATTTTCTTCCTCCTTTTCTTTGACCTGATCAGTTTCGTTTGGTTTCTCAATGGTGCTCTCAACCGTTAGTTTGTTCTGTTTGTTATTTTCCACATGAGTTTGTTTAAGCTCTTGCTTTTTGATGGGTTCAGGAATAGATTGTTCCTTTTCCTTAAGAGCAGGTGTTTCTGGGACAGTTATATCAGATACTGGAATCGATTGTTCAGACATTACAGACGACAAAACGCTTTGGGTGTCATCAGTAAAGTTGCCGGGAGGTTCTTCCGTGGCGGGAGTTACAGGTGGTACCTTACCACTAACTGTATCATCCAGGAGGGGAAGTTGTTCCCCATCATCTTTATTTTCGGCCGCCTTTTTAAGTATGGTAAATATTTCCTTGAAAAGTACACGGTATTCTGGTCTATTACGGAAGCGACTATCCATTGGACTAGCGTCATCGTAAATGCTGAAGCGATAGTCCTCTCCGTCCGCGATTGTACACAGGAAGGAACCTGGTCGCTCGCGTTCCGTTTGAGTGGCTTTGTTGCTGGTTTCATCTGAAAAGCCGGAGCTTGAAGTTTCGGCTTCAGAAAAGTCTGGGGTTTGAATAATTTTCTTGCGAGATGTTGGCTCGACTTTCTTTTGTTGATTATCTTTTTGGGCTTCTTCACCGTGGCCGCTTTCTTCGTCGGTATCTTTAACACTGAACTGGCTAAAATCACCTGATGTTTGTAATTCTTCTTGAAGAGAGATCGGGCCAGATTGACTTTGTGCGCTCGGCAAAGAATTTGGTTTTTTTCTTATATTCTTCACCTGAGATAGTTGTACCTCCAGCAAGGCCTCGTACTTCTGCACTAACTCCCTGTAGGGATTATCGTGGCCATCTTCTTTATTTGCCCATATCCCTTGGAGTAGCTTTTCCTTAGCATTCTGTAATGTGAGGTTAAAATATTTTTATAAAGGCAAATAAGTCGATACCTGTAGTCAGAAATATTAAATACGTATTTTCTATTCATCTCTTATGGCGTTAAGATAATATTAAAATGACATGTCAGTAAGAAAATGGAATGATTAATATTATTTTATATATTATCTAAAAGACACGAAAAAAAGGTAAAATTATTTGTATTATATTATTTAAAGAGAATCAAGAAAAGAGTAGATAATATTATACAGAAAATGTTTTGAAATGAATGATCAGGTACTCTTCAGAGTTAGGACAGATACAAATACATATTAGTCAAAAATACACCCATTACTCCACAAATGCCGACTAATAGTTAAAAACAAAATAGCCGATAAAAGCACACGTTTACGAGATATGCACACATAAATTAAACAATTACATTTTAGTTATTAGTAACACTTCCAAATAGATTTATTAGTACGTCGTTAGCCATCACAAAGTCATCATGAATGATTTCAATTAAGGACTTTGATTCCTCGAGTGTCACACGTTGTATGAGCCGGTCGGGTACCTTCACCAATGAATCTATTGTTTGTTAGCGTGCATTCTCTTAGTCTAAAAACGTGTCAGTAATGGACATACCTTCGACTACATGCGATATATCCAAAGAAAACTACTGCATATGCGCTTCATAATGCAAATGCAAAGCGTGATCAACAACATCAGGGGCACTTGGAAAAGTTTTGTCGCCTAGAAACGATCAAAACATTGGTATGAGATAATAAGGGAGATACCGAACTCTGCCTTTATGGCAATGTATGCTTACTTTGTTACCACGCAGAGGTACCTATGTCCTAGATTTTATAATTCGGTTGTTAGTTAAGTTAATATTGCACTTTGAAGCGAAATGTTAATACGGTTAAGTTAGATTGTCCAAAAATACTAACTAATAAAACAAAGAAAATACAGTTAAATAACAGACAGAACAGAAAGCGGAAGGTCAGGTAATATGGTTAGATAGATCGCGCGGGAATAAAAATATGACATACATCAAACTTGACAAGTTTGCTGGTGACGTGGTCGTCCCTAGGGCTTTGTTGGCCAGGAGTGAGGATAAGAGAACTGATGGCGCTTCTGTCGTCGTCATCTCCATCGAGTATAGATGACATGTCATCGCGTTCCATTCCTCGAAGACACCTGATGCAGAGCTGTCCTTGCCTAAAAAAAGTGAAAAATATTAAATGTATATTTTTAACGCGTTTAATCATGATTATTTTTGTAATAATTAATACTCACCTAACTTCTTCAAGGATCGAAAATTCTTCATGCATAGATTTAGGCTCATCTTCCTTGAGGTTCCAGTTTCTTAATTGTTCCTGCAGTCTGTTGTTTTCTTGTATCACCGACGCTAGTTGTTCCTCCAACTCTGTAACCCTCCTATGTTCTTGGGCGAAGGCCACTTTATTCTCCCTCAACTCATCACTAAGTCTAAGCAAATCCTCATCTTCTTTTGTCAGTTCTGGGAGAGGAGCTGCAATCTTTTGAGGGGTGACAATGGCTGGTTTGGTTTGTGTTGTATTGAGCTTTGCATTATCAGCCGGCTTTTGCTCCTTTTCTTTGGGTTTTTCTGTCGCTTCCGGTTTACGTTCCGCACGCCGTCTGACGATTTCTAACTGCGCATTCACATCGTCAACAGTCTTTTGAAATTCTTCGCATTTAGTTTCCAAGCCTTCAATGGTGCTGCATAAACTAAAAAAAATAATTGAAAATAAATCTTATCATTTCTTTAATTAATAATATCTTTCTTTTTAAATTGTATCTCAATTTATACATAATTAGTAAGAAAACTGTTTTATGTTTTTATTTACAATATATTTTTTTTATTTATAATAAAACACTTTACCGTATTGTTACGGTACGAAGATGAATCTTAACGTTTAAAATTGTCTATAAACATGATTAGCCATTTTAAGTTTAGTTTAAATTTAAAATACTAATACAATGAAAAATTGATCGCTAAGGGCAGAATTCGAACCTGCGACCTCTGCAATAAACATACAACCTTATCGCTACGGTGAATTTATCATTACAAATATTAACGTTTTTATCGGAACATCCATCAGTCCTCTTTCAAGATAAGCATTATTAAAAAGGTAAAAAATTACGTCTTAATGTTTTTTTTATCGGCGGCATGGTCGACGGCGAGCCTGTGGTTAGCTCGTTCCAGATCTTGAATGCTCACTTCCAGCTGTTCGTAGATTCTCAGTCTTGAATCGTTCACTTCCCGCAGTGCCACTGTTTGCTTGGTTAGATACTGGAATTGATAAAAATAATGTTTTACGCTACACATTTTTTTTTATAGATATAAATTGTAAGCAATTAAAACATACTTCAATTTCCTGTGTCTGATCTTCTATGACATTTTGGTGTTGGCGCAGAGCAGTCTCCAATTCTTTATTCCTTTCTAGTAGAGTCTTCCCAAGTTCCGCCGCAAGCTGCAGATCTGTGAAAGAAATCGATAGTTAGATTATAGATTAGTTTTGTAGAAACTTGGAAAGTGTCATGCAAATGTAGTGAGAGCAACAACGACGGACACGATGGAACAGAACTGACACTGCAATTACCTGACCGCTATCTCATTGCCGGTGTAATGCAGACGGCAATCTGTTCAAACATCATTAGATTCTTGTTCGTCAAAGTTATTTTATTTTAAGCTTTCTTATACTTATTTCCAAATATGCATTGTGCCTTTATATTATAGTTTTCAATTAATTTATATTATATTAGTCGATAATAAGTTAGTGAGATTCGTTTAATATAAATTAATAATTACTTTAGCTTTATTAACAACCGGCTGTTATTCTCAATTTCATGAGCCGTGTTCTCCAGAGGTCAATATCCCTTCAGTCATTTTTCACAATTTGGTAAATATCCGTACACATGTAGTAGGAAGCTACCTACCTATTGTTTGTTTTCAGTGAAATGTTAGTTTTTCTCACCGAAAGGTATTAATAGGTAAGGTAAAGTAATATTAACGTTCCTAATTTCATTAAACTTATTGCAGGAGCTATGTAGTCTATTATAGTTAACAAGTACCAATTACTTTAACAATAACAATTATATTTTTGTACAGCCTTGGTCTCGTTATTATTTTATATGTATAGAATTTAAGAAAATTCTGTACTGTTTCATTACTCAAAGTGTATACAGTTACTAAAAATGTCGAGACATTTTAATTTGAAATTGAAGAAAGAAGGACAACACAGATTGCGAATTAAAGTGCACGTTGTCTCCTATTAATCCATAAACAAAATGATTAAACAATTAAAAATTATTTCCAAACATATTTACATATTTATCAATATTTGCCAGTTGTCATTGAATATGTGTCGCAATTTCCACAATGCAACTCGCGGTTTCTAATCATCTTAAGCGGCATTATTGTGTAGAGACGAAAATTGATAATTGCCTCTAGGTATTGCGAGAAGTCCGCCGCACGCCGCCTCGCCGCTACACTGGCACTAAACACGGTCACACTATCGTGAAAGGCGAAAACCGAAACACCGACCTTGAGGATAAATGAGACCGAAATATGCTGATCTTGAATCTTATAACATAATCTAGTAATATAAGATAGTAAAAATCTTCTAATAAAGTTGTTGAAATATGTGAGTATATTCGATTGCGGCATTTTTCGCTCTGAATATCGGATGGTTAGTGAGGAATTTGTTTTGATGTCAGATAAGAGGCAACAGTTTACGTGCATTCCGTTCTCAGGCAGCGTAAGAGTCGTTACAATCACAACGCAGCGTAATATTAAGTAACCACTATCATAATAACGTCGTACTGAAGAACATCTTAAAGCAATTAGCGAATAATTAACTTATATATAAGAAGTTGAAGTATTATGTTAAATAATTTAAAGACAATTACATATATATTAAATATATAAAAGGTATGTATATTTTATCAAATTCGATGAACATTAAAAAGCCTAGAAAGAAAAAAAAATCTTTTGTGACGGACAAACAATACCGACAATGGAAATTGTAATCAGCTCTATGAATAGTAGATAGTTACAGAACATTCGAACCCGAGGGAGATACTTTCTCTAGACTTTAAGAATTGAAAAGTAACTACAAAGTGTATTAACGACATAATGTTACTATTCGTTGCCAAGAATAATTAAAAAACGTTTAATTATTTACACTTCAATTTATTTCAATAGGATAGAAATATTTAACTTATGATATAATGTTTTATTAATATATGATACTAAAGATTACCTACTTTAATGTGTAATCAGTCAAAGCAGGCGTTGTCTATAAAAAACATAAGAAAGGAAGTACATCTGTCGTATGTATGTAACGAAGCATTCAATAAATGTTCTAAGTCTGACCTAGAACCTACGTTATGGATAGAGTAACAGACTTTGTCCAAATAACAATAATATCTCGAAGACGTTTGCTTACAATGTTTTCCTTTAAACCGACCTAACTTTTAATATATGTGGATCCTATATTAAACCGAGGTCAATTCAAAATAAGACGCAGCAACGAGTAGGTACAGTTAACTAACCTATTGACCACGAAACGTGTTTGATATTTAAAACTTACTGTGTGTTTGATTTTTGTTTCTAAATGAAATAATGTGTACTTTGTAATGGTTAGAAATTATTTTAATTATATACTGGTAATAAAATCACGTCTGGACTGCTCTTCTCCATGGGCCTTCAACTTGGAACCGTGCATTTAGAGTTTGATGTTTTATAAGAGCAATGTATGCCTATTTGAAATTTAAAAAAAAAGATTTTGGCTCTTCAATGTTCAAAATACAACTATTAGATAGATATTAAAAACTATATAAATATTGTTAATACAATAGGTATGCTTATTATTTTGATACAAAAAAATAACCTTGAAAACTGGCTTAAGTTTTTATGAAACATTCAGTTACCAATGTAAATATTTAATTATAATTAATTTCGTTAAATTACGATGTAACGTACAACGACCGTCAGTGAGGAGTAGATTCAATCAACACATACAATAAATACAATAAATAAAAAAATATCTACAGTCATAATTGATTTTTAATTAGAACTCCAACAGCTTGTATATTGTCCCATGAAAAGGAAGATTTGGTGTGGGTCTCGTAAGAGGACAAATTAATAATCTATCCATCCCGGTGCAACTCTAAATAGTAAAAAAAATATTACAGTTATTCAGCTATTACTTAAAGACTTGTGAACCTACCCTACACATCACCCGAGACTAATATACTTTTTCATAAAAATACTGTATGTAGAGACTTACCTACTATAGATTTGGCCTCGGTTAAAGATAAGCTGTGGGCGGAATATAATATAATACAGTAATCTTTAGATAATAAAAAACTGATATGACTTATAGACGCGGACATTGCACTTTCAACCACATTAGGAACTGTCCTATTCCAATTCAATAAATCTAACCAAAGTCATAGGAAGTATACAATTGCTGTCCGCTTTCAAAATCGGCACACATATATAAAAATATACCAAATGTTTTGTAATCCTCAGACGTTATAGGTACGTCAGTAAAATGACGAATAATTAATTTATTTAACAATGGCGATTTCATTTGAAAATAAATCAATTTTAACAGTGAAAGAAACTTTACTCGTTTCTAATCAATATAATTTTAACTTAAGTGGAACATATTTACCGATTAAATATTTTAAAGTATATTTTAATATATAAATGAAGTTACCTAAATAAAGAATTAATAGTAAGAATATATTTATTATTAGTAAATAAGACATTAGTGAAGTATGCGCCAAGAGATAATTAAGGTATTAAAGAGAAAAATGAACTAATGTAGCGTGTTAATGAATAATGGACCCTAAAGTACGATTAAATAATTACTTTCTCCTAATGGTCTTATCAGTCAATATTATTCACAATTAGATTATTCTGTATGTCTTGAAAAAACAAGCACCATAGAGGAAATAAACCGACACTCAGAGGAATATTTCTACTGTTTTCATTGTGTTGTTTCTGATATTTAAGTAAACTTTCATGAAATTTTTGTAGAAGCCTACTATTGTTGAAGTTTTTAATAAACGGACAAAGTAATAGTTAACTATTGATATTCCCAGAAGTAATATTTGTTAATATAATCAGTTTTCTTTTATATTTAGATTTGATCTAGTCAGTGTGTATTAATTAGTAGGTAATTAGTACCTACTAACTATTTCTCAACGCAAGTTTCCGTGAACCCTTCGCCATGAATGTAGGTAAATTATTTTGCCTATTAACTAAAATGTCTTCATTAGTTAATTAATTTAACACTTTAACGGCCCGTTTATAATTTTATTCATTTTTTATGCGTTTGCATAAACATTATAATAAGTTGTGTAAGAAACATTAAATGTACGG
Source organism: Dircenna loreta (assembly GCA_963555665.1). Classification (NCBI taxonomy): domain Eukaryota; kingdom Metazoa; phylum Arthropoda; class Insecta; order Lepidoptera; family Nymphalidae; genus Dircenna; species Dircenna loreta. The sequence goes on from OY743098.1 coordinate 15,307,656, forward strand.
AAATGAAATAGAAGGCTAAGCATCAAAAATATAAAAATATAGTTAAATCTTGGTACAAGTAAGACAGCGTTTGCTCGTAGATAAGTATCAAGATATGATGGACAATATACAACGAGTAAAAAAGTATAGGTAATTATCGAGATATAAAAAGCGATTTACAACGATAAATTGCAACAGCTTATCTATAACGATTTTATTATACCCTCACTACGTACATGAAAATGAAATCGTAAAACTTAAAGAAGTGTACTTATAATGTATAAAATATACAGAAAACAATTTTTCTTTCTGAAATGTTTCAATAAAAATTAATTAAAACAAATTTAACATTAAAAAAATGAATAAGTATTATAAATACTATGAAGCGTTATAACTTACAAATGGCTTATGGCTTGAATTAAAGATAAGAGGTAAATTCCATGGTGCAGTTTCGCAGATTTTATTTCGTGCATTACAAATTGGGCAGTGAGCGCAACGACTACCACGGCCCCCTCTCTTTTACGCAACACTAACCTTCAGTGCCTTGCAGACACTCCAGCTCGACGGTATAATCCCAGAGATCCAGGGAATTCAGGCCGTTTAACTCCCACGAATTGAAGGTTTCGCAATGTTCGTGTTCCTCAGTCATTATTTCTAGCACAATTTCCAAATGTCACAGATAATTTATTACAATGATGCAGCCATATTTTGTATCGCTGTACGTTGGCAGCGCGGTCGCGTCGCGAACACCGTGGTAGCGGAGAACGAACTGAGCGTTGCGTTCAACAAAAACCACTGCAATTAAGTTCGACGCCATCGCCTGTCCTCCCCAAGCGTATTAAAGATCATTATATTTGAAGATAGCAGCAATAGTACGATATTAACAAATGTTACCATTTGGCTGTGGCAGAAAATTTGAGGGAGAAAGTGGCAATCAATCAAGTTGCTTGGTTTGATTTGGTTTGGTAATACACGAACTTAAAATAGTAACTAAGAAAAATAAAAACCGTCCTAATCGCGTTGCTTTCTCACGCTTCATGGACCGCAGCTTCATACTCGATAGGTTATTAAATCTATAAAACTATTTGAAGAGAATTAATTACTTCTTAGACTTTCAATTTTCTAATATTGTGTTGATGGCATGCAAATAGTGGCATTTCTCTCTTATATATGTTGCAACTAAAATTAAATTTTTTATCTATTTTCTTATCATCGTACGAGTGTTGTTGTATTATGTGGTAGGTAATGAGGGGAGCGATAAAGCGTACAGACAGACAACATATTAAATAACAGTATTATTTAATTACGTTTCTAGTATAATCCCAGCAAACGTTCGAGTATTACCATTTAATAAATTTAACAAAGTAACTAAGGAACGTTTGTGTGCTAACGGATATTACAATGTTTCCGAATATTTAGAGGATGATGCACCGTGGGCATGAAGCGATCGCTGCCAGGCTGTTTCAAGATTTATTTAGAGTATTTTTATATAATGTAATCATATAATTGAGGATGATTAAAAAAAAAGAAAAATAATCATATGACAAGCCCGCTGAGTTTCTTTCGCCAGCTCTTCTCAGGTCAGTGTCAATTAATTTTCCGAGCTGGTGGTAGCTTTGACTATGAAAATATGATTTGTATAAAACTCACTTTCAATAAAGATTTTTGATTTGATTTGATTTGAATTACCTTTTTTAATACGTGCACGTGAATACTAAATGTTCTTACAAAACCTGATATAAAAACATATAGAGGTTTCACAATCGAGTTCAATATTGGGCGCTGTAAGTAGTCGGTAACTCAAAATACAATTACAAAGGTTACCGACCGGTCTCCGACTTGAAGGCTCCCGCGTTAATTAGACTTCACAAGTTAACTCTTGGTATGACAGAGCATAGAACTACTACACGTGAAAAATGATTTATATTATTTATCAAAAACAAACCAGGAAAACTATTATTAATCCTGTAAGAATACATAATTAACTTACAGTTTCAATTTACTTCTAGCGTACAATCTTTATAAGTTTCATTAAAATTGAAAATAATATTTTAATACCCAGAAAAAAATAAACTTTCCCATTAATAAAAATGCACGTAAACCATTAAGGCAATCGACAAAATGAAACCCATTACTGGTCAAAGAAGAATAAATCAATTCCAGAATACACTTTATAAATACCAACATTAAGGCTGATTAAATAGCATCGCCTCATTTATCAAAACCACAAGCTTAATACTTATAAATTGATAACAATTTTTCGAAAATATTTATAAACACGTGCAGCCGTTTGCAGCTTATTTAAAATTATAATAAATAATTTAAGAAATACAGACAACTTTTTCTGTCTAATGTCAATTTGTATTGTTTTGTTTCAGAACAGGACAGGTTTAATAACTTAGACGGTAACGGCCTTTTTTATATTTTTAAACATGTTTATAAACAATTTCAGTAAGACTTATTTACTTTTGACAAGATGTCATTCGTACAAAAAAAAAAAAAAACAAAGCTACAATTTTAAAATGATTTTTTTCTAGAAATTACAATAATTTCGGAAAATATCTATAAACATGTATAGCCATGGGAAGCTTATTTAAATTTTAATTCAGGCAGGGATTCGAACCCGCGAAATCTGGGAAACCGTTTACAATAATTATAAAAAATAAAACTATTGCCATTATTTCAGATAATTATATTAATCGTTTGATTTCAAATCAAAATGAGGAAGGTATGCTTATAACCGTAACTGTTTTTCATAAAAGGTCGACTACGCCGCTGTAATATAGTCTGTAACTTTGTAATGTACAGAAGTATGTGGACTTGACCTTGCGTTTTGTTCTATTTATGAAAAAAGAAAAAAACAGCACTTCTTATCATCATAAATCCATGTTTTTAAACGACCTGTTTATTTTATAACCATATATAAACATATAACTAATAGCATTGGTCATCCATTTTAATATCTAATGTCAATAATACTTGCAACTCGTTCCTTAATGATTAAAAACACAATGTTACTGAACGTCTTTGTGATTGATTTGTTATTTAGTTTAAAAGTATTCAAGACTCGTTTAAGCTGTCATTAGATATAGAATTGTGAAATGTATTGTCTTTGAATGTAAAAACAAAATGAATTCGAGTCGAAAACAATTGTAGTGTACTAGCTAGTGTCTGGTGTGATGAATAGGTATCTTTAGATTTTAGTAGCGCTTATATTGAACGTAAAGACAACTTAGAAACATTAGGTGTCTGGCCACCTATCCCTCAGAATAATCACACATTTACTATTAAAAATTACTATATCTTCAGGCGCGGATACATGGCGGAGACAAGGGGTACAATTGAAACCCCCCCCCCACTCTCGTGGATCAAGGAGTAGATACTTGAACTTGACCAATTTATTATATTGTTTTTAATAAACTTTGTATCTTAAGCAAACAGCTCACATCTGTATGTAGGTTATAGGAATGTTTTAAATAAGGCCTTGGACACATGTGTAACTCTGAAAGTGAAACAAACTGGATCACGTGTTTAATGTTTACATAGTTACAAGTACGTTACATCAACATCTTGGTTACGTTTGAAGGCTGTTACATTTGTCATGTCAAGTATTCGTGAGTCGAGTGACTGAGCACACCGGGTATAATATCTTTATACTATTTCCGTGCATAAAACATACTTTGGAACATTAAGACATTTCTCGATTTTAATGATGAACGATAACATTAAATTTATTTCTCTTATCAACGCAATTACTATCTACGTTACGACACCTTTGACCTTTACCGAACAAATCAATATTAGCAGGAACATTAGAGAATACAATCTAAATAGAGCATATTTTATAACTACACGATTTTAGCAAAAGGCGAGGCCGCGAAACAATCTACTACTTTCTAAAACAAATTGATTCTACTTTCAACAAATTGCGCGGCTCCCTTGCGCGTGCGCAGGTAAAAAGCGACGAGCTGACATTTAGGGTTCATCTTGACGGCCTTCCTGAGTATTGAATAGGAACATATAAGTATTATATTTACAATGAATTTGTTATTGATGAGTAAGACGTTATGTCCATCTTACTTCGAATCGACTCATTACAAATAATAGTACATAAGTTGATGAATTTCAGTTTCAGCGTCAACTTACTGTTCACAGTTAATAATTTTGTCAAGTGAAGGTGAAGCTATATAATATTGCAATAAAAAAAAACAATATCAGAAACTTAAAAAGATATAAAATATATATTTTAAAACGCCATTAATATTTTATTGGCGTTACAATCACGCTCATCCATACAAGACGGTTGATATCCACGGCTATGCTTTATCGGTATAACTATACTGTAATATTGTTTTTAATAAGTAATTGATTTTTATAAACATATATTCATCAAATATTTCATCGAACTCATTTCATCTCTTTCACATTTGCGAATATTCACGATTCGACTGTTTTGCAAAATATTCAAAACAACATAAGACATGCCTCTTAAATAAATATAGCTATAATCACGGTATATGAAAACTATCTTCAAGTATTATATAGATTTCTTATTTTAAAGGAGACACTAAAACTACCAACAATCTTTAAAAATCAATTAAACTTCTTCAACCATAATCTCCTGTAACTTATTTGGTTTCTTAAAGCTCTATAGTCTAACGGACGTTTCAATTCACTGTTTGAGCATCAGATGTTATATGGGTATATACGGAATTAAAAATGTACAAAATATACCTACCTATTCAATTCGATCCCAACGTCATAAATAATTCAGATAGAATCTAACTATGAGACTAATAGAAAACTTATTGCAATTGGACCCCGAGACAAACAATACCTACCCACCTACGACACACCTAGAATGTTAATAAGATTATGATGACAATATTAAATTCTTTTTTTTACAAATATTAAATTATTTTACAATATTAACTCAAAGAACATCTTAACTCTGGCCTTGGTTTAAAAGCTGGTACAAAGTGCACTGACTCCTAATTAACTGATCATTAATTTGACACGCGTACGTAATATTTGAAAATAAAAATTATTCATAGAATTTGATTTCAAACTCGACACAAACTCAACTGTAGTGTAGTGTAGTATAAATATGACACTCAGAACGTCATCAAAGTAAGAAACCGGACATCGAGATGTGCAGTTCAAGGGCAGACTTACCGGTTTTCTTATGGATCTGTATTCTTTAAAATAAAACCGTAATTACAAAAATGAATTGAACCTCCCCGAGTCTACAAAATTACTGCACAGACTACAAACGTCGGTACTCTCCGACGCTAGTACTTATACCATGTTTTTTTTAACGAATCTATAATCAATATACATAATGGTTGATGTATACATGCCATTGTTGAATAATCACAGTCTATAGGTACCTGTAGTCTGTAACTCCTAGATAACAGGTTCCACACGCAATACTCAACGCATTATATTAAAACTCGTTCTACTTACTGGCTTGTGCAAGAACTTAAAAGAAATTCTCAAGGCAATTATGCAGTTTAGTTAAATGCAAAAACATAACTCAATATTTATAAAATAATAAAACTTTTTGCTTCAGACGCCCAATTACTTACCTATATGAAGTCAGTTTATAAATTTTCTATTCAGAAGGGCGCGGCGAGGTGAGGGTGTCTGCTGGCAATGAGCCCTCGTGTCTTGTTGTGTGTGCGCGTTGCACATTAGCAACGAATAATTTTCTCAATTATATTTTTCCAAACTATTTATCGTAAATAGATAATAAATATGTTTGTTTTTCAACTGTAGGTACAATACTGTTTCGTTGCAATTATGTAACTCACTTCTATGACAGATTTTGCAATAAGGTGTCGCTCACAGCGATATGTCATGTTATACAAACAGCAAAATTAACGCATTCCATGTAACATGATGTTTGATAGATCACATATCGTAATTATTGTGGAGAATGCCTATCTTTTTTTACACAAAGGAGAAATGAAAGTTATATATTTAAATAAGGAATTAAACGTACAGTATATTTACTTATTAATATTCATCGCAGGTCGTGCGATTTACCAAAAATATACATATTTCTGAAGTTAAAGTGCGAGAAGTAGAGTCTGACATTTCATAATTGCAATTTATCACTATTTGTAATCTTTGACTTTTAATTTTGTAAGACCATTCATTCTGAAGATACGACTTATATATATTATATTTTTAATAATATGAAAAAAACATTTAAAGGTGTCCTAGTCAGAAAAGGTTGTGCCACATGCGGAAAACAGAATAAATAATAAAGGAAGGTCAACCATGAACGAAGTGTCGACCAAGAAACTAAAGTCTATAGATAAACGACAAGCATCATTCGCGTGACGTTGGTATAATTAATGAGATTGCAAATTAATCTCGGCTGCAATAGAATCGATGGCAACCGAGCAACAATACTGGCTGGTGATTAGGAAGCGTTATAAAAACGCCCGTTTAAAATATACTTAACCGATTTTATAAGGGGAAATATCGATTTTAAAAACCCTATAAAAGTTTCCGAGGGGAGTAGGGGTGAATGCACGCCGCGGCACGCTACAAGGATCTCCGCCAAGGTTCGCTCGCCAAAACGAGATGACATCTGTCTCATGGCTACCCTATCGACCAACCTTTACAAGTTTTTAGCAAGCGTTTTGTGGATCCGTGACTCATGCGTCCGTATCAATTCAATTTATTTGAGAACTTACAAATGAAAATTTAAATGAAACAGCTTATTTGTACCTATTATATTTATATATTTATATCTTGTGTTAAATAATTTGACTGAGATACCAATTTTAGCGTTAGGTGATAAAGATATTTTTATATTAATTAATCAGTTTGGCCTCAAAACTGACCCAAGGGTCTAATCGCGTCGCGAGTCGAGATAAAATGAAATATATAACATTAAAAGGAATGTTTTGCCAGTCACAGCTGATTGGAAATGCGCCACTCATTGTGCGATATTATCATGACGGTTCTGCTTATGCCGCTGAGAGATATTTATTATGTGAGTCATATTGAAGAGTCTTCGAACAATAAGACAATTATTTTTTATTCGACACCACGCTACTGTCTCCATTGTCATTTGCATAAAAATCAATACGTTCCGTGAATTTTGCACATCGGACTCTACCATGACATTGAAGTTATGTTTCGCTTATTAAAAATGACCACTAGAGTTTAATTTCAACTTTATACGATTATTTGTTATCCTCATTTACTTTATATTCATATTCTTTTATATATTTTGTTTTCTAATCAGTACTAACCATCGAGCATACATCTCCTAGAATTCGCGTCGTCTTCGCCAAAATCATCGAAGAAACCCTTTTCCTTCTTTTCCTTTGCTACATCCATCTTCACCCACAACACACTAGCATCACACAAATCACAAATAGAGCACGTTATCACAGAGTTTGGCCATTTCACGAAATAATATCCGAAGCAAGCGTTATAAGGTTCGAATGTAAATAATCGCGTTAAAGTTAGCGACCGCGCGCAGCGACCGTTCAATGTCAGTATCGACTGGACAATCAATTATGCGACGTGCAGAATACACCGCGTAAAGAGGAATCGTGTGTCGCAAGTCGCAGGACAGGCTCGACCGAAATATTGGAGGGCGGCGCATGTGCGAGGACCCTCCGGTTGTGTTTCAGAGCGCCTGCGCGGGACCCGGCCGCCGTCGATACGTACAATGAGGCGTCGCGGCGTGGCGTCGTGGCGTCGCTGGGACGGCATGCCTCACTGGCTCAATACCAGAGATCAAAATTCATGCATCGATTAGAATTTACGTTATTTTTCCTTCAGAACTATGATGTCAAAAGTACAGGGTTATTTAATATATTATTATACTCGCGTTATCTCTCCTGCAGATTAGTAGATACTTCTTATCTTAATTTTTCAAGTAATTATTTTCTGCGCAAATATAAAAACAAATTTCTACAAAAGGTGAGGCTAATGCTTTCTCTACCATCTAAGGATGTGGAAGAGAAAAGGGCTGCAGATGTAATACATAAAAAATAAATACGTTCCTATACCATAAATATATCTATGTAGTTTATATACTATATAGGAGTTGCATTGCATTTTTCAAACGGCCCTTTAAATTCTAAAAACCCAATGCGCCTGCCAGACGATAAAATACGCATTGCTAATACATTTAATCAGGAGCTTTACATTTTAATTCATACCATAGTTGCTGTCACTACATTCTAGTTATGTAGTTTGACGTTCCCTACAGTTAGTCAGTTTTCGAATGAATATTTATTTTGTAAAAAATCATACGATGACAAAAGTTATAATAACAACCTGTTAAAACCTGTAGAATTTCTTGTTTCTTATAACGTTTAGTAACATTCAGCTGATTTGTCCCGTGTTAGTTTAAATTTTATTTCTGAAATTTGTTTCTCAAGTGAATTTCACATGAATGAGAAGTTAGTTTAAACAGTTTACAAACAGACAGCTATATTACATATAACATTTAAAACATTAGATCATAGCGTTACGGTTAACATTATCGTCTTAATGTGGATGTTTAAAAAGACACTAACAATATATTTTCTCGTCGGCGCCTGTGGGCTATGATGCAAGTCATTAGGATTGTTCATTAATTATTTTAATCATTTAATTGCGTAATATGCTTTCCAATGAAATAACCTGACCATTGTTTCTGAATGAAGCTTTGTTCTAAAGCCTGTGATACACTTGCCTCCATTGTCCGTCTCATTGCTTACATAATGACTAATTGATAAAAGTTAAACGTTAAACTATTATCCAATTTTCGATGGTATCTTGGTATTATTAATTTGTTATTGATTTAGGGAATTGGAACCGGATTTAATTTGACTGCTAACCAATGTATTACTGGTAGATAAGATTTATCGGTTTAATAATCTTTGTCCTTAACTATTTACAAATCATGTAATATTTAAATTTAATTTATTTTATTTCAAACAAGTTTTTTATATATGGTAGAGAAATAAATTACCTTCTAGTGACTAGTCTTATATGATAGTTTTATTTTACGCTAGAATTGTCATGATAAAGATATGTGTAAACAATATTAAACTGAGAGGCATATTGATTAATTATAATAAATAAATTAAATCATTGTGTCACTGTCTCTAAATTTTTAATAAGTTTTGGTTTGAAAAGAAAATACGTCAGATGTTGATTTTTTATGACGAGTAAAACAGCTCATTTGTATAATATTTATCTTGTTTAAATCGAACAGGTTTTTTTCAAAAATGTTATTTGTTGTTTTAAATGATTATTTATTATTATCTCGCACGGCGGAATGATGTCATGCTTAATTCATTGACGGTTATTCAAATAAATCAATTGTGTTGTTTTAAAAGTGTGATATTTGTTATTCAGGTGATGTAATCTAATATCAATAAAAATGTCTTTAAGAAAACGTAGTAAAACATTAAAATTTAAATTAAAAGCAGTAAACCTAAAATATTTTTTAAAACTCCACACAAAAACATTGACAACAATTAAAAAAAATATAATTTCTATGCAGGCTAATAAAACAAGCATAACATGTAAAAATTCACGTTTATTAGTTAATTAGGTTATATTAACGTCAAATGACAGAAGGCGGCGTGGTGATGTAACACTGCCATGATTTACTGATACATTTGAATCAGTAAGCGATTATTTATTACGAAAGCTATTAATATCATTTGGTAAAGATTCAAAATATTCTAACCACTATAATACTACTAGAGCTTTTCCTTTAGTTTACATTTTGTAAATATGTAAAGTAATATAAAATATATGAAAGTGTTTTCTTAATACATATTATACATAATACATATACATACATATACATAATACATATACATTTAAAACCAACGACTTTTTAAATCACATTGTACAGGTGGGTTTATAACTTAATGACAGATATGTTTGACGAAAGTTCCGAAATTCGTAATTTTTTATATATATTTATATTTATCTTTTTTCAGGATCAATTTAAATACTTTGTAATATCAGGTCCAAATCAGTTAATCTTCAGCAAAAACAAAAATCTAGCAAACAGCTGTTTACACGAATCTCGAGGTTACTATGATTTATATTTCCTACCAAGCCATGGGAGGTCAGAGCGATGCATCCTATGATACGTTTACTATCTAGAGTGAAACGAAAGTAACTCATTAACGAATATATGAGAGGTGTTGGTGTCATTGTATCTCTGTGGAGTTCGCATACAACAATAACAGACTCCACGGAGATATTCTGATTCAGCGATAACGGTTACGATACGATGTTTTTATATTACCGTCACGTGCCGACATCCGCGGAATACAATACAATTGGCCTTTTTATCAGAGAATTTATTAGAGTATTTCTTACATAAAATAGCTTACAATAGCTATTTAAAGTCTAATAAATAACGATTTCAACTAACAGGGCGCTAAATGTTGCTAGAAAAAGATGTTTGCTGTTATTGCATCTTAATGTTGTGGGAATGAATTGATCAATTCAGTTATTAGCTTTGATATAAGTCTATATAATAGTATACAGTAGAGATGCCTTCTTATATAAGTGACTTTGACAAGAACTATAAATTAATAATGTTTAACAATGATCTAACCATACAGACGGACAATGAGGTCCAATTATCGTAATATTTCGCATCACTAAGATAATGGGTCAAACGAGTATAATCTGTCTTGAATGTATCAGATTAGTACCCCTAGTACGAGTGTTGATAGTATGAAACGTTGACAGTTTTCGAGCAGTTACAAAACGAGTTCTTGATTGTGATTGGTTGTTATTTGGCTATGATATATAGTAAACTGTGATTCGTTTGTAACTGCTCGAAAACTATCAATTTTTCATACTATCAAAACTCGTACTAGGGGCACTGATCAGACGTGATTGCTCGCTGAGCAATTAGTTTATATAACCTCTTTAAGCACTGGTCACTACTGTCAAAAAAATATGTCTTAACATGTAAATAAATGACTGCGATCACTAAAGTTAAGTAGAATTGTATAACTTTTTCTCTCTAACATATTCTCATAAGTGAGTATAATTTGATTGAATTCGATCACAACTCATACAGGTATAACATCCCGTCAATGATGACGTCATGGGGCTCTGAGCTAGAATGCGTTTAATGTAATCCAAATTTGTCAGGAAGTAATATTGGGACAAACACATAAACCTACATACATACACTTGACTTGACGCCATGCCATCTTCAAAAAAGAAACCGTTATCAACTTATACTGTAGTTACATTTATAAAATAATCAATACATATATTAATTTAAATCACGAATATTTTACTTTATGTATGTGTCCACACGAGACGAGATATTTTGCTGTCCCATAGTAAAGTTACATGAACTTCTAAAATAACCTTTCGAACAGTAAGAACGTTCAAGGCATATGGCTAGTTACACAAGGATGCTGACAAGACGCAGTAATGATTGGTTTCGAAGTGTGTATTAATATTATACCTGCCTGTTAATAGTAGCTACATGTATCTCGGCAGATCTTACATTTTTTTCATACAGGTTCTTACGTAATGATGTCCGTCGCATGTAACTTATTTTGTTACAGAGGAAATGTATCTGTTTTGTAATCAGTGAAGCTTGTCTGCGAAACTATTCAGAACTGATACACTTTTTTTAAATTACATTTGCGACATTTCCATTTCTCATAGAATATATATATATATAAAAGTCAATAAGTATGTTTATACACATTCTTTTATTGTTCATCATTAGTTTAATGTTTGAACATATCATCATATTTTTATAGATACTAGATAGTGTTTTTCCAAAGAACTGAAATATAATACCTAGACTAAGTCAAGACAACATTAACTGTATTTGAAATACAAATAACAAATAAGTTTTTACCAAATAATGGTTCAAATTTGTGTCAACTCCAATTTGTGGTTAATAAAAGAGCGGTTCCAGTGTCGACTTATGTGTCAATGACATCTGTTGTGTTGTTGACAGTTCGTGTTACAAGCGTTATAAGGATACTTTTTAAAAGGCTTCCAAGTTCGAATGCTACGACTGACAAGAATAAATAAAAATAACTGTAAAAAAACAATATCAATAAGTAGTGATTAATTTAATTTCAAAAATAGTATAGAAATTTATTTATCTTTTGTGATATATTGTGAATAACAAGACGTCTATTTCCGTCTTCCGGATACCTGATGCGTGTTGATAAAGTTACCGGACAGTCGGCTGCTGTAATCATATCTACATATAAAACGAAACACATTCAACTGTGACCATATCATATTATATAAAATATTACGAAAAGAAAACACCTGCAAAATTTATGTTTTGAAATACCTACTTAAAAAACAAACTGTCAAAAATGTTAATTTGTTTATGGTAGTAAATTAATTCTACAAGATTTTTCTAGACGCAGACGTCACATTGAATGTTTTTTAAAATAACCAGCTATATGTGATTTATTGTTTTGAAAAGTTCATAAATATGTCGCAGCGTCAGTATTTGGACGCCGTCTGCGGCTTCACATGTTGATTAATTATTTGGAATTAAACAATAAAGCACTCAGTAAAATAATATGAAAATGTCAAGCACTATGCTTGGGTGTAGTCGATGCATCGTGGTGACATGACACTTGATTGGTAGCTGTCAGTGTCAACTGACAGTTGAAATGTCAGTTGAGTGAGTAACTTGGATTGAAAAGACACTTTTGGACGGAACGCGGAAGAGGACGGTTCACTTTGATATTTTGAAAGTCAAGTCACCACGTTGTTTTCGAATTCACCGCATTTTCACTTTTAATCTAGTTTCATCAAATCAATCTTGTAGTATTTTTGTATTCTGTGCCGCGGAGTGATTAAATAAACTATTACGTTAAGTGTTGGAACTATTATTTTAAGACTACCGCAATGTCGGACCAACCTGACAGCGAGAGGCCACATTTGCCTTCGTTATCAGAAGTGGGATGTAATCCAAGCAGCCCACGTAGTGCAGCCGGAGATGTGAACCAAAATGGGTGTGGCAATAACACGCACGCCTTTCGAGGCGATACGAGTGACGAAAAATGGCGATTACTGCTGGAACAACAGAATCGTAACTTTTTGGCTATTGTGCAGGCAATGCAGAGGCCTTCTTCTAGTACTGATATCTGCCTTCCGAATTTTGACCCCGAAAAACGAGAATAGATTCACGCGCCTGGTTAACGACTGCGGATATGTGTGTGATAGATCAACATCGTCAAGGCCCACCGCTTATGATTGCATTAAGCCGCGCGCTCAAAGGTGAAGCTTCAACTTGGTTATCATCTGTTTCTTACCCTGGGATGTCGTGGGGTGCATTCAAAGAGCTCTTCACTGCCAGGTACGATTGTTCAGAGACTACTGCCTCCTTTTTAGTCAATTTGAACAGCAAGAAACCAAAAGAAAACGAGTGTCTGGCGGCATATGCAGCTACCCTCGTGACGTCCATAATGTCTCGGTGGAGCGGCCTTACTACAGAACAAATTGCTATAGCTACAGTTTTAGCGCATGTCGCAAAAAATGATCAGCGCGTTCAAAGATTATCTTTCACCACGGACATAAAGACACGCAGTGAACTACAAAGGGAACTAAAGGCCGTCTCTTTTCTAAAACGTAGCACTCCATTCAGTGAAGAGCGTGAAGGTCCTGACGCTAAGAAAACTCGACCTAGTGGACCCTTTACTGCTCTCAAATGCTTCAACTGCGGTAGATTGGGGCATAAATCTATTAACTGCCGTCACAGCAGAGACATGAAATTACAAGAAGATAAAGTTGTTTCGAAGACGCCTATCAACGCGAGTAATCAGTCAGCTGGAAAATCCGACCGGATAACCTGTTTTAACTGTCACGAGCAAGGACACTATGCATCCAACTGCCCGGGGCGGAGCAGCAACACCAGCAGCACTGCGGTCAACTCAACAAAGGAAAAGCGAGTGGACGTATGTTTCCTGAAAGCACCTGCTGGAACTTTATGCCATTTTGGTGAGAAATTTTCTTTCAACTACGACTCGGGTGCAGAGTGTTCACTGATTAAAGAATCTGTTTCGTGTAAATTTAAGGGTAGGCGAAATTATGATCGTGTGACAATGACAGGCATTGGGCAGACCTCTGTATATTCGACTGTACAGATTTTGTCTACTGTTGAGGTTGATGGAATACTTTTTGAAATTCTTTTACATGTTTTACCTGACCATTGTTTACAATATGAAATTATGATTGGGCGGGAAGTTCTAGCACTTGGGTTGGCAGTTTATATGACATCAGACAAACTGACATTTGAAAAGATTCTAGTAGTTAATGTGTGTGACGTAATTGATGACAATAAAATTGATTTTGACTTAATTGACACCGACGTTCCCCCCGAAAACAGAATACATTTGCTAGACATTTTGAAATCTTTTAAAAATAACTTTGTTACTGGCATTCCTACCTCCCCTGCTGACACTGAGCCTATGAAAATTCGTCTTATTGACCCACACAAAACAGTTTATCGACGCCCCTATAGATTGAGTCCGGAGGAACGTCAAGTGGTACGAAATAAGATTGAAGAGTTACTTAAAGCCGGGATAATTCGTTGTAGTTCATCACCATTCGCAAGTCCTATATTACTTGTGAAAAAGAAGGATGGAACAGACAGGATGTGTGTGGACTATCGCGAATTGAACGATAATACAGTTCCAGACCGGTTTCCTCTACCTCTCATATCTGACCAGATTGCCAGATTACATGGTGGGACATTTTTCTCCATTTTAGATTTGGCCTCAGGGTTTCACCAGATTCGTATTGAGTCTGAATCGATTGAAAGAACAGCCTTTGTAACGCCCGATGGGCAATTTGAATACCTAACTATGCCATTTGGGCTCCGAAATGCACCTTCAGTTTTTCAGAGAGCTCTGATTCACGCTCTTGGGGACCTGGTGAACTCCTATGTCGTAGTGTACATGGATGACGTACTAATTGTTGCATGCAGCGTAGAGGAGGCAATCGAACGACTGCGGGTGGTACTTCAAGTCTTGGCCGAAAAGGGATTTTCTCTCAACTATAAGAAGTGTGCTTTTTTGAAGCAGAGAGTAGAATATCTTGGGTTTGAAGTCAGTCAAGGACAAATACGCCCTAATTCTGGTAAGGTTCACTCACTGACCGCTTTGCCACCACCTCAAACCGTTCCACAGCTACGTCAGTTCATCGGTCTGGCTTCATATTTCCGTCAGTTCGTGGCAAAGTTTTCTCAGTTGATGGCTCCCTTATATGCTTTGACTTCTAGCAATGGCAAGTTTAATTGGAAACCCGAGTACGAGTCCATCAGGCAGCAGGTAATTTCTATTTTGACTAGTGAACCGGTCCTTATGATCTACGACCCAACTCTTAAGACAGAGCTACACACAGACGCGAGCGCCATGGGATACGGCGCTGTCCTGATTCAGCGGAAGGAAGGTAAATCACATGCAGTTGCTTATTTTAGCAAACGCACGACAGCTGCAGAGTCAAAGTATCACTCTTATGAGTTAGAGACTCTTGCGGTTGTCAACGCTGTCAAACATTTCCGGCACTACTTATACGGCCACAAGTTTGTTGTAGTGACCGATTGTAGTTCACTCCAGTCTACCCGGAAGAAACTAGACCTCACACCGCGGGTACACAGGTGGTGGGCGTTCCTACAGGCATTCGATTTTGATGTTGTACATCGCAGCGGTAAGCGAATGACTCATGTTGATTTTCTTTCAAGAAATCCTTTACCAGCCGACAAAGAGAACAACCTGGTTAATAAAGTAACGCCCAAACAAATTAATCTTGCTAATCTCACTGACAACTGGCTTATAGCGGAACAGCAGAGAGATGAGGAGCTTTCGAAGCTGATGTCTGATCTAAAAGAGGGGAATCTTTCTCCTGATGTGGCTAAGACTTATGAACTTCGATCAGGTATCTTGCACCGAAAAATTCAGCGGCGTGGCAAAACTCGATGCTTGGCAATTGTACCCAGGTCGTTTCGATGGTCCATTATTAATAACGTGCACGAGGGTTTGCTACATTTGGGATGGGAGAAAACGCTAGAGAAAGTTTATGAACTCTATTGGTTTGAAAACATCACGAAATTTGTTAGAAAGTTCGTAGACAATTGCGCAACTTGTAAAATCTCTAAGGCGCGTTCTGGCAAAGTACAAGCAGAAATGCACCCTATCCCAAAGGTAGCAATACCCTGGCACACAATACATGTCGATGCTACCGGAAAATTAAGCGGTAAAAACGATCGGAAGGAATACGTCTTCGTGCTGATCGACGGATTTACCAAGTATGTATTTCTACAACACACACTTCACATTGATACAGCCAGTAGTATCAAAGCCCTTAAAGCGAGTGTTGCATTATTTGGCGCTCCTCATCGTATCATCGCTGATCAGGGACGCTGCTTTGCTAGCAGAGATTTCAAAGACTACTGCGACTCTGTAAGTATCAAGCTACATCTTATAGCCACGGGCAGCTCGCGAGCCAACGGCCAGGTAGAGCGCGTTATGAGCACCCTAAAAAATATGTTGACAGCTGTAGAAACAAGTAATCGCTCTTGGCAGGAAGCTCTGCCAGATGTGCAACTCGCCCTCAACTGTTCCATGAACCGAATCACGGGGGCTAGTCCGCTGGAACTGCTTATCGGTAAGGTAGCTAGACCTTTGGACGTACTACTTTCTATCGACAGTCATCCGGAAATTGACATTGAAGAGGTTAGGTCGAAGGCTGTGGAGAATATGAAGAGGGGTTCTGCATATGATAAGGTACGGTTTGACTCTAATAAGGCCAAGATAAGACGGTTTTCTGTGGGAGACTTTGTCTTATTGCAGAACGAAGAGCGAAATCAAACTAAACTCGATCCCAAATATAGGGGCCCCTTTAAAATAACTGAGGTACTAGAGGCGGATCGCTATGTTCTTAAAGCTTTGAACTCAAACCGGACTTACAAATACGCGCACGACCGACTACGTAAAATGCCCGACATTAACAATTTCGACGACAAAGACTTGGATTCAGACTGCAGCAAAACTGACGAGATGAGCCTAGGTGATCACGGAGGGGACGGACCTTCGTGTCACTAGTTGTTACATAGTGTGCAAGTAGTTCAGACGATATGCTTCTCCATGCCATTCGTAGCGTAGGCGTAAAATCGGGCAACATTTCCCGTCGCAGTGCGGCCACGAATGTGAGTGGCTTGCGTTTGGTTTGGAGATGTAGACGATCGTTGTGATGTCGGATAGAGGCATCATGTTTTATTAAAACTGATTCCTAGATGTAGAGAATCAGATTGCCGGATGGAGGCAATGTGCTATGTTAGAAATGGGTACCGGATGGAGGTAGCCCAGGTGATTGCCGGATGGAGGCAATAGATTGAGTTGTAGAGACTTGCATACTAGATGGATTTGACTGTTTTGGAATTGACAGACTTTGTTGTGTTGCATTGTGTAAAATTTGATGGTTAAGATAAAAACGATTGTTTATGATGACTAATAATGCTAAAGGTACAAATTGCTGTAGATAGATGGACGTTGTGTCTAATTAAAATAGTTTGATTAGATAACAGAGTTTCATTATCCCTGATCCTTTCGGTCAGGAAGGCCGAACAAAGGAAATTTTACTGTGCAGATATAAAATCTTGTTTCAGATGCCCAAGCTTCACACGAGGACGTGTGAGTTGTCATGATGGCCGTGTCGCAGCGTCAGTATTTGGACGCCGTCTGCGGCTTCACATGTTGATTAATTATTTGGAATTAAACAATAAAGCACTCAGTAAAATAATATGAAAATGTCAAGCACTATGCTTGGGTGTAGTCGATGCATCGTGGTGACATGACACTTGATTGGTAGCTGTCAGTGTCAACTGACAGTTGAAATGTCAGTTGAGTGAGTAACTTGGATTGAAAAGACACTTTTGGACGGAACGCGGAAGAGGACGGTTCACTTTGATATTTTGAAAGTCAAGTCACCACGTTGTTTTCGAATTCACCGCATTTTCACTTTTAATCTAGTTTCATCAAATCAATCTTGTAGTATTTTTGTATTCTGTGCCGCGGAGTGATTAAATAAACTATTACGTTAAGTGTTGGAACTATTATTTTAAGACTACCGCAATGTCGGACCAACCTGACAGCGAGAGGCCACATTTGCCTTCGTTAAATATATGTTTTCCGTCTTTTTTGTTAAAATGTCATAAGCATATTAAAAGGTTGGACGGTATTTTTGTCCTGCTACGAGTTACATTGAGAATGCAACATTTAATATTACATTGTCCGCTTTTACTTGTGAGCTATAATTTTACGTAATTAAACATTAAATTCAAGAGAAATTACTTTCACAGGTCTGTGGGCGGCTGCACCTAGATACATCAAATGGGTATTTAAATAACTTTTCCGGTATGTCTTGGAAGTTATTTAAATACAAATATGAGTAAACAATATGTCTACTCCACTGCACCAAGCTTCTGATTTCACACTAAAGAATATACACCCTCCTATCAAATATCATGTACTTCCTATATAAAATTAAAACAAACAAAAAACAAGTTGATCCAAACTACAACTTGGTGGAGTTAAATAAAGTAGGCTCTAAATCACCTTCCGTTACTAAACTACACTAAAGTCCTCGTCTCAGTCGTGCTCTCGATAGCTGATAAGATAATATCCATCATTTAGAAGACGGCGAAAGTTCACAAGAATTTATGACACTTTAGATTTATTAATTATCGTACTACCCTCTTTAATACAAGGCGGTTACAACAAACGATATGTCGCACGGATTAGACAACCAATAAGATTGTCAAACAAATAAATTAATTTTTATCATTACATAATAAGACCCGCTGTTGGAGATTGCGAAGAGTTTGCGAGTGTATAAAAAATAATAAGAAACCTAGAACCAAGTTGCAGCACTCTCTACCGGGTCTAGTTGTGAATCTATACCTAACCATTCAAACACAGACAAAAAACATCAAAATCGATAAAGCCGGTTTTGAGTCTTAGTAAGACCAACGAACACTAATTCATTTGTATCATACTCCTATATGAATGCGTAAAAAAATGTTTTGTGCGTAAAAGCTGACTAGATCTAATATAATTAATTACATTGACTTTAATGATGTATCTAATAATACTTTTACTTTAACTTTAGTTCGTGGTAATTTAAGATCAATATTTAGTAACAGACCTGTTCAGTATTTAAGATAATACCTACTTTTTCTTTCGCAATTAAAAAAAAACTACCGGTTTTTTTTTGGGTCAGGTTAAGATTTTTGAGTAAAGTTGTGTCGTAACTTCGATAACACATGTATCAGAGTTATTTCATTAAAAAACAACAGGTTAGCTCATAACGTCGTATTGAGTCAGTCAGTGAGTGTATATTATATTGTGGATAGACCACCGTAACTGACAAATGACTTATAACAAATGTAAGCAAATTGTATCTACGTGCTGTGACTGTGAAAGCGAATTCATCAAAGCCTTCGAACCTTTGATATATTATACTCGTATATGTATATCCATTAACCATTGTAAGGATTTATATTCTAATGATCCGTTTTCTTCATTTTACTACTCTTACCTCTAATGGGTAGAGAATAGAGAAAGTACGTTTTATTTGATTTCTAGATACCGTCGTTGTAAACATAAACAAGTTGGAAAAATAAACAATATGAAAATGTATAACCACCAAACATCTTTTGAATTTAGAACAACAGACAGAATAAAAATATGTTGTTATGATTTAAATTACTTTTTTTCTGTTACAAATACAAAGACTTCAATTAAATAATTGCTCAAAGGATATTGTAATGTGCCCCATTATGTAATAATGAATAGTCGTCGAGATTGTATTTGAAGTCGTTTAAATTAAGCTGACAGGTGAAATCTCTAGTTGTTAAACTTGAGATTAATCTGTTTCTGGAATTGATATTTTAATAGTTATCCGTTTATGTCTTCTGTGCCAGCAAATATTATCTGTTTCTCTCGAATGCAGATATTATGTCAGTAAAGAAAAGATGCACGGTGATTGGTGGTAGAGGCAAGCTGTAACCAATTGGACTACAGCTCGTATACGAGTTGGTTCCACTGGGGTCAATAACACATTATTCAACTGTCTAGAATTATCGATATGAAGTGTTCTTATATATCGTAAGAGGGCGGAATGTTCGCTACCCCTCGTCATCATCTCCAGTCTTCTACTTCCCTTCATCACTTTTTTTTATTCATGGTCTGGTCGGTACTCAACAAGGTACTTAAACTATCTTAAAGTTACATTATACAAGTATTATATAGTTGATATTATTTTATTGTATTTTATTGAACGCTACGTGTACGTGGTCATCTCGTGCGCAGTTACAGAAACTTCGTCCGAACGGTCCCTCACAATGATGGCTATCAACGATTTCACACATTCCTAGAAAGGTATCATTAAATACAAGGGAATTCAAAATCGGTTGGTAAGAACGGTCACGAATGATCGAGACGACCACCACTGATAATTTGATACACCTGGGATGAACCTGACGCGGTAAATACACCTCCGTGGAATGAGAACGAGTTATTTCAATAATATCGTATAATACAATCCTTTAACTTTTATCTTTTTATATAAATATGTGTTTGTAACATTCTAGCTGGCCCAGCAGATGTTGTCAGCCCTGATATTATAAAAAAGTCTGAAATGTGATCTAAGCGTCAAGTGCCACCTAACAGGCTCAATTGTAAAACTAAACTATTTAGGAAACCACTCTGCCCATAAAAATGACATTAAAACCGGCCCATGTGACCACGGTCCTGCCAAAAAAACGTATTTTAGTAAAATAGTAAATATTTTAGTAGTTCCATTATATGTGAATACAAATCTGTATGACCATAGTTTAAAAGGTGTATAATATTAAAGGCTGCAATACGATTCGTTAGCATGAAAAGTGTTAAAAGAATCTTAAACATACAGACAGACACTAAAACACACACATTCACACTTTGTAATCAACAACTAATACATTACAAAACAAACATATATACAGACTTATTTCACGAAATGAGACAAAAAGAAAATGCCTTATTATATTTTATGATTTCGTAATTTAAAGGATATTTAATCCAAACGGAATAGTTTGAGTTTCAGTATTACCAACTGTATAACTAGTCTAATTTATTGATGTAATGTTTCTTTAGTTAAGATAATGCCATTAGATAGACGTTCATTCCAAATGCATATTGGCCAAACTACGTGGGAAACTTTCTAGTGGGTCTGTGATAGCAGAGACGTATTACGAACGTGATAGGTCCATTTTATCGGGACGCAATATCTCATTAACATAATCTGGTAAACGTTTACTCGATTTAATTGCAGTGTTATTTCTTGTGTAAATATTCCGTGTTAACAGTTCATTCACCTTTAGACCCCGCTCATTGGTCATTAATGATAAATGTCATGTCATTGTTGGCTTAATGTTAATGAAACATGTTACAAAATTACTTTTATTTACATTTCCCTGTGAAATGAGTTTGTGCTCGTTACATCATCACATGTGATATGTTCAGTGAGATAGGTACCTATCACGGAACACAGTCATCTCAGAAACGATGTGAAGATAGTCATTATACAAGTAGTGAGGTTTAATGAATACGTTTGAGGTCATACCTGAGCTTTCCCCCACAAATCTAACTAACTCCGTGAGACCTAGAATTTTGGACTTATAAGGAATATTAAGATGACTGCACTCAACCGTCAGTACCTTCTACATCTTTGAATAAATAATATTTTTTGTTATTTGTAATATATTTATTTACGTAAAAACTTACATCTACCACTATTATTACTTCTACAGTAAATATGCAACTAATTTCCTTTATTTTTGTTGTTATTTATATAAATATGTATTTCCCTTTACCTACATTTGTAAAATAAAATATAAATTAGTAAGTAATTTTTTTTTTCGAGTTCCAGTGACCTCTAGTAACCTGTACGGGAATCCGTTACGCCACTTATGAATTATTCAGTTTTGGCTCTTCATATTGTTTCCCTATGAGGAAAATTTCATACTTGATTTAACATCATATGCCGTCAATAATTATTAAGATGTATTTAGTTGTTCCGAATGGTTTACGAGGAATGGAAATAGAACGTTTGAATAATTACGTTGATTTGTGATTAATTATCTCACGTTTTTCTTTAAAATAAAGAAAGTAAACTAATTGAATTTCGTAATACTTCGCAAACGTGATGAGTGAAAATGAGGAATGTTGATAAGACGTGTCGAACTGTTAACGACACCGGAAATTAACCAAGTTGATTTAATTCTCAAGGAGTTCTGATTATTTTTGTGTTCTATTTTAAGTAACATAAACTCTAAAGACAGTATTCAAAGGTCAAGTAAGACAATTGCAAGAGATATGTGTAGTGTATATAAGAGTACGACCGCCAGGTCGAGGACGCTCTGTCATGTTTCTATACAAAACCAAGAAACCATATCCAAAGTGACTAAGCGCTGTTAGGACTCGAACCACCATTGATAATATGAGTTTCTAGTGAAGGTAGCAATTAATTTATAATACATATGAAATTAAATAATCATTAAAAGTGCAAAATAATGTCAAAGATAAAATGTATTGAAGATATTCACAGAAAAAGTTTTATCGTAATATTTAATTAGGAAAGTAAAAAGGTACGCGATCTGTAGACTGTAGCTTATGTATGAAGTTTTAAGAGAATTAAGTTGTGTGTTCAAGTAATAAATGATTTGAAGATACACATAGATTTTGCGTAAGGTAGCTTTTGAACACAAAGACACGTTACATTGAAAATAAAGAAATATGTATTTAATTTAAAATAAAGTAATTATTTTTTCATTATTTATTTATATTAATTTAAATAAACAACAAACTATGCTACATAAATTTATTTTCAAAAGTAATTATTCTAAAAGTAGATATAATACAAATTGACTGCACGATGAAGTGCCTCTTACCCTTACGATGGGTGAGGGAGCCGGCATTCCAAAATCCTACCCAGAACCTCCTTGTTTTTCTCTTTTTATCTGTTCCTATTTCTTAAGAGTGCTAAAGCATTAGCATTTATATTTGTAAGTTCCCGTGGGTGACCATTATTTACGATCAGAACGGTCTCGTTAGCCAAAAAAAATCAAACCATTTTAAATTACAACCAAGAAGACTTGATTTCCATTCATGGATTATATATATAAATATTACCAATAGAAGTTAGCGAAAGTGATATTTATAACTTGAATGGTTTTCAAACTGTCTATTTATCAATTGTTGTGTGATGTTTGCTGACAGACAGATAAATAATGCTATTTATTAAGGAAGAGCACTTCAGTCTGAATATTTGACGTGAGAAAGGAACTTTTTGTAGGGACCGTATCTCTTAATATATATGAAAAGTGAAAGTACGAGAGTACTAAAATATTTTTCAATTATTTTTTAATTTTAAATCAAATTATTCTATATCCCGCCGTATGTCTGACTTCTAGGAAGTTTTGGGCGCCTGGTCGGTTCTTTACGTTAAGACACTTTGGATTTGGCTCAATTTTCTTGATGTCCAACCTAAAGTCAGCGTCTTACTAGGAAGGAGTACAACGAACCCGTTAAAAAAGCCTGCAAATTAGAGGAGAGTGCTATCTTCGGGTGGTTACATCGGTGCGTCGCGGTCGAATGCGCAAGCTATCCCGTGCGGTGCCACTATGACGGTGACGGTAATTGTTCAGTTAATGGGTAAACTTAAATGTCGTGGATACCACATAACTACCCCCCACTCCTCCTTAACAAAAATTATTTTTAAAGCTGTCCCATCTAAAATTTAAGTAGAAGATCCGTTATTATGTTTATATTATAACGATATATAAGATTAAGTCACAGTACTTGCGCAAGAGTGGAAGATAGTTTTGAAGTTACGAAGTCAGACTCCGTGGGAGGTTCCGATTTACATTTACAAATGGGACCCTGTGTTTCCGCATGTCTTATTAATTTATTGACCTCAGGCACTTCCTTGATTTGTATGAGCTTTAAAAGACCTGAAGTTACATATTAATTAGTTTTTAATAAGTTTAGTTTGCGAGAAATTATGTAAAGATTAGGAAAAAATATATTTTTTATATAAAAAGTGTCTACAAGTTACAATTATATATATTACAAATTATATATTTGTTTTACGATTTTTCTAGTTTCTTTTGATGTTTTAAGTATTGCTTTTCTAATTTGTGCATGTTTCTTTAATTTTTTTATATAATTTTTGATGTCGTTTTTAAATTCTAAATTTTTAATTACTATTAGTGTTTTTTTCTTTTATAACTTCAATTTATTAAAATTATTATTATTTTGCATTAAATGTCAGACTGAATTGTATTTTTGTTTTACTTTTGAAGTTAGCGTTACGTTTATTCTAACTTGGAAACTTGATTGATGTTATGTTATATTTGTTAATTTTAATTTTATGTTTTTTAACATATTGTTTATTTCACAAAAAATAAATAAAAAAAAAACTATAATGTCTATGGTTGCCGAAATAATAAACATACGTATTAGCTTCAATAAAGAAAGCGTGTTAACAAGTGGTATGTTTGTTAGAAAGTGTGGTTTTATTGGTGTTCGTTAACTATAACACTGCAATAATAAAATAACTTTTACCTATAAGTTTGCGAGGCGCGCTGTAAATCCTCATCGTGTCGATTCTAGATCTACTTGAGTTACGACCCAAGTCACGTAGGGTTGCCACTCACTTACGTTGTACAGATCAACTGAGCCATCATGTTTTTAGTTATCATACCGTTTAAATTATATATAACAGGAACATAAATAACTGGTGATTTATAAAACGTTTTATTTTGTATTCTTTTTTAATGATTTTGCATTAAGTTCTTCAACTTTTTACGTATTTTCAATTACTTATACTAACTCTAGAAAGAAAGAAATATTAATTTTATTCTTAAGATTTGCAATTAACATTAGGACGTTCTTATTAAAATCTTTACATTTCCACCGACGCAAATGAATCGTCATAACAGTCAGAATATTTACAGTAATTGGCCCTGCATATTTCTAAAATATATATATATATATAATATTTATTGGTTATTGGACACCCCTTACTGGGCTTGGTTCCGACATGTTTTTGTACAACTTTCATTGCCGTTTTAGGTTCTGGTCAAAGACCTATCCCGGCCACAGACGTATTACTTAATTGTATTTTATGTATTGAAGCTTAGAAGAAAAAACTTAAAGGATTATATATTATATTCAATGCATAAAGTTAATTTCTAACCATTATCCGGTTACTCAAAATATTTAATAACTTATTTTATAAAAGCTCAATAAGTTTTTTTTGTATAAATAGATACATATTACGTACTATATATAGTTAGCGACGCGAGTCTCATCTTACGTTGCATTTGAAGTGACAGGTTTATTATTTAATATTTGCGAAATATATATATATGTATATATAAAAGGCTCAAACGAAATATTATCTTTGCTTTGGATTCTGGATAATACTCTAAAGATACATAAACCATTTTGAGGCAATTCCTTATTTGTCTATCTTAAATTATAACATCTACATAAGATTTATTAAGAAAAGATTTCGTCCATTGTTATCTATAACTATTATAGCTACACTTTCTATGACAGTGATGTATCATAGTCGTAAAAGAGTAGTCACGCCCAAATTAACATTATAACTAATAATTTATTTCACGGAGACTCAGACCCTCCAAAGGTCAAAAGAAAGACTCACGAAAACTAACAAACTGACGTCAGTCTAAGTATCATGATATGTCAGCCGCTGGTAAGAGATACGGCGCCGCCAACCTACTAACAAAATAATATTTCGAAATATGTATTGATGTATAGATGTGCCTATTATAACGTGACAGAGACAAATTGATAATTGTGATTATAACAAACGGCAAATATTATACACTAAATGATCTGAAGATAACGTATTTACTTACCGGAGATAACACTTCTGGTATTTCGTAAAATATTAAAAGTTACAAATGAATTCGAATGCAAACTGCGCTACGTTCAAACCAAATAAAGATAAGTGATAGGATTCTAAGAATAGCCTATTGTTGACAGTTTCGCCGACAAACGAAGATAATAACTTGACCACAGAACCGACATTTCAACAATAAATATAGAAATAATTTGAAACTTTACAGATCCATCTACAAGATCATAGCACAGCTTTTAATCGTCACCTCTCAAAATATTATATCATGGTTAATATGACCTGACTCTATCGCATCGCTTAGAACTTACACACGCCATATTCATCAAATAGCCAACTAAATATATAATAAACTACTTAAAATATTAACCTAGAACTTATGTTACTATAACTTATAAGTTCTCAACCTGACATAATATTGGCATATAATGTTTTTATTGTGTAGCAATAAACAAAATTAGCCAGAGCTTCATAACCGAACTTACATAACGCTTGTAGGCGTCGGCTTACGACGGCAGTTCCAAACAATGGCGTTTGTTCACTTTCGTTCAGTCTCCTTAACAATTTGGAATATCGAGAGGAGTCGTGACTCAACCAGAGTTACCAGTTATATATGTAGCAGTCACGAGCTTAATGATAAAGTTCACCTGTCACGTTAACCAATCATTCTATTTAATGAAATAATCAAATCTTGAACTATTTATATCTTGTACGAATACCGTGAGAAAATATTATAAGTACATATTGCGTTACTTCTTTTTTATTTAGATTTGTAGAGTTTGTTTCTGAGGTCATGTCCATAAGAGATTCGTTATATTACAATATTTTGATGCTATCATCTATCGTTAAGGAATCTCAGTCTGGACCATGTACTGGTATCAGAGATACTCGACGCATCGCAGTTTATAGCCAGTCTAATAATATACGACTTGGTATTTTATAATTCAATATGTTGGTGTACTAATTGGTCAATAGTCTCTTCTAAATACTTCGATTTAAAAGTAATAAAATATAGAAAAATCAATTAAGAAAGAACACAAATTAGAATTTAAAAAATAGTGTAACTTATGTAGCTGATAAATAACTGTGTTAGAGTCCCTTAATACGAGGGTTTAAACTATTTATGGTTACAATGTTAAAAATATATTGTACCAGACTGCATCAAACTGTTTGAAAATATGTATAGCCATGTTAAGCTTATTTATATTTTAAATATATATACAATGAATACTAAACCGATACGGCCAGGGGGTTCGAACCCACGACCTCTAGTAAATCGTCCCGTCGCTCGGACAATTGAGCACCCTCCTTTGTAAACTCTTAAGGGTTTATTTCGTTTTCTTGCATATTCCAGCCACATATAATAAAATCAGTGTATAGTTTGGTATATTGGTTACTTCTAAAATTATATTGAAAAGTACCTAATTAATATGGAATGTATTATGGAATTTCTCACTCTCTCCACCACCGTTTGAGAGCAATTTAACAGTGACCATGACTTTTCCGTCAGTACTAACAGGTATAAATTATTTTGTTTTATATAAGTGTATTAAACTCTTGTCTCATAAAAGGAATTTCTTCGGAATAATCGTCATGGTACCTTTATCTTTCTATTACGTACACATTCTCGAGGACTCAACGAGTGATATATGTGTCATCTTACGACATCCACCAGCTCTTACAGAACAGACTCCTACGTCGATGACCCGCGGCGTTGATCAAAACAATTCGTTTATCAATAATCTTCCAATCTCTATTACTACAATTTATTTTATATTATTTAAAACCGGCTTAGCGCGACGCGGACCCACGCGGCTAACGTATCGTTATTTCAAATATAACTAACTGCGTGAACTTTGTTACCGTTTATATTGATTTAAAAGTATAAATAAAATAGTAATAGTATTTTTTTTAACCATGCACACTTACGACTTTTTTGTCTTCTGACTGGTTTAACTCTATGTTTGAATCTCTGTAAGGAGTACTAAAATATTAATAAGAATATAAAATTGGTGTGTATGAAGTCGGGAATGTTCATTCAAATTAGACACAAAGATTCTGTGAAATCTATCAACATCTACAGTGTACATCTTGCGTAAGGTGTGTCGACACGCCTGTTCTAAGATACAAGATACGCTTACAAATATAAAAAACAAATAATTAAACGTTTTATAGTAATTTTCTTGTTATTCGTTTGAATTATGTTCTACATATTTTTGGAATATTTATTAGTATTATATATATATTTATATACATTAATTAGTAATGTATTATTATTACAATAGTGCAATAGTTTTAGGTGGAATAGAACCTACTATTTCTTTATTATTAAATTTTTTAACTTATTTTAGTACTTTTATACAAGATAGTTTCATTGTTGTCAAATAAGAAATGCTAAATTTGTCTATGAAAACCTTTTTTTAATTGATTTATTTTAAAAGAAAATTTATTTATTTATTGCATAGGAAACCAACGTGAGATATAATATTACCTATAATACATAAGTAAATATTATATATCAACACTTAGAGGTTAACTCAACATGTGTGATAAAAAACAAAAATGAAATAAAGCAAAATTAACAAACAACAAAAACAAGAAAAAAATGTTCTAAATAACAACACTAACAGTATTAAAACTTAACTCTAGCATGCACTTCACAATGTAACAATAAAATGTAATGACAAATAATTAAATAATACTTACAGATACAACAAATAACATAACGCGTATCTTTAAAGTTTCCACTGAAAATACTGAAAAAGATCCTTTTTATAGAACTAAAAGAAAAAAAAAACGCTATTTATCGATAACCGATTTGTGTATGTATATAAATATTATTCAATTAAAAATTACATCACACACACTGATACACACACACACTCAAACGCACACACACACGCACACACACACACACAAACACACTCACACACACATACACACACACACATAACAAATATATTAAAAAATAAACATTTGAAACTATTAATAACACACTTTTGTGGCTGATCTGGTGGAATTTAATCAATATTAATTTAATCGTCTTCATTCGTAAGTTCTCCTTATAAAAGTATTATAGTATATTTTTAGTTATATAATACACTAAACACAAAACTAAAACACCACTTTAATATATTAGAACATCAGAAAATAACCACATATAATTAATAAAATAATATTTCTTTATAAAATATAACACATTAAATATAACACAGAAATCTATTCGTATTTAATTCAAGCAAACACAGGACTTAAGAAGGTGAAACGAGAAACAACGTATAATAAAATATTTACAACATTGAACTTGTAAAACTTACTATTGAAACAAATTATACATTTTTGTGGGCTATTGAAAATATATTATTTTGGATATTCTGAATATTGATTCTTTTAGCTTTGCCGACTGATCTTTAATGTTGGTAGTACTGGACTTTAGACATTTTGCACTATACATACTTTTTTTTTTCGGGAAGGATTAAGTTGATAAATAAAGTTAGTATTGAAGTTATTGGTATCTTTAACATGGCTATCATGATAATATATAATTTAAAATAAGCATAGAATATGCATTTTGGTACTCTAGTTAGGTACTAATAGAACAATTTAAAAGCTTAATAAGATTCAAATTATTTCATAACATGTATAAAAAAACTATCTATCTCTCTTTTCTTTTATTTAAGAAAGGAGAACAGTATTTTATTGGCTTTAAGCTCTCATATCTTTTTTTTTATTACTTGGACCGCACTCACTGACTCATAACAGTCGTGATTGTAAGATGTTAAGAGCAATCGCTTCTTAAAAGTTAACATTCGATATGAGTTAACCGCCGCGTTAATAAAATAAAGAAGACATCATCTACGTACGAGGAGGAGACGACACCTATCTATTAATTTGTACTCAGTATTTTTAATCTCGATATGTAAAAATCACTTATCTGTTACGTAAAGTATATTAACTTGTTTATTTACTATTAACATGTTATTTAACAACAGATTTAAGAGTTACTTAAATTATTGATTTCATTTATATACATCTTATGACTTCCCATTTCATTATTATTTACTCATTATACGTTCTCGTTTGACTGCAGCTTGCATTATATTAAACATCTCAGTAGTCTACGATGTGACACGCTTAACTAGAAGATACTTGTGATTGACACTTAGACCCCTAGATTTTAGTTGTCACGAAACACCGACCCCAGTAGAGAGTTCCAAAGTTCTGCCGTCCTCACAATGATTGTCCAAGCGAAACCTTTTGTACGAGGCTTAATGCACTTTCACCGTAAATTAGTGTGTTTCTGTCGACTCACCGAACGTAAAAAAATTCCATCAGGAAAAAAATGGGGAAATAAATTTATTTAACTAAATTGCACACTCTCCGAAATGTATCCGATAATGGACCAGCAGACTGGTAGCCTCCAATGCTCCAAACTCTTCTTATCCATCTTGGCTCGTCTCTCAATCAATTATAACGCCTTTAGCTGGTACTTTTCGGCATCCCTGCATTTTTTCTATTTTTATTTTTCTCTTCATTTTGAAAGAGGTTTGCAAGCACGACTGAAAATAATAAAAATATTTTTTGTGCTTTAAATTAAGTGAGCAACTGTTTTTGCTTGAATAGCCATTCGATCAAATGGGCAAGCCTTCCTTCCAGCGCGCTTGGTGTTTAGGTATGGATATATCTAATCTCTTAATAAAACCAGCAGAAGGGTACTCTTGTTCCGCTGTAGTCCGCTGAGATAGTTAATCAGCCTAGTTATCTCTCTAAATTCCTTTGCCCGCCAGTACTCATATCACCGAAAAGCTTTAAGCTTTAAATTTAAAGAGACGTCAAAAATATATGCGCACACGCAAGCTTCCGCACGTGATTTGTAATTGTGCTCCAGGGTGATCTATCCTAGGTAGGATAAATACGACACTTAGGAAGAACATCTGATTGCGGGCCTCCGTTAGAAATAGGAGGAGCGGTTTTTCTGTCTCGAGGTGATGGTAGATAGGATTGTGATTCGAGTGTAGGCCTCTAATGATCATGAGGTACACTTTTAAACATGAGAATAGAAGAGGAAAAAAAAACATGAGAAGACAACCCTTTTTTATAAACTCTTAATGCTTATCGTAACATATTTTTTTCTGAATAGTTATTTTGAATCTTCATCTTATTATCTTATACCTATGTTTATTAGATATTAAAATTATTTGATTCTCCTTTGTCTATTACGGCGTTATTACAATTACTTTATAGCATTTACTTTATTGAAATATTGGAATATTATATTGTACAGATTTAGACTTCTTACTATTATTTTGTTTCGTTCCATATTCAAGTCCAAATTGTTTTTATAAAACTTACCGGTAAATATTACGTTTCATATTGATGATTTTTTTTATTCTGCGCAATCTTACAAAACATAAAGGCTTATTAACAAATGTCATATAATTATAAAAACCATTTCACAAATCAGCATGCAAAGATAGAAAAAAAAAATTTCAAACAGTAGGTATTTGATAATAAAATAACTCTAACGGACAAAGTGACAGTAGACGGATACGTGACAGGATATTTGTAAAGTG
The DNA here is from genome assembly GCA_963555665.1 of Dircenna loreta. Lineage (NCBI taxonomy): Eukaryota > Metazoa > Arthropoda > Insecta > Lepidoptera > Nymphalidae > Dircenna > Dircenna loreta. The sequence goes on from OY743098.1 coordinate 15,339,188, forward strand.
CTCATTTTGTTATGCTAAGAAGTAAATCAACATGACGGAATGCGGCTCGGTAAGTAGTCTTCAAGCCGACCTGGTTGCTATTCACCTTGCCTTGCATGTAGCCCATAACTGTAGGTATCGCTTTAAGTTCTGTCGTCATTACCGTGCTAAAGTTATATCATTTCGTGCTATTCAAATTGACTATAGACTAGATGACACGCGATGTCTGTTATTATTTAATCTGTTGTCTGTACATGCAAGAGCTAACTGTATTTTTATTTCATAATTTTCTTTGCTGCTGTTTCACATTAGCGCTTGATTTACAATGATAACGAGTCATTGTTATTTTTAAATCAAAGATGTTATAATCGATTTGAGTGTTATGTTCTTAAAGGTGATTGATATAACCGAAAACTAATAAATATTATAAATTATACAAACTCAGCCGTTAACGTACCACTCGTCAATTGAATGAACATCAAAAAGAAACACTTTCCTTTGCTGTTACGTTGTGTTTCAGAAAACGCCTTTAATATTACGGTTTACATAAGTTCAAAATAAAAAGTGGACTTGGAATACTTTTAACCACATTTCAGAGCTACCGTATTTCCACTGAGAAGGAGAATAACAAATTTTATCATAACAAAATATATATAAGTTCTTTCCAGTTGTGGTCCAAAAGTGAAACAGAATTTAAAGATTATGTATCTACCTATTATGTATATATATATATAATTTAAAATATATATGTTCTTAAACAGTCAAGATCTAACATATAACGTTCAATGACACCTGGCTTCAGATGGTCAGTGACGCTCGACGAAGCACTCATGGGTAACATATATCAACTTACTCAAACCTCAGATTCGCAATTGACGATATTTTACCCCCTTTTTAAAAAAAACAATAGAAGATTAAATTACCAAAAACAAAGGCCGTAACACAACACCCGACGGTTTTGCTTTTTTTAGTTAAAAAATATTAAGAGATGTGTCGCAATAGTTTTTGGATTAGGATTTCCGAGACCGAGGTGTTGTTTAGCGTTTTTTAAGCCAATCGGTGTATTTTTATTACCGTGTTGCATTACAACCGGTAAATCTCGTTATCTATTTTCCTTCCGCTCCAGCTAGTCTCATGCTGCGGTCAACGTCCTTATTTTAAAGTATTATTCATAATAGCCATCTCATATACGCAAAGAAACTGCACATAAATATAAGATTTTATTATAAAAGGGGTTCGTAGCTCCTACCTTTCTTTAATAAAACCTACATACTAAATACAAATCTAAACCTTCATGCAAAATACAAATTTACATCCGCACTTAGTCCCACCTATAGTTTGGAAGGTCACCAAGTAACTTCAGACACTCGCATACCGAAAAGGTAAATAGAAACGAAACTGTAGTGACCTACATAGTTAACTATCAGTAAAACCTAAAGTATATATATATATATATATATATATATATCTAAACAAATTCCGATAACGTGGAAACTAGTCAATTATTAAACGATTAAACTTATTTTAAACTAATGTTTTATATATTTTAAAATAGTAAATAAAACAAACACCAGTTGTATACAATTAAGTTACTAATTTGTTTTCATATAATCACAACCTGTTTTTAAAAACGTGGATTTAATTGTCTTTATAATATCTAGTATTGAGTTAATTCTAACTAAGGATGTAGAGTACGGAGTGGGGAATAATGACTCTCGACATGACTTGTCCTCTCAAATAGGTAGCTATTAACCAACTGGTACAAGCAACTACTTACAAGAGCCTTGTGCTTGTTATGTATTATATATTTAGTCAAGAATAAATAAATAATAAGTGTAAATATATGTATTTTAACAGATATCTGATGACTTTTGTATATATTATAAATATATATTTTTTTATGTAGGCTTTTTAATATATAGAAAAAAACCTACAATTACAAGATATCAGTATTTCTTTGAATGAATATCCGTATATAGCTTTATTTTTATACATTTTCTAACTATTACATTTTTGACCCCAATTCCGCCGTTGAAATGTTTGTGCGTTATCTAGCTACAAAATGAATAAATATAACAAAGAGACGGAGAGGTCTCCGCAATACGTAGTGTGAGGTTACCTGTGTTTGTTTACCTGTGCGATGAGAGGGTTACTTCGAGCTGGGACAAACAGATAGACATTCAAACGAGTGTTGTGGTCTTGGTAATGTGTTAATTGAACAGACAGATACCTTAATGTTATATCAATTTTATATTAAACGACGTACAATTATTAAAAAGTTGAAAAAGTATTTAAAACTATATTTTGGGTTTAATAATAATATCTAATTATTAATATAAAAGGATATCTAATGCTCTGAGCAAATTCTACCTTTCTCTCTCAGTGTTTATAATCACCACGACATTTACGATACAAATATCTCATTTATATAAATTTACAAATTACATAACTTATACAAATTAACAAAAATTGATAAAAGTTTTTTTTTTATTTATTTCTATCTTTCTTTTTTTAGTTAAATACAGGCTCGTCCACACAGTAAAGAGGTTGGGGAAATTTGGTTGTCCCTAATAGTGGACGCATGTCGTATACGAGTTGGGAATTTGGCTTACGAAGGTAACGGTAGTTTGACCATGTGAAGCTAGTTGTTATTCCGGTAACACGTCCCTTTCAAAAATGAACTATTATTTAAAAAAAACTGTGTACAACTTTAAACTTACGGCGTTCATTATACAGAATTCAAACAATTTATGTTTGAAATCGTCTACCACCATGTTAGCCATACCAAACTTTATATATTTTGAATACATTATATTGCAAAATTCATCAACTTCAAGCTCTGGGAATTTGCCTGTTAATGATTTTTCTTATAAAAAATAAACATTACAATATACAATCGAGGTTATCGATAATATCCCAGACGGAGTAAACTGTTTAACTCAATATATGTTCAGTTCAGTGGCTTATTGTAATTTGTAACCCAGTATAATTAACTGACACTAAAGGTTAATATATTTTATTATTGCTAAAGCTTGCAGTTACAATTCTATACTATGATATTGTTTAATAAATATTGGTAAAACTTAAATTACGTATTAAATAAGAACTAAATATGCAATTTCATCAACGAGTATCACTTTGATTATTAGAAAGGCTCCCAGCGATTGATGGGAAACATTGAATAGTACAGAGTTCAAGTAAATTAAATATATATTAGATACAATGTTAAGTGAAACAACACTAATTAATGATTAATTCGTTGGTAATATTTACACAACACTATTGATTAGGAAACCAAGAGCAAATAATAATGTTCAAAGCTGGCGCTGCCAAGGTTGACTCAGGTAAAAATTAATTTAAGTTTACCTGAATGTCAAGAGAAGGAACTTTCTTGGTTAGTTAATATGAAAGAGAGACTGTACGTTAACAAGCCAAATAAACATACACTTACAAATTGGAGTTTCGTAACCCTTTTGACACAAGTTAAGTTTATTATAAAGTAGAGCAATTATTTAATAAATGAATGTTTAATAACCATATTGTGTAAATATAAGTAAAACATTGCAATGGCGAGACGGCAGGTAAGAAATTACATTTGTCTGAAGTAACTTTAATTCCAAGAGAAATACTTAGCCGGTGTTAATTTTGATCAGTGTGTTACGCTTTTAAATATTTTTACTTTAAATATTTAAAAAGTTAGTTATTTTTTCAATTCGTAGATTGGTTAAATAAGTTTTTAGCTAACGATTGAGAATGTAGGCCCGAGTGAGATATCAATATAGCTCATGCGGGTACATTAGTTTCCAAGTTTTATGAAGAGGTATGTATTTAACAAATTCCACCATTTTTGTTTAAGTAATTAGTTAACATAATCAGACTCTAAGGTTGATTTGTTCTTTTAAGACATACACCATTTTTTATTCAACTATTTATACAACAGTGTTTCGTCTGGAGACATCTTGTTAAACATGAAAGGTGTGCTCGACAAATTTGAGGGTAGTTTGTGAAAAGAAACTTGTAAAAAAACACATTTCTTACTATAGAAAAATAAATCACTACGGATTTGTAGTGATCTTATGTCATTATAATAGTTCGACCTACCTGACGGGGTCCAGCATTCAGGACAGTCCTGGCATAGGGTCGACCAGTCAAAGGATAGGTCCTCAAAACTCGCCATGACTATGGCTTCACACCTGTCTAGTCCACAAACATAATATCGCTAGCACAATCACTAAACACCCGGTTTATGTAAATACTTACAAAAAGTAACCTTGGTTATATTTATAAAATACACACTAAAATCAATTATATGTTTATAAAGGTGTCGCAGGTGCTACAAGCGAGCGCTGTTCGCAGTGGGTGTATTTCATGCGCACACATTAGCGGCCGGCGGAGCACTGCGCGTGCGCATCGTCCGGCTAGCTCGCGGTCGGCTCGCACCTAGGCTTGGGATTTCAGATGTGTCGTTTTGAACCTGTTTCTCGGACTCTCAGCGTAGCATTCACTCGACGTTCTTTCGATTTCAATGAACCGTTTTAACGTTTTCTTCGGATGTATCTTATCTACATATCGTAATATTAGTTCCGCTGTTATCAATGAACTAATAAAGTTCTAAATAACCGAAAGTTTGTCGGTAATATTGGCATTTAAGTTATTTGTTTTTGTAAACGGTCACCTTGATTATAAAATATTCAAACCTTTAGAATGTCAGTTAGAAGTGTATGTCCTTTTACACCCACGCACTATTCATAGCTAAGCAACCATAAGACGTTATTTATAGTCCGGTCTAAAATATTGGGTTTAAGAAAATAAAACTTTAAAATAAAATAGGCATATATATATGTACAAATATGTTATATGACATAGACATTTGAAGATTTTGTCGATCAAGTAGGACAGTAGGTAGTAGACATCTGTTTTTCAAAAGACAGAACGTTCTAAGCGAGTATTCAATGTAAATGATTACTCAATTATATTTTGCATAAACCATGGCGTTAATTGCGAATACGTTGCTGCAGCGGTTGGCAAAGCAGAAAGCGGCAAGAGAGCGCGATATTAACACATATTAATTTTAAAAACCTTCTCCCATCTCATCCGCGGCTCATCTAACTACGTAAATATACCAAATTCTTTACACCTGATGTCATTACGCAAGTGATAGTCGTAAAAGTGGTGAAAGTCGAGATTACTTAAATACTATAATTACATTTTTCTCAACTCATGAATGTCAATGTCCTTGAACTATAGTAGCACAGATAATCAACCATGTTCAACAATATAGCGTAATATATAGTGTAAGACGTGCTTCAGAAAATTGCGAAAAATGCAATTTTAAAATGTATCTCCGCTGATAGCTATTCGCATGAAACGAGATAAACTTTATGCAAGAGATAAAAAACATTATTTTGAATACATAAAACAGTATACAAATAAAATATAGCTATATGAATGAAAAAAAATACTATATTTTTTTACAACTAAATATACTTAATTTAAAATTTAAAAGAAGAGATTGCTAAGTGATTAAATAAAGATGATGCGATTTCTAATTCCTAAGACTTGTATAATAGTATTTTAATTTTGATGTAAATTATCATAGTAGGTAAAGCGCATTTAAATTGTCCTCCGTCCGAGGCTCGTATATTAATGATATTGGTACGTGGTCAGCAGGGCATGTCCGTTCATATTTATCTTAAGACGCGCACGTTACATATAAATTATCACGTTTGAGCAAAACTAAACATTTCTTCCAATAACATCCACTTTATCGACTGCTTTAATAAAAAGTTATATTATACTTTAATCAATATATATTGGATGTTAAACAATTACATATGATTTTAATGAACGGTTTAATTTGATCTTACCGTCGTTATATAGTCTCATTCTCTCTCTCTATGATGCAGTAAGTTATTTATCTTCTTTTGACTATTCTTAGACGTTTCTAGCTGTTTTTATAAATAGTAACGAGCTCAATTAAATGTTTTTCCTGTTATATTAACACGCTAAATGTTACATGTAATTATAATAATTGTTCTACTTAATATATAATATATTATAGAATTGTAAACCGATTTTAAAAGTTAGTAAAGAGATATAAAACAAATTTGATTCGTTTTATGAAAACATTTGACTATAAAATATATAACTCATTAACGTATACGATATTAAACAGCAGAGAAAAGAAAACGGGGGGGAAAAAAAACTCTCATACAGTTTCTAATTAATTTATTTCACATTAAATACAATCAAGTCATAAAAGATATATAATGAATACAGATATGCAAATATCTGTATTAATTATATATTTAATATTGAATATAACAGCTTTTTAAAACACTTTTCTCGTTTAAACTCCATCTATGTGAAATATTGTTACTTTTTACCCACAGATAAAAATCCAGAAGTATTTGAAAAGTATTTGGCATTATCTTCATTCAGTCGCGTTTCAGCAGCTTGAGGGTTGACGATCTCGAGACCCTGTAACAAGATAAGACATTTAAAACAATTGAGCTAAAATTATAATTTAGAATAATTATATCCTAAATACATATATTTAAAATTAAGATTCAATTTTATTAACTGCTTTGACATTGTCACGCAAAGTTTTGTTTGAACACGCGAATATTTTCTAAGTACCTAAAAAAACCTATAACTGTTACTGAATGACTGGAATAAAAAAAAACAATATTAGTAAAAAAGATAAAAAAAAGAATAATTGTTGTGATTTTTTTAAACTTTTAAACAGAGCTAGGATTATTGATCAGTTTCGGTTCGGTGCGGGCACGTGTAGTCTAGGTTGAGACACCTCGACACTAACACGCTACAATTGTATACTAATAGGGTACGAGGTTCCATTCTTGACGAGAAGTTGTCTCAATTCCTTCATACACAATAGATATGTAACGCAACGCCCGCAGTAAGTTTTCATTTATTCGTGCGACTTGTTCGTTGTTGGTCAATAGGTAAAAAGTATCAGCTCATACAGCTGATTTTATTTTTTTGGTAATTGTGTAATCGTTTAATATAAAGAGATTAATATTCCACAGTTAGATATCGTTTATCAATGTATAACAACTAAGCTCCATATAACATTGAACTCATTTTATTTTATCTGATAAAGTTAACAGAATTCAAATCAATTATATTGTGAAATATAAGTGTTCATCTAATATAATTTTTATAAAAAAAATATATTAGATTATCAAAGAAATATAAGTAGGTATTATCTTTAAAAATAAGTTAAAATAGCTAAATTGTTGAAATGACCTTAACTTTATATAAACCGAATTTTAAGTTCAATAACCAGTTATTGTAGACGTAGACAAGAACTACAAAAAAATAAAAAATAAACGCCTGTCACTGTGTATACATTTAAGAAGATGACTCGATGATTTGACTCAGCGTTGAGTCATTTAATAAATAACTAAAGAATTAAGGTTAACACATTCAATACTTCAATCGTATTTCAAGCAACGTTTAGACAAAGCTTCTCAAATAATTCCATTACAATTTGTTTAAAGATACGTAAAATAAATAAAAACTATCACACAAATAATACAAGGTAGCGCATGTCCCGCGGCGTTGCCGGCGCATATATTTACGTGATCGCTATCGTCCTAGCGGTGGTTGAAGCTTGTCACATTCTATCACCAATATTGGCTGTAAATATTAAGGATCTATTAGCTATAATAAGACAACGGGGCAATTGCCTCTAAGTTACCAACTAAGCCGACATTAACACTTTAAATCCATTGTACATTGAAAATAGGCAATGGTCGCCGGCGCACCTTAACAGCACCCTGCTCTCTAAGGTCGTTAACACTTGAACGGTGCTATTCCCGTTTAGCTGAATAATGGAATTGAAAACCGCAGGTATGAGGAACTTAGAGCTGATATCATTATTAAGAAGAAGATTAGATATTTTCTTAGCAATATTCAATACTGATTTTTAATCAAGAATACATCAATTATATAATAAACTTGAACGACATAAGATTATATTAATATAATTATCATTCGTCATTCACATCAACTCTCGCGATAATTTGTGACTATATCAAGTGTATCAAACCGTAACGAATAACAAATAAAAAAACAGTAAAAATAGTTAAGAGTGAGAATAATCAGTCAATATTTATAAGAATTTATACAAGGAGGTATCTCAACAATGAGATATCATCTTGACAATATATTACCATAAAGTACCGCAGATGAAGTAGAAAGCGACACGGACCAACTGGAATTAATAGCTACAAAGTTCCTATCACATTCACTACTAGGTACTTAGCCATCGGCTGGAGGAACTTTGTACACAACTCATTGCGACTTACAGCTGCATCTAATAGAATGTCAGCGTTTAACGATGTAGGAAAGGGCGTCGTTTCCATAACACAAATACCGAGATCTAATCGGTGAAAGTACTTCAGTATCTTCTAAAATACAATTATACTATTTAATATCTCGCATTCAACTTGTAGTATCCCCAGCTGTATACATATACTCGTACAAACAATAGTGTACACTCGATACTTACAAATAATATATTCAAAACTTTCCTATCTTATATTATGCACTAACTATTTTATTACCGCGTGTTGGAACAACTCGTGAAAGAAAACCTTTTTAGGAAGCTGTCAACCAGCTACTAAAAGCCAATTAGTTGCCTTTTCTAGATAGAAAAGCTATAAAACCAATATAATAAAGATTTCAAAAGACACTCCGTACAATCGAACATACGAGAATTTATATTTACTCGACTGTATTCACATGGAATGATATCGGAATGTGTCTGATTGCCGATTTGATTATTTTTGTACATTTATAAAAGCTGGTTGCCGTTGACAATCCAACAGGTTACTGAACGAGGGTTCCTAGCGTTCGCGATGGTGGTATTGGCTGTGATTTGTTTTCAGAAAATGCGCTAAAGATTAATGATATATATAAAATTTAAAGATAGATTAAAAGATAAGATTACAAAAGTCAAACAGGGCTGCAGTTGGTCGTAACTTCAGCAATAAATGTATAATGTAACATTATATCATATAAAGTTCACGTATAATTTCCATCAATATGTATTTTAAAAAATATATATTATTCACTTGAGAAGATTTAAAGTCCAATTCAATCATCAAATTTTTCGACGTTAGATCAGTACAGTTACGTGAATTCAATTTAAAACAATTGCCAAAAAAAAGGAAACGTGTTGAAAGTAGTGTAATGTACTGCGATAAAGGAACAAGTGGAGATATAAGTGAAGTGGATTTCTACTTTCCAAATGAACTTGAAATACGTTTGCTCCGACAACGAGATGGGACTAATGATGATAAAATAAGAAAACGCCGTCGTTATGTCTTCATATACTATTAATTTCTTCATTCATACTTTGGTCAAAATACATTTTAAATATAATATCTATAAGAAAATAAAAATAGTATTTAAGCGCAATTATTTAAACTTTTCACTGTCTTCTATAGTCTGTGGTTTTTTTATTTTTTTTATTTATAGCGTATATTTTATCTTTCGATTATACAAATGAAAAAAGTAAATAATAATATTAATAATTGTTTTATTTCATAATATCCATATTAATTTACAAGTGTTTGTAATCTATTCTAATATTATAAAGAGGTAACATTTTAATTTGTGTTTTTGTATGTTTGTATTGTTTCACACAAAAATGTCTGGACCGATCGATATTTGTACTATATAAGTTTATTTTTTGGAGTTACCTTCAAAGTAACTTATCAAAATCCAAAAATATCTTTCACGTTGGGTCTAAGCTATTTATATCACACTCTTGAAATAATAATAGGGCTGTTCGTGAAGAGCGACTTTAAAAATAAAGGTGACAAAAAAAAGCTCGAGTGGAGGAGTTTCTTATGAGCTTTGTGTTCTAAAGTCCTCGCGGACGAAGACGCGGGCAACAGCTAGTTGTATAAAAATTTTTAGCCATACATAAAATTCTAAATTCATTAAAAGCCATTATCGATACGGTTGAACAATTGGCAGAGTGAAGCTGCGGGACGTTTCTCAGGTCGATCTGATCGATCAGGTTCGATCCTGTCTATCGATTTAGTTATCATTGTAAATTTAATTAATGTACTAACAATAATAATACAGTAATTAATTTAAATATAAGCACATTTATGAATAATGTTTGTACATTGGTATATAAAAGCTTTACAAAAAGTATCTTAAATCTTTTAGAAAAAATGTCAAAAGTGCTGATGGCAGCGAATAATTGATTCAATAGATTCATCAAACCATAACGACGCCGTCTTATTACACTTAAAATAAAACTTCTTACAATAAATGTTTTTAAAGAAAGTTACAAAAATGATGATAAAATTAAAATAACCACTTCCTCAAATAGTTTTAAAAAAACATTTAACAATTGTCAGATCTATGGTCTATATATTATTTCTTAATTGTATTTAAGATCATATCCGATCAGATCTTTATCTGTTTTTAAAATAAATATAGTTATATTGGTATGAGAGCCCAGAGATTGCTTCTCGGCCTTCGGATCCCGTTAAGGTCAAATAAGTGACTTAGATATTTAGTAAGAGACTATTATCGGATAAAGATAAAGATAAAGGTCTACCTCACTACCACAGTGTCCAGCTGTGTGTTGCTTAACCCTCGACATTTGTTCAGAAGACAAGTAAAGTAAATTGAACATCATACCTCATTAAATAGTCTCTGCAACGAGTTTCATCTGTACACTTGTTTCAGATGTTGAAAGTTAATAATTCAAGTACTATAAGTGTTTTTTTGTAATTCGTCAACGGTCTACTTTCCTTTAAACCCAATATTAATGTCGCTAAATTGATATACGATGACGAAAATACGATATAATTGACTTAAAGTCACATAAGTCGTTGAGTGTAAATTAAATGTTATAAATCATAAGACGGTCTTATCTTATATATCTCTCCATCTATTTAATATAACAATAAAGGTTAATTTAATATGTCAAAATTCGTGTTAAAATTAAATTTAACGTAACTATGAGTTAAAGACAATATTTTCTTGAAATTCCTTTTAAAGATATTTCACTAACTATAACTTTATATGGCTTTATTTGCGTCTAGTATAGAGTAAGTTGCATAGTATCTTATGAGTGTATTTAATTGTTCGAGTGACAGACGTTAAGACGTGAGACAATGCAGCGAAGAGCTGAGATGAGAACGGATCCGCGACGAGTGCGACGAGTACGACGACACAGATTACAACATAAGTTACGTGCGTTGATGAAATGTACTTTTAAAACAACATGACATCTTTTATTAAGTAATTAAAATACAACAGTCACCGTCATGATACTTTAACACCTTTTCACACGGATATTATTCTTACTAATGAGAAGATTTTTCTAGAAAATATTTTGTAATTATTACCAATGAAGCAATATTAGGAAGAAATAATTGGACGCCATTATGACCTTCGTTAAGTTCGGTCATTATATTGAAACTTAAAGCGGGTCCACATTGGTCTCTATAGATAAATTTAGTGGACGTACATTTCCAGCTATATCGTGTTTATTTTGTAGACGCTCTTTAATATTACGATTAATCATAAAATACTTTAATTTGTGCTCAAAGGTCACATTCCATAAGATTACATTCCGGCGTCATTAATTATCGTCAGAGTTAATGTGGCTGTTGTAATTTATAAATGAAGTTAAAGTAAACATTTATTTGTTTAATATTTTATAACAATATGGAATCACAAACTAAACATTAACTTTAAATGGCGGAGCTATTTATTTTTTAATTTATATGTATTGTACTAAAGCGTAAGTCACTTGTCTGTCGCTGTAAAGGTCTGTTCACATTTGTCAAGATTTATCGACCGTATATTAAAAATAATTATTGCAAGTGAGTGCATATTTTGTTTCTTTATGTTACTATAACGAATTTATGTTGTATCCTAGTAATTATAATATAACATTGACATAGAAATATTCTGTTATAATCGTTAAAATATTCCAAAAACATATTATTGTATTTAATTTGAACAGTTGAGTATTATGAACACTTCACAAACAAACAACCTGTTATATATTATTTTATTTTGTAATCACAAATGTTTGTAATTTTTGAGTAGAGCATGAGAAAAGTACAAAAGATGATTTGTCAGCACTGTCTAGTCGTGAAGTACCGTCCAGCAATGAATCGAGCAATCAGACGAGTGGATACAGTATTTAACAACTAACTATAATAATGTAATGTTGGTATTAATCAGTCTTTATGAAATGTTTCTGACCACAAAGTGATCCAGTGCATCGACAACGGTCAGTAGAAGTGTTCGTGTGAGCGAGCCTTAGCGCGTCACGGCTGACGTCGTTCGTCCGCGCCCGGCGTCGCCGCGGGGTCGGGTTACTGTCTGTGGGTAGCTCACCTGCAGCGGCGTGAAGGCCACGGAGGAGGCCGTCCCGGACACCTGTCTCCGGATGCTGGTCGCTCCACCGTATTGCTGGTTTTGTTTCTGTAGGTTCTTTTGTAACGTCTTGCTGATTCTAACTTTGGTCTTCTCGTCCACTTGAGGCAGACGGACCCGTCCGGTTCGTGATTTGCCGATCGTACCCCGCGTGTATCCCAGGTCTTCCTGGTAAGCATCGTCTTCGATCTGCGAAAAAATATATAAATTCAAATATAAAAATATTTCGTATGACGCAATCCGTAACAAATACCTCATCTCTCACGAGTGGATAATCTCGCCTAACGGGTCGGTCGGAAGGGCGTTTGATAGGTAGATTGTTTAGGTTGTTATTTTTAGCATTCCCTTTTTATCTTATTATCTTATTTGCTAATAAGTTTTTTACTAACGAGACAAACAATTGGTTTGAATATGCTAATATTTTCATGAGTATAGTTTAAAACTGCGTTTTGTGTGTATCCTGAACTCCATGCCCCAAATCTTAGGAACCGTCGGAGATAAATAGATAGATAGATAGATAAGACTTAATAACTCACTAACTGACGGACAGGACTGCTGCAAAGCACTCGAAACGTCGGGTTAAATTAAAAAAATATAATTTATGTTATAAATTAATTTATACGCGAGTTAGATCCGTTAAAAATATTTTATTTAATTAGTTTCAATTGTTTCGTATCAAATTAAACGATGAAGGGGGTTATCATGAGATGTGATGGGGTATATTCTTAGATCTGTGAGCCTATCGCGAGCACGGCCGGCGTCAGGCAACGAGGCCGTCGGACGTCCTCGCTTCACCAGCTACAGTTCCGGTCTATTTGAAGAGGACGTAAAAACTTTATGCCATTTGAAATCCTCCTCAGCTGGCGCGGCTCGCTCAGCGTCAGTCGCAGGTTTGCGAGAAATCACAAGATATCGGTAATTATTACCGTATTCACGCTTTTTACATTCACTTTGTTAAATAAATATTACGCACTAATTGTTCCTTGAATGCGTTTACGTATTTTGTAAGTATTTATTTATATATAAAGTTGCTTGCCTTTTATTATTTATTTTACTTGTTTATTGTGCGAGTATAGAATTGAAGACCGTGAATGTTTAAACATCTGAAATAATTTAAAATATCAATGTTATACTTATAACAAAAATACTTTTTTTATTGAAATATAATAACGAGACCAAATGAATATATTTTATTTATAAAAAATATTATAAAATGTAGTTTTTTTTAATAGTTTGTCTCTTCTGTTTATTCGCGCGTGACGCATAAACTGCTAGACCATCATTGTCAAAAAAACTTTTCCCACCAGAAAAAAGAAATATATACATATTTAAGTTGTAATTGCATTAAAATTGGAACGTATTATAATTTACTCAACTCGAATGAACACGAACGAGAGCAAATATTATCCTGGGATAACTTGTCAAACTTTAAACAAATAATTTTGTTGACAAATATTAGATACATGGACGCCGTGTGTCCGCGCCCTAATATCCGGTCATAGATTCCATGTTTCAATTTCAATTAGCTTTCACCGGTTGTAATGAAATGTTCATTTTCAAAACCCCATTTCAGTTGAGTTATTTATTGTATTAGAGTTATTATCTCGGAAACATCGCTTCTTGCCAACGCCAATTAATTACTCCTATGTTTTGACTTTGACAGATGGTATTACATATTTACGTAAAATTTACAATTTTGACATTCACCAATAAATTAAGTTTGTTTTAAATATATTCTTTTATATGTAACAACGTATTTTTGTAATTTAATTTCGATATAAATATATATAAATAGAACATATAAATACAAAATTTGAATTGTTAAATATTTAAATGAAACTGTGTCAATGAACTGGCGCAGATTGTCATATTATAATGTTTTTGAGTAATCGTGTCAGTTGTGTTGATTTGTCAACAAATTCAATGGTAAATTCGTTCCCAGGCGTTTATAATACAATATAACCTACTGTTCAACTTTTTTAAGTATTAATAAAAATATTAAACAAGCGTTTGTTGAAATAATTTTAGCAACTTCCTCAATAAATGGTCGGTCACGTTTGCGGCTTTAAACGTATCTGCTACATTCAGGTGCCTTATATTATTGTTAATAATTTCCATAATGACGTAATTACAATACTGCCTGTGTATGAGCGTACGTACGTTTTTTTTAATATTTAAACTTTCGTGAACCTCCTAACTAGGATTGATCTATTAGGACAGGTCATCGGTAAAATACACGAGAGTTCATTCTAATGGTCCATCAGTGTCCGTGCCGTCAGCAGTGCGTCGTGTTTCGTCACTGATATATTCTGTAGGTGTGTCGTGATGTGTTATGTTGTACTATGAAGATGTACTCTCTGTGTCGTGTCCCCGGCCGCCGGACGGTGCTCGTTGATACTTTAAGGCGTCGTTCCTCGAGAGATTGAAACGGGTGTTACGTTTGTAAAAAACAAAATGCAATGTAACCGAGCGAGTTTTGATGAGCTTAGTTTATCACGTTTAAATTATACAGAAACTACGAATAAGATACGATAACGTTACACTCACATCGGCGAAGTTGAGTCTGTTGGCGTTCTTCCTGAACTCCGTCATGGCGTACCTCTCCTTCATCTTGCGCACTCGCCGGCCGCCGCGCTTCTTGCGACTCGCCTCGATCGGCTTCGGCAGCGGCTTCACGAACTTCACCGGCGGCGGCTCCTGCGCACAAACGCACCCGCCACCGTCAACTACACGAGCACACACACACACGGTGGCCATATCTGTTTGTCTTCCAAAGTTACCTGCAGTTTGTCCAATTTCTTCTCGATGCCCTCCCGCAGGGTCCGCCCGATGGCTCCGTCGGTGCTCTCGTGGCAGGCGTCCACTCTGGCGGCCAGGGTTAACTTCGTCGACACGAGCTTGGCCGCTTTGTATCTTAGCTCCTTGGAGTACGACGTTCAAACTAACCGTTACTTATGACTTATGTAAACTTCAACAACGAAAATGAATATATTTTAATGATATATTTTGTGTAAGTAGGCGATGATCGATCACACTTAATAATACTGACGGGTGTGGTGTCTTGTACTATTTGCGAGAAGTAGATGAACCCGGTGTGAGGCAACGACGCGGCCTGCGAGAAACCCGACAGCGTCCTCTTCTGTTGTCCGAGAGGCAGCACGTTGCAGGCCGGCATCTTAGACAGCTTGGAGAGCCCGCCCGCCACTCCCAGGATCTTGGCGGCTGTGGATGCACCTGGTTGTTGATGGAAATCAATTTTAACCCAAATGATAATGCAATAGTCTTTAGTAATGATATAGACAAAATCATGATTACTGACCTTCAGAGGGAGCGTTCCGAACGATCGGTAACTCGGTAAAGCCATAGACATTACTCATTGTCCTAACATAACTTTAGTTTTTATTATTTGAAGAAGAGGTAATGTCAATATAAATAACATGATTAAATTATATAATAGATTATCGGAATTAAATATAAAATAAATTATTTTCATTATAAAGGAGTTTCCTTATGAAAAATAAGATAAGATTTTTTGTTTTTTTTTTTATGAAAGAGGGAGGCAGGCGACCAAGCGGGTCACCTAAGTGACCGCCGTCGCACATGGGCTTCTACAACTCAGGAGCTACCAGTTTTATTAAGATTTGATTTGATTATTGGTCACTAGATGAAATATAAAGCATGTCATAACATTTTACTTCATTTTATAGTAAATGCTTAATTCGGTCCGAGGTTAACTAGATTTGATTCAATTTGGTAACATTATAAAAATAAAGGTTATTTATATTAAGGTCACTCCAAAAAGGGTGTTTTAATGTATATATAAATATTACAGCATGAAATTCTAAAATAAATTAAATATTTAATTAAATAAATAACCACAAAATTAAAAAAATAATACATTTAAATAAAAATATTGTGATTATTTTTATATTTGAAGTCGCTTGACATTTTAACGTTACTTTTTTTAAAAATAATATTATGATTCAGTTTTTATGATTATGTGTTTACTCTTACAGGAATTATATATTTTGTGGAGCTTAGTTGTGGGACATAGTAAATTTATTTTTGTTTCGAATTTCGGGTATTATTTTTGCGTAAATCAATTTTTTTCTTGAATTTATTAATATTCTTATGTACATATTTATCTTAAAACTTATTTAAATTTAATAATAATATTTCTTTAAATATAACGACTCTTTAGGCCTCATTTCATAGATGGGACAAACAGACCTTTTCTGCAGCACAAATATAGTATCAATATCTGATACATTACCCCTAACAGTATGCCATATGACATGATACTATGAAAATAAATAAAGTAAACTAATCTAGCCATTCTCATTTAACTTTTTTAGATGTATGAATGTTATGTGTTGATACAATATTTCCATATATTTTTACCTATATAATAGTATAATATTAAGTATAAGCGTTAGTCAACTTACCAACAATAGCTGTAATATTTGGTGCTATGAATGTCATTCGACTCTCAACATATTCATAAATTCTTGATTTAAAGTTGTTCAGTTCTGCCGCCATATCACATGCTTCATAGATTTCACTTAACTCATGATCTGACAATACTTTTCTACAAAAAAATACCTAAGTGTTATAATTTTATTATTACATACTTTATTACATTTTTATTAAAGAATACACTGATAAATCTGATAGTAAGAGAAAACACTAAACCAAAACTTAATATTAAGAAAGATCTTTTCCTGGACATATCCATTAATTCAAACCAGGTGAGTAGTCTGTAATTTTATAGGTACTGTATACTCTTATAATAAAATAAGAAAAGTCTTCCATATAATTACACTATTTTAATACCTACCCTTGTGTAGTAGAAGCAGTCACAGAGACAATCATAATAGTAGCTTGAGTCAGGAAACTCTGCAATGTCACATTATTTTTAGCTCTATCAAGATCATTTCCCAATTCCTTAACAGTGCGAATATACTCCAAAGGTGTTATAATAAGAGACTCAAGTTCAGGAAACCTTTTTTGATATTTATCACGAACAAATCTGTGAATTGTGGCTACAAAAAAAATGAATTAAAGTTATTAATCATTTAATTTTATACAAAATACATATTTTTTAAGTTAAAGGTATGAAACAAATAATTTCAATAATAAATGTTATTTTCAATTTTAGTACACATTATTTTGTATTATTGGAAGAACTACTATCATGAAGATAATTTAACTAGAACATGTAAACTATACCATGAACCTTAAGGTTACCCAAAAACAGTGTAACATATCAACTTAAAACATTCTAACTTCTAATCTATAATAGTACAATTAGTCACCTATTTCACCATCAATTTCAACTGCAATGTTATTAGCTTCCACAATTAATTGATATTCAGGATCAGATTCCATCAAACCTGCCACTTCAACTTTCTTCCTATTGTTACCTACATTTTGCTCTATTTCAGTTACAACCTAAGGATAAAAAAAAACTGGTAACTTGATTGATTGGATATAAAATAATGGAAGGTACAAATATTAAACAATAACTTTAATCGTCAAGAAAGGCCTAATAATATATTATACACTAAAAAAATGGTAATATTTACCCTCGTAAGGCGCTCCGAATGTCGTAGTTTGGCTAATTCTCTAATGGATACATTCTTTATTTCTTCCTCTTTAGGTATAACAGGAAAGGGTACTGCAAATTCATGGGAGTTGGACGTCTTCTGTTCAAGAATTGCTTCAAATTCACCATCATCGTTTTCTTCTAAATCAGCCAATAATTCGTCCGCGAGAGACATTTTTTAAACAGCTAAAATAAATATGGCTTATATGCAGCCGATATATAATTACCTCAAATATGATAATTAAATATAATGGAGATAATCATTTGGCGATATTTCAAATTTACAAACTCCTAAGAAAATATTGTAAAATGAGGATTTGCCAATTATTATAATTTATAATTGTCAACTGTTATCAATTATATGTACGCTGTATAGACTGTAAACGCTATGCTACAGACTGTCGACAGTCACTTATAGTACTCTGTAGACAGTCGAGATCCGAGGAAGCCGCTCTATAATCTATGGTAGAATTGGTGGTCACAATCACTACTACAGACATGGCTGTACGGCTTATATTTAGGCCTTTGCAAAGGCAAAGGCAAAGGCATTAATCCCGCAGTGGGAAAGCGCACTGCGGGATAAATGAAACTAAAACAACAGTTACAATGACTTTAAGGCCCTTCGTTCACCGATGACTTATGTGATGATTAAATCACTGTCACATAATAGCGTAAAATTGTAGTGCTATAACGAGAGATGACAAGGAAAAACCTATAAAGAGACAGGAGAATATAATGAGCCGTTCTTCATTTTTGAATTAACAAGACGTAAGTCTCTATAAGAAAATATCGTAAATCGATCAAAATATGCTTTAAACTTTTTTAAAATGGGTAATTCAACACCAAGTTTCTACTGCTCCAAAGAAATTTAAGAAATTAATTCAACATCCAAAGAAATTAATTCATTGAAAGTAATCTATCATAAAGGGATTTATTTAGTGTGTATAAAAGTGTGTACGTTAAATTATTTAAAGACAATGTGATCAGTACTTATCACATTGTCTTCAAATTATTATACATATATGGGACTGATTGCTCCAAAACAGAAAAACAAAATTCGGTTGGGGTTATAACTAGAATAAAACTTTAAAATTATGGTTTTTTTGTAAATATCTAATGATAGACGATAGGTGGATTCTCTATTTAATCATAAAGGAGGGGAAGAAGATGAATTCACTTTCAACAGCTTGTTATATAAATAAAACGATAATCATGTATTTGTAATCAGACTTATATTTTAAATCATAAAAAAACTATAACGTTCGACCCTTTAAAATTAAGGGACTATATTTCGATACCTTTTCAAATCCTTTTTTAAAATAAATTATGAACGACTTAAGTCCGTTTCTTTCAAGATAAATAATATAATTCAGGAAAACTAAAATTTAATAACTGGCAAATTTAAATGATCAGTGCCATTTTATGGTGCGATTATAGTGAACAGATAGAAAGTAAAAGGTTTGTACATATTACACAGTATACAATTTCTATCGTAAAAGTTAAAGATAACATAGTAAAAGAGCCTATTTTGAAATGGCAACACCAAAACCGTTTGCCATTATTGCGGTGGAAAGGTATGTTTGAGGCCCGCAATAGGCCTGCATTTTTATAATTGCGGTGATTTCAGATTTGTGAATATTTGGGTGTAATAGTTTATCCCAATTCCCAATGGCGTCTATGGCACTTAACCCACAATATGATGCAATCGGAAAAGGTTTTGTACAACAATACTATACCCTGTTCGATGACCCGGCACAACGAGCGAATTTAGCCAATATGTACAACGTAAGTTTTCAAAATAGTTCCTAGGGTAACCTTTTCCCTAATTAATATGTTTACGTGACCTCTAATTTAATAAAACAAATATTTTTAGGTTATCCGAGATCCTCCCGCCTAACTATGTCAATTTCTTCTTCAAGACCCACAGTTAAACTTTATTTGTCTCTGTGACATATTTTATTTAAATATGAGATAACCCTTTCTTTTTAAAACTCTTTTGAAAATTTAAAATATTACAAAATATATAAGTATGTATAATATTTACAGTTTCTAATTTGAAGTATTATAATTTTAGGTCGAAACATCTTTTATGACTTTTGAAGGGGTTCAATTACAAGGTGCTGTTAAAATAATGGAAAAGCTAAATGTAAGTTTGTGAAATGCGAGTTATATACGTTTATTACTATCTCTTCATGTCAAATTATAACATTGCCTTTTTTCAGTTGGTACTTTGGTCAAATATAGATATTATTGTTTTTATATATGGTGATGTATATTTTCCAGAGTTTGACATTTCAAAAGATTGGCAGACTAATAACATCAGTTGACTCACAACCTATGTTTGATGGTGGTGTTTTAATTAATGTCCTAGGGAGATTGCAGGTATGTTTTTATTTGTATCACATTTGTCTTAATTATTTAATTGAAAATATATGAAATTTATTGTCTTGCTACACTATCTGAGTATTGAGTGTTAATATTATACTTTTTATTTAATATAGTATATATTTTACCCTGTGTAATCTTAAAAAGTAACTAGAATTAAAAATGACCTCATCTTTGATAACTCTACTGCTTTGTTAATAATAAACAACTTCTAAAATATTTTAATGGTTAATATATCTTAAACCATATAAATCTGTAAGTATTACTTAATTAGTAATATATTTAATGATAAATTATTAAATTTACTAGATATGTATTTTTGTATTGTTATATTACTACAATAGTGTTACCTAGCTAGTTGTGAACTAAATAATATTTAAGAGAAAACTTTTATAAACAATAGAAATATATTTATATAAACAAATATTAATTAGTTATTATATATTATGTAATTAAAATAGTTAAAAAAACATTTAGCTTTAGATATTTAGGCAATATGTATGCAGGTAAAATTGAAGCACATCAAACACCCTACAATGAAAATCAAAGTATTTTTTATTGGTTTGGTATTTTACTATAGTAATACATGTATTTCAATACAAGTTTTGATAGTTTGAAACATTGATAGTTTTCAAGCAGTCATAAAATGAGCTCTTATTGTGTTATTGTTAGTAAATTAATCAAACTCGTTTTGTGACTGCTCAAAAACTATCAATTTCGTACTAGGGGTAATATTTTTATGTAAGACCTCTCAATCTCTGAATCTTTTTTCCCTATTTCAATCAATTTGACTTTCCAAATATATAATTGATGTAATAATTATTGTGAATTAAAGTAAAAATATAAGTGTGCACAATCCATTGTGTTGTAATATAACATAAGTTTTTTTGTTACTATTTATTAGTTTTTATAAATATAATTTATACATTTAAGATCTAGTAACAAAATTAATTCTCAATTCTCAATAGAAAATAATTCTGTGTTCTATCAATATTCATCTTTTTTTTTTAACAGCACAACACTTTTTCCTATCTTTTTAACGCCCTTATAGTAATGCTAGTATTTGACGATTGTTGTTGTCGGCAGTGTGACGACGACCCTCCTCACCCCTACATGCAGAGCTTCGTGCTGAAGCCGCTCGGTGACTCGTTCTTCGTGCAACACGACATATTCCGCCTCGGTATCCACGACGTCGCCTAGCTGCTGCACCGGCTATGACTTATGACTAACTCGCTATCATAAACTGCTTATGTTTCAGTTATCTAGGTATAAGACGCTAGTTTGTCCACCGCCCGCTAAATTCAAAATGTAAATTCAGATATTTGGCAATGTTTCGGCTTCGATGATCGATGTAAGTAAGGCTTTAGTAAGGCGGTCTTTTTCAGTTACATGTATACATTTTATAAATAAATACATTATTTTGTAATTACATTTTTATTCTCTTTAGAATTTATTACATATAATAATATAATCCGAAGGTTCAAAGATGTGCTAATAATAAAATAATTACTATGTGGTTAATAACTATACTTATATTAACCTGACATTTACAATTATGGGTAAAATTTCTAAAATGATGTTTGAATATTTTCACCAGAATAAACAAAACCTTGTTTGGGCTGTTTACGAATGTTTATGAGAAGATAGATGGGTTATATATGTAGTGGGGAGAAAGAGAGGAATAAATTTCTGGCAACCTAAACTATAACAATAAAGTCGAGTCGAGAAATAAAACAATTTGAGTTGCTAAGACAATCATATATTAAGCAATAAATAGTCAAAAAATTAACAAAAGAACCATTTAAAACAGGTACATTTTTACCAATCTCAGAATTTAAGATGCAACTTTAATATCCTTAGATGCTACAAACACCACTACAGATATACATACAGACTCATACCGACATATCCGCTTGTCTAAGTCAATGACTAGGTTACAGAATGACGCCCCTATGTAAGATTGTCTTTCTATACGTGTGTTGTGTCCATTCCTTTACAGCAGTTAGAAGAGGTTACACTTGGGTTAATATAAAATAATCATATTTACTGTTTTGTTAAGTGTTATATTTAAATAAAATGAGTTTTAACGGGTTTGAAATTAGTATATTCTTACTTTAACCCAATGTTTCTAATATATTGCAATGTTTGTGTTCAATATAATATGATGATAAATTTGAGAAAATTATCTGTTTTAAAATAGTAATTACTGCTCAAGAAGCGATTTGGTATGATGGAAATTTATTATAAACGGATAAACTGCTAAAAGGAATACATTAGATCTATCTGAGATGTTGAAGACTAGCAGAGATCAAAACTGACATGGCAAGACCGAGTGGTCTTATAACATAGTGTATATTTGTACAAGCTATTTAGCCTCTGTCCACTAGCACTGTTCCATTAAATAATTCTATTGCATATAATCTCTTTTTTTTATAATCTTCAAAACAGTTAACAAAATTAGAAAATAAAGCATATATTTTATATATTTTTATATACAATCAGAGCTGTATTTAAGTGTACTTGTTTGTGATGAGAACCAGTTTGCGAGTATTTCTATGACTCGTTGCAACATTAGAATATTGAGATCAGAATAATACATTAAATAAAATTCTATCAGTGATGTCACTGCTACTCTGTAAAATTCAAATACTTTATGAAATTTTCTAATAACGTGCAATGACAAGTGCTTGATATTTTTTATTAAAGTTTAAATTTGTTGAAACTGAATTAGAATATATATGTTGAGAAACACAGTATTTTTTTTAATGTAAAGCTATCATCTGTAACACATATTGAAGTGAAGTAATTTAACGGAACAGTTCTAGGGCGTATCGGTTCCCGCCAACGACAATAGCTACTCTAATAACAGTAACATAAGAAACGTTACCCAAAGTTAGCGCTCAGCAAGCGATTATTTGTACGTTCGTCGTGGGCCTGAGTTTAAATCTATCACAAGTAATAAATACAAGACCTAGGTCACAACCTTAACAAAAAAATACAACAAATTAAAAATATAAAACAAAAGAACTATGAGCAAAAATTACTTCCGTTGTTTGGGATCCGCTGCTTAATCAGAACTACGATTTCAAATGCTTTTACTTTCTCTTAAATAAATTAATTACATATTTTTTGGACATCGATCAAAGATTTACAAAGTTTGAGAGAATAATATTATTCCTATTTTAGCTGTTAATTCATAGTAATGTTAAAAAACAATAAGGAAGTACTATCCTTTAATGTTTACGAACTCCCGACTACTGAAATATTAGTAACTCAGGAGTTAATTATAACATGTAAAGTTTCGGACCGTCAGTTTAAAATTTTAGTTCGAAGGGTGCGCGGTGCGTATCTCTACAGATATTTCCTAAAATATTCTCACCAATAACGAAAACATTGAAAAAATAAATTAAATATTTCAAATTTTGTATCATATCAAGCGGCACGGAAGTATATTTTTTGTCAAAATTGGTGTCGGTGAATTTTTTATACTAAAATCGATTATAATCTTGAGCATTAATCAGTAAGTACTCTAACAAATATTTCACGATAAACAAATATGTATAATCGCGCATCGGTTTGCCAAAAACGGTTTAAAAACAAAAAAATACATCGTTATAAAAGAGCACGGGTGCGGAGCGGTCGCGACACCGCCTCCGCGACGCACCGGCGCCACGTGCGGCCGCGAGGACACCAGCTGTGCCGGAGGAAGAATTTCAAAATACTTAATTTAAATCGACACAAAGCGGAACTTCAAATTTATCGACAAAATTGAACACCATCTTCATAAATTTTGTTACATTTCGCGACGTTTGGTGACCGGCGTCTCCTCGGGGCCGAGAAACAAAAAAAACAAATAGGAACTGAAACGGTCTCGGGCGGCAGGGCGGCTAGGTGTTGTTCTTCTTGCGGCGCACGGCGCCCCGCACCACGCCCCGCAGCGAGCGCATGGCCATCGCGCGGTTGAAGTGGTGGCGGTGCGCCTTGTGCTCGTCGTCCGCGCCGCCCTCCACCGACGACAGGATCACCAGCAGCACGCCCATCACCTGCAGCACACGCCTTACAGACCCCGCGATGGGATTGCTGGGCTGCGGGGACCGGGTCTCACCAGGCACACGATGATGAGCAGCGTGTACACGTGCACGGTGGCCTCGGGGATGTTCTCGATGTCCCGCAACGCGGTCAGCGCGGGCTCGAAGTCGGGCCGCAGCTCCAGCGCATGCTTGAGGTGCACGGCCGCCTCCTGGCGAAGGAAAGAATTACCATCGCATACATCCGCACGTCTTAACATAGGCTCCTACCGCCGCATGTATATCTAAACTCGCCTGGTAGTGTCCGTACGCTTTGAATATCTCTCCCAGAGTGAAGTATTGCTGCCAGGCGCTGCGGTCCGGGGGCTGCACCTCGAGCGAGCGCCGCGTTAGGTAGATGGCGTCGTCCAGGTACTGCAGCGTGAATAGCACCCGGGCCAGGTTCAGCAGCACCTGCAGGCGACGAGGATGTCACGTCTGCGGACACGTGTACGCCATACGCGAGTACGAAAGCGACACGACCAAACCCGACGTGTTCTTTAATATTAATTTACATCATGATTTTATTACATCCCCATTGAAGAAAGCAATATATGATAGTCACCTCTCCGGCGGATCGCGATGACGATGATACGTCGGACGCGACGTGGACTCGTGGTATGTGAATACTTACTTCGGCATTGTAAGGTGACACGGCGAGTGCCCGTCGGAAGCACTCGATGGACTGTCTCGTGTCGCCTTTGATTCTCCAGAAGTTACCGATTTGGTTATAGAGCTGTACCGACTTTGGTTTTTCTCTTTTGGCCTTTTTCAGCCGTTTCTCTAATGCATTTATATCTAGTTCTGTGACACCATTTTTATAGGATTTCTTTTTAGTAAATATTAGGGCGACCTAAGGAAACACGAGAGATGTACTTAGTAATTAGAACTGATACAAAATTTGGGAAAAAGTAAAAAGAATTCTCTGATGACGATTAATAATTAAGTTAAGAGCGTTTAACGCCTTTGGTGCGCCTCAATTTTAGGTATTTCAATACTAAATTCACTTGCACAGATGTGCAAAATTATGTGCGCATCGCGGTCTGTTTTACTATAGCAAGACAGATGCACTTTGATACTTTTGAGATTTGACTCATCTATACATATGTAATATCGTACTAATAATATAATAAATAAGCACGTTTTTACTGTTTTTTTTTGTTCCTCACATAATAAAATATACTTTGCAATGCTAACATTGGAGTCCATACCAAGCTTAAAATTGATTTTTTTTACACATTGCCTAAATATGAAATACTAGTTTATATCATAAAATATTATGTATAATGAATATATATATATATATATATATATAACTATATATTTTTTTAAGACTGTTTAGCTCTGATTTGGGTAACACTAAGGTTGGTTTTATGACCTGAAATATGACTTAATATTTATTATAATAGTACATTTTATAAATAGTTAGTAAAAGTGAAAATAGTGACTATTGAAATATAAATTATCAAATATTATTTTATCCTATTTTCAAAGTATAAAAACTTTAAGGTTGGACACTACTCCATTATTCCTATACGCTAGATGGAGGCCACGCCATGCAGGAGTGCATATCTACCCTTTGCAAGGCATTATGTTAAATGACTTGCATACAATTTTTTGTAACAATTTTAAGTACATCAATATAGAATATTCTTTAAAAATTACCTTACTACTACAACTACTTATTTTGACTTGTTCTTCTACACATACAAACAAATTTTACATCATTTTATTCAATAAGATACTGTAAAAAAAAACGAAAATATAAAAACTGTTTTTTTCAAATGATCTTTTTTTATTTAGATTTTCGTATCTTTAAGGAAGAGCCAAACTAAATGAAATCATTTTGTATTTATTTTTTTAAGGATTTTGTCAATTTAATATTAAAAACATTTGGCTATTACTAATAAATTAAAGACATCTAAAACAGAGTCTAGAGTATAAATAAGGTATCATCAAATAATTCATGTTTTTCTCTAAATATAGTATATAGTCAATAATATTTCCTATAATAACTGATAGATAGATGTGTTGGTAATATGTGGTTGAAGAAAGGGTGTATTTAAAAAAGTAAAGTTTTCAACTAAAGACACATTAAACACAATATATACTCTTAATAATATTGATTATTAATGTATGAATTTTTCGGTAATAATTTTAATATAGTTATTGAATGTAACCCTAATTTTGTATATACTGGAAAACATTAAAAAACATTTACATACTTATTTTATATTTTTAAATGTGGAACTATAATATAAGATTTCAAAATATAATTTTAAAGCTTATATCATAAATATACCTGAGGTTCGGGAACATTTGGGTGTCTATGTCGGCGAGCAACCCCAACTAGGTTATCATAGTAAGTAAAGTTAACTGCCTTGCCGCAGTCCAAATACTCATCTTCTATATCTGGGATATTTGGTTCTGTTGATGTCCCTTCACTATTTTCACCACTTGCCCTGAATTATTAAGGTTGCATAATCAAATCCCTGCCCTTGTTGGTATATTTTTCATTCTCTATTTATTTAAAATGTAGATCGGCTTAACATGGCTGTACAATTTAATAAATATTTTAATATGAATTTTGCTTTAATAATAATAACAATATTTAAAAAGTTAGGCTTTAACAATGGTAATGGTCTCAGTTGAGATCCATTATTTTTATTAAAAAAAATAGTAATGTTAAAGTAAAAATAGGCATCTAATAATTATTATTACCTTTGTTGTTCATATAGTTGGCAATCAGTACAGAACATATCAAACCCATGTTTGGTCCAAGTATTACCATAATATACAGTAGATGTTATTATATTGAATACTGAGTCTTCTTCATTTATTTTTTGCTTATCTGAGTCTTCCTGAAATTGTAATTTGATAAAAAATGAGTATTCATACAAAAACAGTTGAATAGATATAGAACTAATAATAATTTATTTTTAAAGATTTTCCATTAGAAAGTGAAAGAATATATTTCCATTAAAAAGTAGATTTATCTTATATCAACATAACTTAATACCCTAAAACAACTTAGTCAAGTCAAGGATAACAACTATATTGAATAGAAAAGTAGCTAGATAGATGACAATATGGGATACAATATTGAAAACACAACTGATTATATAAAACGTATAACACTAAAGACTTACCTGTGATAATGTATTACCATCAAGAATTTGACCTTCTTCAACATCCAATTTCCAAATATTTGAAGTGCGAGAATTAATAGCGATAATTTGAAATGAAAATACGTACAGAAACAAACAAGTCAAGTATGGCGAGTCCCACATTATGACTGGTAAGTTGGAAAGAAAACATGTAAGGGGCTTGTAAGTTCTTATTTAAGTCAAACTTTCAAGTTAAACGATTTATTTAGCACACAATAATCACACAACTGCAAATTGTAATTACGATCTTTCCTTGCCTTCCTTCTTTATTTTGACAATTCACAGAATACAATTCGCCATAGAATCAACAAAATTAGAGTTGCTTGCTGTCAACAAAGTTTTCCGATTTTTTTAATTATATAAAAACACATATCTTTTCATTTATAGCAAACATAATTCGATGTAATCGATAGTATAGTTAAGTAATAAAAACGAAACTAAATCTTATAATTACTTTATATTAATAATATTATTAATCATACATTTTGACCATTTAGTTTTTAGATAATCCTATAAACGAAAAGCTATCGTGGCCGCATTGGAGACAGATAACAGAATGATTGTAGAAAATAGAAGGGGTTACCTTTAATATGAAAAGTGTTCCCGATATTTATGGTGCATTCTCTACGTGTATAAATGTCATATATATATCTAATATATTTTCTGACAGAAGCATTTTTCATAACAATGCCAAGGGAAAAAGTTATGTGAATTATAAACAAAGTGGTAGAGATAATGTAATTGTTTACTGCTATATTTTAAATTTAGTTACTCTATACCAATTATAAATTGATTTTATTAGCTCTAGATCATGAAGAAGGAGCGGACAGGCGACAATTGTCGCCCATTTAAATTATAAGTATCTTAAAATTGTTATAAAATAATGATAACCTCAGTAAGGTTAAATAATAAGTCGTATTCCCTATTTACAGCCCATCAAATCTTAAGCTTAACTGGAATTAGTTTTGAAAGAAGAAGTGTAATAGTAAGTGAAAAATTGTTGTTAAGAAACCTTTCTTTTCTGATTAACATATATGATTTGCTACACTTCAAAAATTTAAGTCAAAGATATATAAAATTTGATTGTATCTCCTTATGATTTTAAAAAAATGTTTTGCAGGGTTTTGTTGAATTAACAATAGTACCTTTGAAAGACAATTTGAGGTATATTCGTCTGAATGCTAAACAGTGTCGTATATATCGTGTGTGCCTCAATGATCAGTATGAAGCAAACTTTCAGTATTTTGACCCTTTTCTGGATATATGTCAGAGTGACCCTAATACGTAAGTATAAACAATCATTTTTCTATTCCACTTTATTTGCAAAACCTTGCATTATATCTTAAGTGTTAATATGTATAATATTATTCAAGGTGTTAATTGCCGTTTATACCAAATTTTTATATTTTATAGGAGATCTCTTGAAGTATTTTCCCAATATCACTTATCAGCCGCACAGAAGACAGACCCGGACCACAATTCTGGGGAGCTTCATATACAGGTGCCAGATGATGCAGCCCATTTAGTGGGAGAGGGTAGGGGTTTGAGGATTGGCATAGAGTTCTCCTTGGAGTCTCCTCAGGGTGGCATGCATTTTGTAGTTCCAGAAGGAGAAGGAACTATGGTTGAGGTAAAGATAAATCCAGCATTTTTCTTTAAATACAACTTAAAAAATATATATATTTTAGTGTGGAACATGTTGAAAAATCATAACTCTTACACTATAGGAAATAAATATATATATTTTATTCACATAGGTATATCCTTTAACACTTGATTCCTTTCAGAAATCAGCCCACATGTTTACATTTGGTCATTCAGCGCGTCTTTGGTTTCCATGTGTAGATAGTTTTGCAGAGCCATGTACTTGGAAACTTGAGTTTACTGTGGATGAAACATTAACTGCTGTATCATGTGGAGAGCTATTGGATGTAGTGTACACACCTGACCACAGACGGAAAACATTCCACTATGTTGTAAATACTCCTGCTTGTGCTCCAAATATTGCTTTAGCCATTGGGTAATGACAAACTAGATTATACTACAATTTTCATGTTCTCACACACATTTAAATAAAAACTATTTCTAATAGATTTAACTTGATTGTATTGGATCAAATTTTTTTGATAGTATTTGTTTGTAACAATAGAAATTAAAGTAAATGCAGAACAATTTCAAAAAATAATATTTCTTTTTCCTTACTTCACCTGTTTATTTGAGACTGTTGATTTACTGGCAGTGCACCTGTAACTCCTGAGTTGCAGATACCCATGTGCAACGGCAGTCACTTAGGTGACCTGTTTGCTTGCTTGCCTCTCCCTTACATAAAAAAAAATAGAAAAGTCCCTGAACATGTTTTCATTATGATGCTTACCATGTCCTGAAGCATTCAGACCAAGTAGCTATAACTGGTGACTTCAATTTGTGTTTCATAATTTGGATGCCAAAAATTAACAACTAAATATAATTTTCAGGCCATTTGAAACTTACGTAGACCCTCATATGAATGAAGTTACTCACTACTGCCTGCCGCACCTTTTGCAAATTCTCAAGAACACTGTACGATACCTACATGAAGCTTTTGAATTTTATGAAGAAACACTATCTACGAGATACCCATATCCATGCTATAAACAAGTGTTTGTAGATGAAGTGAGTTTACATTTCTTATTGTTACACTTTATATTTTCAACTATTGATCTCCATTATTATTGCTCACATCAATTAACTAACTACAGTTTCTCAGACTCTGAATGATATCGAATTAAATAAAGTGAGATTTCCCTTATACTACATACTGTATGTTCTAATGTTTGTTCATCTCCAGACAGAAGACGACGCCACCGCCTACACGACCATGTCTATTCTCAGCACGCATCTACTCCATTCCATCGCGATCATAGATCAAATATACATAAGTCGTAAAGCCATGGCCCAGGCTGTGGCGGAACAGTTCTTCGGCTGCTTCATCACAATGCAGAACTGGTCCGATCTGTGGCTGGCCAAGGGGATACCGGACTACTTGTGCGGTCTATATTCCAAGAAATGCTTCGGAAATAACGAATATAGGTACTGGATACAGCAGGAACTGCAAGAGGTAGGAAAATCACGTCAATCGTTATTAATTCAATATTGATACTATAATATCTTATTGTAAAATCATCATAAACAAAATCTCATAAGTTAATTTAAACCGTGGGCCGGTCGTAGGTAGTGAGCTACGAGGAGCACTACGGCGGCATCGTGCTGGACCCCGGGCGCCCCGACCACCGCGACGGACACTACTTCCCCGTCAGGAACGTGCACACCATGTCGCCGCGGTACATACAGGTGGGCCGCGCTGCTGCTGCTACGGCGACGGACACTACTTCCCCGTCAGGAACGTGCACACCATGTCGCCGCGGTACATACAGGTGGGCCGCGCTGCTGCTGCTACAGCGACGGACACTACTTCCCCGTCAGGAACGTGCACACCATGTCGCCGCGGTACATACAGGTGGGCCGCGCTGCTGCTGCTACAGCGACGGACACTACTTCCCCGTCAGGAACGTGCACACCATGTCGCCGCGGTACATACAGGTGGGCCGCGCTGCTGCTGCTACAGCGACGGACACTACTTCCCCGTCAGGAACGTGCACACCATGTCGCCGCGGTACATACAGGTGGGCCGCGCTGCTGCTGCTACAGCGACGGACACTACTTCCCCGTCAGGAACGTGCACACCATGTCGCCGCGGTACATACAGGTGGGCCGCGCTGCTGCTGCTACAGCGACGGACACTACTTCCCCGTCAGGAACGTGCACACCATGTCGCCGCGGTACATACAGGTGGGCCGCGCTGCTGCTGCTACAGCGACGGACACTACTTCCCCGTCAGGAACGTGCACACCATGTCGCCGCGGTACATACAGGTGGGCCGCGCTGCTGCTGCTACAGCGACGGACACTACTTCCCCGTCAGGAACGTGCACACCATGTCGCCGCGGTACATACAGGTGGGCCGCGCTGCTGCTGCTACAGCGACGGACACTACTTCCCCGTCAGGAACGTGCACACCATGTCGCCGCGGTACATACAGGTGGGCCGCGCTGCTGCTGCTACAGCGACGGACACTACTTCCCCGTCAGGAACGTGCACACCATGTCGCCGCGGTACATACAGGTGGGCCGCGCTGCTGCTGCTACGGCGACGGACACTACTTCCCCGTCAGGAACGTGCACACCATGTCGCCGCGGTACATACAGGTGGGCCGCGCTGCTGCTGCTACAGCGACGGACACTACTTCCCCGTCAGGAACGTGCACACCATGTCGCCGCGGTACATACAGGTGGGCCGCGCTGCTGCTGCTACAGCGACGGACACTACTTCCCCGTCAGGAACGTGCACACCATGTCGCCGCGGTACATACAGGTGGGCCGCGCTGCTGCTGCTACAGCGACGGACACTACTTCCCCGTCAGGAACGTGCACACCATGTCGCCGCGGTACATACAGGTGGGCCGCGCTGCTGCTGCTACAGCGACGGACACTACTTCCCCGTCAGGAACGTGCACACCATGTCGCCGCGGTACATACAGGTGGGCCGCGCTGCTGCTGCTACAGCGACGGACACTACTTCCCCGTCAGGAACGTGCACACCATGTCGCCGCGGTACATACAGGTGGGCCGCGCTGCTGCTGCTACAGCGACGGACACTACTTCCCCGTCAGGAACGTGCACACCATGTCGCCGCGGTACATACAGGTGGGCCGCGCTGCTGCTGCTACAGCGACGGACACTACTTCCCCGTCAGGAACGTGCACACCATGTCGCCGCGGTACATACAGGTGGGCCGCGCTGCTGCTGCTACAGCGACGGACACTACTTCCCCGTCAGGAACGTGCACACCATGTCGCCGCGGTACATACAGGTGGGCCGCGCTGCTGCTGCTACAGCGACGGACACTACTTCCCCGTCAGGAACGTGCACACCATGTCGCCGCGGTACATACAGGTGGGCCGCGCTGCTGCTGCTACAGCGACGGACACTACTTCCCCGTCAGGAACGTGCACACCATGTCGCCGCGGTACATACAGGTGGGCCGCGCTGCTGCTGCTACAGCGACGGACACTACTTCCCCGTCAGGAACGTGCACACCATGTCGCCGCGGTACATACAGGTGGGCCGCGCTGCTGCTGCTACAGCGA
Source organism: Dircenna loreta (assembly GCA_963555665.1). Lineage (NCBI taxonomy): Eukaryota > Metazoa > Arthropoda > Insecta > Lepidoptera > Nymphalidae > Dircenna > Dircenna loreta. The sequence goes on from OY743098.1 coordinate 15,372,019, forward strand.
CGGACACTACTTCCCCGTCAGGAACGTGCACACCATGTCGCCGCGGTACATACAGGTGGGCCGCGCTGCTGCTGCTACAGCGACGGACACTACTTCCCCGTCAGGAACGTGCACACCATGTCGCCGCGGTACATACAGGTGGGCCGCGCTGCTGCTGCTACAGCGACGGACACTACTTCCCCGTCAGGAACGTGCACACCATGTCGCCGCGGTACATACAGGTGGGCCGCGCTGCTGCTGCTACAGCGACGGACACTACTTCCCCGTCAGGAACGTGCACACCATGTCGCCGCGGTACATACAGGTGGGCCGCGCTGCTGCTGCTACAGCGACGGACACTACTTCCCCGTCAGGAACGTGCACACCATGTCGCCGCGGTACATACAGGTGGGCCGCGCTGCTGCTGCTACAGCGACGGACACTACTTCCCCGTCAGGAACGTGCACACCATGTCGCCGCGGTACATACAGGTGGGCCGCGCTGCTGCTGCTACAGCGACGGACACTACTTCCCCGTCAGGAACGTGCACACCATGTCGCCGCGGTACATACAGGTGGGCCGCGCTGCTGCTGCTACAGCGACGGACACTACTTCCCCGTCAGGAACGTGCACACCATGTCGCCGCGGTACATACAGGTGGGCCGCGCTGCTGCTGCTACAGCGACGGACACTACTTCCCCGTCAGGAACGTGCACACCATGTCGCCGCGGTACATACAGGTGGGGCCGCGCTGCTGCTGCTACAGCGACGGACACTACTTCCCCGTCAGGAACGTGCACACCATGTCGCCGCGGTACATACAGGTGGGCCGCGCTGCTGCTGCTACAGCGACGGACACTACTTCCCCGTCAGGAACGTGCACACCATGTCGCCGCGGTACATACAGGTGGGCCGCGCTGCTGCTGCTACAGCGACGGACACTACTTCCCCGTCAGGAACGTGCACACCATGTCGCCGCGGTACATACAGGTGGGCCGCGCTGCTGCTGCTACAGCGACGGACACTACTTCCCCGTCAGGAACGTGCACACCATGTCGCCGCGGTACATACAGGTGGGCCGCGCTGCTGCTGCTACAGCGACGGACACTACTTCCCCGTCAGGAACGTGCACACCATGTCGCCGCGGTACATACAGGTGGGCCGCGCTGCTGCTGCTACAGCGACGGACACTACTTCCCCGTCAGGAACGTGCACACCATGTCGCCGCGGTACATACAGGTGGGCCGCGCTGCTGCTGCTACAGCGACGGACACTACTTCCCCGTCAGGAACGTGCACACCATGTCGCCGCGGTACATACAGGTGGGCCGCGCTGCTGCTGCTACAGCGACGGACACTACTTCCCGTCAGGAACGTGCACACCATGTCGCCGCGGTACATACAGGTGGGCCGCGCTGCTGCTGCTACAGCGACGGACACTACTTCCCCGTCAGGAACGTGCACACCATGTCGCCGCGGTACATACAGGTGGGCCGCGCTGCTGCTGCTACAGCGACGGACACTACTTCCCCGTCAGGAACGTGCACACCATGTCGCCGCGGTACATACAGGTGGGCCGCGCTGCTGCTGCTACAGCGACGGACACTACTTCCCCGTCAGGAACGTGCACACCATGTCGCCGCGGTACATACAGGTGGGCCGCGCTGCTGCTGCTACAGCGACGGACACTACTTCCCCGTCAGGAACGTGCACACCATGTCGCCGCGGTACATACAGGTGGGCCGCGCTGCTGCTGCTACAGCGACGGACACTACTTCCCCGTCAGGAACGTGCACACCATGTCGCCGCGGTACATACAGGTGGGCCGCGCTGCTGCTGCTACAGCGACGGACACTACTTCCCCGTCAGGAACGTGCACACCATGTCGCCGCGGTACATACAGGTGGGCCGCGCTGCTGCTGCTACAGCGACGGACACTACTTCCCCGTCAGGAACGTGCACACCATGTCGCCGCGGTACATACAGGTGGGCCGCGCTGCTGCTGCTACAGCGACGGACACTACTTCCCCGTCAGGAACGTGCACACCATGTCGCCGCGGTACATACAGGTGGGCCGCGCTGCTGCTGCTACAGCGACGGACACTACTTCCCCGTCAGGAACGTGCACACCATGTCGCCGCGGTACATACAGGTGGGCCGCGCTGCTGCTGCTACAGCGACGGACACTACTTCCCCGTCAGGAATGTGCACACCATGTCGCCGCGGTACATACAGGTGGGCCGCGCTGCTGCTGCTACAGCGACGGACACTACTTCCCCGTCAGGAACGTGCACACCATGTCGCCGCGGTACATACAGGTGGGCCGCGCTGCTGCTGCTACAGCGACGGACACTACTTCCCCGTCAGGAACGTGCACACCATGTCGCCGCGGTACATACAGGTGGGCCGCGCTGCTGCTGCTACAGCGACGGACACTACTTCCCCGTCAGGAACGTGCACACCATGTCGCCGCGGTACATACAGGTGGGCCGCGCTGCTGCTGCTACAGCGACGGACACTACTTCCCCGTCAGGAACGTGCACACCATGTCGCCGCGGTACATACAGGTGGGCCGCGCTGCTGCTGCTACAGCGACGGACACTACTTCCCCGTCAGGAACGTGCACACCATGTCGCCGCGGTACATACAGGTGGGCCGCGCTGCTGCTGCTACAGCGACGGACACTACTTCCCCGTCAGGAACGTGCACACCATGTCGCCGCGGTACATACAGGTGGGCCGCGCTGCTGCTGCTACAGCGACGGACACTACTTCCCCGTCAGGAACGTGCACACCATGTCGCCGCGGTACATACAGGTGGGCCGCGCTGCTGCTGCTACAGCGACGGACACTACTTCCCCGTCAGGAACGTGCACACCATGTCGCCGCGGTACATACAGGTGGGCCGCGCTGCTGCTGCTACAGCGACGGACACTACTTCCCCGTCAGGAACGTGCACACCATGTCGCCGCGGTACATACAGGTGGGCCGCGCTGCTGCTGCTACAGCGACGGACACTACTTCCCCGTCAGGAACGTGCACACCATGTCGCCGCGGTACATACAGGTGGGCCGCGCTGCTGCTGCTACAGCGACGGACACTACTTCCCCGTCAGGAACGTGCACACCATGTCGCCGCGGTACATACAGGTGGGCCGCGCTGCTGCTGCTACAGCGACGGACACTACTTCCCCGTCAGGAACGTGCACACCATGTCGCCGCGGTACATACAGGTGGGCCGCGCTGCTGCTGCTACAGCGACGGACACTACTTCCCCGTCAGGAACGTGCACACCATGTCGCCGCGGTACATACAGGTGGGCCGCGCTGCTGCTGCTACAGCGACGGACACTACTTCCCCGTCAGGAACGTGCACACCATGTCGCCGCGGTACATACAGGTGGGCCGCGCTGCTGCTGCTACAGCGACGGACACTACTTCCCCGTCAGGAACGTGCACACCATGTCGCCGCGGTACATACAGGTGGGCCGCGCTGCTGCTGCTACAGCGACGGACACTACTTCCCCGTCAGGAAGAGCTGGTCGGATTGTCGAGGACCTCTTGCTCTGCGTATACTCAATATATATTTAGCAATTTATCTCTATTTTTGTTCACTATAAAACCCAGCTCAAAAGAGACCAAGCTACAATACGACCAGTATTGTAAAGTTCCGTATATAGAAATATGTCAAAGAATTGAAAGTGTCTTGTGTTAAAAAAGCAGTAAATGATGTCTGGAGTCGAACAGAACTTCTTCTAAGCAGAGCAGGAATATTCATCCCGGTTTTTAATCATATGTATACATATATTTTTAACGACCAGGTGCTCATTAATTCGAAGGCATCTTTACAGTCAGCCGGTCAACGACTTCACAATCCTCAGCGACATATTTTTTAAATCCTGATAGTATCCATTTCATCAGGTGATGCGGAAGAAGTCTCACCTAGTCCTGCGGATGTTGGAACAACGTATTGGACAAGAGCTTCTATTACAAGTGTTCAACAAACAGCTGTCGTTGGCAACGAACGCTGCCAACACGAAGATAGGTAGCGGCCTGTGGGGACATCTTCTCCTGTCGACGAATTTGTTTGTGAAGGCAATATTCACTGTGACCGGGAAGGACATGGCGGTGTTCGTGGACCAGTGGGTGCGGACGGGGGGACATGCCAAGTTTCAATTGACTTCTGTTTTCAATAGAAAAAGGTTAATATCATATTTTATCAGAATGTAAGTTATTAACAAGAGTTGTATATTAGATTTTACTTGAGTTTCTTGAGTTTGTTTTCAACAGAAATACGGTCGAACTAGAGATTCGTCAAGACTGCGTCCACGAGCGTGGAATAAGGAAGTACGTGGGGCCTCTGTTAGTTCAGCTACAGGAACTGGACGGCACCTTCAAACACACGCTGCAAATTGAAAACACTGTGGTGAAAGCGGATATCACATGCCATAGTAAAAGTAGACGAAATAAAAAAAAGAAAATTCCACTATGCACTGGAGAGGAAGTGGACATGGACTTATCTGCCATGGAGTAAGTAAAATAACATGACCGATTAAATTAAATCACGGTTTAATATATAACTATGTAAAGTGTTTTTATGAACTTTAATGCCCCCATCTAAAGTATATTTCAGTCAAAGAGCTCATAAAATTAAAAGGCCGATCCCTTAGGAGAGTGCATACATTTAAATACTCAAACCATATTGTTACGGAAAATCTAAAGGACACACGATATAGAACGCGAACGTAACAAGAAATATACCGATTAACTGTTTATAATGAATATAAATTATAATATTAAAATTCAATTTGATAATATTTAAAAAATAAAATATTATGTTCTTTAGTCCATTCGTGGACTATAATATGGCCGGGAGGTCATCGAAGCCAAACCGTCGATACCACTTCGATCGGAACTCAAAGCTCGGAGAGCTTTCCGACGAGATGCTTATTTTTTAAACATTCAAATAATAGTATATTACGAAGCGGCGACTGGACGCGGTCTCACCGTAGTTGATATTTCCAGTGACTCCCCGGTGCTGTGGATACGGCTGGACCCGGAGATGTCCCTGCTCCGGAGCACGGTCATCTCGCAGCCCGACTACCAGTGGCAGTACCAGCTGCGCCACGAGCGCGACGTCACGGCGCAGAGCGAGGCCATCGACGCGCTGCACCACTACCCCGAGCCCGCCACCAGGAAGGCGCTCACCGACACCATCGAGTCCGAGCAGGCGCACTACAAGATCCGCTGCCGCGCCGCTCACTGCCTCACCAAGGTGGCTGGGGGCGCTCCGGGGTGCTCTGGGGGGCGCTCTGGGGGGCGCCGTGGTCTCACTCGGTCCGTTATGTGCAGGTCGCCAACGCCATGATCAGCTCCTGGGCCGGCCCGCCCGCCATGCTGACGATATTCAGGAAGATGTTCGGGTCGTTCGCCGCGCCGCACATTATCAAACAGAACAACTTTGACAACTTGCAACATTATTTCTTGCAAAAAACGATACCCGTGGCTATGGCCGGTGAGACCTCGCGCCCGTCGTCGACGTACATTATTGTATTCGATTGTTAAATCGGTTATTTTTTAATATTTGATGATTTTACAGGTCTGAGAAACATCCACGGTATATGTCCGCCGGAAGTTGTGAGATTTCTGTTAGATCTTTTTAAATACAACGACAACTCGAAGAATCACTTCTCCGATAATTACTACAAAGCCGCGCTCGTGGACGCGCTGGCCGCCACCGTCACGCCGGTCATAGCCGTGCTGCAGCCGGTCAGTGCGCCCGCTCTCGCTATATCTATCTATTCATTCATATATGTAATGCAGAAGAGTTTGTTTGTTTGTTTGAACGCGCTAATCTCAGGAACTACTGGACTCATTTGAAAAATTCTTTCAGTATAAAATAGTCTATGTATCGAGGAATGCTATGGGCTATGACATCGTGTTAAGATATATACGGGAGGAGCGGCAATAAAATATGTTGCAAAAACGGCAAAATTTAGAGCTTTCCTTACGTGCGCTGAGTACACGGTGAAAGTTACGCAAAAATCAACAAAAACAAAATTGTTCTCCTCTAAAAGTTCTAAAAGAAAGTCCGCGACACTATATGTCTGGTTTTTAAGATTAACTCACTATAACACTTTTTATGGTTACTAAGCTTATGTATTTAGCTTATGTTCTAAGCTTATGTGCTATGCTTACGTTTTATGCGTATGTACTAAGCTTATTTGCTAAGGTACTTAGCTTATAAACTAAGCTTATCATATATATTAGCTTATAGCTCATAAGATTATGTACTTTGCTTATGTACTAAGCTTTCGGAACATCAGATGGAAATATTTTTGTCATAATGTATTCAGTCCGGTTTCCACAAAAATACTGGACAGGCGCAAGCGCTGTTTTTATCAATGTCTCCTTGCCATAAAGTAACTAATATATCGGGTATAGAGTTTAACCCCAGCACCATATTATTTTAGTCATGAGATTTGTGGGAGTTGACGAAGTCGCTGGCATCAGCTAGTTGATAATATATTTGTGATAATAATTGTAAATATCGGGGTTTAAGGAACAATACACAATCGCCAATTTTGATAAAATCATTTACGCAGGGCGCTCCGATAACGGCAGAGTCACTATCGGCGGACACGCGTCTCGTCCTCGAAGAAATTACTCGCGTACTGAACCTGGAGAAGGTCCTCCCGTGCTACAAGAACACCGTGACGGTGAGCTGCCTCCGCGCCGTGCGGCGGCTGCAGCAGTGCGGCCACCTGCCCAGCACGCCCACCGTGTTCAGGGCCTACGCGCAGTACGGACAGTACATAGGTCGGCACACTCGCGCTGCGGAGACTTGTCTCGAAACAGATAAACGTCACTAAATGTATTCGAACCTAACCGGATATGAGTCCCCAGACGTGCGGCTGGCCGCGTTCGAGTGTCTGGTGGACTTCGTGCGCGTGGACGGGCGGCCCGAGGACCTGTCGTCGCTGCTGTCGGCGGGCGAGGCCGACCCCGACCCCGGCGTGCGCCACGGCCTGGCGCGCCTGCTGGTCTCCATGCCGCCCTTCGAGCGCGCGCAGCGACACCGCCTCGACACCGACGCGCTCGTGCACAGGTACGCCCGACCACACCTACTTTATTCTTCAAACATGTTAAAGAGCCTACTGCATTCTACATTCCGATATCCTTCGGCATGCGAAGGAAAAAAATGGTAATAAATTGGTATCTCATGATTTGTAGTCATTTTAATTACGGTTTAATTTGTATATAATAAAGCAATACGCTATTTTGTGTATAATACACTTATCACTAAACTAATAAATCGTTCGTCCTAGATTATGGAACAACATAAACAGCCAACTATCAAATGACGCGAGACTGAGATGTGATCTTGTGGACTTATATTACACACTGTACGGTGTGAAGAGGCCGGTGTGCGTCCCGCTGCCCGAGATACAGGCCATGATGAAACAGATGCACCACAAAGAGAGGGAGAGACTCGACAGAGAGAGGGAGAGGACGGAGAGGGAAAGGGAGAAAGAGAGGTTGCGGGAAATGGATCTGAAACAAATTATAAAACAAGAAATTGAGGATGTATGTACTGTCATTTTCTTTATAATATAAATAACTATCTTACACTTATTTTTTTGAAAGCCGAGATGGCTTAACAAATATACACGGTAATATGTAATAAACTAAATAGCACTGATAGTACTTACTGTACGACAGAAACTAGTTCAATAACTCTACATTGTGATATGTAACTAACTGGCAGTTATGTTCTCAATATATTTAGGATAAACTGATTTATTAATACTTGTTTATTTCATATTATAAATGAAGAAACATTAAATAAAATAAACGCTACGTAAAATCAGTCGATGACACGATAGCTCAGTCTTCAGAGCGACGGTATGATATCATGATGGTAGTAGGTTAAAAGCACTCAAAAATATTTTAAACGTGTTTTTTAAGTGTGCATGATGATACCCAGGTTCCTATAAAAGACGAGCTGGACATGGCTCTCGGCGAGCCCGTGGCCGTGGCCGAGCTGCCGGTGCCGGTCTCGGCCATCAAGGAGGAGGATGACAAAGTAGACGTCACGACAATACACGACTTGCCCCTTAGGGTGTATAGTGTAAGTGTGTTTTGTTTATGCCCGTAGTTTATAACCTGATTTGATTTTTTTTTTGAACATTAAAAAAAAAAGAATTCATGAATTTTATTATCAATGTATGGCATTGAATCTGATACCACTCAGTTTTTAATATCTCTTAGATTAGGTAATGATAACGGCCTTATAAAAGTGCATATATACATAATATATGTAATTCTATATACTTAAATAAATTGTTGATCTAATAGCAAGAAGACTCCAAACGTGAGTTTTCATCGGACAACGCTGTGGCTCTCCCCGGCATCCCCGGCTCATGCGGGCCCGTGGGCTTCGAGCCAGGGATGTTCAAACACGAGAGGGACGACGGAGCCCCCAAGGTGCATTTCATCATCTTCATCATCACTACCGTCAAAACGCTTCCCATCTTCATCATCACTACCGTCAAAACGCTTCCCATCTTCATCATCAACACCGTCTTGCTCGTTATTATTAACCACCACCACACCCGTCGTATACACCTGTGTACCTCATTACGTTCTTCACTGGTAAACTATATCTGTATCCACTTTCTCCTTTTCTGTTCCATCTGATGTGAGAGTCAACACCCGTCCCTTGTCCCTTGTCGGACACAACTAATGTCTCAAGTCAACTTCGTAAAATCATTTGTTTACCGAGTCGGGATTCGAGCCCCTCGATGGCGACCGGGCATCGTTAGCCACGAGCTCTAAGACGGTATTAATAATACAACTATATTCCCATTACTCGTACATTCCACTTCCCACCAGGAGGAAGGTGGTCCAGCGTCAACTTAGTCGACGTGTAAGAAAAAAACCATGGCGTTTTGTTTTGTTATTGCAATACTATTTAATTATCTGTGACACCTAGCTATCGTCTCACAGCTACTATCTCAATAAAAGAGGAAATTCGTTTTATATTCTAGTAGTCTGGAGCTGTGTTTTTAAAGCACTTTTTATTTAAACAGGCAAAGAAGAAGAAAAAGGATAAAAAGAAGCACAAACACAAACACAAGCACAAGCACGGCAAGGACAAGTCTAAGGACAAACTGCCTCGGCCGCCCTCCCCCTCCCCCTCCCCCTCCGCCGACGCGCTGCGGTTCAAGGACGAGACCCGCGAGACGCTCAGCTCCTTCAGCTCCAGCCAGAGCCCCTCTGAAGATATATCGTCTATGCCTTCTAATATCACTTTTTAATAAAAACACTCTGCTATTTCTTTCGTACTTGTATTTCTTTTTTTATACTACTTGTCAGGGACAACCGGGACAAAGGGAGCGCCCCTACGTATTAGCAAAGAAGAGGGAAACGAACGCCAGGGATATCACTCATGAAATATATAATGGATTATGGACGAAACACGAATGTTTGGAATAGAGTTGGAAATAGTACTGACTAATAAGGGATTGTAAATGAAGAGTGTGAATGAGGTTAGGAACTACGTGCAAAGTATGAAGAATGGAAGGGCTGGTGAGCTTGATAGAATACCTGTTGAGGTCTAAAACCTTTTACACCTAGATGGCTGGATGTGGCTGACTTTATTCCTCAATAAGATATTGCAAGAAAAGGCGATCCCTGATAAGCGGTGTCACAGTTGCCGGTCATCTTTACACATCAGAATACAACATGCTGAGGAATGAATATCTCAAATAGATCTAGAATATATATTTGAGAAAGTGAGTATGAGGTTGTGGTGAGCATTGAAAGAGTAAGGAATTTCGATTGATAATGTATTCTCGAGGCTCGCCTGTCAGTCTGCGGCGTGCGGACCCGATAGGTTGGATGTAGCTGTAGGCATATGTCAGGGATCTACTCTAAGTCCCTACTTGCTTCTTGTGGTGATGGATGTTGTGACATCATCAAGAAGATAGGAAGATTGATAGGGACTAAGGAACAGGATATTGCAGGATGGATGAAATGGCGAATGGGTAATGTAATGGGAATTAAACAGAAAGAACAAATGAGGGGATACAATATTTAAAAAAAGAAAGATGAAAGTAAATATATAATAATTGTCCATAAAACTACTTACACTACACTCACATTATAAAGTAGTATAAAAATATATATATTAAAAGAGTAAACAAAATTCTTGATGCAATTTGAATATAATATAATGACTATAAATACATAAAAGTAATACGTATATTAAACACATACCTACATAATAATATATTATATATTCGCTAATTAAGGGGAAAAAAAAATATTAAAATGATAGCATTCTTTTTCTTTCTTTGTTTGATGAGTGTGAGGATACAAGAATAGAAGCCCGGTCACGATCTCCGTAATGGTGAAATTTACGGATAAAGCTATTACGATCTACGAGCATTCAAAGGCCTTGGAGAGATCACAAAATATTCAAATGGCATTTGAGTCCTTCCAGACCCCACAATATGCGTGAGCCCACTTCAGCGGTCGACCTAGTTTTCTTGAAACAGAAACTTGTTTCAAAATGTAACATCATTTGGTCCAGAGACAAAGCTTCTTAGCATTCCATGGACACACCGTGCGGGTGCCGGGTCCATGGCGTTACAGGGAGAGGAGTGCAAACAGCTCTTGGGACTTACGACCCAGGTGTAGGTTTAAACGGCCCCTTTAAAATGCGCGTTCACGCTCACCTCAACTGGTTGCGCTCCGTCTCTCTTATTTTCTCAAAAATTTTACAAACTTAATGACTAATTAGACTAGCACAGAAGTAGATCTGTAATTAGAAGGAAGATTTGTACAGCTTGATTTGGATGTATTACTTAGCTATACATTGTTAAAAAAAGTACATATAGAGAGCAATAGTACCTACCTACCTACACTGATGGTATGAACTTTAAACTGTAAGTCCTCGATGTTCTTTATAAACATCGCAATGTTTTTGTTATTGTTTTGGAGTAATAAGCTAAGTTCAAAAAAACGTATTTTTATGAAAAATATCTGTATGAAGCGGTTTGGCTAAAAATAAAAAATGTTTTTAAATATATATTTTTTATTATTATTACCATTTAATTCCTTTTAATTTCTGTTTGTTTATTTGATTGCATAGCCGTATCTTATCAAGAAGAGGGTGTATTGACAAAAGTACAGTTCTTAGGTATAAAACGCATGGTTCGTGACAAACGTCTAAACCCAGTAGGTACTTTGATAACTCACTTAGCATTGCGGGGATGTTTTCGAAGAGCGGCATTAAAATTTAAAGCCGGCGAAAGCAGATATCCTCGCTCAGGAACACAGATACCAGACATCCCGCTGAACTGTAGCGACCTTTTACCTACTTGACCGGAGTGGTCTTCTTTGTGAGTGTTCACGGCGGTTCACGTAGGTCTTCTTTGTGAGTGTGCTACATAGCAGGCCAAATTTACCCACACGTACTGCTCCTGTAATAGAAAGCAGTGAAGTTCGACCTCATTTTGGAACCCTAGTCGTCTGGGCCAGCAATCACACGGCGTGAATTGGTTTATTTTATATGTTAAAAATAGATTCGATTAGACTCGTTTATTAAATTTCAAAATGTAAATAGAAGGTATTCATAATTAACTAAAGAATATTCTCGTTAAAATTTAAATTGCGGGTACTTTGAAGGTCGTTCCTATATTACGATATGTAAACAGCAAAATTGTATTAAACAGATAATCCTATCTGTTTAATACAGTTTTGATTATATACCATTATTTATTTTTTTTAAACCTATCCCTCCAGGTTTCAAAAAAATGTTATATTATTAATAATAGTTTACCTTAATTTTGGGGATGGATACACCTTATGGGGTAAATACAATTCAATTTCATTAGTACGTGGTAGATAATGTAGGTTACAATTATTGTGGCACAAAGACCTATTGCTGGAGTCAGGACCTGCCACAGGCGACAGGCAAAGCGATGTTGTGGGGTGTGGGTGATATTCCCTAACTCAGGGAGCACTTGATTTTGATCAATAAAGATATTATATTATACTCATGAAAATAAAAATATTTCGCATCGCAGGTATTAAATACGAACACGAACACGAAAATGTCGTAATTGATATAACACAAAAAAATATTCACCATTAACAAAAAATAAAATGACTAGTAAAAAAAGTTGCAAAACAAATACTAAGCCATTTTAAAAATATGTGTTCCTATAAGTTTACCTGTTGTTGGCGTCACCCTACTAGTAGGATGTGTCGCATCATTGAACCTGGGGATAAGATATTAAAATTACGTAATTATGATGTATTATTATGTTATTGTATTAGGATAAATTATAAATCTAAGTAAAACAATATCCTCGTAAAGTTTTAATTATTCAACCAGTTTTTGGGATGTAGTTTTAGAAGTTCCCTCACCTGATTCTCTGAAGGCTTTTGAATGTAATGAGACGCAATCAATATGGAGATAAAAATACATACGGCGGAACTATTGTAATAATAATATTATAAAAATATTAGGTATCTACATATATTTTACATTTGATAAGTGCATAATGAGTGAGCGAAATATGTCATCATAAGTTATACCTAATCTATAAGATCTATAATAAAATTTAAACAAACGGATGTTTGAACATTATAGATGTTGAAAAAATACCTACTAATAGTGGAGGGACCGTAATAGAGCTACTTCGACTAAAACTACAGTTTTTAAAATGTTTAACTTGGTATGGTTGACAGGTATGTCAGCAGTAGGTACATATAGGATACTTTTTACTATGAAAAATACTTCATAGTCACGAGCAATAAGAAAAATTATTTCTGCCATAATTACAACAAAACTTAATAAATAAGGATTTGTGTGCGAAATGAATAGATGGTGTACAATTTGAGTTTGAAGGGATGGGGATGTGGAGAAGGACAGGCGAAGTCGCGGGCAACATCTAGCTTATAATAAATTAAATGATAGAATAACTGTTTGTCTATAGTAAGTAATTTTATCGAGTTATTTATCAAACATATAGGTAGTATCGTTCATTCTACAGTTGTCATGTTCATTTATAATAAAGAGTCTTCCGGAACACAGAGTTTATTTTATTATGTTGTTGTAACATTTAAGTATTGAATTGTTGATACATTTATACTCAAGCGAAAGAATTATTCCTGGATGTTGATCCGTAATTTTTGATAAATAATATAACAAATTATAAGATAAAAAAAGTAATTTAACAAAAGAAAATTTAATGGATATTAAATAGTAATATTTATTTATCCTCTTAATGGTAATTTCAATAAGTTCAATAAAGATGACGCAATATTTATCGGAGTTGTACAAGGTCTGTTAAGTGGATTAAGGTCTATTAAGTCTATTAAAGTTAGCACTGATAGAAATAATTAATATAGAAAATAAACAAAATAACTGTACAAGTGTTTAAATGTTCAACATGACGTATCTACGTACTGTTGACGATTTGTTTTTAAACATAATATTACACAATCTGCGGCCCCCCCCACGAACTCTCCTAGCAATATTACAATAATCTTACATCGGAATTTTCCTAAAATTAATATTATTTTAATAATGTTTGGTTTCCAAGTTTTGAAGACTTTATTATGAATCATTCATTCCTTTACTATATAGGCCACATTGTTAACTGTGAAATTGAAATGAAATGTGTTCCGACATTGCAAATATAAATGTACCCACCTGCCTAATGTAAAAAAATTGGCATTGATGTCAATGAATGGGAAAAGGCATTCATTGTTTTACGTCACTAAAAAGGAATAAAAAATATACATATTGTGTTAATAGTACTCATGGTACGAAGTAAAATTATTGTTACAGTAAAATTAAACTTCATAAAACCATAGCAGTTCTTAATAGTTGGTGAATGTGTTTGTTCCTGAGAGAAAGACAAAAAATCTTATTACAATCGAATATTGTGTACTGTTACAATCGAATATTGTGTACTGTTTAAGCTAGTTATAACTGTTACAAAATTTTAGAATTTGGTCTGAATTTTGAGATCTTATAGATTAAGACTTAGGAATTATTTTAGTTTAATGGATGCCAAGCGTACTAACTAATGGAATTTTCAATACATATTTTACCACGATTTTTATACACATTGACAACAATAGAAAAAAATGTATCGATATTGATTTCCTAATCTGATTATTCTGATTAGTGGATACCTGAGCTGAAGTGTAACTGAACACTTCGACCTCAATAAAAACGTATTGTTGACGCGGTGTTTGTGACTTTAAACATGATATTACATAAGTACACAAGTACATAGCTTATTTACTTATTTAGTATTCGACGTTATCAAAATATATAAATTATGATGAGGAAGGATTTGTGTGTATCTTTGTTTGTTCGTAGACGATAAACTCTGAAACACTAACCTATTTAAATAGCGGTTTCAATAACTCTAAATAAGAATTATGGATGTTATTTTGAAAATCGGTAAGGAGACATTTGTGAATAATGGCGCAGTTTAGCTAAGATAGAGTAAAAGCAATTATCACTAGTTATAATTCAGTGTATGAGGTCAAAACCGCGAACGAAACCTTATTTATTATAAAGGAATCATTATTTACAACCTGTAAATAATGATCCCTTTATATATATATATATATATATATTTATTTACAAAGAGTAGGCAAGTAGTCTGAAAGTTTTATATTACAATTACATTGTGTGTTACATATAGAAAACTAAAGAATTAAAATTAAATAAATTTAGAGATAATTATAAATACAGATGCACAGAACATATGTTGGTAATTCAAGATAGAAATAAATATTTGGAACTGTAATATATGTCATCTGCCCATAAAGGTAGGCCTATCTAGGAAGGGGTGTGTGTCGGTGACCTCCTCGTGGTACACCCTGGGCGACGTGCCTGGGCTGGTCGTTGCCGAGTGCGGCGCCACGGCTGCGCTTAGCGATGACGGGTCTGGGCGTGGTGGGTTCCCGACTTATGCCTCTTTCTAGCTGGGCTCGGCTGACCACCGTGGCTGGCGGTAGAGGCCTGTCGGGTTCGAGGTTGGGTCCCCTTCTTTTGGCGGATCACCTGGTGCGGCAGCTGTGGGTGGGCGTAACACCCGCTGGGCCGTGGTGGCTTTCTGCCTATTTTGGGGACTCGATCGGTGGTCTCCTTCCGGGGAGACTACCACCAAGGGAGCTGGACCCTATCTAGGACACTGCGCACTCAGAGTCCAAAGACTGGGTTCAGCTCGGAGGGGGTTTCGGCATCCTCCGCGCGGTAGCAGGCTTGGGTGGGGGGTAGGGTGAGCCCTCCACAATCTATCAAGCCTGCGAAAAAGGGAGGGTCCACTTGTTGCAGGGTGCCCTCTCCGTGGTAGTCTCCGTCGGGGCGCTGCGGTTGAATGCGAAAGCGATCCCGTGGTGTCCCACTATGACGGCAGGCGGCAACCGTCTGGTTTAGTGTTAGGTGAAAGTCCCACATAACCACCCCTCATCTTCCCCTGGATGAGGGGGGTAGCATTAGCTTCCAGACAATAAAAAAAAAAAAAAAAAGGCCTATCTAGGAAATCTCCAAACAGATAAGTATTTACCATATATTCATATTTTTCATGGACGGGAATCGAACCCTGTTTCTTTAATTCAGGTGCAAGTATTCCTACCGCGACTATTTTCAAACATACTTAACTTCATAAGTAATAATCACTGATACTTAATAGTCTTTATCGCGACGGTGGTGACATCTATTGGGTTTTTTTTAAAAATTCTACATTGCAGTACTTAAAGAGATGGAATAACCGTTATTAGTGTTAGTCGATAAATTAACGATATTAATGATATAGACAAGTATAAGCTTCACGTCGTTAATAAATTGTATGTTATATAAACAAATATGAATTGAAAACTAAACCGATACGAGCAAGGATTCGAACCCGTGACCGCGCTGCCAGACTCGATGAACTTAGCACTTTGTAAGTATTTGTCTTTGATAGGATAGTGGTTGGTGATTATCAGCTTTGCGGATAAACATTGTTGGAAAATTTCTATAAACAAAGACACACAATGTTTGAAAATATCTATAAACATGTAAAACCATGTGAAGCTTATATAGAGTGCTAAAAAAAGGCCTGAGCGACACGGTGCTCAATTGGTAGAGAGACGGTACGGTTTTCCAGAGGTTACGGGTACGAACCCCTGCCTGTATCGCTTTTGTTTTCATATTTTATTTCTTAAAGCTTAACATGGCTATACATGTTCAAATATATTTTATACTGATAAGACAAACTGCATGCACTGCACTAACTAAAACTACGAACTAACTCTATACCTTATAGACATCTAACGCCTAACTCCAATATAGTTTTAAATCACATATTTAGTCATAATAAAAAAACACCAGATTAGCAAGTTTCGACCTGTATTTATATTACGAACGTTGTTAAATTAGCCTAAAAATGATATTATGCTTTTTTATACACTGCTCTAACATTATAACATGTTTATATATATATATAGTTAAAAAAATATATAATATAGATATAGTTAAAAATAAACGATTTATATAAGGCCATGATGCGTTAAAGCGATAAGAGAAAAAATATAAACTCTCTTTTATAGTCTGTTTTAATTTTTTAAACGGTTAGTATTTAAGAAACAAAATTACAGGACTTAATTATAAATAGACAATCGTTAATTATAAGTCAGTCGATATTAAAGCCTGGCTATACCACTGCGCTCTCTAGTCGTGCCTTGGAAGACGAGCCATAAACACCGTCTGTACCAGAGAAAATTAATGTCGAATATAATTTACATGTTTTACATAAAAAATAAATAGAAAAATGGAAAATAAATTAGATGTGGTAGTGGTTGGAGGCGGCTTAGTAAGTATTTTGTGTGGTATATATTTAATTTAATATTAAAATTATCATAATTTTTATCAACTAATATTATATAGATTGCACAACATTTGGTAATTTATAATTTTGGTAAGACTTGTTTAGTATGCTTTGCCTTTAATTATATTATTTCAAATATTATCAAAGATTAATATTTAAAAACCTAGAAACAAGGATAGCGTTATTTAGTTCTTACAATATTATATAATTGGTTTACTTCTGTTTATGAATCTTTATATACATCCATAGACCAGTGTGATAGCTGATTCAGTCCCATACTTCTATTTGTCTAAAATTTCGGGAAACGATTTAAATAAATTTTAATTTATTCTGTTCAATAAAAATAAAATAATAATAATTAATTTATTTGTTTGAAATATAGTACGACAGTTGCATAATATAAAGGTATCACAAATATTTCGCTTCTTATAGGAAGCAATGAATAAAAAATATTTTTAATTTACTAACAACATTAGAGATTATACCATAAATAAATAATATAATAATAAACTACAACAATTATTTATTAATTTCATACCTACTTCATACTTTAACTTTTTTCGGTTTTGGGAACTTTATTAAAGACTTTTATAAACATAAAGTAGCTTTTTTTTTAAAGGCAGTGGCAAGCAGGTCTCAAAAACCTTAGGGGATCTTTCCCAAGCTGGCTTTATCACCCACCTTGTTAAAGAAATGTAGATATTTTTACAAATAAATCTATATCGATTACATACAAACCGGTAAGTATCAAGATTGCGTTATTTTTGAGCAATAATCAAAAATACTTTTAAAAAGATTTAGATATCGAATTTATATTCTAAAATTAAATAAATATAAAATTAAAGTTATTTATTTAACATTAAAACGTTGGTATAAAAATACGTTACTTTTTAATTTGTGTAGATCAATCTGTCTATTTATATGCGTGTATATATTAAGCATACCTGCTTTACTACGTCTATATTTATAACATGGAATGGCAAATATTTGCTTAGAATTTAATTAATACTTATTAATATTCAAGCTTTTTATATCTAATCTTAAAGCTAGCTGAGCTATTAAATGTCAGAAACCTGATAAATTTTGTATTTAATTCTCATCATTATATTTATCCTTTCCGTGGAAAGTTATTTACATAATTTACATCACTATAACAAAAAAGTATTATCCAAATTTAAATCAAAACCAACGCTTCAATGTTTTCAAATTGTGTGGATGAAATGTTTTTTATTTTTTGCCTAACTGTTATTTTTTCTGTATACTGCCGACTTGCTTTTACTCATTCATTCTTGCAAAGGGGGAAATTTTTGTTGGAGTAGTCTTAATTGCGGTCGCTATATGTACCATACTTAGAGCATAAACTTGTTAGAAATTCGTATGCAGGTAAGCAGAGATCCAGAAAATAAACGCTATCACTGTTTTGCGATATTGGATACGTTGATATAAGAAGTTCTGACTATCCAATTAGGTTTTATTCTATGAAAACACGACTCAGGCGATTTAAAATAAAAAAAATACGCTAGATTGAGTACGGTTTGAACCATTATAGTTGTTATCGTTTATAGTATGGAGATTAGTTAAACTATGGCGGAAATATGTTAAATAAAAGACCGTTTATCTGTTTACTAATGGACAATGTTACTTGAGATCACTGCATTGTGTTTTATGACTTCAAATTAAACAAGAAATAATAAATTAACATGTTTCATTAGTCATCTAATAACACTTTACGATTCCTAATAGCAGAGTTGAACGTCACGTCGTTTATTCAGGTTTTTGATGCTACTTACTAAAGAACGATATTTTTAATCACCTTTTAAAATTAATCAGTACAAACAAAAAATATATTTTATAATGTTTTATTGTACTTGCTATTGCATTGTATTATATAAAGCTTTAATTTTAAACTAAATTTAATCACGTCAGCTGAGAGCTCCATTATTTTTCACGGCTGTTCTTAACCCCGCCTGCTTTTAGAGCCCGCTTTTATATCCTTGCCTTACCCTTGGCATCGAAAAAAATTAGATAAATAAACTATTTCAACCGTACCTACCTACAAAAATGTTTGAACTGTCTCTACGGTTAGAAGGTGAGAATGTCGGCCATCAACCTGCTCACAGTAAGAAAGATAATTAATTTGAATGAAAACGAATCATACTATTGTATTCATACTTCAATTAAAACTTTAAATTAAACCAAACCATGATCAATTGCAAAAAATGTATGAAAAAATTACTTAATTTCCGTCCAGAAACACATGGGGCCTTCTACACAAAATAACAGTGCGCTAAGAGCAACGACACATTAGTGTTTCGAATTGCCGCAGGCTCTTTGTACCCTTCACGATGAACGAACTATGTTTTTATATATTTAATTAGAACTAAATTTTTCTTCTTTAATCCATATGACTTTTTTGATATGGTTGATTGATTGTAAAGTGTTTCCTTATTTCTAATAGAAAAACAAAATAATAACATTCAAGTTTTATAATCCAGGTAGATCTCCGATAGCTGACACTAAACCCACATTATTTTATTTGTTTCAGGTCGGTTCTCTTGAAGCATTGTATTTAGCTAGGAGAGGCCATCGAGTATCATTGTACGAATATCGTGAAGGTTAGTTGGTTCCCTCATCAAATATTCTTTTATCTCTAGACAGTTATAGAATTATTATCATGCTGCTTTGATGACAATTCACTACGAGCTGGTGCACCCTATCATCGTTTCTCGTACGTCATGTCATACCATCCTATCTCCCTCTTACTGTTACATGATCTCAATCCTCATCGCATGTTCAAACCGCGCCAAGTAATGGTATCGCCATTTGGGTTGTTTTATTCATTCAAATAAAACTATTTATATCTTCGTGTAGATATAAGAAAAACTCCTCAAGTCCGTGGACGTTCAATTAACTTGGCGCTATCAGTGCGTGGAAGGAAGGCCCTGAAAGGTGTGGGATTAGAAGACCAGATGGTACATGAGCATGGTATTCCCATGGGAGCGAGAATGATCCATCGAACTGACGGTTCCACTTACTCCATGCCGTATGACTCTAGAACTAAACAGGTATGTGTATTGTTTGTTGTAAGCTAGCTGTTGGCTGCGACTTCGTCCGCGTGGTAACACGTTCGGAACATTAGGACAGAACTATGACTGAACCCAGTAAAGAGACAGCTATATCCGCGAAGGCTCTCCCTGCACTGTTTTTATACTGGTAAAGGTCGTGGTTTCACTACGGGCAGGACGGGTAGGACTAAAGATTAGGGCTATCATACAAATAATGCTATGTTAAGCAATAACAAGTCAATCTTCAAATTCTTACAAAGAAATTGGGGCCAAGGCATTATTATACAAAGGCATCTATTAATTCGGCTCTTGCCAAAAAAAATGTT
This sequence comes from Dircenna loreta, assembly GCA_963555665.1. Lineage (NCBI taxonomy): Eukaryota > Metazoa > Arthropoda > Insecta > Lepidoptera > Nymphalidae > Dircenna > Dircenna loreta. The sequence goes on from OY743098.1 coordinate 15,392,292, forward strand.
AAAATTGTGATGAGACAAGTGATAGTAATTAGATATTAATAAAATATGAATTTGAACGTTATTAATAATATTTATTAATTAGTACATTGGGATGTATTAATTAAGTTAATGATATCAGCAATATTATATTGTGGCATTTATATGAGATACATTAAAGATTGATTTTGACTCAATAATTGAGAAATTAATAATTGAGCAATCCTTGTTTTTCAGTGTATTTATTCTGTCGGGCGGAATTATTTAAACGGTCTCCTCTTGAAAGGTATCTTTCATTTTATTAATTATTTTTAATATATAATATGTATATTAATTAATAAGATGTATGTTAATTGAATATACATGACTATTGCTATTTATATTATGTTGTAATATCTTCTTTACTATATTTCTTCTTCTTATTTCAGAATCGGAGAAGTACGAAAATGTGAAAAGATTCTTTAACCATAAATTAATACAGACAGACTCGAAGATGGGCTCGCTGACATTTACTAAGTATTAAATAAAAACTTGTAATAATGTTTAGGAAGAGATTTTTTAAAAATTTAATAGGCTTTTTTACTATTTAATAATCCTTAAAAGTAGTTTGAGTTTATACTGTAGAATTATAACTTTAAAACTAATTTTAAAATATAATATATTGGTTGATGTTATTTTCATTGTTTTTTTTTGTCTTATTAGTAAATTTTGCAGTGAAAAAATTTAACTAACCATATTTTTTAACTTCATATATCAAAAGTTTACGAAATGGCAGAATATTACATTTGATATAAAAAAAGACTCGACATCAGTAAAATAGAAAAACGCAATATATATATGTATATATATATATATGAAAGTAAATGATTCCTTATAACTTTACTTACAGCACCGATACAAAGGAGACAGTGCACGTGAAAGCTGATTTGATAATAGGTGCTGACGGTGCATACTCCGCCGTTCGTAAGGAAATGATGAAGCAGCCGCTGTTCAACTTCAGTCAGGAGTATATCGAGCATGGGTACTTGGAGTTGTGTATTCCAGCAGGGACAGATGGTGGCGTAAGTATAATGATGAATGTCGAGTTATAGATAATTTTAATGGTGAATTATTTGTATGTATAAGGAACACAGTTTTAGACTCTGTTTTGTTGAATGGCGTGTTAAAATGATTACGAATAAAGCTAGTAAAGTTTAAAACCCCCCAGTATCAGCTACGACCATTTCACCGTATATAGCAAAGAGCGGTTCGGATTGTCGAGGACCCCTTGCTCTATGAAAGGCTATATCTTTTAGCTTTGTGTAGAAATGTTGCATTTTATGAAATGTCGCACTGCATGCCACCGTCTACAATACTATTTCTACCGTCTCGATACATGGTGCACCCCAAAAGTGCGGTTCTCAAGGAACTCTCCACCACGAATCACTAAGATTTGGAATTAACTTCCTTCGGCGATGTTTGCAGATTTATAAAACATGAGTGCTTTCAAAAAAAATGCCTACTTCCTTCTCAATGGCTATTAACGAAAATTAAAAAATTATTAGCACAAGAGTGCATCCTGTGATATTGGATGGAATTTTTTACTCGAGTCCATTACAAACACTTTTTAACGTGATGATTTCAAACATCTTTTACATATTAATGTCAGCCATTCCTCAATGAACGCAATTCTTAACTAAACTAGATTTTATATATTTAACCTATTACTAAATTTTATATATTTTTGGGTTTATTTTAATATGGACTTATAGAGGATATTTAATGTAATTTTTAGAACCTACTTTTGGACGCCTATTCACGTTTCTCCTGTACGTCCTATGGTTGACTGGTAGAGAATACCTTCATACCATTAAGCTTTTTTTTTAAACAAATTGAAAAAAGTAATAAAATGAATAAATAAATACAATTATAATGATGTTATTAAAATTTCGATTCAGTTCCAGATGCCTCCGAACTACTTACATATTTGGCCAAGAGGTCAATTTATGATGATCGCTCTTCCAAACCAAGATTGTTCCTGGACAGTGACACTGTTCATGCCTTTTAAGAACTTCAAAAGCATAACATCCGAAGAAGTTCTTATAGAGTTCTTTGAAAAATACTTTCCAGATTCCATACCACTAATAGGTGTGAAAAAGTTAGTTAAAGAATTCTTTGCTGGATCTCCTTCACCATTGGTTTCTGTAAAGGTAATAAATACGCAACATGCGTAAAATATACATTTTTAATAATGATTGAATGTAATTTAATATTCAATCAGTATCTTTTATTTTTATTATAGTGTCGTCCATATCACGTAAATGACAAGGTTCTTATAATTGGTGATGCTGCTCACGCAGTTGTTCCATTTTATGGCCAAGGCATGAACGCTGGCTTCGAAGACTGCTTTTTGCTCGATCAATTGTTCCAGAAGCATAACGACCACTTAACTAGTGTTCTTGAAGAGTTCTCTGATACGAGATGGAGAGATACCTTCGCTATTAGTGACCTGGCAATGTATAATTACATAGAGGTAAGATTATAAAACCCGATTATACAGAAAATATACTAGAGAACTACGTGAACAGTACTACGTTATCAATGACGGTACTTACGTAGGCCTCTTTTGTAGTGTATCATACGGGACTTATAATAATAATTTCCAGAAATGACTAAACGAGTACAATTCTTACAAACTTCTATTTGTAATAAATACTATGGCAATCTTAAATAACCGTGTTTTTTTTTTCAGATGCGAGATTTGGTTAATCGGCCATCATATAAACTACGTAAAGCTATAGACGACTTTCTGCTGTGGCTGATGCCAGATTCATGGGTGCCGCTCTATAATTCCGTCACCTTCACCTCCATGCCATATTATCAGTGCCTCGAAAACAGACAATGGCAGAATAAGGTAAGGTTTAATTAATTGTTATATTAGTATAAAGTGCGTATTTCTAGATTATTTCTGAATAACTTGATTTCTAGATTATTTCTTGATTTCTATTATTTCTGAATTGTTTCAGGTACTGGCTGTGGTGACTTTATTTGTTGTGCTTTTAATTTTCACAATTTGTGTATATAATAGGAGATAATTAAGTTATCATTTAAAAAGATAAGCCAAAAACTTAACATGAAAATGTTGTGTAAGGGGTATTTTAAAATGTTATGTCAATAAACGGCAGATATTATGCGTTTGAAATTTATTAAAGGTACCTGATTTTTTTAGCTTTTATTAATTGAAATGAGAGGTAATAAAAATAAGAGACATTATTTGATAAATATGTAATTTACATTGTAAATTGTAATGACATAACGAAGTCTACAAAAAAATGAACAACCATATTAAATTTACATAAGTAATTATCTTTTTTTGAATCGTGTAGTACAGAGTTTTGATAATAAAATATAATATATAATAAGTACGTTTGTAATATGTTTTGTATTTTAATAACCTTATATCTTCACTTGGATACATTCTAAAATATATGTTATAAATGTAATATTATAACCTTAAAAAAAGTATATCGAAGTGTGTTAAGCGAATTGCAAATTTAGAGTTACATTCACTGAGTACTATAATTTTAAATGTCTTCTGTGTGTTTTTTAATAATAAACCATATTTGAAGTTTTACGACGCATATCTTTAATCTCTAGCAAGGAAACCCTCCTTCGGCAGATAGAGTGAAAACAAAGTCACCTGTGCTGAAAAGCTGTATTTCTTATTTAGGATGGCCGAGTTTATAGAGACATTTGCATTCTCTCTTATAATATGTAGGTCCACTGACAAGAGTATATACCTCTAGTTATTCATTTTCTGTCCCTGCTTCCACGGCAGTGTCATCATAAAGAAACTCGTTTTAAAGTCGAGAAGGAAGAGTCTAGGTGTATGTCATTTGTTAAACAAGGTTTCAACTATGACGAGTGTAATTATAAAGATATCTGGCTTACAATCACTCCTTTCTCATCTGGCGCAGTAAGCTATCGTAAAATTAGATGTCGTAAAAGTATTTAGTGAAAGATGTAAAACGAATATATGTTATCATGACAATTGTTAGTTTTCGTATTTTTATCAACATATTTCATATTTTTATCAATGTTGATCGGTGTGTCTGTTAAGATATCCCCAAACTTTAAGGGCTAATTACTTCGTATTCATCTTTCAAGCAACCTGTTATATATTATAATAAAAGTAGAGGCAATGTTATAAGATACAGTCATTAAAATCCATGTAGTTGCTCCAAGCTCCTGATAGACTTTTCTCCAATTTTCTTCTACACAAAATTAATATTAACATAACTGCAATCCTTAATTAAGTCGTAGCAGACTGATCCTCTCCTCATCAATATAGAGCCAATAGATATATTATGTATACCTCAATGTAGTAGAAGTACACTTATCCATCACGTATGCATATTTGTTTTGTCTTCTTCTAATAGCTGCAGCCTTTTTAAAACAGAAGAAGGGTCAAGAAACTCCATGGATACTCTTTTAACTTATTAAATAAATTATAATTGACTAGGGTAATATTTCAGTACCTGTAACTGATATGTCAGAAGAAATTAAAATTCAAATAAAGCATGGTACCAAAAAGAAGACTAGATAAGAAGAATAACCAATCACACCGCTACTAGTTCTATGATGCTCTCCTTTTTATAAATGTTTTTAAAAAATGATAAAGCATTCATAAAATGATACAGTAAAAAAACTATATCATTTTATGAATGCTTAGTTATAGTTAGTTATAGTTAGTTAGATAAGTAAAAAAACTCGGTGGTAGGCCATAACATCAGGTCGCCGGCAAGGTTACCACCCATCGGGCAAAGCTATACCGCAAAGCGACTCTGTCGTGTTCCGTTACGTTGCTCGATGAAGCCGTATATAGGAAATGGGTCTGAACAGCTGCGTTGCGTTGGTGAACCGTTTTGGCGTCGAGTTAGTGTTTGTTGTGTCGGGTGCCTAGTCGAGGAGGGTAGCGGGATCCGAAGCGACGGCTTTCCGCTGGCCGCCCGCAGATAGTTGGGGGCCCAAGTAGTGGGTTAGCTCCCCATGAAAGGCTGCCCCGCCAGCTGCGAAAAATCCCAGGGTGGCTCCATCGTGCTGGTTGGCGACCAGATGAGGAGGCCCGATGGCGATCCCTGGGGGGGTTCGGACGTCCCCGCAGTCTCCAGACTAGCCTCCCGTTGGCACAGCAACATCAATTTCGACGTCGGGTTCGATACGTAGCGCCTCGTTCAACTGCCATTTCCTATCCTATTCACTCCATTCAAATTTTTTATGAAAAGTAAGAAAAAGAATAGTAAGGTTACTCAGCGGTTGCACTCCTCCTCACTCCTAGTGCACCTCGCTAGTATTCGAGGATTGCACTCAAATCTCGAAGCTGTCCATCACCATCTAGAGACAGAGCAGCCGCACTTACTCTTTCTGACGGAGACGCAGATACAATGTCCTTTGAGCACTGCGTACCTTGCTTACCCTGGGTACACGTTAGAGCACAATTTCCGCTCACGTGCCGGGGTTTGTGTGTACACATGATCAGGAGACAACCAGATTATTTGAGTATCTCAGTGAGGCTGCTGATATGGCTCTGCATCGGTACCCTTCTGCGCAGCTCGTCTTTCTGGGGGACTTTAATGCCTGTCATCAGGACTGGCTGTTCCCGTACCAGAGGACAGACCACGCTGGAAGAGAGGCGCGGAACTTTGCGTTGTCCTTGGACCTCTTTCAGCTGGTGAGGCAAGCGACAAGGGTGCCTGATGTGGAGTCACATACAGCCGACTGCCTGGACCTTCTGCTGACAACTGATCCAGACAGGTATCGTGTAGAGGTTTCCTCCCCCTTGGGAACCTCCGATCACTATCTGGTGAAATCTGTATTAACTTATTCCCAGCCGGACTTGGACTTCCATGGTGTTAGGCGAATTTGGAAATACAAGTCAGCAGATTGGGATGAGACGCGGCACTTCTTTGCATCTTATCCTTGGTGGCAGGTTTGCTTCTCTTCTGAGGATCCGTCGAGTTGCGCGGATGCTATAACTGATGTGGTACATCAGGCAATGGAGAATTTCATTCCTTTTGCTGATGTACCTATCGGTGGCAAAGCTCGCCCATGGTTCAATGCCGAATGTGGACGTGCTGAAAAGCAAAAACATTTGGTATATGTTACTTGGGTTGATGCTCGAAACCGCAAAGCTCCGGATGTTAGTTCCAAAAAGAGAGCCTTTAACCAAGCTGCTAAGTTCTATAAAAATGCATTACGTAGGGTTCGTCTCGGTCGTATCGCTAAGGTTGGCGAAAAGCTTTCAGTCCTGCCATCAGGCAGTAGAGCTTTCTGGTCCCTTGCCAAAGCGATCGAGTCGAATTTCTGCCAAACCTCACTGCCACCTCTGCTGAAACCAGATGGATCTCTGGCTCATAGAGCGAAAGAGAAAGCAAATTTATTTGCCTCTCTTTTCGCTAATAATTCTCATCTAGACACTGGCAATGCTACCCTAGCACATCTTCCTCACTGCGGAATTTCTATGCCTGAAATCCGCATCACTAACAAAGAAGTATGGAAAGCATTGTGTCGTCTAGATGTGAATAAAGCCAGTGGTCCGGATGGTATACCAGCCATTCTGCTAAAAACATGTGCAGCTGACTTGTCTCCTGTATTAACACGTCTATATCGCCTCTCTTTCAGGACTGGAATAGTGCCGAAGCTTGCTAACGTGCAGCCAGTGCCCAAAAAAGGTAGCCGTGCCGATCCTGCCAATTACAGACCGATTTCAATCACCTCCATACTCTGCAAGATTATGGAGCGTGTATTGAACTCGCGCCTTTTAGCTTACCTAGAAGGTAACGATCTCCTCAGTGACCGACAGTACGGGTTTCGCCGAAATAGGTCCACTGGGGACCTAGTTTATGCTACACACGTTTTAGGCGAGGCCTTGGAGAAGAATGGAGAAGCGGTCGCCGTCTCTCTAGACGTCTCGAAGGCATTTGACAGGGTCTGGCATGCGGGCCTTTAAGCAAGCTTTCAGCGTACGGTATATCTCCTGGTCTGATCGGCTGGGTAACGGACTTCCTGAATCTAAGAACTATCCGAGTGGTTGTTGACGGGTGCTCATCGGAGCCCTTAACAATAAATGCCGGAGTTCCTCAGGCGTCCGTTCTTTCTGCAACTCTCTTCCTGCTGCATATTAACGATCTGCTCAAACCCGGTATCTATGGGTATGCAGACGACAGCACAGTGGTGGAAAGATACCTGCCGAGTACTCGGGCCAGTAGAGATCAAGTACAGGGTGAAAGAAAAGCCATGGTGCAACGTTTGAATGACAAACTAGAGGCAGTCTCCCTATGGGGCAATGCCAACCTTGTTAAATTCAACGCCACCAAAACGCAGACGTGTTTATTTACTGCTAAAAGGAGCCCTTTCACCTTGGCTCCCACTTTCCGGAATGTATCTTTGGAATACAGTGACCGACTTCAGTTGCTAGGGATAGAGATTTCCTCGAACCTCAACTTTGGTCGGTTCATTGAGTCTAGAGCAAGAGCAGCCGCCAGCAAGCTTGGCGTCCTTGCAAAGGTTCGGCAGTACTTCACACCGGGACAACTTCTTACATTATATAAAGCACAGATCCGGTCGTGTGTGGAGTACTGTGGCCATTTAATGGCTGGTGCCGCAAAATGTCATCTTGCTGCTCTGGACACAATTGAGAGGCGTGCAAAAAGGCTAATTGGCGACCCTGAATTGGTGGAAGCCAATCTTCATAGCCTCGAACATAGACGTAGAGTTACTAGCCTCTCAGTATTCTATAGGATACATTTTGGTGAGTGTGCGAAGGAATTACATGAACTAATTCCCCCATCCCCCTTCCATCACCGGACGTTCCGACGCACGGCGAGCATCCATCCTTTTGTAGTAGACGCGCCGCATATCCGAACGAAGCGCTACGCTTCATCTTTTTTAAATCGGACAGCGAAGGAGTGGAACAGCTTGCCTGCGTCGGTATTTCCGTCCAAGTACAATGTGGGTGTCTTCAAGGCAAGAGTGAATAGGTTTTTACTAAGTTGATGCGCTTTACCACCTACGACTACATTTCCACTTCCCATCAGGTGGAATGTAGTCAAGCGTCAACTTAGTATAAGTGTAAAAAAAAAAAAAAACAAGTGTAAAATTGTCAAAAAGTTAGTGATTGCCCAATCCTCATATCGTCAGCATATTTTTAATAATAAGCTTTAGATATAAGAACGCGTATAATGAAAGCTTTAGTTTTTTAAAACCCTAAAATAAATTTTGTTTTAGGTGAGTCTAAATTTAGAAGCTAGGTTTCTACGATTATGTCTAGTATTTATATTTTCCAAGTCACTTATTACATTAAATGGTTGCGATTTTTGATCGTACTATATTTTCTACGTACGTCTTATATTTTCTAAGATATAGAGTGATGGAAGCGTCAGTATTGAATGGGTTTTAAAGTGCCTCCCGAGGACCCAGGTTAATATAGATCAAACTGCTCTCTTTTGTGAAATAAAAATTCTACATCGTCTACATTAATGTTATAAATGTTTGTATTTTAACATTCGTAAACCGTGTACGCTATAATATTATTAACTCAGGTGTACTATCGTCCATGATATGGAAATTTTAGCCGACTGGTGCAGTTCTCTGTGTGCGCCGCGGTGCTGGGGGAAGATGTACTGCCGTCTTCAGAGGGATGGGTTATATTATATTATTATAGTAACTTAATAAAAAAATGTTAATTTGAATGTGTATCACATACATTCAATTTAACATTTTTTTATTTTATAGGTGTTGCAAATTTTTCCATTATTTTACAAGTCTGCGGCTTTGATACCACTTGTTGTCCGTTGCTTTTCAAGGTATTTAAGTTCGTCATTTCCGTATATCAGATCACATATTCGTAGAGTCAACGTTGCTAAGTGGCCCGGATGGTAGAGCGGCTTGGGATGTATGTAATGGTCGGCGTGCCTAGCTTTCTATACACTTAAGTTATTAAGCGATATCCAGTCGTTCCTATCACGATCTAGTATAATAATAATAATAATATAAATCATATAAATAATAAAGCCCATTTATTTCCAATCTACAAATTTTATTACATGCGTTATAATACATTTAATTGTTTGTTACAATTTTATTACTTAATATATGCTAAATCTTAACTTTTAATTTTTTATTTATAAATTTATTTATTTATTTTTATTTCCATTCGCTTAATTTTCTTCAATACCTTTGATCGTAACCCCTTCTCGGGTAAAGGCCTCCCCCAGCTTTTTCCAGACCTCTCTATCCATAGCTTTCATTCTCCACTCTCTTCCTTCTATCGCTTTTGTGTCTTCTATCTACCTTTTTCTTGGGTGCCCTCTACTCCTTTTTCCCTTTGGTCCATTCCATATAGTTGTCTCTAACGATCTAGTATAAGAATGTTAAAATACAATCTGATTATTTTTCCACTGTGAACGGTTTTTTGTGCTCTGTTAAGATATTACTTTTAGTTTAGACGCCGGTATTTAGATACAATTACCAAAATATAATTTACATAATTTCACCAGCAAGTATCAGGTCTGAGATGGTTAAATATAAAAGTTTTCTTAAAGGAGTCCATTAAAATGTTTGCTATCACGGGAGCGACAGGGGGTCCCATAGCTGCTCCGAATTTAGAATTTGTATTCTTTTGGACCCTCCGGTCGTGGCGGTCGTAACTAGCGCCTGCAGCAATATTATTAGTTTATTTGTAGTATTTAACTAGGCTGTTGCTACAGTGGATAAAAATTCCTTGTGCTAGGATGCTTTAAAATATCACTTCGTGCACATTTCATCTTATTTATGTAATGAAAGTAGGTATATCTAAAATGGAATCGAGGACAGATATTTTGTGACCGTGCTCTTTGGAGTAGTAAAATACGGGGTTCCTTCATTTCTATATTCCAATTTGTCCTGGACTTTATGATAACTGGGCTTCATATTACATGGTTGGGCTGGGATTTTTCTAACACATGTATTGTTTTAGTACTGCACCAGTCCTGAACACGCAGCCTGATCTTCAGCAAGCTTGTATCAAGTTCAAATGTATCGTCTCATAGTTTAAATTATTATTTTCTTTTTCTTTGTCTCTTAGCTACATGTCTACATATTATTTAATTTACCATTGGAGTACTTACCTTTTTTTGTATCTTTATCTTTTAAATCTGTTCTTCGTTCTTCATCCTATGTTAGATTGAAAACGTGGATTGGGCTTCCTTCGGTGGTGTTTCCAGATCGATACGACATGGCTACCTTCAAAAAAGGCGTTTACACCCACCTCCAAGGCCGGCAACGCTCTTGTGATTCCTCGGACGTTGCAAGAGTTCGTGGGCGGCGGTGATCACTTAACACCTGTGATCTGCACGCTTGTTTGCCCTCTTATAACAAAAAAAAAAGATTAATCGATTTAGCTCCCATCAGTACAACCATAAGTGATTTTCATTATTGTTTACTTCCTCGTAACGTACCATACTTAACTGTACTGTACTTAACTGTACTGCAATCGCAATTGATTAATTATCTTGTCTCTCAAGTTAGTTTTTTTGGTGTAGCAAACCCTAACGACTAAACGTCTTAAACCATGTCCCAAAATAAATTATTTATATTTTTTATAGACTTAACAATAATTATATAATATATTATTTGCTGGTTTCACTTTACTGTCCTATTATTTAATTATTGTTATTGTATGCGAGTAACTCAGCATCGTTCTCAACATTATATAAAATCAAGATATCATATTTGACATCTCCGAAGTGTAATTATTTATTTGTTATTATTTCATAAGAAAAAATACAATTCGGAAAAACGTTGTTTTGTTTTATATTCTACACTTAACTCAAATTTGAAATTTGACAAGTGATAGTTGTGATTTTCGTCATTTTCTATTTAATACAGATCAGATTTATTTAAAATCGAATCTGAAACTAGTGACGTTAATTTAATTTAATAAATTTACTATTACATAATAAAAATATTACCGGTGATACTAAACTGCGCCAGACTGAGAAAAAATTCCGACTGGCGCTTTTGGAACTTAAAGCATCCAAGCAAAATGTAATTAACTTTTAAAAGAAAGGTATGATAATGAAGATGAATTTAAAATAATATATAATAAAAAATACATTATTACATTTATTAATTTATTAAAAATTTAAATGTAAGCACTTATTTGTAATCAGAACGGTGCTATTTTTAAACCAAAGGTGTTATTATTATATCGATCTAATATTATATCGAAGCTGTGTTTACTGTTTGATTGGTTGGAAAGTATTTTATTTATTGCTTAATTATTCATATTATTTATTAGTAAAATCGATTAGGATTGATATAATTAGTCTGAGCCCGATTTCATTATTTATTATCTCGTTGGCAGCGACGTATTCTCACACATTATATTAAGTATATTATTTTTATTAAAATTAAATGTTAATGATTTGGATCACTCCAATTGGAGAGATTCATTTTAATATTCCTTTCGAAAATATAACTTTATTAACCTAATAATAGTGAGATCTTTGTTACTATAGGAGTGGCAGTCGCTACAACTCTTAAATTAATTGTGTTGTATTTTATACAAATATTTGAATTCTACATTTCAAGCAATTCTGTATCAGCGATTGAAATTGAATAAATTAAAAAATATTCGTGTGTATTTTCATTGCGAAAATGGACTCGAAGCGTAATCCCGGGCGTCTTGATGACGTATACTACACCAGTACAGTTTCATTCTCGCACACAGTTGAAGAGTGGGTCTATTGTCGATTGTCTGCAACTTGCTACAGGGTCTTGATAGACAAGTAAGCATGATAGTTATACAACCTAGATAGTTTTTAGATTTTTTATCAGAACCTTTATTTGATAAATTCTACAAAAGTAAATCAAATATCTGTTAACTTTTTTTAAATTGTGAAAATGAACTTTTTTAAAAATAAATGTATACTGAATGTAAAGTGTATAAAATAATAAATCAAATAATAATTACGGTTTGGTAACCAATATAAAACATTCTTAAGCCGAGAACGGAAAAAGAATAAAACAAAATACTAATGGGATACCTATTCCTTAGGCTAAGGGCGTTCCCAAGCTTACGACGAGGACGATACGACATTCCGAAATTAGGCGACGAATCGCAAGTGTTCCGACCAAATTAATTGGACCTTTGGTTTTGACAAACAAAAAAGAGAAAACTATCTTGACACTAATGAAAATTTATTATCTGGGTGTCGAGAGCCTATCTTGAAGGTCTTATTTAGGGAAACCGACAACTTAGTAACACGTCGTCAAATTACTTCTTTAAAAATAATAATATAAGGTCTTTATCTTATGTAAGTATTATCTTTTCACAGCTGTTCTCATGGCACTAAGACTTATTTGTTAATTTATACGGCTTTATTATATTAGTAAAGACAACTATGATGTAAACTAAATTAAATATGTTAAGAATATTATTTTTTAAAACAGGTCTCGGACTAGAACCTGGTTGTGGTCTGACAAAAAATAAGATACATTACGTGAGGTCTCACAGACACAAATAATAAAGACAAATAGAGATAAGAGAAGCTATTTCTGCGAACTCACAAAAACCTTGCTCGTTGATAGCTAATGAGCTGGCTTCCATATTACTGGTATACTCCAAAGCGAAGGGTGGGGAGGTTAGGTAGGCATTTTAATTGGCGGCTCTATCAAAGCCGCACTAGCGGTTAGAGGCTATTCGACGAATTTGCACCGTGCGGTTTTTGATACTGCGTTATATACATCACTTTTATGGTTTTTCATGATTTAAAAAATAAATAGGAATTTCCTTCTATGAATTTTTTATCTTTGAGTAGGAAATTGTCTACAACATTTTCGAAAACTAAGATATTTATAGGTTCCGTCAAATTATAAATTCAATGATAGATTGAATGCATATTCTTTACATTTAAAGATTTTTATCAATGGATAATGTAATGTAATAGACTGCGTTATGAAGTTACCGTTAGTCGTATCTTCAGCTCATTTGGAGGAGATGGTGCAAAGCTATGTTTTAATAAAAAAACTCATCCATCTATCACATTTCCTGCCAACTATGCTGGAATCAAAATTAAATAAATAAAAAAGAATGTGAAAGGCTTTTTAAAAAGCTTGTTTAATAATTGCTTCGGGAATTAAATTAAATTCGATGGTGCGCTAAATAATTGATATCAATATATTTATTTATGTTATTTGACCTCAGTTGCGCTTCTTGCAGTTGCTCTTCTTGCTCTTCTTTTTGCAATTTTGACATTTTATTAAAAAATGGTTTATGATTGGATTTATTTATCCTATTTTATAAAAGATTTATTGATTCTGTTTTCAGAGAGAATTGAGGAGTGGTCTCTTCCTTGCTGTGAGAAAGGCTGTCTGCAGGGGAATAGATCCGGAATAGTAGGAGGGCTTCTGTAGCAAGGTTGCCAGTAGGTCAAGATGGCATTTCTGGCCTAGACTTTGCTAAGGCCTCCTATAGTGACACTCCTCCTCTTGACACTCCTCAGTGATCCTATGTCACTCCCGCCGCTTTCCTCCAGCCGTGGGAACTTTCGTAATACCTCGATGTGGTGTAACCCGGGGGTAACCTGAGGCATACACTAGCTTGGATCTTGATCTGCAGGATGAATTATTTGGATGTACACGGTGATTGGGGTTCAGAGACAGTAATGCTTCCTGGGGCACTGAAGGTCATCTGGTGATATACTGAGGCCATCGCTGGGCAGTGGCCGCTGTTGACAGCTTCAGTTTTGGGCCTGTTTTGCGTCTGGGCACCAGTGGGTAAGTTGGATCAGAACTCTTTGATTCTAAGAGCAGCTTGCTGTTGGCTCGTTAAAAAGGAATGTATAGTTCTGTCTCGGTCGGCTTAGGTATGAGTATCACCTAACCTCTCCCTTCTTTCCCTGGTTGGGGAGTAGCCTTTTAGGATTCCAGACGGTAAAAAAACAAAAAGAATATCAACGAACTCATTATAAGCTTGAGTAAACGACCGTTTTATGTTTTGGACAATTTATAATTATATAAATCTATTTTTATAAGTAGGTAGCTAGTTTAGCACCACTTATTTATTTTAGATTATATTTTACTTTGAAAGATATAGTATAAGAAGGCCAAAAGCAGAGATTTCTATATGTAAACTTTCGTGAATCATGACTATTATATTTATATTTACCCGGCTTACCCGAAACTAGTCGGGCACATTCCGATTTAATTTCTACGTGAATATAGCCGGGTAAATATAAATATGATTTCTATATGTTTTACTTTTTATTTTGTTATTTTATTAATCCTCTCTACCGTATTTATGTTACATGTCTGTGTGTTTTAGCGGATCAGAGCAGCTAGTAACACAGGTTCAAACCTAACAGGACCTTGTAGCCTTGTTTGTATATTGAAACAACATGTAGGAATACTTTATTTTAATTCATCGGCCACTTAAAAGTAGTCGGTGCCCATTGTAGTCGTGATAAGTCGGGTTGGGTCGACAGTTAAATATTTTAAAACACACTACTCTATGAATGAGTTATTGATTAAAGATGTTCCCAGGAGTGATCTGAAACAATATTACAGCACCACATGTCTTACGGTCCCCCTAAATAAACAATCAGTACGGGCACATGTGGCGCTCGTTTTACTATACTATTTACTCTTTTATTAATGTAAAATATACTTCCATGCATATCCATACCCCTTGGTTTAAACGATCTAAAGCCGTACAAGTGCTGCCATTATATTTTATTTCTCCAGAACAAATGAGTAATTAGTACGTTCTATTTATTTATTTAAATCATATGTTAAATTATTATGGTTAGGAAAGGAAAAAAATAGATTATTTTGATGAGCGAGCCGATCTTATCTAAATTTACAGATTTTTTTAAAAATAAAATCATAATTTTTCATATATTTAGTTTATAACGTTTAATTGTTAATAAATTTCCTTGACATTGTTTTTTTTGTCTTAATTATCGAAAACTTAATAAAAAATATAAAAGGTAAATGTTATTCTTATAATATTATAGTATACCAAAATCAATATATCGCTATGAAAGTAGCGCGGTCCATATTTTCTGTAAACCGAACAAAAGAATAGTAAATGGAATTGAGGTCGTAACATGTGAATGGACATAATAAATGGCAATTGAAAACAAAGATAATAGTAATTGTATGGATGTGTTTTACATTTTTGACCCGAGGCTGTGGGGTAAATGGGGCAATGTTGTACCATAGCTTCTGCATAATTCTGCTCAATACACATTCCTTTGAATTCCTGAATATTCGGAATCAATGACGTTCTCTTGCTTCCGGCATATTTGACTGAACAGATAAAACAAGACAGATCGTTCAGAACTGAAGTGATATTTACATTGTTCTGTATTGTTTTATGAGGATGAAGACTACTTTTTTAAATATTGCGTCTATCCTTTCTGTATCTTCTCTTGAATATTTGTAAATTTATTTATAAAATAACATTCATTTAAAAATAAATTGCATTTAATAATATTTTTACGTATTAAAAATATGAACCCGGACTTAACTTAAATGGTCAAGTGATAAAGTTGACGAGTTTTAAACACTTCGTTAATTAATTCGTCGGCGAAAACGTCAGCTACCGGACCGCCGCGCTCGTGGGAGTGGATGTAGTCCGGTTACAGTTAACAACATTCAAAGAATTAACATAAAAGTAGAAAGGTAATAATAACTTAATAGTAAATTATCATTTTATGGCTCATAAGCTCTATGCTATGAGCTGTGGGGAATGTCACTGATTGACGGCAGGTAACATTGTCGTTTATTTAGTACGTGATGTCCTTTTAGAGTGTGCATTTTGAATATATAATATATTTTCTAAATATATAATTTATTTTTATAAACAGATAATTGTAATCATAATCAATCTTGTTATAAAAGTTATGAGTTATTTATTTTACATAAAATATAAAATTATAATATGTAAGTGGTTCAAATTAAAGAAAAGAAAATACAAAAATTCAATTTAGTTAATTTGCTTTCTTCCAAAGAATACTTTAAGCTTGGCTAATCCAACTATTCGTACATAAATGCATCTTGAGAGCACATTTATATTATGTAACGTTAAACAAACTGCTGTCTTCTTCTGTAGCCGTCGTTTATTCTTACAAATGAAAAAAGTTTATTGTGTTATTTCTTTGTATTTTTTAACACATTGCAAATTGTGCAACCTATTCGTATCGTTATTTATTTAACTTTTGAGAGCCAAGAAATTAACAAAGGCTTCGCGCTTTCATCCCTCAGCAACATTTTTAATAACAAAGTGGGTGAAGTTTTTACGTAATCGTAGAGTTCTACATCATCTGACTTTAAATATAAATATCTTATAACGAATCATCAACAATTTAACAATGTTAATGAATTTCTTCTTTTTTTTTACTCATTTTGCTGAGAGGTCTACAGCATCACAGTATTACAATGCAAATTTTATTTTTAATATTACTATAAACCTACTGGAATTAAACTAATAAATTATTTCCCTACGTTATACAAGTATGTTGCGGTTCGTTTGTGGGATACATTATATCACCAAACAAGAGTCTGTGGAATCCTGGTCTATAATTTTGATAAATTCTAAGCAGTGTCTTATGTGAGAGGTGCTCGAGTGTTATATAAATGGTCTGCGTCTGAAGACCGCTATATAGATAAGATACGACTGGTATATCGTCCTGAGTTATTATAATAACATACTATAGTAAATATTGATGGATGTATTTTGTATGATTAAAAACATAATAATTATTGAAACTGGGATTTTAAAGCTAAAAATAAAACGTAAGAAAACCAAAAAATAAATTATTTTCTTAACTTTTAGTAGAATTAAAATATTAAAGACTTATATATTTTGTTAAACAGAATGGATAGTCTTGCATATATTTAGTATATTCTACTTACAGCGCTTTATACAGCGAGTATACTGAGGTGTAACATGGAAGGTTCATCGAACTCCGATATAAGGCTGTGTGTACATTACAAAACACGTGATTTATCATACATTAGCCACTAATGTATGATAAATCACGTGTTTAGTAATATATGTAATGATTAGCGGGTTCATATTGCTCTATATGTGAGAAGTCGGTTCTTAAGTTTGAATTGTGTTCTTTGTGTCATTAATGTGATAGGTACAATTTACTTAACACCGTCATACATTTATAAGAGATTTATAAAAAAATAATTTTAGTTTTTTAAATATATATATTTTGACAGAAAACGGATGGTGGTCAAAGTAAGTAAATATTGTAGCCATGCATTTATTTTACATTAACGTATATTAACGTTAAAATAAACATTAGATATATTTTACAAACGTAACATTATATTTTTTTTTCTACCCATTTCGGTTATTGGATATAATTGTTACCCTGCATATCAATCTCAATACTCTCTGTCCAGCTGCATGCAGCATACCTACAGCTTGCATGCAGCATACCTACAGTATGCATGCAGCATACAGCATGCATGCAGTTTCGCATATAACATCAAAGGCCTTATAATGGTGTTGTAATTTGAGGGACATTCGCATATAACATGAAGTGCCTGTGACCTGTCGTCATTTCATCCATCCTGCACTTATCCCACTCTTATCCTGCATTAGTGAACCAACGTTGCAACATTCGGAGCAGACTGGAGGGGATGAGCCATCTAAGGTAACCGAGGCGAAATTCAAAAGACTACAAAAGGTGCAAAACAAATTCGTTTCGTTTTGGACTGGCTGAAACTGAGACCTTTGCCACGATGTTCTATTTCTCAAGTAAACTATTACTATCGAGCACAAAAAATTTAAATAAAACAATAACTCTTACTACTTCTTACATGACACATACGTACAAAAATAATTTATAGCTGTTATTTAAAATTTTACGTAATAACATTTTGGAAATAGCATTTTATATATATAGTGCATTGCATGCCTTGCGAGTCGCGTGCGCCGGCGCAGGTCACCGCGGTATAAGATCGCAGTCGCGTTGTACAGATAGCCGGCACGCGCATTTCACCAAGCCTTATAGCCTTATTAAGGTTACTTCAACGTAATGTTTAAAATTGTAAGGTAACTACAGCCTGATATATCACGACCTTTTAACGAATGTTTAGTTAAATTAAAAATAAAATAAAACCATATCTAACATATTTCGGTTTTGTTTTAATGTCATCAATATATTTAATGAACATTATAAGGAATGTTGGAATGGCGTATAAATGTAATTTGTTTCAGCCGCGGTTATTAATTAACGGCTCAATACCTGATTCAATATAAGTCTGATGGGACTGACTGAATCTGATCCAATGCACAAATGGTATAGATATGAATATGGAAAACAAAATAAAACAACTCAAAACTATAGAGCGTTATATTTTTTAATTCAATCTCAAATACTATTCTCGAACAACTGTAACTCTGTAATAGTTTCGAAAATATTTCACGAATGATAATCATGAAGGAAGTTCTATATCCAAGTTGGCAAACTATTCGCTGCGATCGAAGCTCGTTCGCATTTAATTAAACTGGAATCTGATTACGATACGAGGAATGGGGACGCTTTTGGGAATATCTTTTTGTTATTTTGTATACAATATTTTCTGTTTTTAATCATGAAAATGGATATAAAATCGTTTGTTTCAATAATTCGGAAAGGAAAATATAATCATGTATGTAGTTAAACATTATCTTATTGAAATTGTTAGAACGTAACTAAACAAATTATTTGTCTTGAATTATTTAAAGTCTCCGATTTCATTTTCATATAATTCATATACGTATAAGAATATATAAAGAATAGGCAATGAAAAGAGGAGAGGTAGAACTGAAGTTATTGTGCCACTTATCTCATGCGGAATCCTGAGAGAAGTTTCTTGAATACATTTATGAAAGCGGTATATTTTTCTAGTTCAAAGATATCTCGGTTCGAACTTTCGCAGTGGATCTTTCTTATGGTTTTTATATTCAAGAATGTTTAAGAATATTACAAAGACGGATTGTCTTACAGGTGGATAGATGTTTCATATTAAATTACATTTCCGGTAAAGTGATTCTTACAATTGCCAAGGAACGTTAAAAATTAACTAAAAAAAAATATTAAATTCAGATGGCGTATTGGCCTAGTGGTTAGTGAAAAATATTGTAGGTTCGATTTCAATAATTAACTTCTTTTTTTTTCATCGACAGACTATTATTCCGAGTCGGGAGGCCCATTCCAGGTGTAGTGTCCCGTCCAGAGCCCGGAGGTACATATATTAACAGTAGGAGTTGGTGGTTTATTTAACAAAAAGATGCAAAACTATTTTTCTTTAGCTTTCGGGTTTTGTTCAAAGGTAAAACAAATATTGTAGTATCAAATTAAAAACCTCTTCAAATTCAGATAATTCGTTACTTAAATACAAATATTTTATTTATTTCATTTATAACACTTTATTGCATTCAAAATATGAAATAAAAAAAAATTAAACAAAAAATTAAAGATGGCCTTATCACCAAAAGTGATCTCTTACAGGCACTTAATTTGTGTAATTTAAAGAACCTTATGTTTATATAATAAAATATAATAAAATGTAAATTTCTCAATATAATAAAATGCCAACCAAACATTATTTTTCAGCAACCTGTAACACAATACACGTTTAGTTCAGATATACCAATAGCGTGATTCCACAATACTCGTAGCTCACGCTCTTTGTTTCTGGAAGCATACATTTCAAATAATTGTTTGGATTATTTAGTGTATAAATGTTTGGATAACAGCACATTGTTTGAGAGGCTGATTTATAAGGAATAATGTTAATTGGAGCACCGGTATTGTAAGAGCAAGCATTGACTAAATACTTTTTACTTGTTTTATAAAAATTATTATAGAGCTTTGTTTTATATAACAAATATTATTGATTATTAATACGTTGTCTGGAAGAGATCGCTATTTAGCGATAAGACTTATTGTATACCCAAAATGTATTTTTTTTCTTTTTTTTCTCTTTTACTTTATTGATTTTTTTTTATTTCTTATTTTTATTTTTATATCTTTTTTTGTTTGCTTGTCTTGTACTTTACATATTTGTGGTGTGCAATAAATAATACCTATATATACTTTAACCTAAATATATAACTTACGAAGAGTATTTTGATACAAACTTAATTATCAGATGTTTTTAATTTGCTATGAGAATTCTATAAAATAAAAACAATTGACCTATTCTTCATATATAAAGCTCTTTTATGAAAAATCACTGATATATATATCGTTCATTCTATCATTCTTATCTATCATATTATTTCTACTCTTTATCAATATTCTTTCGCACACTTTTCTTTCTTATACCATTAATAAATATATATCTAATAATAAATACTATTTAGTTTTCGGTAGACACTTTTGTTTATTTTTAGCTATTTAGCCATTAATCCACCTCCAGTAAAAGTGACGTCTGTAGCTACAATAATGGATCACCAGGTCTTAACTTTACATTCCTTAGCCACCGAAATATTATTTCTTTATAGAATGGCCGTTTTTGTGTATTATTAGGCGGTAGTCTTATTTTTGATATAAGTTTTTACTATTACCAGGTCAAAAGTGGCAGCAACTTGTATTAGAGGTTCTCCCTCTAGGTTTTTGATTACGATTCCTCAAGGCACTCTCCTATAACCTTTATTTATTGAATAAAGGTTATAGGAGAGTGCCTTCATGCCCATTGAAGTCACCACCACTACACATATTCTCGCTTTGATGAACAGCTATCAGACCAGTATCAAAGTTCTCCCAAAACTTCTCTTTCACCACAACCAGTCTGCGGCTCACACATGCTCGACGCTCCTGCTCTCTCCGCAATTTAGATACCTTAAATTAAAACGAGCATCATTGGATACAGTTTCCTTTGACAGGAGATGGGTTCAGTGCCTTTGAGAGCTGTTGAGGAAGTACCTGCTAAAGATTGGAAAATGCTTTTTGAAAATGGGTTCAGTCGCATGAAGCTTTGTTTAATATTTTTTTCGACCTAACCTAACCTGACCTAACATATATATATATATTTTATCATTGTACAAAGTGATTTCAATCTGATTTCCAAATACTAGTAGGTCATTATCCACACTGTAGGCAAGATTAATGTGTCACAAGGAAGGACGACGATTCCTCATCGCTGACGTGTTTTCAACACTCTGGTTATGTACATAAGTGAAGTATATAAGCTATAAGTACAAGTAATTAGGTTATATTTATATTTGTATTTTTGTTATTATTGTTTTGTTTTATTTTTTACGCACCCTTATTTGTTCTACATTTATTTCAGGGTTAGCTGGAAGAGAATGCTTGTGGAATTATGCTAGCCTTTGTAGGTTTTGTGCAAATAAATGAAAATATATAGGCCGCCCAAAAATATTACTTAAACTTGAAACAATACAGTGCTTGACTATTTAACCTTGGAAGTATTATTACTACATTATTTTAAAAGTTTAAATTAAATAAGTAATTTATTTTCAAAACATAATTTCATCTTAAATTTTGAACTCAATGATTTCAAGATATATTTAAGTTTGAGTTTATTACTGAACTATTAAACAAGATGTTTTAAAACTAACATATAAATAATTCAAGTCTGAGATATAGTTGGAATAACAAGATTTTCTATTGCTTGTTTTTTCTCCAAATAAGGATAGGATTTTTATATGAATGATATTTTCTGGTATTATATATATTATTTTTTGGTTTAAATGCTACATAGAGATAACTGAATCTATAACTTCAATACACCACTGCCCCGTAGTTCGGGACTCCAAAGTATCGACCGAGCCGTCGGTGTTAGATGTCCTCTATTGCCTTTGAACACGAAACTCAATTATGATAGACGCTTGACTCTTTGTCAGACCTAAGTGATCTGAGTCAGTTACTGTACGACCAAATTATATTTATAGCGTCCTATCATTTCAAGTGTGGTATAAACTATATTATATAAGTTATTTTATTATATAAGTAACGAACATTTATTTCTGTCTTTTTTAAAAAACCATATTCTATAAAAGTAGGTATTTACAATTATTTTCTAAGATATAAGAGAATCACATTTGAATAAAGCTCGCGTAAACAAAAGAGTTTAAAAATAACTATTTCAAATTTGATTTTAAACATAAGTTATAAACTATTATTTAATTATTATAGTACTACAACCTTTTTTTACATTCAAGGCATGAGCCTGACGCACACAACAGAATGCACTTTCGTCACATATTATATATCACATACTGTATAAATTCCCTTAAAACAGTTTTATTTGAATAAGATTTTGCTTTTCGTTAAAACAATAACGGGACTTAGATTAAACCAGACGCTCCAGTCGTATCTCTCGTTCGCAGGCACACTTCGGGCAATAATACACTTAGAATTGAAATAATGGACACGCTGTTAACTATAAGAGATATTCTAGGCTTTGTTTTAATTTTAATTGAGTCATGACGGTCCATTCACACCCTTTCATAATATGTTATGATAGTTTAAAGTTTCCAAGATACAATATCATTTTATTCATCAATATTTAGCGTCTAGTCGTCCTTTTTTTCTTAAAAAATTGTAACGGCAAAATCTTTTATAATTATAAGTTAAAAGCAAGTTTAGAATGTGTCGATTCAGAATAATCGAATTGCATGAAACAAATATACACTACACGTACTTGTCTCATTTAAACTATATATTTCAGATAACACAAACAGCTAATTAACCGGACATAATTAGTCCGTGACATTTCGTTACGTTTTAAAAGTTGAATGTTGCCAGCTTGAGGTAACTCTAAGTTCATTAAATAATGTTCCTTGTTTTATTTTTTATCAAAATAAGATAACTTTTTTAAAGATCGAACAGTTCTACACTGATCGGTGCATCGTTGTTAAATTAATGAATTTTTATCTCTTTTGGTAAATATCGGTTTCGATGTAAATATCGATTTCCAATTTACTAACATTTGGTTTGACGTTTAGTGTACGTTACAACTGTTTGATTATTTTTAATTTTTTGAATTTGATGTCGTGTCTTTTGGATACTTTTCTTTAATGCTTTAATGTATTTACGTCGCAATATTTAAGTATTGGTAGTAGGTAGTCGGAGTCGACAAAGTTTTTTGTTGCTTGTGAGGCCTTTATCCTCTATAAAAATATATATATTTGGATCGATCAATAAGGGGTTTTTGTTTTGGATTTTATATTATCCATTACAAAATATTTATTTTAAATTAAATTAATTTTTATTACTTTGTCATAAAATGTCAAATAATAAGAAACCTACAGCAAATTTGGCAAGTATAACAATACATTTATTGTCACTTGCCCAGATCGCATTACGGCCACTTGGTTCCAATCAGTGAGGTTAAGAGGTATTGGGGGTCTATGAATAAACTGTGGGAGTGGGTTACAGATCTTCGAACTTTTAAACATGTGAAATACTTACCAGGTTGATCTCTGCCTACTTTACACATATATCTAAGTTCTTCCTGTAAATTAAAACAAATGAGAGTAAATTCAACAGTATACATTTACCATAAAATAAAAGAAATCTTATCACTCTTATTACGGTACATATAATTTGATATAACTGATGACGTTATCAAATACTATGAGTTTACTACATAATATGAGTTTAAGTTGAGTTTACTTTCCGATATTCGTTAACTAAAACATTTGTGATCTGAATTTAACAAATGGGAACTAAAATTACAACGATTTTTGTGAACTATGATTATAATATTTTAATACTACTTCCTGTTAGATTTCTTCCTAGAATTCACTGAACAATAACAGAATTCATTATAACTGAGTGAAATAGCCGCCTGCAGCTCGGGCCGCGGTCAGTCTGCAATCCCGTCATAGTCTGACGGCTGTTATCTTGAATAAAGCTCAAGGCGAATATTCCGATAGAAATGTGGGTCAAAACAAAATTGTAATAAAATACGAACAGTGTGCAGTCGATTCGTAAATATATTTAGTAGAGGAATAAATGGAAAATAAAGTTTATGTAAGGTTTCTTATTTTGTATTTTTGAGGTTTGGTATGAAACTGAATATTCACCTCAACTTATATTACAATCGTTGTTTATTCACAATGACTACCAAACGAGACGAAATCCAGATTCGTTAATTATTTGTATATTAAAGAAGGGGTTATTTTAATTATATTAGTTATATAAAAAAAATATTGAATTATAATTATGTTGACATTCTTCTCATAAAAAAAGGTGAGACAGATTTTTAAGAAATAAGGTGTGGTGATAAACTGTTTAGGAGTCCACATATTCAATATTTTTTCTTACAAAAATCTTTTTCTTACCGAAAAAATATATATATATATTTGAGATTTAAAAAAAACAAATAACTGATGGCACGCCGGAGACAAGCTATAACGTTGAATATAGAGACCACGTGATTCCGTATTTTGTATAAAATCTAATATATATTTTCATAGAGGTTTAGTATTATCTTTGGATTAGATGTTCAAGTTAATTTATTTTTATGAATATATAGTATTTGATGCCAACAATAAAAAATATTTATATTTAACTTGTTATTATTATTATAAGTACTATTATATTTTCTTCAGTCACAACCAGACAATCTAAAAGATATGATTTATACAGATAATATATAAGAACGAACTATAATTAACTTAGGTATATGAATGAATGAATGGTACTGATTGGAAATAATATTCTGACAATTATTCTTAGTTTAAATTAATGTATCAAATATACCAAATATTAAAAATAGTAATAAAAATTTGAATGTTTGTAATAAATTGCACAATAATACTGGTTTTTATATTTTATTCGCATTCGCAAACTGATAGTCACATTTTAATAAAATTTAAATAATTATCCTATAAAATACTTTTATATTCATATAAAAATATATGTCTTTTTATTAGTTTATTAATTATTAGTAAGTTATAAAGCCACTTGCAAAAAAATAAGTTAAAGTTGGACACAAGTGAACTTAATTAATGAAATTATAATTAAAATAATTACAGTAGAAGTTAAACCGACAAAGATTTTTGATATCCTGTCATTAAATTCTACGATTTTAATACATTCCATTGTCTTGTCAGCGTTTCCGCGCCGTACGGAAATAAAACATATCTACTCTTTATAAAGTTTTAAATGTACGGTGTTTATGAGTTGTATTCAAAACGTCGATATAATAAACCTTCCGATTTATCCAGAATACAGTTCATTAATTCTGATTTGTTATTCCAATATTCATTACTTTCAAAAGTATCAGCAACACTTTTTGGAGATCTCGATGAGGTATTGTTTTCAAAATGAATTCCGCAGTCCTGGAAACACGAGGATCAACATTCTATTTTTCTGAGACGTGACGCGAATGTTTTACGACACCGGGAGCCGACTTCGTGTTATGTAATTTGGTTTTCATATCAAAAAAAAGTTTCATCTCTTAAACAAAGTACTGCATATCTCATTTAAGACTCACCTGCTCCATGAGAGGGCCGTCTCAGCTAAATGTAGCGCAACATTTGTTGATATAATATTTTACATATTTTTTTACCATAGATTTTGAAGGTTCGTTATTTATAGACTGTTCATTGACTCTAAAGCTTATAAAGTGAGAGTTGTTGAATATTTTAAAAAAATATGTCCATATATAAACAGTGTCAATGGGCGGACAAAGTTTATTTACAAAAGCGATTATAAACAAAGCTGTCAAAAAAGCCCCGGGATGTGAATACAGCCTTATTGAGCTTTATATATGTTTATAGTTATACAATTACAATCCATAAATCGTTCCTCCCGTTTTTAATAAGAGATGTTCGTTCGATCAACCGCTACCGTTTTTGAGAATAATTCATCTTTTTTTCTATAGAACCTAGTAGCTAGTAAACGTATTGTAAGCGCCCAATTGTTTAGAACTGTGTAATGATGAACAGAGCTCTGAGATTTTGCAGTGTTTGATATGAGATAGAAAAGTTGACAAATAGCTTTAAAATTTGCCCTTTTTTCAATATTTATGATTTATTTAGTTTTCGTAAACTGAAATAATGTAGGGATTTATTAATTTATTTATTTCTTGAGTGATATACGAAATTAACAAAAGGCGGGTTCTTAATGGCGCATTATAAGGCGGGTTTAATTCCACAAAGATGTTGGACCCTGTCTGTCCTTAGAATGTATAGGAGAAGAGGTTAGAGGAGCTTAAAATAAATAAAACTACTTAAATAAATAAAAAACAAAAGCGAATGAGTTGTACAAGAAACCAATATGATAAAGGGATCTATCTATGTTGCAGTAAATCGTTATAAAAACGTTATAACAGATTATTAAATCCGCTAAAACAAATTTTCATTTTAAGTAAACATTAGTGTAAGGATTGGTCAAGATAGACGAAAGTAGTTAAGGAAATTCGTACCAAGTGTATCTCATAAAGAACCTCTAGGGCCCAGATCGTAAATTTCTCCGTTATTTCTCCTGTGTATAACGAAGATGGTATTTATATCAGCAGCACTACCCCAGAGTCACCATACGACAATATACAATGAAAATAACTGTAATAAACTAACTTGGTGTAGACTCGTCAGTGAGGGATCTGATTTTTTTTACAGAAGACGTGGCCGAGCTAAGTTTATAAACCAATACAGCTATATGATGCCACTTTGTAATTCAGCATTAACAGAGAAAAACTGTGGATTCAATCATTTGAGAGCTTTGCAAAGTATGAAAATAATATATGCCAGGTCATGTAAATTTTTTTTCGATGATTTATTAATTAGATTTTTGGCCTGTTAACAAACTTTATTATAATTTTAAATGAATATAGAATTCATAATAAACTGAAAAGGGCAGGGATCCGAACCTGCGACCTCTGGGAAACAGTCTCGTCGCTCTACCAATTGAGCTACCGTATCACTGCCAGACTCGGTGAATTTAATATTCTATACATATCCATCTTTATCGGGACGGTGGTGACATCTAGTAGGCTTCTTTAGAAAAACCTAACCAATGTTTCTAATTTTGCAGTATAGATGTACATTAAATATGTTTGTCAGCTGGTGAATTTAATATCCCGCTAATTTGTCTCAGTTTTATGACACATTTGTTACCAAGCTATTATAAATCACACATCAGAGACTCACACGCTGAAATAAGGTCGATGTCGCCTTTTTTTGATAATCTCAGTCATATTAAAATCGTCCCTAATTCAAATAATATGTATACGGTCTTACGTCTTACTTTATTCATACTCTTCCTTTCTCTTTGAGGTCGTCTTTTTATCTAAATTCATTCAACAGTAATAAAGATTCCTCTCCTAGCCACAATTATAAACATAATAAAGATATTTTTACTATTTTGTAATGCTGATGGTAGACCTTCAATCTAAAAACTAAAGTCTTTATATTTAATAAAAATATAAATCATAAAATAAAGGTTCAGATTAGATTTGTTTTTACAGAACTGCTCTGTTATCTTAACTTTTCCCTCGTTTATTACTTTTTCTGAATCTTTGCGGACGTGCATAGTGCTTCTCTATGGAAAAAGTCTTGAGAATTTCAAAACTAAGCTGCATTTAAAAGATGTTTGAAAGAATTATATAAAATATTGTATTATCTATTGTAAGATCTATAATTCTTACCCAACATCATGGATTTATTGACGGAAAAGCAATGGAATCTAATATCTGTGAATCTATTGATTTTGTGACATGTGTTACGGACAATGGCTTTTTGGCGTATTTCATATCTCGCTGAATACAAATTAAATTAAATGTCATGAATATTTTGTTTAGTTGTTATTCTGATAGGTATTATTATTTCATTATTAATTCGATGAAGTTTTAAATAATTTATTTGTAATCTATTAGTCTCTCTTTTTTTTAATATATTCTGTTAGTTATTTACAGTTACTTAGTGCTTTCTAACTGCATCTACTGTCTCAGGTTCTGTTCAGTAAATAGTCACATAACGGTGTAAGATTAATTATGGAATGCATATATTTTTTTATGAACCTTTTTTATTGTAATATCAAGAACTATTTGTGGTTAAGGGTTATTCAAATATCTGCCATTTTATTTACTGTTATAATAACGTTTGCTCACGTGATAAATAATCAAAATGAACTGGTAACAGTTTCAATGCCATTTAGGAGACGCTTATTTTCCCGGCTCGGAAAAATATTTCGTTTTTCGAATATGCTTTAGTTTCTGCGCTATTATTGCGTATATTTGATAGTATATATATTAGGCTTTATGTATTTTTACTATATATTCTGTAAAAAAATCATTCTAGGTACATAGTTAGTGCACTGTCGATTGTGTCGTTAGGTCTGCGACTACATTACCACAAGTTTGCCTAGGGTTAGGTTTGACACTTTTATTTTTGTTTACTAACTTATTATTAGCCATGGCTTCGCTCGTATGATTTACTATTTTTGTTATTTCTTGGACATCTAGTAATAAATATAATATAATTAGTAGATAGGTAGGTTGTTCTTTGACTTAACATTTAATATAAAGGACGAGTTCCTAAATTTAGGCCAACTAAAACAAAAAATCGTTTTTAAAATAAATTGACAAAATTTGACACCAACTTCGCGGATAAAAAAAAAATAAAACTTAAAGACATATTCGAGTCAAAAATATTTAAGAATAATAAGCCTACATCGGTGTTTAGTAATATGGGCAATGTTCGGTTATATCTAACAGACATTCATTTCGTTTGTGGCGTCTTTTTAATGTTATTTTATACTTTATTATTTTCTACAGAAGTCGTATATAGGTCGCTACGTTTCGATATAATAGAATATAAAATGCTGGAATTCATCGAAGCGGGTAGTGATAGGTTAGCTCAATTGACATAGACGAATCCGTGGTTTGAATCCTGTCCATCACCAGTATCGATATCTTTTTCACAAGCACTCACAATATACACAATTTTTAACATTCGTAATTATATTGACGCAACGTTAGCTAACTGTCATCAATCAATCAATCAATCATTATAAAAAACTGGAAAGTCTGACTCTTGGAATACAAACCAAAAAAATAAGTTTATTACTCTTAAGGCTACTACAATACTACAAACAGATGCACTGCAGTGACTCGTAAAGTTAGAGTGGGTCATTTGGCTCTGAGCCTGCGCGATTGAGATCAGTCTCAGCTGATGAATACCGATACCCTAGATAGCTGAGACTAAATACTATCTAGGGTACAGGTATGAGAGGCTGGCCTGGCTGGCCTGGCTGGCCTGGCTGGCCTGGCCTCTTCATTATATCTTTAGCTTGCTTCATTAAAGTGCGGCAAATAATCTTCTAGCTAAGAAGGTGTGGTTTTTGACGATTATCTATAGATTTGTTCGAAATTGTAAGGTAAGTGTTAAAATTATGTAGGAATGTATTTTAAAATTATTTATTATATGATAAAATTATTGCTGCTACTAGTAATAGTAGAAAGTTATTCTTTACTAGCTGTTGCCCGCGACTAAGTAATAAGTTTAGAACACAGAGCTCATAAGAAACTCCTTCGCTGTAGTTTTTATAAGAAATCAAATTAATAAGTACAGACAGTGACGCCCCAGTAGCGTGACCCGCGACACTGCGCGGGGCGACACACACCGACACACATCGGACTATTATATTATTGCATTCTTCTTTAGATTGACATTTTAAACATCATTATATCTTTGGAATGGAATGTCCGATTATAATAATTTAAAAAATATTTGATCGGTATTGAAACATTTTTTAGTAAAATATCCTTTGACGATACGGAGGTATGAATAACAAACAGGGTTTGATTATTGTCGATACTTTTATCAACTTATAAAATGTAAAATAGTAGTTATAGTGGAGTAATTACAGTAGTTGGACACACGGTGTTGCAGATTTTATACGATTAGATTTTTTATTAGACTAGATATTAATACGTTTTATTATACTTTAGCATGTTTTTTTTCTATCATCCCTAGTTTTCGCAATGCACGCGATGACAATTTTTTTTCCATCTGTGGTTACATTAATACATTTTAATTAAGGATCCCTATATTTTTTGAAAATATTATATAGACTATGTCACTCTCAAAGATGCAGCTTTCTAATGGTATTTTTTTTAAAATAGATCTATTAGTTTTTGTTTGAAAACAATACAAACATACAGAAACACAAATGTCTTGTTACTTTATAATATTAGTATAGACTGTTAAAGTTTAATATTTCGCTAACCACACGTCAGGCGGCACCCCTGAGCCTAGGGGCCGTACCCAGTTTGTAAACGTAGGCGTAGCCTCTGTCAATAAGATGTAAGACATATGTTTGTTATATTACTATTGTTAGATGTTTAATGTTACTTGTTTATTTACATCAGACAATTACACTGTTCAGTTCTGAATACAAGCCCGTGTCATGTTTTTCACATTTCTAAAGACGGTAAAGGAATCTTGAATAATAAATGATACAGAGATATCTGAAGTTTAAAATGTTATACAATTATAATACGAGATAAGTTCTTGTGGTGTGAGTGACAATTAATTTATGGCTTACAAGATTCTTGTAGTATTTAATGATCTCGTATTATTATGTCATTATAATTAACTTTAATCTACTTCGTAACACGTCGAGGTGAGGAAATAAACGTCTTCAATACGTTAAATTTGATAAATTTAAAAACCGAGTAATTAGACAACCTGAATAAAATAACTACATTTTCTGTGTATATCGTGCACGTATGTTTGTCTGTGTGTACGAAAAGAGCCTAAGGGAACAATTACTGGTGAAAGCTCAAGCAATTTTATATTTATCAAACTTGCGCTCCCGGCGATACATACACACGCCCATTTAAGAAAATAGTAATTAAATAACCTACTTCCTGCATATATATAAGTAAGTACTATTAGTTGTTCGTATATGTGTGTGTTCGTATATACCTCCTATCCATGTTTTTCTAATCGACCACAATTATTCTAACAGATCAAAAAGAAATATTAAGTAATAGAATATAAGTAAACTCTCTTTGTATATAGTAATAATAGTTTTATATACTACTACACAGAAAACAGTGTTGTAATTCTAATTTAATAAATACTAAGTTGTTTAGTGTTAGATGGATCTAGGGTTCGTTTATAATAATTGAATATTTTCATTGTTAAAATCTCTGGATGTTAAGCTTATATTACCACTGCAATAAATGTATATTACTATAAAAAATAAACTTCACTGCTTACATTTTCTAAGATATACACTTACAATGCACACACAGACAGACCCACTCAAAACATCTTCGGTGGGAGGAAGTAGGTAAAGTTTTGATATTGAATACTATTTTTTAGTTTATAATGAACTATTACCTAAGATACCATCCATTGTCTTAAACTGACGTCTCCTATACTCCAAGTCAAAGCCCAAATAAAGCCCAATAAGCCTATATCCGGTCCTGTTCGGAGAATATCGACGTGAAAAGAAAACCCCACAGGAGCACATCGCTAATAGGATTAAGAACTTCCTATGATGACCTTATTTAGATTTTTAAACTAACCGTTCTCGCACCTGTTTTATACTTTCGACATTATTTGTTGACTTCGCGTATGATATATGAAGATATTATAGGAAAAAGAATGCAATGTGTACTTTTGTTTATCATAACAATGTTTCCTGTTCATTAAAATATTTTAATCATTTGTAATGCTTACAAAAATATATACCTTCTCTGAGCTGTATAATTTACAAACACGGGCGCTAGTTCAACAAACCGTGTTCAACAAACCGACACATGTAAAACATTATTGTATACATTTTATGAAAAGCGGCTTTGTGGCAGAGAATAATAATGATCACAATATGATCATGTGATCACACGATCACAACGTGATCACGTGATCACAGGTCAATACAAATAAATGGTCTGGAGAAGTGTTAATGTAATTGGGAAAAAATGTTTTGGTCACGCAATGATAAAAAGTTGACATTCTTGATTGTTGTCTGAGGCTGGATTTATTATTATTATATATATTTATTATATTTCTAGCATCTTTCTATTTATTAACTTAAACATGTATTATGAAAACGCTTAACTGACGTTTTATTGGATTAACGGTATTAACGGCTGCTTAAATTTTGTGTGTCATCTTATTTTTATAGTATAGTTATTTGATGTAAATAGCATTTAACAATAGTTAGTCAGAGTAAAAAATAATAATCAGATATATTGATTGATACCTATATTATAATATTAGCGTAAATAAAATCGAATTACTTATATCACGTGCAATCTTATGCTAGAAAACAAAAAAGTAATAAATTTAAAGCAAATCTGTCAAACTCAATAAAACAGAAATAAAGAAACGAACCATATACAAGCAGACATTTCTTTTAAGATTATATCTACAAATATTTTACAATACACATTGGACATATTTACAATTTGACTGTTGCATACACCGGTCCATACTGTTTGTAGCTGTGTCTGGTAAATTATTTCTTAATCTAACAATGATTGTCTGGTCTGGTCTGGTCTGAGAAACATAAATAGACAAATAAACTATAATTGCTATTAAAGTAATAAGATTTGAATCTATAATAAAAATGTCTAGCTGTATGTCAAGATACAGCGGACAGACTGTAATATTCGTCCCAGGCGCGCCAGCTAACGCACCTGATGGGTTTATCTTCGCCTAGACAATTGTAATTACTTATCTTGAGAAATAGATTAAATAAAATAAAAAATGTGTTGTAATTAAAAGAAATTGACTCTGACCACATGACAGCCACTAATATATTGTTTGTCTTGTCATCGTCATCGTTTACAAAACGGCATAGGTAGGTTCCGTGGTGATCCCGCAGCTGTTATTCCGAGTTGTGATATGAAAGTATCCATCAATGCCCCAGTCCCGACCCCAGGAGTTCTTGACGATCCAGTATTCTTCACCGTCTAGCTCACCGTAGCCAACGAGGGTGACCTCGTGGTCCAAACTGGTAGGGTTACTGTAAGTTCATGTGTCTCTAGTTAGTTTAACCACACTTTTATATACACGACTGCATCATTAGACGAGTATGTGGTATTACTACCTGATGATATATGATGATGATGATGAACTTCAGTGATTCTATTTTTACTATCAATGCTATCACAACTTCACTATTACAATAACGTAATACTTTTTGTACATTTCAATGAAACTCGCTAGCGAATCTTATTCTACCTTCAGTTTTTTTAACTAGTTCAGTGCTATTTCACCATATTTTAGTTTTTCTTGACAAATTTGTATAATTTAGCAAAAAATTCACTGTCAATGAATAATAAAAATATTTTGTTATACTATATTTCTATGGAATATTTTATGGATAGATAAAATGCAGAAAAATGGGGGATACACGAAGTCGAAGTAGAATGGTTTTACTTTTCCCATTTCCGAGAAAGTACGAGCAGTAATATATAATAATTTACTGTCTGTACGTCTCGAAGTGTTTTCAGAATAATAAATAAAACCTGAGTCTTGTATCCTTGGTGTGTCAAGTGAGTTATTTATGTTTGTCGAAGTAACGATATTGACTTCTGTTTAATATTCAGTAACGTATCTAGCAAATTGAGGTAAACGTATATTCATTGCATTATATGTATTAAATGATAATAAATAACTTTATTTAGTACTTATAATGCAATGAATATACATTTTAATAAATAATAAGTCTTTTGCCATCATTATCAACCAAGAATTACCAAGAGAGATAAATATTATACTACGAAAAAAAATAGTAATTTAAAAAACTCACCAATTAGGGTCGGAGAAGATTCCTCCATTATAATACGACAGTGGATCAGTAGCGTGAATGGAGACTGACAATGGCCCGTGGTTGACTAAGGCCACCTACACAGGTATAATGTAAATCAAAAACAATATTTTTTGAATAGCTTAGTCTCCGAAGTGACATATTTGTATTATATTTGAAGTTACAATAAGTTCGTTATTACTTTAATATTCGACAAGACGTATTGATGGTTTCTTTTCTTGAGTTGGGATGAAACAAGCAGATTGAGAATATTAAATAATTTCAACAAATATTTATTTTTTACCTTGAGAGCTTCAACACTGAAGGGTGTGACGTCGGTGAATCCTTTAATTTGGTAAACTTCAGTCATATTTTCGATCTGACAGAAACCATCCTAAAAAAAATAATAAACTAAGTATTGAAAGGGAATAGATTGAATGTCTTTATTTTTTTACTAATTAAAGTTAATTTACACGATGTGATCTTAGGTTTTGTGAAAGTTTGAAGTTCAAAGGGCTGGCACCTACCTTGTTAACATAAGGGCCATACTCCTCCTCTGTTGGAAGCCCATAGCTCATTATCCAGTGGTACGCTGATGTATCGGAGCCGCCGTCGCAGCCAGAAGCGCCATAACTAAAAAACAGGAAAATGTCTTAATGTCAAAAGAACTCCAACAAATCATTTGTACTGTTAACACAAGTCTAGGTTAAACACCTATATAAAAAAATATGTATATTTATACCCATATATCTAATTAAGGACTTGAAACAAGGTGTGTTATTGTAATGTAACAATATAACATACACAATTTTCAAATTTATATTTACTACATGATATAACTTAAAATAATATAACTTTATAAATAAACTAACCCCCAAGCGCAGTCTATTAGCGCTTGGTTAGACAGCCTCAAAAGTCTGCCGCCATTTACTCGCGCCAGAGCTCCCTCCACAGCACTGGTCGTACCAAACGTCCAACAGCAACCACAATCCTCTTGATCTAATTGAATTCAAACATAATAACATTAGCTACAACTAAAATAAATGACGACAAATGTAAATACCACTTCTGGTATACAGTATTTCTACAACATAGTTAAATAGGGTATTTTCTAATATAGTAGTATTGCTATCGTTTTTTGGCTTGCATTGAATTTCGCGCCGAAATGCAAATTGAAATACATGGCATCCGCTTCGTGACGTAGCGTACATGTAAAGTGGTGGTGGTCGTTGGTTAAGACATTTTTTAAACCATTCTCACCTTTTACGGGTGTAACGAGTCCATACATTCTTGCATCGTATTCTTCAGGCAAAGTATCAGATATTTCAGCCAGCTTTGATTTGGTGTAGGGAAATGGAATGGTGCCGGCAAGTCCACTTCGTCGCTTGAGGCCCTTCCGTTTTTGCATTTCTTCGTGGGTCAGGTCAGAAAATTTATTAATTGCTAATTTATAGTTAGTATTTTTTTTGTTATGTTCCTCGATAACTCTAGAAAATATAGATTAAAGATGTCTGTTGAACTTTTTTTTCATAATATATATCGATATAAAAAAATATAATAAAAGAAAATAAAATACCTTAAATTATTTTGAAAAATGTCACTGCGCTGGTCGTGTTCATCGCTGGCGTAGATTTTATTATATTTTTTCTTAAATCTAAATAAAAGTGAAATGAGCAAAATATTGAATAAATTCTGAACAAATCACGTCAATTATAATTTATTTACTCACCGGTCGAATAATTGTTTTGATTTATGGGATTTCACGAAACCGGCATCATCATCGTCATCGGGTTTAGTAACAGTGCAATTATCTACATTCAAATATGTATAATAAATTACTCAAAAACAAATAATATGTTACGTAATCAAATTTAATACTTACATGCGTCTATATCAAAGACTTCTTCATCGAAATCAGTCTTGAAGTTGAATATATTCCAAACAAAGTGAGTTTTTATGTTATTAATCCAAGTATTGTAAACAATCTCTTCATATCTATACAAAAATATACAAAGTAATTAATTTAATTTTGTACGTTACGTATAATTTAAGTTTGAAATAATATATAATGAAAAATGGCACCAACGTCCATTGGGATACCCTAGGTTTAACATAGCTTACATTCCTATAGACAATTTTAAAAAAGTAATAACGTACTACTCCACACATATATTTTATGATTTTCTTTGGGGGACCAAAATGAATTTAATTAACCAGTGGTAATTCAAAATGTCTTCTGTAACTTCACTAAGTTTAGTTTAGTTTTAAGGAAAAGGAATTAATTACGTTTTAATTCCTACTAAAGTTAATAAAGATATTGAATCAGTGTACTCTAGTACGTACTTGACTGGCGTCCAGGAGGACTTGGAGTCTAATGACGCCCACAGGTACTTTCTCGTCTGAGAGTTAATATAATCTTCGTCTTCCGTGTAAGAAAACTTCTGAACTTCACCTATTTCAAGTTGCTCCTTACCTGTAAATATAATTTGAATACACACTTAACAAAAAGTAAATAAAACCGGTCAGGTGCGAGTCGGACTCGTGCACGAACGGTTCTATGTCAAAAAAAAATATAAAGGGGGGTGCCCTTTAAATATTTTTTTTATTTGTAATGTTTGCTGTTATAGCGACCACGGAAATACATAAATTGTGAAAATTTCAGCTTTCTAGCTAATACGGTTTATGAGCATTCAGCCCGGTGACAGACAGATAGATAGCAGAGACATAGTGGAGGCCTAATAGAGCCCCGTTTTTACCTTTCTAGGTACGGTACTCTAAAAAAATATTTCATTTATATATTTGATTTATTATAATAGGATATCAAAATATGCAGACCGATGTGTGTAAACTCGTCGACATCTGGTAGTACGTTATCCAACTTGACTCGACTGTAAATGGACCCTTCTGTCCCAGTGCATACCAATTTGTTCTCGAACTCTTCATTTGTTTCAGGGTGAATCTGATCATGTGAGGTTTTATATTATTATAATAATAAAAAATCTCTTGTTAACATAATATATAAAGATATAGGCGTTGTTATATATTTATTACATAGTAATCTAGTTTGTTTTTAATATTGGTAAATAATACAGTCAAGTAAAGAAATTTGAGAGTTAATTATTTTCCAATTAAAAAAAAGAATTAATGTTTGTTATTATAACCATATAATATATTTATATTTTTATTAATTTATGTTTATATTTTACCTCATACTTTACGCCGTTAGGAAACGTGGTTTTCCTTTTTCCCTTAAATGAAAAATTCTTTACGGCACCCTTATTATAATCTACTCTAGATTTCTTACTAATTCTCCTGAAAAGTTAAATACCGTTAAGTAAAGATCTGAAGTCAAACCATCGCCTGTTATCCAGATAAAGCTTTCAAAGTGAATTACTGAGTCGGATTTTCTTCAAATATTCTAAATAAATTAATATTATTCTATTACCAGAATGTAATATCTTCAACCAGTCCAGAAGTAATAGACATTTTTTCAGCTTGAAATGTATATTTTTTAGGCCATTTCAATTCTGGAAGATCGTCCTCTTGCACTAAAAAACAATTTAAATATTAAATTAAAAAGTGGCTGAAAACGATAAAGACTTTCAGAAACGTTAATAAAATTAAATAATAAATATATATTATTGGGACCAGTTAGTTATAATGATTGAATAAGATATTGTAAATATAAAAAATTACCATATTTCCCAGTAACCGATGCTACGATGAATATCGACAATATTTTCAATGTAAAGACAAACATGATTTCATATTTTAATTCTGATTGGTATATTAATAAAAAATTTGGTGTTATATAGACGACGTTATCAGTTTGGTTTAATTAATCAGGAATGTACTCGTGATAACGAACTGGGATAAGGGTTACATTTTAAAGTTAAAATACATATATTATATTTTTTTATAATATGGTTTCTTGTTAATCATATTAATAATAGAACAAGTAAGTTTAAACCATATCGTTTTTACGAATAAGAACATAAAATATCTATTATATTTCGATATGAATATAAAATTAAACACATCATACAAAAGTTAATAAAAAACAAAAAATAATAACATTTAATATTTTTGAATGATATTTTTTAAAAGACAAACACTCATATATAATATAACTTCAATAGTAACTAACGGATTAATTAAAATATAACAAAATATTGATAAAACAAACAGTCTTCGATAACGTGTCGATACAGCCGTTAATTATTAAATAATAATAATAATAATACAATAATAATTAAACAACACGGATTGGTCTGTTTTATTTATTAGAAAGAAAGGTGTTCTGAAACAGGATTATAAGAGCAATTCAACTCAACAATAAACAGAGTGAAAATAAATATATTAGAGACGAAGCTTCTTAGCATTCCATGGATTTACCGTGCAGGTGCCGGGCCCTCCGTGTTGCAGGGAGAGGAGTGCAAACAGCTCCTGGAACTTGCGACCCAGGTGTAGGTTATCAAGAGTAGGTTTGGAAAAGCTTTGAAAGTTACGTCAAAACTAGGCGAATGTTCTTTTGTAATATTTGTGTATATAGGTTATATATGTACTCGCATAGACATCGCGTTTCTCAACCAATTGGTTAAACTTTGGATTTGTGTTTTATAATTTCCAGCGCTACGACGGTGACAGGACGAGCTACATTGAGCTCATGGAAGAACCTCAAACCTTGAGATAACAGCTTAAGAATACAATTTGCTTTAACTTTTATCATAAATTCCTCGAAAACAACAAACCTTTTGAAAAATATTGATAAACTTTTTTGTTGTTCTTAATCTTAAACACTCGTTTTGTTAATAAAATATATTTACATTAGAAGGGGTTTGAGGGTCACGTGGTTATATGTCTCGCCCAGTCTGCGGTGCACGGCACGACTAGTTTATTTAAAAGTTAAATTAAGAGTTAGAGGTACAATCTTTAACCTCATATTGGGGTTTAAATTATTAGTCTAAATTGGTTTAAAAAGATGTTAATTATTATACGAGTCTAATCTGTCTCTTATAACATAATGAATTACATTATATTTAATTTATCTTAGCTACGGGTGTGTGGGTGAATGGTCTTATTAAAAGCTGATATAGTGTTATGTATTCAATTCACTTAAATCACATTAAAACTAACTTATATTCGTATTCGTAGAATTTATTTATTGAATGTAATTAATATCAGGAAGGACTTTATAAGAATCGATGGGAACATTTTAGAATAAAGTACATTAATATTTATTATTTATTTTCTAATCTTATATACTTCTTGATCATAAACAAAAAGTTATAATAATTAAACATTATATACAATTTCAAAAAATGAGAATTTCATTTTTATTTTTAGTGATGGCAAATTGTCCCGTATTTTTGTTGCACTATAACGAAAACTACCCTCAAAAGCGGCGGCTCGGTACAGCTGTATAATAAAAAAATAGGGAGATGTCCTCTTACGATATTTATAATTACAAAAACCAGTCAAGCTTTGTGTTATAAAAGTTTGTGATTTTATGTTTTACTATTCCTAAATAAACATCTACATTTTCCCGAAAAACTATTCGCTGTTGCAGAGTCAAATGCAGATAATCAGTGGTACGTGACAAGTAGATGTGATGTGATGGACGTGATAAGTAAATGTGATGGACGTGATAAGTAAATCGAGATAGTGAGAATCAAAGTTTTTAAGCATTATGACTTCGGCGAAGAGGACCTGCGATGGTATGCCGTCAATTGTCATTTGATCATGGTCAATGAGACGATCCGTTTCTGTATTACCCCTAAGGTACAGGTCCCTTAGTAGTGGCACGTCTAAACTCTGAGTCGGTCTTCCATATCTACGCGTGACAAGAGTGTTGACATCTCCATCAAAACTTACAGCAGTCATCGTCCTCTATATAAAGTGAGATATAAGGAGATTTGAAGGTTTAAGCGCTTATATTCATGTAAAATCCCCTGGTATTGTAGAAATCCACATTTTAAGTGGAACGGAGACCCAGGAGTACAGGCCACATTTTCACTTAGCAGCGTGCTCGCTACTCCATCATGATTCTTCTACCACATGATGAGTGTGCTATTGTTATTAAACATAACAATTTAATAAAATAAAGCATCTTGCGTTTCTTTCTTCTTTCAAATGAACAGTTACACCCTGACCTGTCAAACTTATGAAAATAGTATATTATTCTCGTTGATCTGATCTCAGTCCTTGTCATGTCATCCTCGTGTCCACTCAAGGAACTGTCCCTACACCATCAGCATATAAGAATAAAAAATCTTGTTACGAAATCTGTGAATGCTCTTTGTAAAAGTAAATTGAAATTATGAATTTATACCATAAATATGATAACCAAACAAAAGTATTTTTTTTTGTAGAAAAATAGTTTTCATTCAAAACATATACAAAAAAACCACTGTTATGTATTTTTATTTATTATACTTTTTGTAATCAGTACACGCTTTACAGATATACCATAGAGATATATAATAGTTAGTTTGCAATAGAAAGCTGCCCCTTGCCCTGAGCTGTGTCGATTCGACGGTAACTTATATCACGAGTCGCAGGTGCAGTCGTTAAATATGCAGTCAGCGAGTAAAGTAATTTCGCAGTAACAGCTTTGCTTTACGAACTTTAAAACTATTTTGATGTGGAAAATAGAATTTCGAACATTAAATAATAATGCAACTTCCAATATTTTTCACTAGTATTGATTTCAAAGAAATTCAATATCTTATTTAGTTTATGATAAGTACAAAAACTTTTACAGACGGGTGTACAAACTTAGCAAGTAGCTTCAAGTTTTTGTGGGATTCGTGGCAGATATATCCACACTTTGACGGCTATAAAGTAATCAATTATCTTTTACACAACATTTTAATTTGTTTTCTTATAATTAGGTATACCTTGATATTATTACAATTAATTTATAAACTCTAAATATATTACGCGAAAAAAAAATACAATAGTTATATATTTGTATCACATATTGATTTATGAAACAATTTTAAAACAATAAAAGCTATTCTACGTCTGTAGCTTTCAAATCAATTTTAATT
The DNA here is from genome assembly GCA_963555665.1 of Dircenna loreta. Classification (NCBI taxonomy): domain Eukaryota; kingdom Metazoa; phylum Arthropoda; class Insecta; order Lepidoptera; family Nymphalidae; genus Dircenna; species Dircenna loreta. The sequence goes on from OY743098.1 coordinate 15,433,093, forward strand.
TTAATGTTATATTCATGCTATTACACATTTTGGTATATAAACATAGATTATGTACAAAATAAGGATATGTTATTTTTATTTCAATAACTACTTATATAAGATATTTCTTAATTCTCAAAACTATAGTTACTCTAAAGGTCTATTTAAGTCTGGATGGCAACTTTAGTAAATGCAAATTTCATCTCGACTGGGAGTGTAACGGTCCCTGAGCGCTGCTTACAAGTTTGCCTAAGCTATACTGCGATCTAGAATAAGCCGTCTTGATACTTTACAAATTATATTCTTGGCTGACGTCTATTTATTTATCAACTATTATTCAAAATACATTTTGTAAGATTTTTAAATCATTTAAATAATGGCTTTTTGGAAATGACATTAAAATAAGTTTTCACACCATATATGACTTAGATATATCGCCTCGCAATTAACGAAGATTTTTAATTTATTTTCTAATCAGCTGTCAATCCCAACGTTAAAGCGAATTTACAGCAGCTTATTACATAAAATATGATCAGAAATTTAATTAAATTCCTTAATAACAGCTCTTTATTCACGACGGCGGGCTCGTTGGTGTTTATATAAATATCTACTCATTGTCGGCTTACGGTTTAATATAACACCATTACTTACAATAAGAAATCTTATGATTTATAAGATAATTAAATATGTTTTTATAAAAAAACTAATATTTTTGCCACTATAGACAAAATTGGATAGTTCAGACCGGTGCCTGATGTAATTCTTTATTTTAATATCAATATTTAAATTAGGGCATAAAAAATGTATTTAAATCAAATGACTTGACGCAGCTTAAAGGGGAAAAAAAACGTAACTTACAAAATGTTTATGTTTACTCTAATTATGAATTAAAAAAGTTACTGTATTAAAAACTTATTTTGTCTATAATAATTAAAAATAATAAAAAAAATAATTTGTCTATAATTATTTGGTTCTTAATAAAAGAAATAGAATAATAAATATTTAACACAATAGTTATATTCTTTCAATTGCCAGTTATATTTATTAAAAACCGTCGACGTAACCATCCTAGTAGAAGTTGTTGTTAGGCTCTCGTCTATAGCATTATAAGATATAATACAGTTTCTTTAAGTGAGCCAGTTTCAAAAGGTGCCGTCGTAATAAATACTAATAAAGCTTCTTGGTTCTTACAACGTCAAAAAACTTGAAAGTTAAAAAAAAGGAGCCTTGGGTGGAACCGAAATCGTAGCACGAGTCACATTGACCCATCTATTTTGGTTTGTCAAGCAAAGAAGTCCTAACATTTCATCATACAAAAACAAATTTCCAGCAGAAAAAATGTCAGCACTATTTCGTTACTCAAAAGAATCAAATTGGAGAACACGCTCGAACGACTTCGAGTCAATTCAGCAGTACAGAATTAATAGCTTTTGTATTTTGCAAGCGAAAATGAACCTTGAACTTTATTAAATAAGTTCAAATTCGATTAAAAATGAAAGATGTATTTTTGTCCTAGTGGGTTGTTCTAGTAGATAGGCGTAAAATGCACCCGCGAGCTGTCACGCGCCGGGCTCCGTCGGTTCAACGACTGCCGACGGAATATAAACGTTAAAGTACACTTGTAATATGAAACCATTCAGTGACATGATGGGTTACTTGCTTTTGGTACCTCATTTGATACTTCACATTGAGAAATTTATTTAAGTTAAAAGCCAGTTCATAAGCCTTGAGAATCTGTAAGGTTACTTAATTCGGTTATAAAGTCTTTAAAGCGATTGCAAAAATCAATTAATTTCGAATTTTAATTATTTCAACTTTTTTAAATGTGGATTGTAAGTTCGTAAGAATGCTGAAATTATTTATGAATATTTCGATTTTTTAATAAATATTGAAATTCTTTTGTATCGATATTTGATTAACTTGAAGATAAAAAAACGGGATGGGTATTTTTATTTTTAAACCGTGACCAGTAAGTGTTTGACTCCTCCGTGTTGTAATATCATAAATGACAACTAGGCACAGACCGATTGACAATTGATAAGATCCTTTAAATGTTTCTTGTGGTTACTTTCATGTATTTTACATTAAACTTAATAAGTTTTAAATTATAAGGAATATGTTTGGTACTGAAAGAAATATACAAAGAAATTATTTTACCGTTGGAAGTGAAAGTTCTCCAAACATTTTTTAAGGCATTTCATGTAAAAAATGTACACTAAAAGACAATGATTAATTTAATGTCTTACTTTTAATATTTCAATATATCTTTTTCAATCATAACACAAAAGACGAAATAGTTTAAGATGTGTCAATTCAAAATAGTATATCATATATATTTTGTAAGGTAAAGTACTATTTCTAACTCAAAGTTTGACTCTTGACTAATGCATTACAATGTTTTGAGGATAGATCACGATAAATCATATTTATTTTTTATTTGTAAACTATATAATGTAACTTTTATGTTTAAAATAAAAAATGAAGATATTTTCCTCGACAACCAGTCACCAGAGCTAATGCAAAACGCAATTTATAATTTACCTATGAGTTTAACAAAAGCGTATTATTTTAAGTACACATTTGTCAGCGACAGACATATACCATACCATATTATATAAAGCTTCATCCCTTTTTGATATTATCTTTGTGTAATAGATATTTAAAAAAAATGTGTAAATTAAACGACCGTCGGCTAAAAGAAGGTAATATAGGTATATTTTAATTTATTGTAGCGTGATGGAGGCCACGGAACAAATAGCACAATAAATATACATCACGAAATATTGTTCCATATCATTTCAATTAATCTTCAATTGAATTCGAAAGAGATAACATGAGTTAAAACAATAGGAGCTTAGAGTGTATTTGAAAACAATCTACCATACAGCAATACGTCCATACAACGACACAGAAACACTGACAGACTGACAGACTGTATCGTCTATATTGATATGAGTTATTGATTTCTTTGGCTGCAAACAATGAAGTCGGTGTCTTTAGAAATGTATTGACATTAGATATTATTGAATGCTTCCTGCCGCCACAGAAACTATGACTTCTACACCAGTTTGAATTGAATTTTTACGTTTTACTTTTATTACATATACATTTTGAAATATTATTTTTCTTTAAGTTAATTTTAAGTACCTGTTTGATACGACAAATAAAGTAGAGTTTTTTGCACCAATCTGTCAAAACAGCAAAAAAATATAAACAGCTATAGTAAGTGTTATTGAATATATTAAAAATACAACATAATATTTTTTTAAGCAAACAGTTTCAAAGTTTCTACATTTCTTTAAGAAATCTAAAGTTAAAACGAAGAACTTCAACTGTAAATTTTGTAAATATTATATGAGATCTTATAATCTTTATTTTTTTAAATTATTTTTACAACGATCTTTTATTCAGTGATATTTTTTGAGTAATACATAGTTAGGGTCTCGAGACCTCACAACAAAAGAATACAATATTTTAAAATGTATTATAACAACGATGTATGTGAAGAACTGCAACATCAATGCACTTTGTACAAATATACTTATATAAAAAAATTAATTTAAAAATTAATATGCTTTCTCATTTCATGGTAGTTTTTAATCAATCTTATCGTTCATATTAAATTGACTGCAGTGTGTGTGATATAAACGTAATTACTTTAAACATTACAGACGTTACTTTATGTCACTTGATTGACTCCGCCATACGCAGTACGCACTATACAGTAAACACCCTTATAACTTCAATAACTTACATTTATTATGAGACGCAACAGTGAAGTAGGTACGAGGTAATTGGACTCTGTAGCTGTGGAAAATAAAAATATTTTGACTCAGTTGTGTTCTGTATTCTTTTCAACGTGCTTATTACAATTGTTAAAAAGTTTGATGTATTTGTTACTGTCGAAAAAAGCTAAGAAGCCAAAACTGAATGTAACAAACAACATTATCGTTCAACCGTTACGTCTAAACAATCAAGATTTCTCCAGTCAGATTATTCATACAAGAAGTCATAGCGACTTATCATTTCGATCAATTCACTTCAGTCGTCCATTTGTTTAATTGTCTATAGACAGGAGCTATATGTTATCATCTTGTCAATCTCAGTATATGTTTCAAAAGTAGCCCTCATAGCATGAGAGCTTACGTCCAGATATATTCCGCCTCTTCATACCAGAACAATATGTCATTTTGGTTAACATTTCTTTAGTTATTTTTAGTTTTAACTGGTAAATAATTATACTGTTATGTTATACATACGTTGTCCGGTTTGCCTGTCATAAGAGCGAATAAATTTTGTTGGTCATAGTCAGTTGGTGACCGACCAGATGTCCTCCGTAAGGGTATTTAACCCTTTATCCCTAGGCCCATTAGCCCTTTCATCTCAATATTATTAACATATTATTTTAAGTTTAATCTAAACTAGTGTCTGTTGAGTGACAACCGCTCAGGGTTATGAATGCTACCAATAGAATAGCTGTTAGATTAGGCGTGATATAAAACAAATTAAAAAGTTGTAAATGTTTTAGAACCAACTAATTGAATTCAACTATTCCGTTATGTTCGTGAGTAAATACATTGTAATGGGCTCTTAGTGTACGTGACCGTTATATTTGTGTATTACTCCAGCCTCTGACTTCCTCTGAGTGAACCAGTTACTGTGGATTTATTATACGTTGTATCGGCATCAATTCAATGAGTCTTTTAAAAAATAAATTTAAAGAGTTATCTTAAGCTTCGTTAAACGCCTTTCATACGAATGAAGAGCTGCTTTGTGACTATTGTTTTTTGAATATAATTCATTCTAGATTTATTAATATATAATTTACTAAGACCAGCACACGAGTATCAAATTTGTCAGCTGTTTGTTAATTGTTTACCGAGATTATAAAATTCATCATTGTTGGCATCTGACAAGAAACTTAAGATACAATGAGAGTTATCGGAGGATTTTAATATTACAAAGATTATTCTATTTCATGGTCAAATTAAGCATGAGTCAAATTAAGCACAACACGAGCCTGGATTTAATATTCTTATTACCATTTATGATAAATCAAATATTTAGTACATACATTTTCATTAATATACACGTAATACATAATTGATTTTCGTAAACCATTCTAAAACAATGTGCAAGTTGAATATTCATGTGTCACCAAGCGGTGCATCTGTTTGGTAACTAAAAGGTCGATTAGATTATTCAAGACGAGATAAGGGCTAAGCGAGGGTGGGCTGGTTGTTGACTTGAGATGACGTTGAACCAATCCAGTGGTCGGTAGGTGGCAGGTGCGCGAAGGAAAAAAATGGCCGCTTATAAATAGCGTTGAACTTGTCTTCCAATACACAATTAAAAAGGGTTGTCTTAACGTTTTGAATGTGTGTAATGAAATAAAATGTTATGCCTCAGTGTCTGCTGTGTGTTATTTTAAGTCAGAAGTATTTTGTTAATTCTTAGAACTTAGAACTTGAAACCAAACTAAAAAAACATAAGATATATCGATATTTTCGAAGCTGTTTATGATTGTTTTTTATAAGTGCTCTTATAGAGATAGCACTTGAACTGTTTGTTAAGAAATCGAAACAAGTAAACAAAATATTGAACACTTAAAAATAATATGGATTTAATAAATATTTTATTTAAATTTTTATTAGTCTAGTCATATTATATTTTCATTCTTCAAACATAATTTTATTGCCATTCCCTTTTGATAAATACAATAAGATAAATAAAATTATGATAGACATTAAAGGCATACATCTATAATATAAAATGAAAGAGTCATATCTTTATTTATATTACACATACTACGTCATATTCATTAAAACTTTAAAATAATCAATTACTGTATATTTATTCCATATTAGCACATAACTTATGAAAGTAGCTTTACCTTAACAGCCATTAGTAAAAAATAAATAAATAGAGAGTTTGCAGATGACATCATGTGGCTATAAGAGAAGTAAATTTAAATTTAAATTAATTAGTCGTTTACTTGTTATTAATTGCATTCAGACATCTGCGAATGTGTAAGTGGGAAATATTATACGTTTTATGGTAGTTTTTTATTAGTGGTTGTTAAACAAGGTGCGTCATTTTTCTCACCCAGACCATATTAGGTCCATGTTAGTCGACAGTCGTTAGTTCTAGAAGATATTTCCTTAACATTCAGTTTTGATAATAATATAGGATTATTATTCCAGTTATAAACTAAGTTTTTTCTCCTATCCGGCTTAATATAGAAATCGTGAGTCACAGAAATTACCATACCTAATTTTAGACAATGCGCGTGACGAATACACGTTCTATAATAGTTGGAGATTTATTTTATAAATGACATAGATTTTTTGTTTTTATATACAAAATGTGTATAAAACTATCCAAGTATAATGAAATTAAATAATAACTGAACTATTAGTACTCGGTATTGTTTAAATAACTTTCCAAAATGCTGTCCTGAAATTTTTGGAAGAAAATAGTTTAACTCTTAGTTGGATCGGCAATTGAAGTAAATATGTAGAGACGATTTTAACATTAAATAAACGTTATTGGTAAAAACTAAAATAAGATATCCCGTAAACTGGTCATATATTTGTCATTCTTGTTAATATAATACAAGCTATGAGACGCGTCTCAAGTCATATCTCTAGATATTTTAAATGTAGATAGGAAAATATATTTACCCTAAAACTCCTGTAAACCAAAAAAACGAAACCTCACGTAGGTTTATTAAATAAGTTAATAAGACGAAGTCTCGTGATCCCAAACTCCCAATACAATCACTACTACATATCGATATATTCCCCAAGCTCCTATAACTTACTGAGGAGTTTGCTCGAAAAGAATTGAGTGGCCTTAAGATTTCACTCCCTCTTCAATATCGTCACTAGACTACAATACAATACAATACAATACAATACAGTAGACGCTGACAAGGTGTTTCCCTTAACATAAGCCGACCACTTACCATTGACCGAGAGCCAAGCCAAGACTCTTAAGCAGTCAGATTAAATTGTACTTTTATGTTTAGCTAATAAGTCTTATATTACCTTAAAAAATACTCAAATATTTACTCTATATTTAGTGTTAACTCAAATTTTATCCTATAAACAAAATGACCCTTATAATCAGGAAGTTACTCCTGTGTTTAAGATGACATCTTTTGAACAAGTGACGTATTTTAGAATGTTTCGATTGTTTAGAATGTACATTTTTATTTAAGCTTCCTTATATTAAAATAGTTTGATTAATATTTTTGAACATCTACAATATTATGGTGATAGAGTAAAATAAATATTACCTTTGCTGTATAAGCTCCTCTTTTTACCAAAACAAATTTTATTTAACACGAACTAACTGATGGAATCCCCCCCCCCCTAGAAATACGTTCTAGGAATGAATTGATAGTTTTAGGAAAAATGTTACTACATTATCATGAGATTTACAATGATTTGACTCTGTAACTCTTAGGTGTTTATAGAGTTTTTTCAATTTCATCCCAAATATGTTACAGACTCTAAATAAATTGGAAAATAGCACCGAACGCGCGCTAACCCAGGCCATAACTTAAATGTCTTTATGACGCTTGCACCTAGCTCAGACAAAAGGATTTTACTATATCGTACGAGGAAAGGCTTATGTAGACGTTAGAAAAGTTACATGTAACCAAGTTTTTTTGAGATTACTAATTGGTTGTTTGTCTACATTCTTTAAATAACTTATAAAGCTATGGACTATATTATATCAAGCGATGGAGTTCTGCCTGTGTATGCTATTTTTTTACCTCATTTGATTGGAGCTGCTACAGTTATTATAGAAAAGCTTTGACCTCGTTTTGGGAAACAATATTATTTTCCGAAATTTAATCATTAAATTCTGTGATCATGTTGTGAAAGTGAAAGCTATGTAATAATATTATAAATGGTTTACTTCATCACTTGAAGAACAGGTTTTGATGAAAGATGGGATTAAACCAGGTGTTCTCTTCATTACAGTTTTATTAATTAATATTGATGGTTAAATTCAATCCCAGAGGATCCAGGTGTTCAAGTCTGTATACAGTAACTATACATTGGCAAACAAAAGCGTACGTGAGTATTATCATACATTATTTCAAACATTTCAGACATTTGCGTGCCCGATTATATTTTGAGGTCAGCTTTCAGTTGGACCCACATAGAATCTATTGATTTACACCAACTGCCATTACAGAAGTTCAAAAACTTTTTATATGATCGTGTGAATGTGAAACTAGCCTGTTACATAGGTAAGTTAAGTTTTACTTGAGAGGTTTACAATGGCGAAGACAATAGCAGGAAGTTTTCTTTCGACAATCAGTCACGCTACGTGCTCTTAGTTAAACCGCAATGGTTTTTGTCGCATTGTCTCTAACAATGAGCTCTCCACCCGCATACATGTGTGGCGACCTGTTTAATTTATGTAAAATACCTTTGATAAACCCCCTTAATGCAGAAAGTAACTTAAATTATTCTTGCTGATTCAATTGTAAACAGGAAACAAAGACATATATTATACTTATAAATACCGAGGAGTTTGCTCAACATACACTCCAATAAAGGTTTCATTTTTAATAAGAAACGATAATAACAATCCGAGTATGAAAAAAAGAATAAAAGGAGATATATAAAAAATTGATTGTTTTTCAAAATGCATATATCAAAGAAAACGTTACGTTTGCGGAGTTAAAGACTTGATTTTTTAATTGCTATTAAATTTTGAACTATTATCACTAAAAATATCAAGATTTTAAAAGATTTATAAAATGTATACATGCTCATACGCTATTAAGAAAATGGTTTTTATTATAATTAGTTCTATAGAACGGTACAGAAAAATTCTAGAGCTATTTCAAGAGCGTGCAGAACGCCAGCATTTAATTAAAATATTACTAAGACAATAGAACGAATATAATTATTTTAAAGGTAGTATAAAATAATAGATCTTTACGTTGTAGTCTCGTTATATTAAGAGTATTAACACACGTTACACTAAACTTATAATAAATAGTCCAATAATTCAAACACAGAAATGTAGAGATCAAAGAACTTCCTTTGCTAAAACAATTTTTTATATATTTTTATTACTGGAGTTAAGCTCTGCAATCCAGTAGCCAAGCCCAAGGTTCCCCGGAGAAGTCTATTTAGCGACTTATTGTAAATTTTATAATTAACTATGATAGGATTATTTATTTTACTAAAAAAATTAATCCAACCAACTTTTGCCAGTTGTCAGTTCTGAAATCGTTTATGACAACTCTCGGGAGATTTCTTCGACAAGGCATAGTAGGTATCTGAAGGTTTAACAATAAAATGGTTTCGCAAATATGTAATATGTAGGTATTACTATTAAAAATACACATTTAAAATTACTGTTTTATTTTGATTTTGGTCATAGCTGAATATTTCCGACGAGTCATGAGTACATAAATCTAATACTTTATTCGATCGATCGAACCCAGTAACGGTCAATTCAAAATTAAACACAAGCCTATAAAAATAATATTACTTGTAGTAATACTTAAATTTATATATCATATTATATTATAGACAATACTTCTTTATAAGAGAAACCTAATCCGAATCCGTCCCTTGTTAAAATATATTCATTCATTAAATTGGGTCATCAATTATCTCAAGCAAATCATACAAATACCTGTTTAAATGAGTTATTGTTTGCTAACGACCTTTATATCAGGGTCCGGTTAGTTTCGTTTCACTGAAGGCTATCGTTGATTTACCATTTGAAAAGTTTATAGCACGGTAAAATATATTTGTATTGCTATATTAGCAGACGGAAATGTCAAAAATCAATGTTTCGAAATACCACTTAAAAAAACGATAGAAAAGAGTATCTGTTCTTTTAATAAAGAGCTAATATGTAAATCGCTTGCCGGGTCACAGTGAGGGATGACATCACACGAGCGTGTTTGTTAATACAGAGCAGGGCTCAACAGTACAAACAATATGTACGTACTTGAGCTCCAGGGCAGCGGTTCTCAAACTGTTCTGGAGTCAAATTTACTTTTATTTTATACATCCTTAACTAAATCAACATAATATATTGTTTTTTGTCTGTTATTACGTAGTAAGATACAATTATGGTTATTTCACTTTATCTTTATCTTAATAGCGTCCATTAAAAGTTCATTTTGAGGTTTGGTCGTGATATCAGGTAGGGATAGTATCTACAGTGATTACGAATTTGTTTTAGTTTACGTAGAAATTTATTTGTGGACGAGACTGGTAGCATTAATGTAAAATATATTGATAAATATACATTTAGATAATATTTTAATTACAGTTTTCAAATCATTATACGTTATTCTGTCTCTTACGTCTATACATTTATATATGTGTTGTAGGTATTGTAAAATCGATAGTAAACTTTTGCCATTTGACTGCAGACTCTAAATTGTTTCACATTCGTTTAAATAAGAATATAAATTTATCTTTCCGAAACCTTGAACTTATAAAAGGCTCATTTTTAATGCCACTTTAAGAGCCGCTGATCCAAAGGGTTATAATAGAATATTCCTGGGACTTATTTAAAGCGTTTTAATATCGTTGTTTACTTTAATCTGTAGTATTTTATATTCGTGTGAATAAAATCATACGATAATTTATCAGACAGAATGGGCCATTAGAATATAAGAATATAAAATTCAAATTACAAACAGACACGAATATTGTTTGAAGAAATAGTAGATATGTGAATAAACATATTTAAATGAAGTAATAAATCATTCAATTTAATTTATACATTCAGTGACTTAAAAGAACATAAATTAGGTACGAAAAAATGTGACTCAGCCAATTTAGTTTGTTTATTCTCGTAACCCATCAATTAATTATCTCGACATACCACTCCCAATTAAAATAATTCTTCCATATAGACTGGATTATATTATATAAATAAAATCTAAAGTAATATAAGTATATATATACAAGCAGGTGTTGTGTGAACAATGGGCTCTTTATATTTGAAAAAATAAAGAAAAAGCAGACGATGGTTCGTCGCTAGTTACTAGGTGACGTCTTGTTAAACCAGATATAAGTCTATAATAAGCCCTTGTCTCACTAGCCCAGTGTAAAACAAGTATTAAATGCAACTCGAAGCTCACAGTGCAATTATTATTATCAAGGTGAAACATTCTCATCTATCCGTCTATGAATACATAAATGCTTTTTCATAGATCATATACCTTTTCATAGATCATATACCTTTTCATAGATAGATGAGAAGCTCAAATAAAGAGCACAATATGAAGGACTTAACTTACATTAAGGAATATCTGCATAAAGGCGAGCTAATTAACGAATTGTAAATAATTAAAAACATAGCAGCAATGAAAAACTTGAAATAACTTGACGCTTGAGGATAAAATATAAAATAGCAAGACTTGTTCAGACTTGTGTTTCAAGTTGGACTAGTTTAAGATTAATTGATGTCTGCGTTTATATTTAAATGGTTTAGAAGAAATAAATGCTTCAATAAACAATTTGTAATTATATTGAAATAGTTTGTGCGTGGGATTTTAAGACATTGACTGTACTTTAGTATTTATTATCATCAGGTTTTAAATATTATTTTACTTGTGTAATCAAAGAAATAAAACAAATCTAACTTTATATTCTTGCTTTTGCTTCTGTGACGATTACTCAAGTGTTGATTTATTATATCCAAATGAAATCTTTAATTCCAGCTGAAATAATAACCTATTTAAAAAACGACGAAAGTCATGTTAAATCGGTTGCCTTAATTTATTCAATCTCGTTTAAGATTGATTGCGATGTTTTTAATTAAATAAATTTAATTAAAATTCCATTCAAAGATTTAAGATCTTACTATCTGAGAATACGAACTTACATCCACTATCAAGTTATCCCAAAAATGTTTACTTGTTATCTGGAGGATCTGTTTTAGTTTCGAACGAAGTTAATGAAATAATCAATCCGCTAGCGATATCGAAAAATTATTTTAGGAAGCCTAACTTAGCCGTTTTAAACCTTGTCATAAAAGTTGCTTTTAATAAGTCAAATTAAATTATATTTATATAAAAAAACAAAACCACACCGAGCACAATAAATATAATAAACGAAATGTAGCAAGCACATTATTCCAGACAGACAACTTAAAAATAAACACGTACTTAAATACGTTCTCAAAACCATATATGGAATGAGGATGCGATGACAAAATATAGCACAATGCCAAAATCGTCGCAATTGTCGATTTCTTTTAAATATGAAATATTAAAACCGGTCATACAATAATAATTTGAGTTCAATGCTCTGAGTAATTAAAAATGTTGGAAGCGCATTTGGGGCAAGTTCAATTTGTATGAGGAGCAATTGAGCTGATGGGTTGAATTGGATACGTTTGATTAGTTAAGGCGTCTTCGTTTAAAATGGAACACGGCGCTCCCAAGATTATATCTGCTGAAGGGTCGGGTTCATGTATTAAGTCATTATGAGTCATGTCTGCTTTAACGAAAAATTTTATTTCGGGAATTTGGTAGGTTAACAAGCATTTTGCAATAAGCATTTGAAAATGCTTGAAATCTATGAGTTCCAAACTAACCTTTGTTAGAAACAATGTTTATATATTCTCTGTCCAATTCACCATATATTACGTCTCAGTGACTGTCCTTGTCATCAGCTCGAATGATATATTTTGTGTAAGTCAAACACAAGTCAAAATTATAACGTCAGTGGTCTGGAACGTTGAATGTGAGTGATTGCCCTTTCAGAGGAAGATTTAGATCGCCGCCAAATATTTTCATATTTAAAATTACATTTAAATTACTTATGAATTAGTATGTATGTTATTCATTTGTCATGAGAATCAAATTTTATGTAAAAATTAAATTTTTAACATGTCATTTTTACATTTTAAACATGATATTTGGGCGTTATAATAAGGAACTCTAATCTGAATTACATAAATCTGTCATCTTCGAATAAGTGTTAAATTTTAAACCCTTTCTTATGACGAGGCGACAACCGATTTGAATGTTAATATAACGATATACAATATTATAGGATTATTAAGACGGTAAATATAAAAATATTACGTTCACGACAGCAGTTCGTATCGAAGCGGACATTTGTAGACGTTAAGTTCTCAGTTCACAACTCAGTATGAGACGAGTGTGGGAGTGATTTTATAATCTTCATATTAGAGTTACTTCCCACCACTTTACTACATGGAAATCTTGTAAATTTTCAATATATGGCATAAGAACTAATATTTATTATTTAGGTAATGATTATTTAAAAAAAATGGTTTCAGATAGTCCGTAGAAACTTTAAGCATGCATTCCAAGAACAACGCACTCAAGTAGAATATCAAAAAGTATTTAAAGCCCTGTCGGTAATTAACTACTTGTCGCTGTCTTGTAAGAGTTTTGTCTCGATAATAATTTCACTTCAATGTACGACCATTTCATATCAGTGTATGTAAATATTAGTATAACTGCCGTATTGGAGATAGTTTTAACGAGTTATATCCAATAAATATATCGAGAACTTATCGTTTTTTAAAACTTCTCCACTTACAGATCTTGTCTGTTACATTTTTACGATTATTACTTGATTTACTTAATATAACTTGTCTCTGATTTATAATGTTCTATAAGTATTTGAAAAATAAACATTGTAGTTAAAGTGTGTAGATACTAAATATACAGTTGAGAACCGTTAAGTTAAAGATACTGTATTTCCGCGTTCGTAACCATTTCTGATAAGTATAGCTTCGCAAACAGTTTGCTATCGTTCATCGACCTTACCGTTTACGGAATATGATTCCGTATCGTATTGTAATTGTAGATCTGTCGGGTCGTGCTTCAGGTTCAGTCTACAATGTCACAATTCACATCGATTGTATTGTATGTCGGTTTCCAGTAAATTGTTGTACGTAATACCATATAAGCTTGCCATAGTTCATATAAAGGAATGTCAATATAGAAAGTTTATTAAACAACTTTATTTTATTTATGCTAAATAAATTCTTTGGGAAATCTTTTGTAGATCCAGGCTGGCCCATGGGATATCCACTAAAGCTGGTTGGGCGGTTCTAGGATTGCACCTAAAAGTCTAAAAAAATCAATCATGGTGACATTGACATTTATGTACGAATTAAGAGGTTGTCTTAAGAGATCGGTGATTTTATAATTTTCCTGATTTTTTTCTATAAATTTTCTGTCTATTCTATGAATGTGTAACTCTGTCTGTAGTATTTATACAAAGTGTGCCAGGTTACATAGGTTACCTAGGAGACTTCATTTTGCACTAGATCGGCAATAATTTAGGTTGGCACTATTATCGCGAAATGCCTTCGTGTTTCATATTGGCAATGCCGTGTCAAGCGGCCATTAAACTGCAAAACACGCTAATTTTTGCAAAATTATGACAAGAACGGCATGTATGTTTTTATTAAATTTGATGTAATGTTAACGTTTACGCGAGAACAGTAATAATGTTCTTACCATATGTTATACTAATATTAAACTTAATAACATGTTAGCAGTAAATATAACAACAATATATACAGATATCATGATATATCAATGTACTACACGACTAAATACCTACTACGAATATATACACATAATATAACGAGAGCCTTATTTAATAATTAAATTTTAAACAGTAAAGCTCTATTCCTTTGTGTGCAGAACGTTTCGACTTTTTTTAAATAAAATTATAATCGTTTATATTAGATTAAACCAAATTCTATATAGAATTGAAATAAGCATGTAATAACAATAAATACTCTTTCACTCAAAGCTCAGTAGTATCTAGTATGTAATTGTGTAATCGTTGAATTGATTTCCCTCGTCTTGGTGAATGAGCGGGCACCCAGTAACACGGGTATCGTACCTAGTACAGGGAGGGGCCCTTGCAACTTGTTTTGAACTTTTTAATCAATAAAACATTTTTATTTCATTTCTTATTTAATAATAGTTCAATAGTATTTTTCTCACTTCTTAACTCCCACCACAGTACGAGTACAGCGTTACGACGAGTGTCCAACTGTTCGCATTCATTAGTTCTGCTGGATAAATTGTCTAATGCTTTTAAGTGGCTCTAAAACTAGAGCACGGATACACTCATCCGTTGAACCCATTAATTAAACAAGGACGCCTTTTATAAATGTGAATTATATTAGAATTTTGGGTTTATTTGTGATATATCTAATATTATTTTAACATTTTGAATGCTTTTCTCATTTATTTTATGATATAAATAATTATATTTAAAATTAAAAACATATTTTAATCTTTTTAAGATTTTTTTTTTCAGGAATATGGAATGAAATTCGTCGTCAGTAACGTCAAAAATTCCAGCTTTCATGTCTCTGTGGAACGTGGTTGGAATTAAAATTCAGTTCCTTTACGGTCGCCATTCTTTTGTGTTTATTATAGACATCAGACAATTATGTCGTTATGGTTTTATAACTAAATGAGCTATTGATGAATAGTACAGAATTATTACATATTACCGGCCTGTATAGCGGTAGCTGTGCTTGTATTGTGCAATGGATTTCAAATTCTTCATCCATAATAATGTATTATTGGGAAAATAATTGATGGCCACTTTTATTCATTTGGAAATAATTGTGAGGAATAACCGTGTAGTGGGTTAAATTGAAACTTTCTCCAATTCAAAATGCTGCTTGTACCCAGTTGTGGGTCTGTGTCTGTATATCTACTTATAGACTTATATTTTTCTATAAGTACTTGAATTCCTTTTAGAAATGTATCTTAATTAATCTTGTATGCATTTTATTTTGGTTATAGTGGGTAATTATTAAATAGATTGTCACTTAAATGAGTTTTGTAACCAAGACAGTTAATATATTCAGTGTCTGATGTCTACGATGACTGACATATTTTACTTTATTTGTGAGAATTGTAGGATAAGTATTGTTCACGAGTTGTTACTTTGTAGAGAGTATTTTCAAATTTTGTTTTGATTTAATCACATAGTTCTGTTATATTGTTATATAATATTTTATTGTTATATTAATTGTAAACAACTTAACTGAGGTATACTGCAGAGATAAATATATATTTAATAAATGTATGTATTGGCCATGTTAGTGATGTATTTCAATGGTTGCTTTTCCAATACGATTAGTTTTTACACAAATATTATTATGGATTATTTAATTATGGAGAAGTTTTGGTCAAATGCATATCAGAGGTTAAAATCGACTTACAAGACTTGAGTCTCACTATAAGTATAGCAGTAAATATTAGTTCACGGCGGCTACTCTCCCACAACCGTTCATATAAAACTAAATTAACCAAATACCAGGTTCAATACACCTAGAATTGTAAAATACAGATGAATTAATTAATTTCTAAAACATTATAGAAGTGTGGTAAGTGACGTGTCTTGTACCTACAGTTGTTTACAATAACCTTTTAATTCTTTTAACAAAAAAAAAAACAGTCATATTAAATATATATAATTAGTATATAATGTACATATGATAGACTAATTAAAACAAATCTAGTCCTTTATGTAAGAAAAATTTAAATTTTGTCAAATACTTAAAACTTAAAATAACCTATCTATTTATTTATTTGCACAAAAAACAAAGGCTAGCATAATTCCACAAGCATTCTCTTCCAGCTAGCCCTGAAATAAATGAAGAACAAGTAAGGGTGCGTAAAAATAAACCAAAAACAATAATATCAGAAATACAAATATAAATATAACTTAACTACTTAAATTTCTAGTCTTACAGAATTAAAAAAAAAGAAAACAAAATATATATAAACTCTGTCGTATAATAAAAAAATAATTAGACGAGTAAATATCAAGTTAAGTCACAAATTAAAAAATAAACAAAAGCAATAAATATAACAGATGGAGGCAAGACTTAAGGTATGAAACAAGGATAGAAAATGTTTTTAACTAAACTTTTAAATATGTTTCTAATGTCAGTAGGTAATGCATTCCAGAGTTTTATTGCCTGTATATTAAATAAGTAAAGTTGAAACCTATCGGTATCAGCTTCATTAGTAATAAACATATCAGTAGGAGTTAACGCTACGGGTTGAAGTAAACTCAATGTTAGAATATAAAACAAATACAAGGATGTCATCCGGCTTGCATCGTTCACACGTTCACACGAACACGTGTCTCTTATTCCCACCACTGTAACGATGCGGGTACATTCTCTAACTCACTCATTATACATTTCATATTACATTTAACGATAATGATTTTTATGTGTCACGTTTAAGATCTACTTTCGATCGAACAGTTTTAGATATAATTTCGTGAAGTGTGTAGTGTACTGTGTGCTGATTAGTGATAGATATATTGTCTTTACTTTGCGGTATAACAATTAAGATGTCGATAATAACAACTGATGAGATAACAGATTAATATAAAACAATGAATAAACATAGTTTAGGTATATCATATTTTTTTTATTTTATTAACTTACGGACTGACATACTGACATACTATACTGACATTTTTGAATGTAATGTAATGGACGATTCAAAAATGCTTGTAAATGCCTACTTGAATAAAGATATTTTTGAATTTAGATTATATTTAATTTTTTAATTAGATATTTAGCTGTGAGTACATTGGATTCTTTTTTTCCAAATTTAGAAAAAAATCCTTACATAGACACTCATAAAACAAATAGACACAAATAACTGAAATACCAAAAAATAATGAGCCATCAAACTTTAGCAATTGATGTGTTTTCGTTACAACGGGTAATAATAATGGCGATGGCAAGCAACAGAAACTTTTTCTTTACAAAAAAATCTCAAGAAGAAATATAACCTTTTCCCAATCTATCAGTCTAGATTATTCCAGCAATGCAAGATGTCGGGCCCGCGTCGCATCACTGAGAGATGACAAACTGTTGAAACGTGTCAATATGACGTAACGAGTCACGGAGAACTTGTTATCTCAAGTTCCTCCCTTTATCTTCTTCTTTTAATCTTTAATTTACGATCGGTCCAGAAAGTGCGATCTTTAAATTATTATTATGAGGACAGATCATCATGCCATTACACACATGTATTATTATGAAGACAGTGCAGCGTAGTGCAGTGTAGTGTACACAGTGTAGTATACACCATACACGGGCTATCATAAGAATAAATTGCCAATGAGGTCAATGTACAATGTACAATATACAAATCAAGGTACAATGAATAATATTACTGGCAAATTCGTATTTTACGAAAAGAAAATATTCAAATTAACTAACCTATCCTAGTAAAGCTCCTACTGAGACTCGTTGTCAAAAACGCTACAGTCAATTACCTACACCTAGCAATAGAATTTCCACTCTATGTATGAATCATAAAAATATCTTTGACGGTCAAAACTCGGCCTAGTTATATATTCTGTATTCTATGTTTTGAAAACAAACATCAATGTTACGAAAATATAAACCTTTAAAGAATAGCCTCAATTATTTCTTATAAACGTGTATGTACGAGTGTATTAGTCTCAAAGCCATTTTCTTCTGTATGTTTTTCTGAATATTAGTTTACCATTTCCTGTAAAGTTGAGGTAAGTATGTGACAGAGACCGTTCGTAGCAGCTTCCTACACCGGCTGGAGCGTTAACTGCGACGTCCTCTGCAATCAGCTCTCACCGCAAGCGCTGGTCTTCAAATAACTGGTAATTATCTAACTCTTCACTGCGATTTATTTCTTTAGAATGTAACTGTAAAAGATATATATTTTTAAATTTTTATAAAGTTATTAAAAAACTTCTTAATTAAAAAGTTACCAAAATATTTTCATTATAAGAGATGTTCTTATTTCAAATATAAAATTGGTGTATTTCAACTAAACTTATTCATGTAAATACTTTATTCAAAGCGGCTCTTGAGCTTTATTAGTAAAATTCGTGAAGCTTGTACCGCCTTCGAGTAATCCTTAGTATAGAATTTCGTTGATACTCAAATATCTCTTAGCGGTGGTCGGTCTTGTTCGTACTAATGTAGACGTAATTTAATATCTGAATTAAATCGACGCCCACCTAAAGACAACGAGTTTATTTTCTTTTAAGTTCATACTGTATTATATTTTGGATTAAAGTTAATTGTGTATATTATATTTAAATTAAATGCATGCTTGTAAAGCAAGATATTTTTTTATCATTCTCTCCTTTCGGAAGCTTTTTGTTTAGTATAATGACTAAATACTGATATTCGTTACTCATCGTTAGTAAATTATTTAACGACACCAAAACTGACAACACTTCACCCTTTAATTTTACTTCTTTTTTCTACAAACTTGACCTAAATTGTTTTTCTAGGTTACTTATTGTAACCATACGTATATGTCACTTACATGAATCCTGATTATTAATTTCAATACTACACTGACAAAAAATATGTATGATATATAACTGTATAGAATAAATACCATATTATACTGTGAAGAGTCTATAATATTTAAAAAATAACATTATCAGTATTTCCAAAACCTCAAAGTGTTAGCTTAAGTCATATAGCAAAAGGACACATTACCTTACGTTTTAACATAGCGCATGCGTCATATAGTTTGCAATTTTATCTTAAAGCAAATTCCAAAGTCAAGTTTTAAACGTAAAGTTTAATTTTGAAGATCAATTTTAATACTCACAAGTTCAATGTGCAATAAGTATTATAGACTTTATTATCCTCAAACTACGTTTACGTACGGTGTCCCCGATATACACATTGCAATATCAATTGTCTGTTTAAATTCTGAACAAATGATTTTTTTTAAACTTTTGTTTCTTTGTTAAATTGTCATATAAATATGCTTATGATTTTATTACAACCACTTCAAAAAATAATTCAGCAAAAGCCGATTTTGGATATTTTTCTATTTCCTGGAACGGGTTTATAAAATTTAAAACTATTTAAAAAATGTTTAAAAAAATATCAAGTCTAGCAGGACTAGGAACTTCATCACTCTGCCAAATTATTTTTTTAATTCAGTAAACAATACCTGGCCTGTTACGAATTCGGAAAAACTGTTTGGTGTCTCTGGATCTGGATCCTTTCGGGTATTTTAACATCTCGATTTTTTGTCGTTCTTTCTTGATATTGTTGATATTTATTATTTAAAAAAATGCAAGCACAAAATAAATAAGAATACTTTACGTTGGGCAATATTCTAGTATTCTTCTTAGACAGTGTTGAAGCGTTAGAATAATATAAGTGTAAATGTTGTCACTGAGTACATCGCTGTATTGACAAAACATCTGATTTAAAGTCGTTTTTTTTAAATAGCTGCTGCTCTTATTGAAGAAGAAGTTTTTAAAGGATCTAATTAATTATATAATATATGTGTCATCCATCTTCTATCCATTAAGAGATTAGATATATTTTCTATTGAAATAATCCGCTTCTACCTCCCACGCGGTACGACATTAGACACTCACTGTACACTTTATCTTCAAACACTGATAACTGGGACAAAACTTAATTTAAAGCTTAAATTGATTTTTAAATATCAACGACCCTCGATAATTTTATGAGGATCTGATAAATAAAAATATTTTAATGCATTGATTGATTGATTGATCGGAGCGGTTCTGTTACAAGAAACAGATTGTTTTTATTGATTGGATAGTGACTTCTTGTTTTCATGAAAATACAAACAGAATGTAGGAATACAGGTTCACAGTTCAAGTAAGATATTTCTTCAAGCTCAATTTCCTTTTCCGAGTAAAACGAGAGCATCTGGGCGAGTGGCGTTCTAACAGGATTATGTTAGGATACGGTGGGTAAAATCACCTAAATAATATCAGCAATTATGATCTCTATTCTTACTACTATAAGAACCACATTATCGTCCACTTCGCGGTTTGTAATACGTACTGGAATTCTCAGCTGTAATGACCCAATATTTTCTAAGAGTTAACCTCCTGGCATTTTCTACGTAAACTTATTCTTACAAAAATCGAAGAATGCATTAAAATTTTTGTAACAGAAGAGGTCAAATAAAATAGTAAGCAATAAAGTTCAAGCTCGATTTCTTAATCGTCTTAAAGGATTGCATAACTTAGATTGTATTATTTGTTTTTTTTTTTTTGTTACATGTTTAAAAGTTTAATCTTACAATTATGTCAAAAAGATGAGAGAATAGACACCGTAGCGTATCCACTGTAAGTAATATATACAATAGTACAATATAATGGAATTATTATCATTAAAGAATTTATTTTTATGTCCTAATTTGAAGTCACATTCAATAGATTCTTTAATTATTATTTTTTTTATAAAAATAAAAGATCTTCCGCATTAGATATTAAGTAAGTCAGATGTCGACAAAAAGAACACCCACACTCTGAAAAACTAACCCACGCCACAGCACTCACTAGCTCAGCATTCGGGGTTGCTAAACACTTGACCAACAAGCCGCCAAACATATCCAACTTTCCAATATAATTTGTTCAAATTAAAGTACAAGACTAGATATTCCATGCTATAATTATTCAGAGTAAATATAAGATCGAGTATAAATTATTCTGCCATTTATCTTTAATCCGGTGACGTATTATACTCCGAAGGAAATTATACCGAATGCATATAAACAGCAACCGGCGGCACCAGTGGGTGCTTCGTGAACGACCACGCCCGCTCTTAGGTTCGTGTCACAGTGCAGGCTGGGTGATATAAAGAGCGATAAAAAATAATAAATACTTCAATAAATAAAAAAATAATCAGGATACAAGTCTTCCAAAAAAGCATATATATTTATATATATTTACTGACAGTATATCAGTACATCAATAATTGAATAATTGTATATGACAATTCGTCAAACTGTTTTAGAAGCGTTGTATTTCAGTGACCTTACCTCATATTTATAACTAACTTAACTTTGAGCCTCTTAGCCTCGTCAAACAGATGTTCTACAATGATCTATTTAATTTATAAGCATATATTGTTTTATTGCTAGATAGGTTGTAAATCTTGGTTTATTCGATAGCTTGTTATATAGCGAGAGCCTAAAACCTGTGCATAAATAAACAATCACGTAAACCCCTCGCGGTGCGCGCGCGCAGCCACTCTTGCGCAGCTGCGAATCTCGCTGATAGTTATCTTTCTAGTCTTCAACGCAAACGACTTTCAGATTTAACTTATAAGCGGGTTTTAATAAAAAGTTAAATTTAATACCCTCGGGCAGCTAAGAGGCCATTATTGAGGTACATGTTAAAAAATATGTAGCTCCATCAAAAAATGTATAACTACGTTTATAAAATAAAATAACAGTACATTTTATTACTTTTATTGTTCAGGTTTGTTATCGTCAGTAACCATTATTCATCGAGGAATAATAAAGTGACAGAGTACTTTTTACTGACAGTTATTTATAGCAGAAAATCTATTTTGATGAAAACTGAAACAATGATAGATAGTTTTTGATTGAACGCCCTAAATTGGAAGATTGGTGTGAGGACGATATTGAATCATGGATGGCCTTTTAGAGTCAAGTCGCCGTGAAATTGTGGACGATTCTGCTTCAAATAAAACGTTTATTAAATTAAATTGAAATAAAATTATTTGCTAGCGACTGACAAAACCTTTGTATATTTGATGTTCTGAGAGCGCGCTAATTTGAAACTAAATGACTCCATCTTGATAATTTTAAACCCTTTTAAGTTCTTTAAACTCCAGAAAGAAATCAATTTAAACAATCTTATGGATTTTTATCTTAAATATTTAACTAATTTCTGTCTCTTAAATTGATACTCTTATCAATACCCCACATGAATTGATTCTGGACCATTATGTCTCTTCCGATGTCTAGTATGAAGAAGTTCCGACAAGAGTTAAATTGGAACTCGAATGGAATATTCCATCTGCCTTAAAATATCTTAATAACAATACAATATAGTTCAAGAAGTTGAATAAATTGAAGAAGAGTAAAAACTAAACAAAAAAAAATTTATAATTTGTATTTGTGAGATCTCATTTCTAAAACAATTTTGATGTAACTTTGGATTCAATCCTTACCTGTATCGGTTTATTTTTTATTTAATATTTATTTAAAATAATAATTTTTTGTTACTCTCAAACAGTTAAGTATATTTTTTGATAAAAAGGTTTGAAGGTGGCAATTAAATTTTATAACCTCTCTCCCCCCTCAATGCTCGCTCAGTCTACGGAGCACAGCACGTCTAGCACATATTTATATTATGAAATATAAAATTAATACATTCTTTGACACGAAACTCTTATTGGTAATCATAAACATGGATGCTTAATCGCTAAATTATATACACGCTGGTCTAATAGTTTCTTCAATGGCCCCTAAAGCGACACGCTTCAAGAGCCACGAGCGACGCAGCTATTCATTTAACATTTTACCTTTTTTTTCCACCATTACGATTTGTGGCATCCTCTGGAGCAGACAACTGAAATACAGTATCTTTAACTTGTCGTGCGATTATAACACTTATACTTATGTGATAAGATTTATAATAGTATGTGAATATAATTAAATAAGTAGCAATTTGATTTGATATAAATTAAGATTGGTATACTGTATAGGGCTCATACGTCGCCAAGTTCATGACTCAATGTTAATTGAGTACTTTTGTTTTGCAAAACAAATGTTTGTCTCACAACTTCAATGACATTAGAATGAATTAAATTCAGAATTATTTGATTCATATTATATTTTATATATTTTTTTTATTTATTATTTTTTTTATACGGGCCTATTTATTATTATTTTTTTTTATAAACAAATTTTAAATGTACATAGTAAATTTTGAAAAGTGTTTTTATTTTCGACCGTATTATATCTTAAACCAATTTAACATCGCAGTAGCTTTCACATTTAAAAGCACATAAAATAGTGATGTATATGGACGAGATAGCTAGATTAAATTACAGATAAAACTTTTGATGGCATACGTTTTAACATCAATGACCAAATAAAAGCGCTCACTATTTAATTGGGCACAGCTTGACGTGGGCGGTGACTAGACGCTGACGTGACGTGGGCGAAGGAACCGTTTGTTATTTCGTACAATAATTAGGTTTGCTTAATGGGTTTCACGATTCTCGAAAACTAAATTTTGTTGTGAAAGTCTGATTTTGCTTTATTATTACACTTGCGAGACAAGTTACTGAACACTAAATCTACTGACAGTATTGTTAAACAAAGCTCTATGAGAATTCATATTTTAATATTTATTTTATTGATAAGTCAAAAACATTTATTTTTGTTTCGTAAATTGTTAACTTGTCCCGCGATACCAAAGGATACATTTTAAAATTATTTATAAAAATACATTCGAGTCACCCTCATAATAGAAGCGAGAACAAATAAGAACTCCAGTACAGCGGGCACCGAAAAGAAAACTATAATAATTTACCAGACCACTGCTAGTTATATGAGGCTCTCACATTTACGAGGTCGTCAAGTATTCTAAAGTCAAACACTCACAACAATAGTAAGTACCTAACTATTATATATTTGAAAATATCTATGAATATGTATAGCTATGATAAGCTAATTTAAATTTTAAATAAATATAGAATGTAAAATAAATTGGACGGGACAGTTTCCCAGAGGTCGCGGGTTCGAATCCCTGCCCGTATCAGGCTATTTTTAATTCTTTATATATTTATAAATATATTATGCCTTATGTTTGAATTAAGAACGCCCACAGACAACACCATGAAAGTTGAGTACGTACTCAACTTGGTCCATTCTCCACATCTATTAAACGTAGACATACCTTACAACATACCATTTGAATTGCTTGCAAATTTATTAATTTTATGTTATTGATCCAATTAAAAATCCTGATATACATATAATAAAATATAAATAAGAAAATCTCAATACTTCAAACAGTTAACAGAATACAATAGAAGGAATTACATTATAAAAGACATAATATTAATTATCATAATTTTAAAATCAAGTCAAAATTCAAGTTATTATGTTATGGAAATTGTATTTATTATAATCAAAATAATTTTACAGTGTAGCAACACTTTTGTGTAAGTCACTCATATAACTGGGATTTCAATTTTGGTATTAGATTCATATTTAGATTTTTTTGTAAATAATATCTGAATCTCAAAACTATTTTACTTTATCTCAATATCTAGTTCTTAAAATTTAGTATTTTTTTTAATAAGTGGAAGTGGCGTTTCATATAACCTGATACTCCAAATATGTAAAATAGTTAAGACATTTGAATTATGAATTTGAAATGACGTCAACGTTTTAACAACGGTTGTTTCATTGTTATATTTAGAAGACTTATCACAAATATTCTTTTATTAGATGAAAAATAGAGTTGGTAAAATAAATTTACATATGTATATATATTTTGGGGTGTAAATATTATAAGCCGTACGTGAATATAAACATAATAAGCCGATATGTCTGTTTATCTAATTACGTTGTCCGTGATACATATAAGTCGTAACACAGGGACGCGTGCGATTCATCTAGTTCCAAGACAAAGACCCTTTCATTAAAACAAATGATACACTCTCAATTATCAAAGTCTTCTAAAATACTTGGATCATCTATGTTCTAAGCGAGCACACTTATCACTAGAGGTTTAGATATAATACGAGTGAAATTAAATATTAATAATATTAATACTCGCCGTCCATATTTTCACAAATCACGCTCTTCATTTGAATTAGTTTAAAACAAATGAGACTTAAGATAACATCACAATATTAAAAGTTGTCTATCGATTATAAAACAATACAAGAGGGTATTGAGGTTGTAATTAGAATGTATTATTCAGTTATCTGTTGGATCTTGAACGTACCACGAAAGTGAACGACTGCACTGGAATAGAGATATAATCAATGATAATGGAGAATTACATCGCATAAAAGATTATTAAATAAATATTAGTATGATAAGAGAATGAATAGGTCTTGTAAATGTTGCTAAATCTTACTAAAATGTTTCATATTGTTATTTAGAATTAAGCACTGTTTATTACAATTTAAGCGCTAGTGGTGTAAATACATACCTACTTTCAAACGCTCTAATTTTCAGAACTTTTCTTACACATTTGAAACAAGACACTTATTCGAGGAAAAGTAATTATTGAAGCCAATGATCCTTCTGGAACGTGAAGTTTCTCGTCTAATTAGATGCACTCTGACGTCACGGGAGGTCATTGACATCCCGCATACCACCCTCGATTATTCGTAATAGCCACTTGCCGTGGTCTCGCTTCGATAATTACAAGTTTTTATTGTAAGCAATTTCCGATGTACGCGTCGTGTTTGTGCGCATCGCTTTATATATTATCATTTCCGTTTATGATTTAGTTTCGGTTCTATCTGTAACTGGTAGTTTGTTCCCGTTTGAAATAAGCGATGCGGAACAAGTGCACTAATGACGCTGAGAAACCATTAGGGAGCCAACTTTATTAGAGTATTTATGCTTTATATAAATTATATTTCCTTATATTCCAAAATGTGATCTTAAATGCACTAAAATGCAATTATATCATTTCTATTTGTATCTTAACACTTATAAGCAGTTTAACATATACAACTATATAGCTTATAAAATAATATTACCCTTCTATTTGACGTACACTGGTATTGATTTAAAGTGGAAAATATAAATAAATAAAAAACTTATAAGACCATTATTGCTAATGAGTTTAGCGAATATAAACGTAAATGACTACAATACGAGGCGCAACGTGTTACCGCTTCACCCAGAAGATGACTGCGAGATGATGCCACTGTCCGCTTCATAGTTACAGTCAATCTGCCAAAGTCCGATAACAAACTTAAGAGTAACAATTTATATAATATTAATTATATTATACACATTTCTACTAATGTAAGTAAAACGGATAAAACGTTATATCGATCTGTAAATCGACAAACAAATATAATAAGAATAATATGAGTTACAACAGTTTTTCTGAATATTTTATCAAATGTTAAGTAATTTAAATAAAATTGTCCTGAAGACTCCAAGCGCAGCTCAAGTAACTCAAAGTTTGTTCCATTTTCTCACATAAAGTCACCCAGTACAGTATCACTTCATACTTGAAGCAGTGCTTCGTGCCCCGCTCCCGTTATGGCGGCACCGTTTCCTTGAGAGAGCCCTTTAATAGGGACTCAAAATGTCAGCTCCCTACAGCTATAATTAGAAAAATATACATTTTGCAAAAGAATGTTGCCTTTATTAAATTTTACTACTATCAAACCCCAATCTATCCATAAATACAGTTTTTTTTATTGCCAAACAAGTTCCTTCTCAAGAACTATTTCATGAATAGTAAATACTGTGTTTAATTTAACAAATCAGAAATATTTTGCAAGGTATGATGTTATTTAGAATAGAATTCATTTTCGGATAATGTTTAATATGAATTAACAAAGGTTGGAAGTGCCGTTGTACATGCTTACTTTTGATTTCAATTATTCGCGGAAACACCGAATGTCTAAAAAGTACTCTCTTTAAATTCAACATGAACATACAATTTCCCATTTCAAGTAAGGCTGACTTCAGAATATCCTAATGACAGTTAAAACGAACACCGACGTTTTTCTTTGCATAAAAAGATTTAGTTACAATGGAGCGGGACTTTATCATTATTCATAAAAATGTTAATGGCTCTTAAAAGGACAGGAATATTTAAAATTTGAATATAAGGTGAAACAACAATGAAAATCATAAATTTATTAAGATTTATCATATTTTAGAAGAATCTCCTTTTCATTACCAAATAACCGTATTTATTGATTTGGCAATCTTACTATCAGTAAAACGTAATACGAAAATATAATCAAAAATGTACTTTATATATATATAATATAATATAATATAATCTTTAAGAATAAATTTAAGAAACATATCGTCTCCCTTCAGTTAAAAAATACAATTCAAACAGTCAAAACTTTGAAGTATATCAGTAAAATGCTAGTCATTAAAGTTTTAGGTTCCAGTTTCAATTTGAAAATATTTTAACAGTGTCCAGTGCATAGCGGAGTTTTTAACCGCGACGCCTATTAGTGGCTTACATACAGAAGCTTGGGAAGATGCGGTTTGATAAAAAAGTTTAAGTGAAAGATGTCAGGGTGCCTTGTGGTTTGTGTAGTTTAATTTAGTTTTCAAATAAATATTTTTAATTGTATAATATAATTTTAAAAATACTCGTTTCCATATGCCTGGTTAGTTTATAAATAATAAAAGACTACGTATTCAACACATCGTTCCTCCGTCATTTTATACATAGCTATGTTGAAAAAAGACCTTTAGAAAGAAGGCTTAATTATTGTTTAATACTTATGTAATAAAAATGTGATAAGCTTCTTAGCTTAGCTCTGACCCGTGAGTAGTAGAACTGTACTAGTCACGGGTCAGAGCTTTTATAATGCAAATAAAATAGTAATTACGGGATTGCATAGAGATGGGTATGTGAAATTGATTGACCTCCGTTTTATGGAAGATGGTCGCGGTGAGTTTAGTAGAGTTCAGATACAATTAAATTAGAAACCGTATTTTATCACAGTTTAAGATATTGGTTAGTTCGTTAAAGTTATGAAGAGGAACGAACTTAACGGTTTACAAAACATGAAGGGAAACTATTATTAAGCCTTTAGTATGTAATGTTGTAATAGCGGGAATGCGAAGACTCTATATTAAACAGTAATATTTTACTCAAAACAACAATATGTAAAACATCTGGAACCGGTTATCGTGATCGTAAACCTAAAGTGCACATTTCATTGCTAGTTATGGAAGTTAATTATAAGCCAAAGAAAATAAATTCAAGTTATTTTAACAATATGGCATGTAGGTAATCTAGGCGAGTCGTTACAGTAACTTAGACTCTAGACTCTAGGCAGTCCGCTAAGTATTTAGCTCTTTATAAATAGTCCTAGGCGTATAGAAAGAATTGTTCGGCTATTCTCATTAATTTTTAATAAATTATAATATTACAGTTTTTCAAAAAATATAAGAATTGCTCCTGTAGATTATCTTTCCAGCTGTACGGATCGTCTCTGAAATTTGGCTGTTATCAGTTTAACTTGTGGCTCCAAATAGTCATTTTTATTATTAATTAAATAGTCATTTTAATATAGAGACAGCCGTCCAAGGTTCTTAATACTCTCTCAGGATGTGGCATATTTGTCATTAGTTTAATATGAGTGAGTGGTTCAATCAAAGTATGTTATGTGAAATTTGTTTAAGATGAATTCTATCAAGAACAACAAAACGAAATAATTATGTAGTATGCGTATACTGTGCTTCAAATTTGATTTTCATTTTATGTAATGTAGTTATGGGAGGTCACACTCTTGTTGCACAAAGGAGGATATGTTCAAAAACAGCAAAAAAAAATGAAATTAACGTTGCGTAAATTTAAGCTCATTCTAATTAAGCTGTTGAAAATCGAGAATGTTTAAAAAATACTGATTTTTTAATACTAATAATTGTTTTTTTTAAATATTATTGAAATAATTCATTAAATATAATTATTTTCGTTATTTTTAAGCCTCTGTAAACTGTCCAGCTGTATATAAGTTCCTCGTAAGTAGGTATACATTACGATATTGTATTATTATGAAAATAAGGAAATAATTTAGATGTGAATCAGTAAGAGTGGGTCAGCCATTGAAGGTATCACTTCTATCACTGGTCTGGTTTTAATACCATCAGTTATTGTTCAACTTGACCAACTACCTTTCACAATATTATAAGATACATTTAATTGTAAAAGTACATAAGTCGAGGTTTCTCTGCATTATTTCTCTTCTACTGGCGAGTTTTATTAACTGAGTCCAATTCATAGTTTATAAGTGTCACAAAAACTATATATTGATTCATTAGTTAATGTAAATGTTTTTGGACCTTTGGTTTCTTATCGTCTGATCGTCTCTACTCACTATCTATAAATATATCAACAAATTATATTAAGTTAATAAATAAACAATATAAACATCATCCTTAGTTATCATTTACTTACAATTTGTTAATGTAAGTTAGTACAGAGTGTAAGCATTTAATAATGGGTTTGTCTCTCGACATAGCTCTTTAGATCTATAGATAGTATGCTCCAACTGCAGCGTCCTTGACTTAACAGATCTAGTCGTGTTATTTTTACAAAATTACATACTTTATTTGTTTTCTTGTTCATTCGTTCTGAATGTAAAAAAGCAACACCATTCAATAAATATCTTGTTGCAAGTTTTAAATACAAAAGCAAATTGGAAAATTTAAATAAAAATTGAACATAAAATAAGTTTAACAATAAAATAAAATTAAACTGTTATTAATAACTTAACATTCTACAGGCTACGGCGCGTTACAATCTGATTTGTTGTCGGTAGCCTTTAGCACAGATTCCGCTCTGTAAATTATCTAAAACTCTAATGGAACTTTGATATTTATTTCAAGGGTCGTATGAGATAAACTCGCTTGCACTGCACTTTAGATTTAATCTAGGGTGTGGCCTCTTGTATATTGCAATAGCGTTCATTCGGACTCCAATGAAACCAAGAAGTTTTTAAAATTAACTTTTATATTATTTTTTTCTGATTTCTAAAAGTAAGTCTTAACAATTAATTAACATTAAAAAAGTGTCCAAATAATTATCAGTACTTATAATATATGAGTTTGTTGTAATTACCTTTTAATTTGAATTCACGGCCCGGTGAAGTTACAATTAGATTCCTATTATACAATATTGCTATATTTTGTAAAACACCTACTAATTCCGGGTCTAATATCAAATTATAATATCGTGTCCGCTCGCTGTCGGTTGTACATTTATACTTATAATGAGATACATTTACTATAGCTATCATTTAACCAGACTCAGACTCAGACTCAGATAGATAGTTACTTAACACGCATACACAGATTGCAAATGATACAATATTATATTTACGAATTAAAATAACATTATAATTTGAATCTTGCGTTTTAAATTGTTGTTTATATTATGCCCGAAACTAGAACAATTGTAAAAGTTTTTAGAAATAATAAAATTCTCATTAAGTCTCCAGTTTCTGTACAAGATTTATATAACGGAATAATATGTAGTTAATTCACGTAATAAATGTCCGTGAGTACTGAATTAAAAACAAATATACGGTATGATAACTTTAACAAATAAATAATCGTGTGTCGTTTAAAGGTCAGCAGTGTTCCATGGCAGGAGTGTCACATAATACCTGGCATTCAATGAACTTAATGGGTAGACTAAGCATTCAAATCAAATCTTTTATATTTCTGATCATCTTTTGATTCTTTAGAGGCTGTATTCACTTTCATTTTGACTGTATTTATTAGTCCCGGTACTATTGCAGACGTCTTTGAATTGGATCCCTTTATATTAGATTGTAATGAAGACAATGTTGAGATTACAGGGTTAATTTAAACAATTTATTATCTGAATACAGCTGTTTTAACAATCCAGGTGTAGTTATACGTCAACCAAACCTAGATGGCATGTCATATATGTCGCTACATATATGACATGCCGTCTAGGTTTGGTAAATTCTTCATTTAATATTATTCATATTTTCTTGATTGCTTTATGCTGTTTAGACATCACATATTTTACAAGGCTACTTTTTTCAACGAGGACATTTTTATTAAAAGATATAACTTTTGCTCCAAGATACTTTTAAAGCGATGACAATATTAGTAAAAATATTATTTTTTTGCTTACAAAAAATTCTCATAGAAACCTAACACAAGGCTGGCCGCTGTCGCAACAAAAGCTGGATTAATGACTACAGATAAGTTTGAAGTGCGCACTGAATTGCTAAATGTAATCACAGATAGCAGATATGGAGCACATTTGAATAGGCGTGACCTCAGCGCCGCCGCACCCTTCACTGCTCACATTGTCCGGTGAGGTGAAAGGAATTAGGTATACATTTAAATATAACTTAATATCACTAAACTTTCTGTATACTTACGTTATTTCCGACGAATATTTATAAGACTTTAAATTTATTAATTGTAAGCTAATTTTTGTTTCTGGATGATTTCTTTATTTAAATCCATTTTCATGATTAAAATTTTTCCTAAAATCTTCTTGTATGTGGTCTATATTTATATTTTTATCTATAAAGTGAGAGACGCACGTCCGTACCAAAGGTTGTGAATGAACTTAATAAAAAACCGAAAAGAGAAGATCAATGAATTTTGTTATTAAAAAGTATTTCAACGGAACTTAAATATTTGAACATTATTACAAAAGCACATGTCGCAATGTAAGTAATTTAGTTCTCCGAGCAAATAATATCAAGTCGCAGCGGAAAATCTTCGTCAATCAGTTTCTCAATAGCATTGAACATGTCGCAGCTGAGGGAAGTTTAATTGACAAGAACCGGTTGTCATTCTGACTTGACGATAAAACTGTTATTAACTGGTTCGAAGTCAATTATATCTCTGCTTCAAAGTTGTCGGCTTCTCAAGATTACGCAATTTAACAATTCTAAATTGCCACTTTTTATGAATATGTAGAATTTTCTCCACGACCGAGCAAATATTTCTACACTTTAGAGACACTAAAAGAAATGTATGACGTTATAAATGATATTATTTTAGGAATATTTTATTTAAGTGATCACTCTTCAAATTGTTGATTTGTTCTAACAAAAAACTCGGTGGATGATAAAGGCGGCGAAACAAATAGATTTTAAATTTAAGAGTTTTATTCCCAACCAACGGATGAGGGATCAATCGGCGTTCTTTGAGAGCTTAACTGGTTCAGTTAATTGATCCACACGGAAAATGATTGGACGATGTTATTGCGGGGCCAATAAAAGACTTGAGTCTTTATCAATGCAATTAAAGTTACAACTCTTAGATTATGACATTCAGCTTACACCATACATTAGAAGTGATGTAACTTTTAAACTTCAGTTATCATTAAGAAATAAACCAACAATTATTAATAATATTTCATATCAATCAATCAAGACTAACTGATGTAGAATATAAACTGCACCAAGTCATTCTAACCGAAGCAGAACAAATTAATGAAGAAGCCAATTAACAGGAATGAGTCTGCAGTTTTTAATCGATTAGAAATAAAAA
The DNA here is from genome assembly GCA_963555665.1 of Dircenna loreta. Lineage (NCBI taxonomy): Eukaryota > Metazoa > Arthropoda > Insecta > Lepidoptera > Nymphalidae > Dircenna > Dircenna loreta. The sequence goes on from OY743098.1 coordinate 15,466,163, forward strand.
GAACGAAAGGGCAGGTGGCTGGACAGGAAATGCCAGGACCCGCCACTGCGCAGCGAATGAGCCATGTCGATGTCAATTAATCATTTAAGAAGCTTAAAGAAAATTTCATGCTACATTATCATTTCATGTTAGAACGTAAAATTAGATCGCTTTTGATTGAAGTAATCAGATTAGTGTGACCCTACGTTGATATCTCGACACCGCCCTGGTTTACTTGTTGTTTAATTTGTTTATTGTAAAATGTATTAAAATGTTAATATTATTAATTCTACTCTTTTTATATTTCATAAAAATCATATATTAAAATATCAGAACGGACCTGTTTCATTGAATACTGATGTGACAGTCATGGCAAGTTCAGTTTTAATGTCATTTAAATTGTCTTCTCCATTCCAACTTCGTTATTACATTTTTGCGAGAGGTTGCTTCTGAATGTAAAGAAAAATTTAAACATGTAGTTTGAAACTATCTATTACCACGTATAGCCATGTTAAACTTTAATTTTAAATTATTAATTTGAAACCGTCCGATAAGTCGCTGGTTTGAATCCCATTTTGTAGTACCTGTCCTCTCAGAACAAAAGTTATACGATGATTCACTGAACATGTGTTTACATTTCAATTATTTGACGCGACTCCTACTGATACCCAGATTTTTGTAAATCTTAAAAGCTTTATTGCAATAAAATGTAAATGTTATCCATTACTAAATGAAATCATCAACACGTAGTAAGGACAATAACCTAACATTCCTTGAATGCTAAACACGCCATTGCCATCTCGTTCAGATTTGCGACCTCTAATGCATTCCATTTATATTCCATCGCCATTATTCTTTTTTGTTCGCTGTGGTTTAGCCATTACAGACACATGCACACCTGTGACATCATATAACAAATATATATCTGTGTGTATCCATTGTTCATATAATGTTAGTTTTTATTCTAAATATAGATAGTTAAATAATAAAAGGAACTTGCGTATTTAAAAAAGATTTAATATGTAACATATTTTTGCACAAAGCAAAAACTTTTTTTTAAATTATAATTAGACTATGGGATGGATTTATTATACTCGTTTTGACAGCTATTCCTTGTTTGTCGAAGATATAAAGTTATATAAATAATGTAAATTCTTTTTTCAAATATGTACCTACGTGAAAGTGTCTAGAGTAATACCTTTGAATGTAAGTTTTGAAAATTAAAAAACGAATGGAGTGGGAATTAATAAGTTCATTGTTTTATTTTACAATTGTTTATTTAATAAACAACCATTCAACAACATTTGACTCAATTAATTTAAATACATCATATTTATTATCTATATAAACACAACTTAAAATAAAACATAATCTAATATCACAGTTAACTTTTTATAAGGCATCAAATATACAAGAAGCTCGGCGTGATTTCCAATTCTAATTCGTGTTTAAATTAATGTCACAACCTGTTACACTTGCATCAACGACAATATCATTTATTTCGTCTAACTTTATTGTGAGAAATAAGAAATGTAGAAATATATATTGCAAAATCTATTTTAAATATAAAACCGTATCACTTTTGACTACCTCGGGCAGAATTTGAAATGCGGAAACAGAAAACAATGTAGGGAAAGGAACCTGCAACAAATAATATACACTTGAAGTAAATTCAAATAAAAGAGAACTACTTAAGATTCACTTCTATATGAATACAATTTTATAGTTATAGAAATTATATATTATTGTAAAATGTTAAGAAGTGTATTGTAAATAAAATAGATTTACCTTGTTGGATCATATCTGGAGTCAAAACCCGGGACGTTGATGACATTCCAAGTGTTCTTTATCTTTGAGTAACTGAAGGATATTTGGTCCCGGAAAGTTTCCGACATAAGAAGTTTCATTTGTTCCAAGTGAGAATGAAATTCTGGCACCAAAGTTAAATTTTTCTTCATAAGATGTTCTGAAAAGGTTTCGTTTTATTATTTTATGAATTTGTTGTATAATAGTTAGAAATTCACAGAATATTCATAATCTTTTCGAAAGAATTCATTTCCGATTGAACAAAGTTACCTATTATAAAACCCATCGACACGTCGTCTGGCAAACGAATACCTTCACAAATACTAATAAATCTTCCGCCACTGCAAAATAAAAATGTAAAAATAAATAACACTTTCTTAGTACTAAATGTATTAACAATGGAATTAATAAGTACCTTGCCACTGGTAACATCTTTAAAGCCAAACTTCTGCTAACACAGAACCCAGCACCACCCGTCGCGAACCAAAATGAAAATAATAACTGAAACAATATTTAAACATAACTAAGTCTTACGTACACAAGTACGTACGTTCTTCTATTCTAATAATTCATGAAAACTGTTACGAAAATAACGTTCAATGCTACAATTTACATACAAATTTGTATACAATTAAAAAATCTTTGTTTAGAGAATTTAATTTATAATGGTATACCTTATTAGTTGGTTTCTTATATATTTTAACTGGTTCATATACAGAAGTTCTTCCAAGATACCAGTCCTCTTGATGGTTGTAGGTCTGGAGCACGCTGACCAAGCGAGGAACGTTCACGTAGTTGTCATCGTCGAAGTGGCAAAACCATCTAATAGGAAAAAACATTTTAAACATTTACAATAGATTTATTTTTTATATGGTATAAAAAAATAAATCTATTGTATATCTATATTATATAGTATATAAGTATATAATTAATTAGAATTTTGCATTAAATATTGAAAAGTTAACTAAATATTAACAGCTTAAAGGACATAAATATTTAAAGAAAATTACTTGATTATAGAGACTATACTCTGTATAAATTATTTTGCAAGATTTGCTTGAAGTGCCAATAATAATTACTGGTGCAGTGTAATTTACTGACATTACGCTTTGCGCAAATAACAGGAGCAGCGCCTGCGCAACCGAGACCACATATTGCAAGATGGCGTACGACAAATGACTGCTGGGCTAACTCATAACACGGATCCAATTTCCACCATATCAGGTTTTGCATTTAAGAAATTTAAGTGGTTTCATCTTATACATATAAGACTATATTTATCATAGAATATGTTTAATATAGACACAATATTTTATAGACTTTCAGACTTCTTATACTTTTATAAAAGTACAAAGGAGGTTGATTCAAAGTACTATAAATAATAAGGAATAAATGAAAATGTCAAACTAGAACAAAATGTAAGCACTCCTTGCCTCATAAAGTTAAGTGAATGAAATTTCACGGAACTTGCAGTTGTTATGTTTTGCAACATTGAAATATAAAAATACTGGTATATTGATGATATGGAAAAAATTACAGTAGCAGATATCTGATTTGAGATGCTGTTATCTTACATTACCATAAGAATTCAACTTCAGTGAACGTTTTATCTTAAATGAACAAACGGTCTGGTATGTGCGTGAGGCTGGGAGGTCTGGCGCTATCGTTTTTATTATTATATTGATGGGTTCACAGTTTTAAATGTGGATAGATATTCATTTGAATAAAACTAACAGCTTTAAACTTAGAAACATTAAAACCGTACATTACTTAGCGGTAACCCTCTCAAGTGCCGATGAATGATTTTTTACTTATATATTCATTCAAATAGTTTTTTTAACAAAAAATCCATGCGTACAAACTCAGCTCTTATCGTAACAAAAACATCGGTAGGTGGATTGATTTAACGCGTCAAAATCATTGTGAGCCCAGAATAATATTGAACTTGTCCTCAAAAAACCATTAACTTGTATTGTGTTTACTTAAACATAACTTGGTCTCAGATTTAAGAGCCCGTGACATCTTTGGTTTAAAAGATTCGGAGATACTTACTTTGTCAACAATACAGGTAGAAGGAAGTATGATATTATAACGGATGATGGTTCAGAATGGTTTTATTTATTTTTAAGCTGAAACATTATAATATTATAGCCAATATTATTTTTAAAATGTATGTTTCGGTTTTTGCGAGCACTATTTTATTTGAACAAAAGTTTAAAACGAAATAATAAATACATTTACTTATTTAATTTACAATTTGAGCTGAGAATAAATTGAATCATTCATAAATAGCATTTCTATATGTGCATTATTTAAAGAAGTTGGTTATGTTTGAACTATTCGTCATTTCGAATGTCATTAGCGTCGTCAAACAATGGGTCATGTTCGATATTTACCGGACAAGCTTCTAAAAACAGAAGTTAAGAGCACCTTGTTTTTACTAAAAACAAAAGGCACTCAACTCAGTGGTTTGAACTGACCGTTGGAGTCATTGGTTTGAACTCCGCTCAAAGTTAATGAAGCAAATGTATGGCTTCGTAGCCAACATTAATTATAATTTATGAACGTGTACATTTATTTGGCTCGTAAGATATTTTATTATAATTATGTTTGATCGATTAAGGCTGTTCCGGTACAACTCATTTGTCTTTGTTAATTATAAGTCACACACCTACGTTATAATCATAGCGTGATTAATTGCGAGGCATCGCGCCGCGACAGACCCTCTACAGAGTCACTTTAATTGCATTTTAATTGAAGTGAATTTACAAATATTTACAACTAGTAATATATGGATTATTATCTATCTATGGGTTAATTCATTACAATTATTTCGGATGTCATATGTAAGGATGAAGTGAAATCCAACTAAAGTACAAACCTTTTCATTATTATTAGGCCCGTGTATTATATATTAATTGAATTAAATATTTTAACTAGACCGACTGACAAATTCTATGAACAACAATATTAAATATGTCTTTCCAGTTTAATAAAATAAACTAAGTTATCTAGATAAATTCAAGCACTATCCCAGGCCGTATATTTAAGGTATAAACTTATAGCCACTTACTTTTTACCACTTTCCAGAAAATGGTCATATTCCACTGACATTTTACAACAGAGGTGTCTGCGTTGATGAGACGCAGAGCACTTGGTGTTTACCATGTGACCGTCTGGGGACAAAATACAAACAAATATATACCTTATCACTACTGTTCCAAGAATCAGAGTCCATTGTATTTAATTAATTGGTTTTATTATGAAATGAAAACTTCAATTTGAAAACTTCAATTTCACCGGATATTCACGTACAGAAAATATACCATTCATTTCGATGTTGTTCCAAAGGCAAGAAAGTTTCTGTTAAAGTTATATCTACGACTCGACTTTTCTGATAAACCTTCGAGTTTGCCGACGCACAAAGAAAACGACAAATATAGTCGAATGAGAACGAAAACAACAGATCAATTATTATAAAAAGAATCATACTTTATGAAACTTCCAGTAAATAAAAAAGAAAAACATTCATACGTCTAATGAGGAAATATATGAGGTACAATAAATTGTGAAAAAAATATATTATTGAAAATGATAATGAAAAAAGAACAATACGTACTTGTTTCATTCTGCTGTTGTTGATTTTCAGTGTCTGTGAAGAACCACGTCTGGAACAAAGCATACTATTAGAGAAATTATAATGTATCTCAAAAACTACATATATACTTTTATTTTAATTTCAAACACGGCGACGATGAACACGTCATTGGGAATAACAGGTCAATAAAAATAAATAAATAAGGTAATGTTTATGAAAATGTATTTGAAATTTATTATAAAGCCATATTTAGACAACAGTTTTGAACAATAATAAACGTACGAGTGATAAGGATTCAAAACACTTAAAACATATTTTATATGTAATGGCTCTATTTGCGATTCATTTCAAAGATAATGTTGTTGTACTACCAGGTATTATCAAACCTGGTTACATTAGTGAGCACTTCCTGGACATTGATTATGTTTGTTTATAATTTTATATATGTATATTCAATACTCTCATTCATTTCTGTTATGACATCCTTTCATTGTTTATATATACTGCTGAAAATATTGGTAAGGATTTTCGAATTAAACCCTCATAGATGTCGCCTCCGCCGTACTTATAATGCTAAGTTTATAGACTCGATGGTGATACGGTAGCTCCATTGAAAGAGCGACGGGAAGATTTCCCAGGATTTGACAAGAAAATAGTTAAAGAAATATAAAAATAAATAAATTATATATCCTTTTCAAAAACATTTACCAACACATTTTATAAAATATTATAAATCTAAATGTTATAAAACGTTTGTACAATTAATATATTCTAATAAAACATCCAAATAGCCAATGGAAGAGCTTTGCCGTGAAATATAATCAATCGCTTGAACGTGTCGGACAAAGCGGAGCCGTGTATGAATAGTTTACCCTGGAACATCGCGCTTACAAACTTCTCTTCACCTCTGTACAGATGTGACGAGATATACATAGAATATTTTAGGAATAGTTTTTATTTATATTTTTGTATTATAAAATTGTTTTGAATGAACACTAGAAAGCTTCGAATGTCTTATTTAATTTCAAACGCCTTTAATTAGCATTTCTTGGATAAAGAAAAAAATAAAAATAAACATAAAAGTCCATAATCTATACAATTTAAATCAACTTACATTTTAATAACATTTATATATAATAAATTAGTAAGTATTTATTAGTTATTAATTGGAAAGATAAAGCTTTTTCATAGTTTTGGGGATTTAATAAAACGAAAGCACGTTTATTTGTCAAGACAGATTAATATTTCATGAAAATCAATAAAAACACGTGACTAAATAAATTTGTACGAATTGAATTCTACATTTGTATGGACTTAGATGTTTGCACGTACATGCATGTATGTATTAATGTATTTATAAATGTTAAAAGGGGCGCGTATACATATTTAAAAAGAATCTAATATATCCCAAGGTTATCATTCAATATCAACTTCCAATAGGAAAAGCTGTCTTTAGCTTTATTTTTCAACATTTCCGAAATATTTTTGTTATATACTTTTATTTTTATTTTTTAGTTATTATATTATATATTTTTTACAAGTTACTAAGGTAGCTTGCAAATTTTATAATAAGAACATTTTTTTGTTGTCGTTATTAGAGCCCATTCTCCAGAACTTGTACTGACTGAGAAAAAAGCACCTTTGAAAATCTACTTTAAGATTATTTTGTTACATTAACAAAATAAACCTAATCAATTCTCGGAATACAACCGGTGAAATAAAAAATATAAATGGCTGACAAGAAGAAATGCGATATGAGGTGTAAAGGACTGTCAACGACAGATGGCTAGTATGAAAGGCAGTCCTGCTTGGAATATGAATCTTGAAAGGTATATATAAAGATCTCTTAAATATTTAGAAAATTGTTGTTGAAATTTTAAGTAACTTATTGAATTTCCTAATTATTATTTATAATTCATAATACATATTTATCTTTTTGGTAAAAAATATTAAATAATAATATTTACAAAATACATTAAAACTATATAACATCCGATAAAATTAATGTTCTATTCAGTTGTGCATAAATCACATAAATATTCCAAAAGCTCCTTTACAAAAGAAGAGCAGGGCAACAAGCCAGTCACGTGGCCGGCGCGCGCCTTCGTGTCACGCGCTGCGCAAGCGCAGGGTCCGTACAATGGTTATTTATGTTGGTCTTCAGAGTCGGATTAACGGTCGATTATGCTCGCTCCAGATTTGGGAAACGGGCGGCTGGTTCACAATTCAAACCGACTAACCTTTGTTATATTTACTTTTATTTCAGTTCTGAATGTTTTCAGTGCATCGTTTTTTTTATTGTAAGCATGTATATATTTTTTTTTTAAATATAAGAAGCTAAAATTGAATATCAGATATTAAAATATATATTTATAAAATTATCAATTGACCGTTTTAATACATATGAATACATTTTAATATTTAAAAAACCTCTACTTGAAACAGAATTTTGCAAAAGTAAAACATAATTTAATTAATGTTGTATTTAATTCATTCGAACATTAGTTATATAAAATATCTACAATGCAGACTCCAGCAGAGAAATCAGTTTGGTCAAAGATCTGTCTATTTTAAAAATATTTATATTACAGTGGGTCAACATTACAATAGTTAATGAATGTATTTTTAACACTTCACGGTCGTAAAAACTGAAAAAGAGTTTGAAATGAACATTTGAAATTATTTAACTTCTTAAGTTACAAAGATAAACTTTTAAAAAGCTTCGAAGAAAACGACAACAAATATAAATCTCTTGATAATTCTATTCAATTAAACTTTTATAATCAATGAAGTGATTCTCTACAATAAGAAATAAGAAATATTATCAAAGAGGGTTCGATGAATTTTTAAGGTGACTCGTTAGACAAGTCCGTCGAGTTTAATGTATAATTTAGATATCAGGTTTCACAAAGAGTCATTTTGGCAGATGTTTGTCTCTCGTAGGGAGCGTTCCGGGACAGTGGACAGGTTATCTTTATTGCGTGCTTCACAAGAAGATAAAAAAAAGATTTTGGTGTCGTCTATTCAAATTATACTAAATATAATAATAATAATAAAAAGCTTGACATATAGGGTTTGCTCTTAGACCGTGACGACTTAGATAAGCTCGGGTGTGGTCAGCGAAATAAAACACTGTAAAGAAATTTACATATCACGGCAGAAGTTAAACGAGAACCAAAAATACAGTGAAGCAACAATTAAGTTTGTTTATGAGATGGCCTGTGACCAACCGCGCGGCTTGTATAAGTGGAAAACATATTCTTTGTATTACAAAGTGAGATAAGAAGTTAGATAATGAGTGAAAACAAACGACAAGTAATAGAAGATAACTTAATATAAACAAGTTGTACGAAGTAATTAAATCATTCTCAAAGAAATATGTAAAGTAATTAATACGTGATAAGGACAAAAACAGCTGGTTCAAATGTTACAAGTGTCTTAAAACTTATCAAACAGCGGGCGTAGAATACAATTATTATTTACATTTGTTTTATTTCTTAGATTAAATTAGAATTCTTAGATTATTTTTGCTGTTGTTAAAGTCCTTACTACTAGATACTGAATTATATATACGTTGTTGATATCGTGTAAACGTTACGCTGATGAAAAGCCTAACTTATCACAATTAATACTTGGTGGTTCGGTGAAAAAATATTAATTAATAAAAATTAGTGCAAAATTTATAAAAATAGAAAGTATTGAGTCTAGAGCAGCGTTCTACAATGATTAATGTTGTATATGTTAGGTAAATAAAGTGTTGGGTTTACCTGCTCCTTCGCCAGTTGGAACCATGTCTTCAATATGATTGGCAACCTCGAGTGTTGGTAATGTTTAGTTGTTTTGACACTAATAAATATGTCATCCAAAGTTATATTCTTGTTTTGGCCACTGTCTAAAATTATTGTTTTAGTTACGGGTTCTATAGATAAATCAGACACTTGAACTGACCGAGTTTCTTGGAAGTTGAAATTCACTCCGCCTTGATAAACAAGCAAACTGCTGTAGCCCAAAGCTATCAACAGAGCTACAGCTTTAATTATCCTACGCCCACCCATCCCAAAGTCTTTTAAAGACACACTGCCTAGAATACAGGCTTTGTCCCAACACCTTATCACTCATCTGTTGCACTTTGTTATCGAAACACTATCCAAAGTTCGAGTAACCTGTGCTCATGCGGCAAACAACGGTTATAAACTAAATAAAAATTTAGTACAAGCCGTACGCCCGCGCCGCCTTGCAGCCCCACCACGTGCTGGGAGCGAGAAAACCGATAGTAGTGTCCCGTTCGCTCCCGCTAGGCCTACCTGCGCGTGCGCCTGTCTGCCGCCTGCGCAACCGCCGGCAGCTACACCCGTGTCAATAGCTCAAGTAATTGTTACCTTCACCGATGGTTGCATTTTGTATGATTCATTTAACAAAAAAGATTAGGGCTTTTGTTTTAAGTTTATTTTTAATCAAAACTTTTATATCACAATTATAATATTTAATAAAGCGGACTTAATTGTTTGTAAATATTGATTTCGTTCGGTATTTACTATACGTACATATATATTTACTAAACACAATGACGTATCCTTGTTAAATAAAATTAATTCACACATATATTTAATAAGTACAAACAAGTACCTTTCTATTTTCATTGTCAAAATTGTATTTGGGTTTAGATTTTATTACCTGTATTTTCTTAAAAAAGCTTGCGTTTATTTTCATGCAATTTTAGATTCCAATTTTTTCGACTCGATTCATGAATTAACGTCATTAGTAAAAAGCGAATGGTGTAAACAATGTAAATAAACTATACATTTATATTCACGTTGCTACAATGACTAGTGCCACATAGCCGTGGCTGAATTAATTTAGTCATTGTTGCATTAAATTCCACTCAAGCGGTATAATAGCTGTAAAATTTCAGAAATATCGTGGTTGTCGGCAAATTAAAGAGTTTAAAAACGTTTTTTTTTATCAAAGCGTTAAATCATTCAACTTGTTGTGGTCACATCTTCCTATTTCTGGGAAAGAATTAAGTTTATTGTAAAGCTTCTGCTATTGAATTAATTAATCCGACAGTATCAAGTTATTATTATTTTAATTAATAACAATATTATTTTCAACATACATAATAGATTATATAAAAGGCTGTTATAACATCTCTAAAATATATAATTTTGATGTCTATAAAAATATAATACACTAGCTGTTGCCCACGACTCCGTCTGCGAGAACTTCAGAACACAAGGCTCCTAAGAATCTCCTTGGCTCGAGCTTTTTTTGGTCAAAATAATTTCTAAATTGTTTTACACGAAAAGCCCTTTTAATATTGCAAGGGAATAATATTATATAGCCTACATCCAAAATGAAAGTTATTTCTAAATATTGGTTAAGGCATATTTAGATACGGATACCTTACTCGAAGATTATCTCCAATAAAGCGACTTATAAAGTATAAAGATACAAACTTTAACTCTTTATAATATTAGTAAGATTTAAGATAAACATAGGAGATCTTTCATATTTAAGGTTTATATTGAAAAGGAGTGCTGAGAAAATCTGAAATCTATTATAAATGAGTAATGAATAAGTTATTTGTTTACTTTCATATTTGTCAATGCTAAGTTTATGCTAGTCTGATGTCTAATGGCCGCTAAATACTCGTAGATTGTCACCTCGCGCAATAGAATACAAGATATTATGTATATTGAATGGCACAGTATTGTGTTTACTAGGATAAAAATTTAGCTAACAAATTAACCCTCAACAACACGTGGTCGGTTATCCTATTAAATTTTACATTATATGAAACGTAGCACTTTTATAAATAATAGTTTAAAAAAAAAACAAAAAACACGCTTTTCATGCTACTCGAACTAAAAAGGAGAAAATATTTTTTAATTACAAAGGAGTTTGCATTACAGTAGTAGAAGGTTAAACAATCAATCATAATTGAAATGGAATGAAATTATAAAAAAAATAAGTTATTAACAGAATAATTCAATTCAGAGTAAAAAGCGTGGGGAGCATTTTACTACTGTTCGCGCTCTCCCGCCTCACCGCTCCACGCACCCCGCACAAGCACGCCGTGTTCGTGTGATATTTTACCGTTATCATTTTAAAAACTATAATAACTCCTTACGTATTGATTGAAATCAAATACTGTCAAGAGCGATATTGTTGAAAAATAAGTGTCTGTGATAAATAACTTATTCATTTGGATAAGGATTAATATAATGTTTATTGAAACGACTTCGCAAATAATGTGCTACTTTAGAACTATTTTGATAACCATAAAAATGGTTATAGTGGGTTAATCTTAAATCTAGACATATACTGTTGCGGGTTTTGTTTTATAACTTTTAAAAGGAACAATTTTGTAATACATGATTTTTGCGTAACTTTCACCGTTTACTCAGCGCACAGAAGAAAAGTTTTGAATTTTGCCGTTTTCGCAACATTTTTTATTGCTGATATACCCCTATTTATCTTAGCGTGATGTTATTTAGCCTATAGCACTCCTCAATAAATGGACGATCTTACACTGAAAGAATTTTTCAAATCGGTCCAGTAGTTACTGAGATTTAACACTCAAACAACAAACTCTTCTGCTTTATATATTAGTATAGATGTTATAAAACGAATTGACTGCACGATAGTACCTACATCCACCTAGTATTATATCCACACAATGTTCAGCTTATTACAGATACAATAGTATTAATAAATTAATTAATAACAAATATTAACGAGGAGCCGGTTCTTTTATAAATAGCTAACTGATGAGAGCGCACACAGGCGCGGTTTACCGCATCGTTATTAATTGAAATACACAACTCTATAACCAATTTCCGGTTTATTATAAAATATTTCGATCAGTAAGTATCTGGCAGCTTTAGTAAGGCGTTTAATAATTATGGTAATTTTTTTTTCAGTCTGTTACCTCGGTAAGTGCAACCTGGTCGAAACGTTAGGCAATCTAAATATATGTAATACGTTATTATAATTTAATATATTTTATAATAATTTACCGCCAGAAGACTCGTACTCTCCCGTATCCTTCCTTCGATCAAAAGTATATTTTCGTTCCTCATCTTTTATAGTATAGGCTCTATAATAAATGTCTCAGCACGTTACTCCGGATGTATCTTATATATATAAACAGCGCAGTTAGAAAGTGAGCTCGTCGCTAATTGCGGAAGCTGGTAGTGAAGATCGCACACACTCGTGGGAACAATAACCGTTTAGACGAGCTTGAATTACTTTTAAATTTATATACTCATATCTGTGTACGAGTTTCTTGTTTCTTATTGTGTAATAGCACACTGATATTGTTTTGATGGAGAAATCGTATATACTAGACATAGAGACGTATATACTAGACATAGAGACGTATATACTAGACATAGAGACGTATATACTAGACATAGAGACGTATATACTAGACATACAGACGTATATACTAGACATAATTTGACCAGATAAATTATAATTTATATATAACATATATAACAGATATGTTTATGAAAGGAGAAAATACATTGCGATAAATAGAAAGACTTTAACCTATAGAAATATAAATAAACTCTCGCTATTTTGGTTTATTTTGACAGTATGCTGTACTCGCTCATTCACTCATATGAATAGAAGATTAAATTAATTAATCCCTCATTCGTTCACAAAAACATCTGAGTTGTACATTCAACTAAATAATATCAAAAGTTTAGGCCTTGTCATACCTCGCCTTAGTTACTCAACGACACGGAATCAAGTTCATCCGTGCGATTATATTTGATCAAAACAAACCGTATGTCAGCTTACAGGATATAGGAATATCATTGGCTAGATAGAATCAAAAGTTTTCTATAGATAATAAGAATATATAAACTCATATATCTTTCAATTTCACGTCTTTTGCTTTGGGAAGCTGTATATTTTATATGAAGCTATTCGTTACACAGGCCACTTATCGGCACTTGCGCCAATGAGCTGATTGGTGACGTCCGCGACGCTCGTATTATTCAATTTGCGTGTGCGTTCACTGACAGTGATCTGATCTCTGTGTAACGAAGCAATGCGTCATTTAAATCCATGGCAAATAGAATAGTACGTCGATATCATGTCACCATATGAAATTATATTATTTATTAAATCTTTACAACTATTATATCTACGTGTTTTTTAGGATTCCACGGATTCCTCGTGAATTACTTGTGACAGGATACTTTTGGAGACAGGTTAATTACAATAAGAAAAAAATATATATAATAGTTTATTTTATATTAGGGTTTCACTTTTATATCAGTGGTTATATCTTAACTTAGAATTTTCAGACTTGTCTATATTTTTCAATACAACTTGACATATTCATAGGAAAAAACACAGAAAAACCAAGATAAATACATTAGTTTTAGCTATTATTTATTATCAATTTACTTACTTTTAAGTATTTTTTTAAGTCAAATATCAATGAGGTAGAAATACATTTTGAATGGATTGAGCTTTTGTTGTATGTTTGTAAATATAAGTAAACCACTAAGTTGCAGTCCTGTAGCAGTGCTTATACGATTACGTAATATTCACATACGAAAACTCTTTTAAAGATAGTAAAGTCTTATAAAATTATATTGAAATAGTTTTATTTTCAGTGTTTACTACAATGTTCTATAATAATATATTAACAAATTAAACAGTAATACTCTTATGATAATTATTTGAAGGACACCCTGTTCATGATGCCGGTAGTATTATAAAATTCTCGTAACAAATACCTTCCTAAAGTCATTGGAAACTGACTGTATGGAGCGAGACCGTATTAACCTGACGTTAGTCTGACACTCACAGCATCGGATTAAGATAAGTAAATTCACATCTGTTATTTCGATACTTTTATTAGGCGTGGCATGTTTTGAAATGGGTTGTTTGAATACTATTGAATTTATCGCTTCATTCAATTTGATTTTTATACCTTTGATGATGGACATTTCAAGAAAAAGATTTTGTTTTTGTATTTTAATTATATGTATCGAATTATTAAAAGATACAAACAAATATGAAAAATATTATATTAAAATTTATATGAAAAAAATTATTGAATTGATCAAAATATAAACTATTTTTTTAATATTTTATCCTATAGACATTTGCAAACAAATATGCAACTGAGTCCCCACTCTCAAAACATGGAGTCACTCAAGTCCTGCAGAGAAAAAAATGGAAATAGAAAGATACTAACGTAATAGTTAATAGGATACTACCCCGGACGAATACGATACGATCCAGCCCGCCAGCCCGTACGATCTCTAGACAAAAGACTACACCTAGACTCTACCATCTAGATAATTTTTTTTCTCTTATAAAAATATAGAGAGTCCATTCTTATTTAGTTCCTATAATAGTTTGGAGTTGTGATGAGGCATTCTTGAGCAGAAATAAAATGCAGGCATCCTTAAACTTATTATATAATAATAATAATTTATTATTTTTATCAATATTGTTAATAAGTTAGTAAGAATCGGGATCGGGACGTACGTACGTGTTGTTAGTCGTCGCATGTTATAGACATTTGTATTTATATATAATGTTTAAATATTAGATAATATATTTTTATACCTCTTGTTTTTATACTGTAAAAGAGAAGTTGTTTCTTTCCTTACAATGTTATGGTGACCGTAACTTACACATCTACCCACGCTTCCACACACACACCGCTAGCGCCATAATTTCGCGGCACCCGTCACAACATTCTGGAAGCATTGTTATAATACACTCCTAGCGTATCAACAGTTTTTTTGGAAAAGGTCACTCACAGTCCACTGGTATATAAGTATTGACAAAATGCTTTAAAAAGCGTAACTTTGACAGTCTCCGTACATCGAGTATATCTGCGGGCGATCATATAACTAATAAAGTCTACGTCTTCTTTCAATGTATTCTTCGTGCTTTTGATTAGAGGTTACAATGCGTCCTAAATATTTGAAACTTTCAAGACATCGTACCCATTACTTGTTGAGTTGAGTGAAGTTCACGGCGCGATTTATCTTGCTTTGCGCTACAGTATTTGTTGACTCATTTACTTTATGCTCGAGCTGCAAGCCGTTACAGATTTTCCTTCAAATATCGAATAGCGTATTGTAATTTTCACTATAATCTCATACAATTGAATTATAGCTAAGTAATTATTTTATGTAAGTTAGTTCCTTTTTTAATAACACTATGTTTTTTATATTTAGGTACATCGATATGGTTAAAAGTGGCAATTTATGAAGTCTCCAAACGACAAAAAAAGACATTATGTGAGGTTCTAATTCTTTCTAGTGTCTTTATATTTCCTTGGTGTCTTACTCCAATTCCTCTTTGAAACTTTTCGTTTTACAGCCCAGGTTTAATAAATTGAACATTAATTTTATAAACGAGATCATTTCATCCCTATTAATATTACAACGAGTGTAGTACTACACTGTGTAACACTTAGAGCTGTCATCTTGTGCGTTAAAGATCACAGAGCTCACGACCGTACGACACAGACTATAACTTACGTCTTTGATAACACATTTTCGTCTTGTTCTACGCAATGGTTGTTTTACAAACTATAATATTATTTTAAGAATTAATTGCTCACATGGTCTATAACCATTAAAGAGAATAATAACAATGTATCAAGTATTTTCTTGACAGAGAACTAAATGGTTTCATATTCATATTAATGGGTGGGTTCGTGAAAGACGACATTAACGTGGTTACCACCGCGGGTAGGTTATACTTTATATAAGACATATAAAGAGTTGTATTAGCATTGTACACATTTACTATCTAGTAAATAGCTTTATAATGGCGACGAGGATTGTATATTACGTTATATATTTAATATATTATTTATCAAGATCCTGTACATTTCTGTGAGTAAGACAAATATTTTTATATTTAAAACCTTAACTTGGAATATATCTTCTATTGTACCTTTTCACTTTTTGGTAATAGTTTATTTATCCTCAAATGCAATCATAACTAATATGAATATTTCAATAATATTAATGCGAGCATAGATGGAAGGTCCTGGAGTTTTGGGTAAGATTATAAGTAACTGTGTTTAACACAGCGGGTTTTCTATTTTTTGTCCTTATTTCATCTCATGTGAACATACCTTTACTTCACATTAATATTTAGTAAATTAATTATCATTTATATGAATAATTTATATTATCATTAATATTAATTATTTTAGTTGAAACTGTTCAATCGCCAAAAGTAAACAAAACTTATGTTTACAAATATACGTATGCTAAGATGTTGAAATTGTATTATTTTAGCTGTAGTAGTAGTTGACCAAATCCGTTGGTGAGTTATTAAACACTGGGTTTTTAATATAATTTAAGTAAAATGTATATTATTACTTATGTAACATATCTGGCTCTCCTCCACCACACGCTTTTCTAGAAGCTTTTTGCTTCGCACGACGAATCTGCGGAACAAATTGTCGCCTAAAATATTTCTGGACCAAAAGCTGGCAACGCACTTGTAGCTCCTGAGTTAAAAATGTCCATGGACGACGGTGGTCGCTCAGGTGACCCGTTTGCTGGTTTGATCTCGACCACCAAAGGTTCTCCGATTACCTTAACAGAGTCTCCGGAAAAAGTTGGAAGACGGCCGTCCTGGACCGGTGGCTGTGAAGAGACACGAGGTTTAAGTTCAGCAGTGTGCGTCAAATGGATTGGTTTGATGATGATTAGGAACCGTTTAGATATTTGTGTTATACATTCGTACTTTTCAAAAATAAACAATCCTATTGGATATCGTCTAACATTTAGGGAGGTACATATCTATCTATCTCAGTTTTTATCGAGAAGATAATATAAAAAAAATCTTTCTCTTGTTGAAAGTTATAATATCTTAGAACTACGTTCTTTTTTTCCTAAAAGTAGTAACAAAATTAAACAAATTATCATAAAATGAAAGTCTAATTTAAATAAGGAATGGAAATAAATTACATTATTAAAATATAATAATCCCGAGGCACAATCTATTTCAATAATAGTCCGTTTAGAAGAAATATTAAATATTCATTTCTATTTAAGATCAATAAAATTTAATTACCGTATCACGTAATGTAAATGTCGGCTAATGTGTTATTTATTGCTGGAATCTGTTTAGAGTTTATTTTGGACGCGTACAAAGCAGCGTGTTTCTGTCACAGTTGAAATATTGAGTGCGTCCTCATTAATCCTGACAACGACCTTATAGGAACATGGCCTCTCGTATGATTCATAAATCACTGCTTATTAACAATACGAGAAAAGTATTTAGTATTAAAAAATTCTGTTAAGTTACAAAATCAGAGGATCGAGCAATTTATAACAAATTTTAATACTGAATTGTTTAATATTGAATTCAAACAATGCAGTCTTATTTTATTTGAAATGTACCTATTATTTAGTCCGAACTCAAATGTATTTTATACATACTTATTTTGAACCTTGGAATATATAAATGAAGTTGTAGTGACACGTGTCAAAAAATACACAAACTAATTTAACATATTGCACTTATCATATTAAGTTTACTTATTGTTTTTTTTTTATTCAAAAATTGCCTTTATTTCATAGTTAATGTTTTTTTTTATATTCCGTAAATAGAACGGTGTGCTGCAGATGTGTGTAGCTAAAGCAAAAAAATGTACGTGATATTTTTAATTTTAATTCTAGTTTTTAGGTTTTCATAAGCATTATACATTAAAATAAAACTATTCTCAACGGATTAACCTCGCGTATAATTTACATAGCACGCCTCAATTTTAATAAACCTGACGTTTCGAGTGCGTCGCAACACTATCAGTGAGTGTTTTAAAAAGTCACCTCACGAGTGAGTGATTTTACGAGTTCTCTTATATAATTACAGTTCAGGATGCACCCTGAGACGCACTATCAATATCTAGACATCTCACATTGCGGTTAAGTTAATAATATCATAACAATGAACTTTAATAAAAACAACGCTTTCTATTTAAAAACTTTAAGTTATAAATAAACTACGTTTTTACCAGCGACTTCACCCGCGCTGTGAAGTTAACAAATACAGTCTTGTTATATCGGACGGCCTTCTAAAAGTTATTATCGTATCTTTCACTAACAATTCTTTCGAGATGAAAGGTATTCGTTTCTGTAACTCTGACAACGTGTCTGCAAAATTGTATAATGATCGGTTGAGTTGATAAGAGAAAGGGAAACGAACCAACTCACTTAAATTGTTATTTTGGAATACAATGTGTCACCTTACCAGTACACATGGTATGGAAGATATTAAATCTATTACTCTGTCTAATTTTAAGCCAAAATTTACTTTTACGTTAATACCATCTACGTGTACGTTTAAATTAATCCGAACTCTTAGTTCCCGAGCTCGTTATGTACTTATAAAGGGTTGGTTCTGTTTAAGCTCTTAAATAATGTCCAATCCACGTCAATTATAAATCATGTTTGTCAACTCAATAAATAATAATATTATTGTATTTGTAGGTAAACTTAACTTGGCGCGAAAATAATATAAGTAAATCAATTTAATAACAAACAAATATAAACTATACAATTACAATAAAGATCCCATTTCCTTAGTAGGTATGATTACATTACTTAACACTGATAAAACATATATATATATATCTTATAAGCAAAATAATATCAAATCAGACAAACTAACTACGAAAATTAAATTACGACATAAAAATAGTAACTCAATATGTACAATACCTTAAAATACCCGCCGTGTTTGAAATCGAATGAAAATGAATAAAGAAAACACGAGCGGTGTGGATCCCAATGTTCTAAATACAGCCAAGGTTGCCTAGATAGCCTGCTTCAGCGAACAAAAACAATAAATCGTGAAAAGTGTGTCAAGTCATAGTTTCTGTGATTTATAGGAAGAGCTCACTTTTAGCTTCGATGTAACTTTACTCGAGCAAGAAAGTGGATCTCAGTATCTAATGATAAAATGTAACTTCTTTTAGTACTACATTAATAACAGGAAAACTAGTCTTCTAATATTTTTAATCCAATACGTACTACTAATTGTTTATAAAAAATACGTCCATGTTTCACAGACATACAGTTTTGGTAAGGTTTAATTAACTACTATCAATAATATACTCTATATATATAACGGTTGTGTATCCTTTAAGGACGCGTTTACGAAACAGATCATATAACTACATTGACAAAGCTTGACTTCAAACACACACGCATGTATAGTCGCGAAATAATGGCTACATAAAACAATTTAATAGTTTGAATTTATTGGTTTTTCAAATATTTTTTTTTTAATAATTTAAATTATTTTATTTTTGTATATTAAATATTTTGTTTTATTATATGATATTAGTATTGTTTGTGACCTGAAGGTTCAAGTGTTGAAGGCTGCTACTAGATCTCCTAGACGAAAAAGGCTAGGTTAGCCGAGTTTAGGCTTGTTTTGACAGTTTTTATAAGGTCTTTCCACCAGACTTGACGGACTAACCTGAAGGTGTGTATACTGATGGATAAATAATACTAGATCTTCTAGTTGATACTTTTTTTTAAAAAGGAATTAATAATAAAGAAACACTTTATCTGTTGTTAGTATAGGTTTTAGTACGTTTACAGATTCTGGGCTCGCTCCTGCTTCCGAGTGTCGGAGTCTAAAGACTAGGTTTGGCTCGGAGGTGGTTTCGGCCTCCTCCGCATGTTAGCAGGCTTGGATGGGGGGGTAGGGTGAGCCTTCCACAATCTATCAAGACTGCAAAAAAGGGAGGGTGCCACTCGTTGCAGGATGCCCTCTCCGAGATGTCTCCGTCGGGGCGCTGCAGTGAATGCGAAAGCGATGCCGTAGTTTTCCACTATGACGGCAGGCGGCCACCGTCTGTTTTAGTTCTTGGTGTGCCACATAATCGGTCGGAGGGTCGGCCCTCATCTCTCCCTTGGGTGTAGCAGTTAGCTTCTAAACGTTAAAAAGTTTTAGTACGTTAAGTTTGATTTTGTAGCAATATGTACCGAAAAGTTGATGATTTTCGGCAAAACTGTAAACGCATCCTTAAGGCAAAGTCCCTAGTTCGTAAGCTATTAAATTAATTATTTAATTAATTAACTAACTTGTTTTATGTGATATAGTTTAAATAAGTAACAGCTTTAATAAAATTAATAGCAAATGTTATATTAGTAGCATTCAATATTTATTCTCATTAGTGAAAATAATAACTTTTAAAATTCAGTGCCCACCAACGACATCGACGCTGGTAATAAATTAGGGGACAGATTTTACTCTCGTACCTGCTGCGTTAATCTTGGATTTAATGTGCACGTCGAGACTAAAGGTACTTATGTATGATAACATTTAAAAAAATGGATACCAGAAATATTTAATATTATACCAAAGTTGTTTATAAGGGCTTTATTCTATTATGTCAGGCGACAATGAAGTGTTTTATATTTTGAGAGTATTCGATATCAGAGTAATACCTAGACACAGACAGACCTACATACTTCAAACTGGGAGTGTCAACGTAAACAATGATGAGCTGTGTGTAATGTGAAATAATAAAGTTAAAAATGTATATACTTTAAGTTCTCAACGTGCAAATTATATAATTCCAAGCGATTGCTCACCACATGTCAGCTCTACATATTAAACTGGACATTTACTTAAAACCCATTGCCAGTTTTTAAATCAGTTCAACATTTTGATTAAAATTAGTCATCCCAACGTAGGCATAGAACTGTTTGCCATCTGCCGCAATGTAAAACTAAATTCAAACAAAAGCAATTCCCCATACTGGTACCACATCCACGAGAATAAATTGATCGTGCATCCGTTGACACGAGCCGTAATATAACGTCTTCTTAAATAATTGTTGTTATCATAACGTCAAAATATCATAATATAGTAGAATGACTAAATCGTTAAAATTAATCAAATTTACAGACTTCAATTGAATTCATAATTGACCTCGCAGTAATACAGTCAGAATAACACGACACACAAAGTAATCACATCCACACACATTTAACTAAACTAAAATGTAGTTTAGTTACATTCAGTTTTTTCTCTTTTTTTTTGCTTTAATGTCTGTTTTTTGGATAGCCACAGATACCCTTACCACAAGTACCCTTTGCTGAATCTTCTGTCGACTACACTTGAAGAGACTGCCAGGTAGCTCTCAACGCACTCCTGGGGTCGTCTCACCATTATCTGGTACGGAGCTTAGTGCCTATAAAATGTCGTACAACATCTGCGACATGATCGAGCTGCGGACGATCTTCTATTGTAACTAATACACTGAGAGGCGGCGGCCATTGGAAGGAAGTAAGGAAGAGGACGTGGCAGTTCGTGTAGATATTTTGAAAGCCTTCGTTCGTGTCAGGCACAAGTCGCTTCTTACGAATTTACCTTCCTTTGGGCTTTCTAATGGTTTATGGAAGTGGACCACTATCTTTCTTAGTTTGCGGAACATCATAAAGTCTTCCCTATTTTGGAATGGATAAAGTCAGTTTAGTTTAATACTCTCAGAATATACAAGTTTGCGTGTCTATAAAAATACATTCTTCGTATCATCTCACCCCTAATGCCTCGCCAAGTATCTGAGTATTTGGACATATTAAGCAATTGGCTGTTTCACGGTCCCCTGAAGAGCAAGGCCAGTATGTCCTTAAATAATTTGGGAGTGATGAATAGAGCCAGGCAGTACGTTACGCCAAACCAAAGGATAGTGCTTTATAAATTGTAGGTGTGATCACATATAGAATACTGTTCTCATCTCTGGTCAACGACGAGCCACTTAGTGCTCTGTGAATGACTTTATACTCTGGTGTTGTGGAGGGATAACGCATCTTTTTGCGCCCCTACAACCTAGATGCATGGCGTTCCTAAACCATGCGCTTCTCAAGGAACTTTCTACTACTAACCGCTATCATGATGAATTATTTTCCGCTAGCTTTGTTTCCAGATCGATACGAAATTTCCGTCAAAAAGAGTAACTTGCAACGTTCTTGTACATTTTTTGCTTATTATTAGAGTGCGTGGGCGGTGATCACTAACCTTAGGGTGATCCGCAGGCTCGTTATGCCCTTCTTTTAATATAAATATAAATATAAACACACGTGTACGTAGTCCAACACGAAACAGCGAATGTCTGCTTCGCAGCACGAGGTAGTTTTTATAGGCCCTCTAAGTATTCTGCGACAATTGTACTAAAAACAACATTGCTAAAATAGTATTTTAGGCGGTTACTAATTTTGACATCTATACTAATATTATAAAGAGGTAACATTTTATTTGAGTTTTTGTATGTTTGTATTGTTTTTACACACAAACAACTGGACCGATGTAACAAAAAATGTTCTACAGTACTACTTTTATATTATTCTTATCCTATTAAGACAGAGACGAAGCTTCTTAGCATTCCATGGATTCACCGTGCGGGTGCCGGGCCCATCGCGTTGCAGGGAGAGGAGCGCAAACAGCCCCTGGGACTTGCGACCCAAGTGTAGGTTTAAGGGGCCCCTTTAAAATGCGCATTCACGCTCACCTCAACTGGTTGCGCTCCTTTCCCTACCTAACCAAATTTGGAATGAACCTACTAATGCCGCCTTTGAAGTACGTTCTAGAAATGTACTGATGATAGTTCTAGAGAGGCCAAGATCTTTAAGTAGGTTATAGAGAGATTTCGCTGTTATACCTCTCGCTCCCACTTCTACCGCGTACAAATTAACTATATACCTATTCCTGGTCAGTTCGTTGGTCAGTTCGTAATACTTGTTTACTTTAATTGCGTGATCTTTGGGAATGTTAGTTTCCCACGGAACAGTAAGCTCCACAAGTATCACGCGCTTTAACTGTCTAGAGTACAGGAATATGTCCGGTCTGGATGACGAGACAACAATATCCTCAGGAATTCTATACTGTTTCTCATACGTATCCATCATTATAGTCCAATCGCGAGCTGCCTCCAAGATAGAGTGAGGCTTTTGTTTTGTTCTCGTCTAAACAAAACTTCTTTAATGAACTCTATGAATCTTTTGGTGGTTGTTATACCCTTTTGCGCTCTAGATACTGAAAGACTAACCGCTTCACGTATGATTTCCTATACTTTATCATGGCTCCTCGAGTATTGACCTTTTTCCAATAGCACCCTACACCCTACCAACAAGTGTTTAGCCGTTCCTACTGCCTCCCCAAAGATATTGCAAGACTTTTCGGTAGCTTTACCCCATCTTACTAAATTACTTTGATCTGGGAGAGTCATTTGGAATGCATTTAGATAGAATTTTAATAAGGCTGGAGACCAATCATGAAGTAAGGTGCGCCACCTCAATGCTAATGGAATACAAAAGTCGCCTATGGTCACCCACTCATTTTGAATTTCTAGATTCATCGCGTGCACTCGATACTGATCGTTTTCATCTTGCCGAATAAAGGATTTTGTTAAGTCTATATCTCGAACTTTCCCGCTACATCCTAACCCTGCTTTATTTGTTTGAGCACCTATCATGAATTGTTTATGGAATTGAAGTCGTGACTCCAGCTCTGATGCATTTTTATCTTTTGGAAGAGATGTTACAATATCATCATGAGATTTTTCGATGATATGTCTTTTGGTAGCTCTTAGGTGTTTATAGAGCTCCGATGGTTTCTTTAATTTCATCCCAAAATTGTTTCGGTCTCTGAATAAAGTTGAAGAGTCCGCTGAATGCGCGAGCCCAAACCACGACTTCAATATCTTTATGACGTTTGCATCTAACTTAGACAAAAGGGTTTTATTAAGATCGTAAACTAGAAAAGGCCAATTTAGACGTGACGTTAGATAGTTGTCATATATCCAAGCTTTTTTGATATTACTGATTGGTTGATCGTTTACCTTCTTAAGATCATTTAAAAAGCTATCGACTATAATATCTAGAGATGGAGTGCGACCTTTGTAATCTATTTTTTTACCTAAAAATTTGAATGGGGCTGCTTCAGTAATTGTAGCAACACTTTGACCGCCTATTGAAAGACCCGGATTATAAGAGGTATATTTGGTGTCTCGTCTACCCAGACACAGACAGTGGCATTTACTGGGTTTTGTCCTCAGTCCCTCAGTCCACGTACAGAAATCCTCTACTTCATTTAAAAGTACCTGACATTGTTTAGGGTTACGTGTCAGTATAGCGAGATCGTCTGCAAATGCTAGTATGGATTCCGTGTATTTATTATTAAATTTAAACCGATAACCCCACTTTTTCTCATGACTTATTAATTTATCTATTAAAATGTTTAAATACCTGTAAAACACTTTTTAAATTATTAAAATCGGACATTCCATTCAAATATTATAATGATGTTTAAAATGTCAATCTAAAGAATAATGCAATAATATAATAATGCGGTGTGTGTCGCCCCGCGCAGTGGAGCGGTGCTGGGGGAGGGGTGAAGGGGGGAGGGGGTCATCAATATCTGTACTTTGTAAATTTATTTGTTGGAGTAAATCTTCAAAGTAACTTATCCGAATCTAAAATTATTTTAACCAATATTTAGAAATAACCATCACGTTAGATCTAAGCTATATTATATTATACCTTTGAAATAATAATAGGGCTTTTCGCGGAGAGCAATTTTAAAAATAAAAGTCGTAAATACGTTCATAGCAGAATTTAAGTAAGGTGAAAATAAAAAAAACATATCAAGTTTACTGTTTGTAATGATCCCAATAACAATAAAAGCCATAATACATATCTATTGAGATGTCAAATCTATAATATTTATATGTGGAAAAATAAAATATGTATGCCGATGTGTGTGTACTATGGCGTTTTTCATTCAAGTCCATATTAAATGACATATTTACCATGCAAGTAAAGAAAGGGCTGGATGTTAGTCTATATTGGTAGATGATTTAGTTTTTAAAGTATATATTTAGTTAGTAGTTTGCGTATTATCATCAAAAGACTAGAAAAATATAATAATTATACCATATTGCTTCCAAATATATATTAAAAATATTGTCTGTAGATATAATAACCAAATTTTGTATTTTATCCTAAAAAGCTTGAATAAAATATTAGCTATATTAAAAATGAATACAAAATATAATTTTCAGATATTTAAGTACAAATTTAAACAATATTTCTTTTCCGATTTATAATTTAATAACTGTAAATGGTTAACAAAGAGGCATTCCATTATTCTCCTCTCGTCTGACGATGCTATGCCCACAATGGTCGAATATTATTAAAAACATTTCAACCTCGCCATTTCCCGCTGCCTGTATTAAGGAAAGCGTTTTGAAATTTGCTTTTTACAAAAAAAGATATAGCAGTTAGAATATGGAAAAAAGACAGAAATCGTGACTGCCACATTGTTTACCTTACTTATACTTAATCAAAATTGTTTAAAGGTTTCGTATTAGTTGAGTAAACGGCTTTTATTAACATTAAATGGCGTGATTGTGTTTGCCGTCGGTGTATTGTTTCGTCCGATTAACCCACATTGTATTAGAGGTACAAGCGCTTGACGTCACGTTACGTCCTCGATTTTTCTATCAAGCGACGGGCATCGGGTCACATCGAGTCCCGCCGGTTCGCTAATTTAATGCGCATGCGTTAAAATTGCGCCAATTTCGTGACTAGCGGCCTCTACCGATATTTTCAGTCTTCTTACGGCTCGAAAGAGAGATGTTGCGTCCCGCGAGGTTGCATATTACGAGAGATGTCAAAAAATTAAAAATGGAATAGTTAGAAAGTGACGTCACGTCCACCGTAAAAATTAAAAAAAAGGAAATTTATCGCGCTCATTTTTAAAAATAGTGGTATTGATTTCGACTGCTCATGAGATTCGGCGTGGTTTTTAAGGATTAGCCCTAGCATTGTAACAAAAGGAAACAGCCTCGAGTAAAGTATTGGATGAGCTAGTCTAGTGGCCGTGGTCGGCGTGGAGTCGTCACTGTGATGTCTGCATGACCTTGACACATTTTCCCGCGTTAGCGCTCCAACCGCTCTTTTCAATTGCACTCTCTCTTGACTTTTGCAAACACGACCATTCTTATAATTAGTGACGTTTAAAATTAAGTATTCTACGTGTAAAATGATTTTGCTTGACAGCTGCAAAATGTCGTAAAGTTGATAAATTAATAAAATAATTGAAAATACAATTCAAAATGACGAGTTTAAGTTAATATTTATTTTAATTGACAATTGTAGGACTGCAATAGCTTCTTTTTATTATTTTAAAATGTTGTGACCGGTTCAATGGCAGGGTCGGTGACAATGGAAGCACCAAAAGGTAAGAAAGAATATAGAATAAGGGAATAATTAATTAATTTCAATTAATTAATTGAAGAAATTAGCGTGTCTTTTTATAAATTATATGTACCTACATATGTTTTATTTTTTTAAAAGGTAACTTTTTTTATTAACTATTTAGTGCCAATTTACGACTCGGACGGACGAGGGGTAGATCAAAAGATTAAAGGTGTGAACCATATTAAAATCATTTTATTAAAGAAATCTCTAACAATATACCGTATATTGTTAGAGATTTCTTTAATAAAACGAATGTAAAATTAAAAAATATAGTATTTATTATTCAAAGAATGTTTACGGTTTTAATGTTACGTTTGACTTTCAAAAATACCCTCCCTCCGTCTGCCGCAGCTGTGTTAAACTTACCTTCAAATTAATTTACCTGCCCTTAACTACCATTCGATACTAAATATTCAAAAAATACTGAACATTTTTCTGTCTGGAGGAAAAAAACAACATCTCTAGAAAACCTAGCTTAGAAGACATTCAAAATGGCCAACCCACTGTTTTATATTTTTTATGCGTAATTTAACGTTTAATTAACTTATAACTTGTTAGTGACTAATTAAATTAAATATATATTCTTACATGCTATAAACAACGTATAAGTAATATTAATGTAATATACATTCGATAATTTCCATTTTTATAACTATACCGAAGGAAATAAATAACACACAAAAGTTAATTTTGAAAACATCTGATATGAATCAAATTACAAATAACGTTGAAAAGTCTTCAATTCAGGTATTTTGTATTAACAAACTTTTTAGTTTTTTTATTGTTTCGTAAAAAATAACATTTTAAAACGAGTTTCAGTTTACCTTACCTGGCATAGACAAATATAAATAAGAGTAAGGTACTGTTTAGCTTTTATGTGGAATTCCAATTTATAGTCTCGTGAAAAAAGAAGACAATACGAAGACAATCAATCTGTTTGAAAAACAAACGTAACTTTCTAATTTATTTAACGTTTTATTAATTGTTATAAAATATTGATAAATGGTTGTTCTATGCAGGCTTTTTTCACGTAAAATTCAACAAAATATACACGGAAACACCTTATTAAATTAGGTGGGTACGTTTTACGCTTTAAGGCTATTATAATGGCGGCGTTGAGTTATAAAGAACAGCGACAGTCATATTATAATTTTTAAATTGATGATATTAGAAGCCTGGCGATGAAAGTCTATCTCAAGTGAGTCTTAAGATATGGTTTTACGATATCTCAATGTTTAAGTTATTTGTGGACGAGCCAATCAAATACAAATTTGATTTTAAAAAAACGTACGATCACTGAAACACTGGTAGTTTCGTCAATAGGTTTTTAAGATAGTAAGTTTGTAACGAGACACATCACAATTAAATTATTCCACAACAATTCATTACTCCTTCTACGAAATATATATATATATATAGTGTTTCAGTGATCGTACGTTTTTTTAAAATCAAATTTGTATTATATATACAGCAGACGTGTATACGAACGTACAAGTATACGGGACGAATAGCTTAATACCTAAATTTATTTAAACGTCGGATATCTCGTGTAAGTGCACTCGTATATAAACCAACAGATTGGAGGAATCCTGTGTTTGGAATTAGTCTCGGGGGAGATGGGTTAGACTGTACTTTAAATTCTAGTTCGTACGCGTTCGTACAATTAACTAACTCGCAAGACCCCTTTGTTTAAAGTCCATGCATAATTAACAATGAATACGCATTCACTTTAAACACTTTTACTGCACTGAACTTGTACAATAACTTATCAGAATATATTTCATGTAAATTATATTTTTACTTGATCCAATTACAAAAACAAAATCAATTTGAAACGTGAGGTTTAAAGACAATTAACTGTCCTTTAAAGACTAAAGGACTAACTAAAACTAAAACAAGGTTTACCGCTCACTTTACTTACCTTCGTGTGTATGTATGTATGTATGTACTCGCGTAGAGACATTTCTGAACCAATTGTTACGAAAAATGATATTAAAATTATGTGATTTACGTATACCTATACAAAGTTCCGTCGACAAGAAGAATATGAAAAGTTAAAAGGTACCTCTTAAATTAGATGGAGTGCATTGTATAGCGCTTTCAATATAAACATAGTTTAAACATTTTCAACGAATTTCTAACGATTATTATTGTAGTAAAAAACCACTTACTGAAGATTTACGAACCTTGTAATGCTTTAAGGCTGCTTGCTTGAAATTTTGGAAAACCTAAGTTTCGTAAATTTCATTTTCTCTTTAAGAAAGGAATTGTCAAAACGACCCCTAAGGTTAGTGGAGCCCCTAACGTGTTTGTTGAACTCTTTTGTAAATATTTAAAAGGTATCTAACAATGGTCTAGGTTTTTGACCTCTCTCAGACTCGTCTCCTAAAGACAAAGGAGTATCTACAAAATTCTGTAAAATGATATTTTTTCCAACAAGAATTTATCTATGACAGCAGAATGCTCACGTTAGTGAATTTATGCACTTCCCATATAGAAGTCTGTTACCTTTTACTAGAAACTAATAACTAAACTTATAAAATTTACGAGTGAAGTCTTTCATATTCTAGCAAGATTGCTAATTTTGAAATGGTCTGTATATATTATATGCAATACCACAATCGAACCATAATCCTGATTCAAAAACCACGTAAAGTTAGTTCTTTTGTAAGGCACGTCTGTCATCACGTCTGTCATCACGCGCCGACACGGTGCTAACAACTCGTGGATGTTAAGTTGTTCCGGTATTGTGTTGGTGTAATCTACCGGAACTTCATAATTGATATGAGCCATGACGTAAATTATGAAGCAGAGCATTTCATATTCATGAAGTAACGCCGCGGTGAAGGAGTTTAACGCTTTTAAGTGAAACGTGATGAGAGCCATTGTGCCGACCTTGAACAACTGTGACCAGCTATTTGGATATGTTTATTTAATACGTGAGTTTATTATGTGAGTACTTGATTTAAATATGAAATATTATGGTTAGATTTAAATACGGTTAACGATACATTAAAGATTTCATTCAATTATCGTATTGCGAATGCAAATTGTAATATTTTGATTTATATACTTTACCTCGTATTCTTTCAAAATTAATGTTATTACGAACTGTAGGAAATCCTTAGAAAAAAATAATATGTCTTTCAAAATAGTTTCGGACTATTCTATTAGTTAATATAATTAAATTAATAAATATACATATATATTTAATAGTAATAAAATTGACAGTTTCGGATAATTTATTAAAATATAAATGTGCTGACGATACTGAAATATAACTACAAACAAGACGAATTGGGTGAACTGGAATTTGTGTAAAAAGAAATCAATTTTGATTACTCATTTCAAAGCTATACCTATTTCAGTCAGATTGAAATTACGTGAGTTACGTCCGAACAAAGTTCCGTCGTCTTGAAAAATATGAAACGTCAAAAAGTACCTCTAACATTAAAGGGAATATAATAATAAAAATTTTAACGTCAAATGTTATTTTATTTAAAATATTTAAATATAATAATTACTTTAGCCGTCGTTGCAGCGAATTAAAATGAATCATTACGAGGAATATTTACAGCTTTGAACAGATAAGTCTAGAATGTTAACAGGTATTTCAGTATGAGGTGTGTTCAAATTATAAACGTTCCTTTGTTTATTTTTAAATCTACAACTTAGCCAGTAATTGTGAATACAAAGGGCTTATTATTTTTAATACTGCTAAAATAACATCTGTTAACTATAAAATGAATGAAAACACAAAGTTTATGAAATACATGAGATAAATCAAAAGCCCAGAACGTAAAAATGCAAGTTACCAAGAGGTAACAACAAACTAAAAACAAACAAAAAAACCAACAAGTACCGTGAGATAGAAGACTTATTTGTTTTTATTTTCAGTTTTTATTTACAGCTTTCGGAATATCATTTGATACAATAATTTTAATTCTTATAAATATATAAAAATACTGACATTTAATTACACTACGAGTTTCAACGACGTGTTTTTGAACAAGTATATGTTATAATGTAAGTAAAATAAAAAAGAGCTATTGTAAATTCAAACCCTAAAGGGAAGAAATGAGGGTGGAGGTTGTTTGATGAAAATTGCGGTAATTTTAGTCGATATTGCATTTATGAAAGTAAATACATTTCATTGGGGTTTCACAATTGGAGAAAAAAAAATTAAGTCCTGTCTAAAAAAACTTATATTTCACTTGTAGACGTAGAAGAAGAAGCTCGTGACTCGTGAGTCTTGTTTACTTCACAAATTACCCAAAATAAAATGCAACTAGAAATTCAGGATTATTTAGAAAATACTCTTTTCGGCAAGCAATGTCAGCTTTCCGTAGAATATGGCCCGTCCTATCAGAGCCATAAAAGCGCTTCATAACAGAATTATTATAAGCGTATTATGTATAGTTTTACATGTAAACTAGCTTAGTAAATAATAATATTTATAAATGGTCCTTTCCAAATGTTTAGCGCCAAATAACTTGTTCAATAATAACAAAATATCTCGAGCTTAGTATACCTGATGTCCCTCAGATAGGTCTTCACAATAAATAAAGAATAATTTAATTCGTCACAATATCGTGGTTTCAGACAATGAATGAAACTGTATTTGTATATCTTTAGTTCAAAATTTCTTTAAAAAACCATTTTTCTATTCAAACCTTTTTATGATACTAAAGACTATAAAGGCATTCTTAGTTCGAAGATATATGATTATATTATCATTGCTATTATTTTGAATTATATAATACAATGTTACAATAATATTAAATAAAGAGAAAGTATTTTTAGTGTTATTTTAGCACATTAGGATAAAATATTAAAAAATGAACAATAATAAAAACTTAAAGAAACTTGAAGCGAAATCCGATGTATATATATATATATATTAATATACTTAAAATGAAATAAATCATTTAAATTACGTAAATTATTGACAAACAATACAGTATAAAATACTACTCTTGTATAAACACACAGGGTGATTTTATTTACTCGTCATACCAGAGCGTGATACAGAAATAATATGAAGGTTACCTTTGTATAAATTTTAATATTGCATCCAACAGCTTTTAGATACAATTTGTTATACATAAGTATTAAGTAGGAATTTTGCTTAAAATTATTAGATAAATAAGTTATATACAAACATTTCCTCCGAACAAATTGTATTCCATCCTCTCATATCCGTGCCGCATGCACGTTGAATATTAAAAAAAACTATGCAAAGCTTAGAATAAATAATAACGACCACATTTCCCATAGATAAATTGTTTCTCACCGACTTCAACCAGTCAAATACATATATTTATATCGATATAATCTTTAAATCTATACCTCCTATAACTGTATAATATTTTCACTTTTTTTTTTTAATTCACACACCCAGATAATGACTTATGGTTTTATAAGATAATATGAGTTAATAACGGTTGAATGACAGCTTTTCGCATCACCATGGAGGTACTGTATCGTACCATAGCATCTCCATTATATTACATGACGGGATACCCAGTACGCCTACACCATGGATAGACGTGTGGATTGGTTTGAAGATACCTCCAACAAATAAACTTATAAAGTATAAACTCACAAACATACAAACTTTACCGTATTATAGTGAAGACTAAGATCAAAAAATGAAAATTTTCATGGTTAAAATTTATATTGAAGAGGACTGCTGAAAGCTAAAATTCTATAATAACGGACGATCAGAGCGACACGTCATTTTAATTATAGAATTACGATATGAAATAATCAATCACTAGGATACTTTTGAAAGAAAAGGAAATTGTGAACGAATGTATATTGTGTGGTAATGAATTGGCAAGCAAGGTATTTAATAACACACTGCGGGAAAACTATAGAGAAAAGTAAAGATAGACAGAAATCGATGACGAGACTTATTACATTTAAAAGTGTGTCAAGAACAAGATAAGTCTTGGCACCACGAATGTCAGTACTAATCCCCTGGTATCTTGTTTTTTCTTCAGAACTGCTTACAGGTGAAATGGAAAGTGTTGATGAGGCATGTTTAGGCACCTTGTACATGTAGAGCAATGTTTGGGACTTTATAGAGAAGTTTAACTTAAATAAGGATGAGAAACATCTTTTTTTAAAAACAAAAAATTCTATCTTTAGATTGACATCTTGAAAGTATGGTTTGTCCACGCTTAGAGAGTTTAAAAATTGTAAAAACCCGGAAAGAAGATAGCAAATTTTTTGGTCAAAGATATATCGTCGTTTTAAAAATATTTACACAACCTATTACACTGATATTACACTGTCTTATAGCTATTTATTCCTTAGCTTTGGACTTAAGAACAGTTTCGTCCCTTTTTGATATTGCTTTTGCTAAATTTATTATTAAATCAAGTAATGAGGCGGTCATTATTATGAAACTGTGTAAATATATTATATAAGGATTTCTACACACATAAGTATTTTTGATCTTTATTTACAGACTCCAGAACCATAAAATCAGTCTAGTTGATAATGGACACTAATTTAAATATATTATTATATTATATATTTCCATAAAATCCAGTATTTTTCTGTTTTATAAGGTTTTAGAAGTAGGTTTAATTACCTACTTTAATCATATAGAAGGAAAACACAAGGGCGTGGAGTGAAAGAGGAGGGGCAACATATAGACCAGACATAGAAATATTATTTCAAGGGAATAATATAATATAACTAACATACGCCGTGAAATTATTTCTAAATTATAAGTTATGTACTTAGTTGAGGAATTATTAGGTTGGGAAAAATTACTTTGAAGATTACCTGCAACAAATAAACTTATAAAGTATATAAGTTGGTAAAAAATAGCAGCTCGTATACTGATGGCTTGGCTTGGTCTTATACCGACTATTATATAGCTACATTCAGTATCGTAAGAGAGTGAGCCGGGTGCCGTGACTACCTCCGCCCAGTTTCCTTTTGTATATCTTAGTATCATGACTCTCTCCATTTTTTAAAGCTGGCTACACCCAGCACCTCTTTCGTCATGCTTTTAGGTCCACCGCTCATCTCATTCAATTCTGTAAGAAAAAGTTACAGAATATTCTATAAAAATAGGTAAAAAAAAATGTATAATCTATACGAAAAGGTTAAAAACATTCCTCCGACATACATATAACGTAAGCAGACCGTAATAGTGTAGCGCCTGGAGCGTTAAAAACGTTCAAACTGCTAGTTCCATTACAATGAATGATTTAAGATATTCCATGTGGAATAACATTTTTAGTTCAATGATTATATTTCTTACCAAAAAATAAACAGTTAATTAACTCCGCCCTAATTCGTAGCCTCTCTCTCGGAATCTAAGATGAAGTTGAAAAGATACATTATACATTTTATTGAACTGGATTATTTTAAAGTATTTATATTGTATCAGGATCATGATAAACTTTCTTTTCTGAAACAACACGATCTAAATACACGAGTCCTGTTTTTAAAGTGTACTTTTCTAAGTTATTATATTTTGTTTATGTGTGCTCTAATTTCAACCGAGAACTACATATAATCTCAATAAGTAAAACATTTTTCAAACAATAAGCCAGACATTTAAAGATTCTAGCCTGATTAAAAACTATGATGTTACGTTATTTTTATTATCATTTAATATTTTCACGGAAATGTATTATTTTAAATATAACTTATTCCCTTTACATCAGAAAATAAAATGAGTTGAACTTCAGAGAAGCAATCAATCTTACTTGGAACGTTCATTTGATGCCGTGTCATGTATTGACTTGAAAATAATATTTTTTATGATAAATTTCTCTTCAAACCATTCAATGAAAATACTTCAAGGTTTGTAAATGATATCCTGCTCTAGATGACTTGAGAAGGATAACATCCATTACAAAAAATAAAAATATTGTCTACTTTTGTTTTGTGTGTAAATAAATACATTTGAATTTCATTTAATTCTTAATAGATATGACAAAATGTTACAAATTAAAAACGTCATAATATGTATTAAGTATTGAAATGAAACTCAAATTTATTTAAATTAACAATATTGACAGACATCAAAGGGGTCAGCATGGGATAAAATAGCCAACAATTTATAATACAAAAGACTGACTTCTATTGGTGTAAAAATGTTAAATTCAATAAGAAAAATTGTAGTTGTAGTTTTTTTTAAATGTACAAATACAAATGGTAAATAAAATATACTTCTTATTAAGATGAGCTTTTATCACGGAACATTTTTTTGATTAGTTTTTTGTTTGAAGTTTTACCAAAGACTGTCTGATAAATATTCGCATTTAGGGAAAAATATATTTATGTTTTTATTTTTACATGGTTATGTCAAAAATCGACAAACATAGTGGGTTTTACAAATAGTTAGGGGACGGAGAGAAGATTAATTACAATTTACGTACATTGAGACTTTCTACATTTTAACCAAATAATTCGAAATGTACATTTAATATTTCTTCACCTACACTGCTGGCTGTTAAAATAAATTTATAAAAGTTCAGGATGAATTTAGCAAACCAATGAGAAGAATGACTTTTAGAAATCAATTCAACTAAACTTTCACAAAAATCCTAAATGTATAATTTACTTTTTATAAGCCTGTTTAGACATTTTTTGATTATTAAATACAACTTACGAAAATTTAAGCCAATTTTCTATAAGTCCACGCCAACATAAATGGACCCAAATGTTCGTTTTGGCAGTTTGAATGCAGTGTTCCAGTATTTTTTTATGGAATATCAGTTTCATGAAGGTAATTTACTTGAGCTCAATATAAACAAAAAATAAATTGAAAGCAAATATCTTGAAATAAACTATATTTACCTTGCTCTCCAATCAACTAGCAGATGTAGGGAACGTGAAATATGTTTGCCTTTAATATGAACCATACGTATTAGCAATTACTTACTAGTTCAAGACTAAATACTGTTTGTCTATTCAGCCTTTTATTATTACTCAGATATTCAATACTGGGTCGGGAATCAATAAATAATGGAACCTACAGTCACTTTAAGTGTGGTCTGTAGCCGTTATAATATTTATGATTTAAGATATACTTCTTTAAATATTAAATGGCTATTCTCGCTCGAGTCGTATCTCGATTTTGAACGGAGTGTTTCTCTTTAATTAGTTTGTGGTATAAATTAGTCTTGTAAGACAATTTGGTGTCAATTAGTCCAGCATTGTGTCTTAAGGATTAAATAGTGGAGTTGATTAAAGCGTTGGTGGTGATATTGTTCTAGAACAGAGTGGTGGAGGCCACTGTATGTTATAATATGTTCCAATGACTTGTGCTTCTCATATTATTAAGGGTTGGAGAGCAATCATGGTTGTCAATAAGTAAAATATTGATTTCAATTATAACAGCCAATGGCATACCTACATAGAAAATAAAAATCAGTTTTTTTATAATTTTCTGTAATCTTAACTTATTTTTAATTTCATCACATTTTGTTGTTATTTTATTTATAAATAGGTTACAATGTTCCTCATTTATAGAAATGACACAATTTTTTAAAGTTTCACTTTCTTTGTTACAGATTTTTCCGCTATGTTATTCGGGATTTTCCTCACCCTGATTTGTTTCACCGACTGTCAAATTGTTGAAGACAAACATCTTGACCAAAAAGATAATACATTTGTCCAGGAACCGGAGACACTACCAGTTCTGCATCTTAATGATACTAGGTGCAGAATATCAGAATACCAGTGCTTCAATAAACGGTGTATACCAATTAACCGCTTCTGTGATGGCGGTAACGATTGCGGGGACGCCTCGGATGAGCCGCGGCATTGCACTCGTAAGTACTTTTTTTATTTTGTACACATATTTCTTATTATTTTAAGGTATCAACTGTATAAAATCCTTAATCACAAGTTTTTGAAACACTTTTTTTTAAGTAAAATTATTTACAAAAAATAGAAAGGCTGAATATAAATTTTAATTGAACGTTATTTTAACATGCTATGTAACAGTTGAACGGAAGCTGCAGACTTGACGGTGTTAATTCTGTTTGAGCAGATAGACAGAAAATATTCATTTCAAAACAGCATAAATGTCCCAAAAGTATCTCTTTATCTTTTTACAAAAATTATGTCAGACAAATTAAAATATATATATACTTATATTTATAGATATCTAGATAAATAGATGGATAAGTATTTTATTGCACAAAGAAATCCAAAATCATACAAGCGTAGTTCAAATAAAGGGAAGCAGAGCAATCTCTGGCAGCCAATCTTCAGGGAAAGTTACCTTTCAGTAAAAAGTGAGTGAAGTGTACGATTGAAAAGAAATATAATATAACATGGAATCAAATAATAATAATACTTAGAACATAAAATCATTTTTATTTAAATATTAATATCTACTTATATATATTTAATTTAAACACAAACAAGTACAGACACTATTATAACATAAAATATTATATCTTATGTTAAGTCATTTAAGTTGTTAGGGGAATTCTAAAACATGATAAAATACGTACGTTACTAGATACAGATATATTATTGTTCTATTTGTCAAAATTTTAAAATTGTTTGATGGTTTATTATCATTGAACATCGAGGTGTAATGACGGAGAGCTACATTTGCAGGAGAGATTACTGGCAAGAGTCTCGTGTCTCTTTGAATTGCATTTTACTACTTAGAGCAGTTCACTAACCTGTACAATGTGCTCACTCATCTGTTCTCATCATATTACCACTTGTTACTCTTTTTCAAGTACTCAGAGCCTATATGTAATGTATGTTTGTAATCGACTTTGAAAGATGAAATACATCAGATGTAAGGTGAACTCAACTTCAAAATAAGAATATCTGGTTGCACGTTCAGATGTCTGGAAAAGGACTTTTTCAACGATCTAGGCTCTTCCTTGCAATAAATCAGCTATCTTGCCACAGATTTTATAGTCAGATAGTTTTCAATTATGATCTACATAGAGACTGGTGCGCGCCTCGTACAGTAACAACGCCATCGCTGCAGCAGTTTTAGTTAAAAATCCTGCAAGAAACTGGTTGAACTCCTCCTTACTTTCTTTTTGTGTCGCTAAAGATGTTCCAGTGTGCTAGCCAAGGCAGAACTCAAAGTTATATCCACCTGGCTTAGGATTGGCGGCTTGAGATGAAATCAAATGAAGGTAAAAATGAATTATATTAAATTTCATGTTTGCTGACGGACAAATGAACTCCGTACTGTTTTTAAAAAATGTGTCGTCAACATGTCTGACAACGGTTCTCCTCGTGATGTTGGCTCTTTATTGGGTTTTCAAAAGAAAACTTCACAACTAAATAAAGTTTGTTGAATGGCCTCGTAACAACTTTTCTTTTATGTGGGTACTAATCGGCTACTCGAACATGAAGCGCCAAGAGTCCATATCAACTCAAATTAAACCGTGAAGTACTGTAATGACAATACTAGGAATAGTGACTTACTCAAACTAGTTCCTTAGTGGTAAGTATATTAATTATTTTTAAAACTATTACAATAGTCAACTTATTTATCTTAGATTTTTATAAAAGGTTTTTTTTAGTAATGCGGCTCCAAGCGACGTGTATGGTATTAGACAGTTCAAAACAGTCCGTCTGTGTGTACAAAACAGAGGCGAAGCCGGGCTCCAAATATAGTTTATATATAAGTGAAGAGAAAGTGGTTCTCATAGTTATTTCTTTATGGTTGTGTAGATAATGGGATATTCAATCGGAATAAATTATAAATACGTCTGTTCTTTAATACTGTCCAAGCATTATTCTATTTTCAATCCGATTGCGGAAAAGGGATGAAAACGTAACATATCCCCTTCAACACCTGACCTATCCGTTTATTCTCCTTACAACTATCAGTGAAGTTCAGCTAATTTTGTTTTCTTTGAAATATCCTATTACATACAAAGTTTATACTTAGTTATATACTTTGTATTTATAAAATTTGTATACCTAATAGAAAAATACAAGGTATTCCTTATTTTTTGAGTTAGTAGATAAAAATATTTTTGCGTATAATTTGCAACAGAAATAAATTTGACATGATGACAAAGAATCAAAACAAAACTGATACTCTCCAATGACATATTAAAAAAATAATAATAATAATCCACTATCAATTTATTACTGTTTTATGTATCTCTTTGAATGGTTATACCTCTTAAGAGGCCATCAGTACGCAATTCTGTTATTATATTATTGTTGAATGAAAGCATTTAAGTTTTTATAATTATAATTAATTTATTCTAGTATGAGACCGGTGTATGATATAGAACGTATATTTGAGACTCTAGTATCGTTATCATGTAATATACGAGTATAACTGAAGTGCATGTGAGCGACAACATTATACATACATTTTATCACAACATTTTATTAAAATACTATCTTATTTTTTGTAATGCGAAAATTGCTAATTTATATATTGGTAAATAAAAGCTATGTTCTATATTTACTTTTCACAAAACATCTTATGTACAGATGTATCCTCATCGCTAACTTAATTGATTTTTTACATACGAGAGATCAAATATATATATTATTACGTAATAACTTTTACAGAGCTTTTTATAGTGTCATGATATTTTTATTTTTTTCACTGGTCTGACCTCTCAAGTCCCAGTTCTATAAACACGCAAGTTTTTATAAGACATACACACATTTTGTTACAGTCGTTTTGTTACAGTTACTGAATCAACTCTTTCTTATAAACACACAAGTTGACAATGGCTGCCCGCACTCGTTGCTTTCTTTTTTTACCATATTTTATTGATTTCTCACCACTATCTCTCTGATCTGTCACCACAGATTATATATTTCTTGACTGTTCTCGATTTTGCTCTTGTTAACTTGCTATTTTTTCCTAATATTACAAAGGCCATAACTACGACTAGTTTGTCTAGATATTACAATGGCGTTACAAGATTTTCCAATGTTTTCTGTTACTAACTAAATAGCTTTTCGGTTCAAAGTTCTTTAAGTCTTTTTTTAGTAGAAGCAAATTATTTTTAGGTGGATTGCTTTTCCCTTATCAAAAACTGTTTGTTTGTTCTTTGTTGTATGTGAAATATACTTTCAAACCGATTTTTACGAGGCTAGTTGTACATCATTCACCAAAAAATATATACATTTCGTCTATTATTGATTATTTTATGATATGTCGTAAAAATAAGAAAATCATATCGTATACTGTCTTAAAGATTACATATAGATATAATAATACATTACCT
The DNA here is from genome assembly GCA_963555665.1 of Dircenna loreta. Taxonomy (NCBI): domain Eukaryota; kingdom Metazoa; phylum Arthropoda; class Insecta; order Lepidoptera; family Nymphalidae; genus Dircenna; species Dircenna loreta. The sequence goes on from OY743098.1 coordinate 15,506,053, forward strand.
ATAGTTATGCTCAGAGAAAAGTTATCTAATTAGAAATATATTAAACTGGCTGTATTAACGTTAATTGTTCGTAATTTATCTGACTGACTGACTGACTGACGCCGCGAGTTCGCCATGCTTGAGTAAAAAAAAGTTCGAAAATATTCGATATAAGAAAAAAGGAATGAATACAAAAAGTTTCTCTATGCGGGGACGTGGAGCTTGCGCCAATTCAATTATTGTCGTCTCCATCGAGAGCACGATTACGATACGCTATTAGATATACCAATTGTGCTATTTTTACCATTTCTTAAAGTATTTGGTTTATAAAATGCCTTCCTTATTTTAAGATATACTTACATTATAATTGTTAAGTAACAGCACTTTTCATTTTGATCCTAGAAGATGAAGTTATAGACTCGAAAAGAATCGATACGAAACTAATTATTATATTTAATTTTGATTTATTATAATTCTTATTTAATGTTGAACACTAAACTTTTACAATGACATCGATACCCACATGAATAGCTTTGCTACTGCTGCTATGTTATCAATATTATTTCAAGATCTTATTTCTACTTACTAGATTAGTTGACGAGTAAAGTTTCAAAGCTCTTCTTTACCTTTTTGTACTCTTCAAGGGCGGTTTCTAAGGACTGTTTTATATTTATTAAGTTTTTACTTTTTGAATAGCGTCCTATTCCCAAAGGATCATTCACGTACCTTTGCTGTACTTAAATTAACACAAGTCTCGTTGTGAAGCCTGAATACGTGAGATACCGCCCGTCTTAAATAAACGAGTAAGAACACTTATTTATTTATTTTAATTTATTAGTTTAATCTCGTTGCTATGTATTTTGCTAAACAAATACTGAACGAATTATATAATCAAATGAGTTTTATAAATATTAATTTAAATAAATACGCTATTACAAGTTTCTAAAATGAGTGTTAATCGTACAATTATCTAAACTTTTATAGACAATTTAATTTATTATATTCTCATTACCTTTAATTGATAAAAAGTCTTAATAATTAAATTGCATCTTTTGGAGTTAAACTTTATCAAAACTAAATACTCAATCTCAAACGAAGCATTAGACAATATAGAATAAAGGTACGATGATTTTATCTTTCATAAAATTAATTTTGATTGGTTCAATAAACTAGTATTTATATATTTTTTAAATAATATACTTAAATAATGTCAATTACTGATACTCCTAGAAGACCTCCTTTCACTGAAATCACAATAAAAACTGCTCAGAGTGTCCTCCGGTGCATTCAGCGCAGACGTATTCAGTTCATAAGCTTTCAATGACCCTCATTCATTGTTACTTTTAATAAATGCTATTAAAGAACAATCGTATAAATTCTATTATAAAGCTCTGTTTTTAATAACTCTTGGATAACTTGCGAAATTTTAATAAAATATGTAACATCATCCAATATTGTACCCATAATATTGTGATTGCGAATTGCGATAGATGTCCCGTATTTATATAAATTTATTGTGATTAGTTCTCGGAAACTCGAAGGAAGCTTAGCTAAGTAACAATTGCTCTGAGTCAATAGAAGTTGCTTCAATACGGACCCAGATGCGCTGCAGCGCTGTAGCGCTATAGCGCTGTATAAACTTCAAGGGTTAAAGTTGGATTAACTTCAGTTCTTTAAGAAACATGAAAAGGAAAGAGAGGAAAATAAAAATGTTTAAAGATTTTTTGTACATTTATTTTAATCGTGAACTTCAAAAATACGTCTTAATCTTTATTTATTTAGTTATAAAACTCATTTAAAACTCACGTAAAGATATTTTTATTCTCTGGACAGTTACAGATCGATTGCTATCAAGAAATATTAAACCAAGAAAAAATGTGATTGAAACCATTGCCTTACACTAAATATACTATAAAAAATATACATAGTAAGTAACTTCTATATTTATATATTTCATTTTATTTATTTTTAATCTTTTATCCAAAATATAAAATATAATCTTAATATTTTTCTCAGTTATAATTTTTTAAAGGTATCCTGTGTTTTCAATGACATAATTAGACACATTTATAACAGGCAGTAGATATTATTCCACACACAGATCAATGTTCCCAAGAAGAAATGCGCTCACGTTCACGTTTCGAGTGTTTGTGTTGTCACAGAACATATAGGACGGTCTTACATTTATTTCAAATTTATGTGTTTTACGTTGTAAATTATTTAATATTAAATTGCGACAATTTTTGATTATAAACATGAGTTAAAATAATATGGGTGCATTTTACATATTTAGATCTTCTATAAAATATATTTAAGTATACATATCTTTATATTCTCTCCGTACCTGCCACTACTAACAAATAAGCACAATGTGAGCTCGTGACACGTATTGCTTACAATGTATAATGTACGGCTCACATTTATTTGTGTATCAAGTTGATTCCACGGCTGGTGATGTTTGAGGTGGACTCGTGAATAGCCATGTACTGTTACTTATATTATATTATTATATTTTTAACAATTGTAGTTAAATCAATATGATTATCTTTCTATATTTTGTAAAATATATCTTATTGTACATAAACTACATTTCCAGCTACTTCGAAATGAAATATCGCATTCACAAACCGATATAAAATATATATAGCCTATATATAAAGTTGGATAAAGTTACATATCTGTGCGATACTTTCGTTCAAACCGGACCAGTAGTTTCGGAGATTAGCAACAAAGATCGTGACACGAGATTATATTTTGAAATACTTATATCTTACCAATAACTATATTTCTAAGCCGGAAAATAAGATGTCGATACGAACGATGGAGTGAAGTAAAATATTTCATATTACCATGTTAATGTTAAAAGTATTGGAAGCGAACATTTAAATAGTAAATCAGCACAGCAGGTGGAAATCCGTATAATTCACAGTTTTACAAGTGAGATGGCGGAGTTTCAGTCAGTCTACTATCTACAATGTATACTAATTAATGTTCTGCTCAACTTTACAAAGGAATTTTGATAATGGAGCTTAAAAACATTCACGGCAGCTAACTAATAGGAATGTAAGCAAGCAGTTATTATTAAATAAATTAATGTAAGATTAAACCAAAGCCTGCTGTAATGTGGTAGTTCATCGACAATCAAACGGTCCAGGGTTTTACATCTTAATCAACCTATGACAAGTTACATTTATCTTATTACACAGATAAGACTGTTTTCATATCAGTGTTCTATATTCAGTAATACTTATATCGACGTTATGACGAGGTGTTCCTACGTAACACTTAGCACAGTCACAAGTAACCTTGTATACACCCGGGACGTCCAGGTTGCTATGATCTTTAGGTAGCCGTAACATTGAGCGTTACTTGGAGTGTCGAAACGTCGTCTTAATATTACAATGACAGCGTCTAGCAGCTAAGTAGGGCATCATATCAGTGACTCATTTCATGTATGGTAAATATATAGATGACCGCCCTGCCTCTAATTAAGGAGTATAAGTTTTCCCACTTACTAGTCTTACTTACGCTTTGACGCCAATTACATCCGTTGTTTTCTAATATATTTCAGCTTCTATAGCCCCACGGCAAGCGTTAATTGTTATTTCTATATAAAACCCATACATTTATTATTCTATTCGACTAACGTCAATGTCATTTGTCTAGGTCCCCAGGACTTGTCCATCGTGGTATAGCTCTTGTTGTGTAAGTTTACTACCGTTGTAAAATAATATTAACAAGTAAAACTTAAATAAAAAACAGAATCTAGATCAGTCTTGAGATGTTGTCGCTATTTACTTACAACTTTTATGATGTTACAAATATAATAAATAACACAGCTGATAACATTATAGAACCATCTCTAATAACACTAATATAGTTTAGTTTAGTAAGTGCTGTTTTTGTATGGCGCGGTCATTTCATGCCAATTGAAGGGGTGGCTCTTGTTGTTCCTGTCTTAGCAAACATTTTCATGGAGTGTTTTGAGGCAACCCTAACCTTAGATACAAATTCAATTTCTTTTTTCCTAATAGAATAAAAGTTAACAAATAATATAAGTCTCAGTCGAAAAATCCAATCGTTTTCATTATTTATAATTGAAAATATTCGTATAAAATATATTCACAATATAATAAATTGGCAGTTAAAATTGATGATTGTGCTTTTAAAACTTCGAAAGCCGTCAATTTTACTTTTTAACTGTTAAATGTTGAATGAATATACGAACGCGTAAAATTTTTAATCTCTATCCAAACATTTCGCGAACTCTGAATTTACATGCAAGGCGTGAGCTGAACGGCGCATAACGTACTCGTAGAACGATATGTAAACTGTGATTGGGTCCCGTACTGATATGTTGAGCAAACAAAGTTTTCAACTTCCAAAATGCTCCAGGCACTGCCTCAACTAACTGCGATGGAATTTGTGACCGCAAAATTAAAAAAGAAAATACAGATGTTGTTGAACAGTCGACCCCTCCATTTTATATCCAATTTGTTTTTCGATATTTATTTGACTAGTGTATTAATGTATTAAATATTAAACTTAATTGGCTGTGGTTTTAAAAGTTTAGGTTATAATTACACAATTATTATGTAACTCCTGCCGCTTAGCAGTTTCCAACAATAACCCTTGTCAATATCAAACTGGAACGAGGCCAGTGAATCAAATACTTACCGCCTTTATTTTGCCAGAAATTAATTTACAATCGCTTATTTAGCTACTGCCGTCCGTATTCATTAATTTTTCATTCTATATATATTTAAAAATGTAACCATTTTAACATTGCTTAAAACAATTTGTTTGAAAAGTATATTTAGTTTGTTTCAAACAGAGTATATTTAGTCTACGTCCAAACGTCTAACACGGGAAACCAAGGTACAATATAATGAAGAGGAAAATGATTTAGTATAAATTCTTTTGTTTTTTTTTTCGTACATTCCCTTAAATTAAAAGTTCAAATGGAGTACTCGTATATATGATTTGTCAAACAGACTTAGTTACGCCGCATGTGAGGTCCAAAGAATACACCGGTTTACAAACATTGAAACCACTAGATTAGTTTACTTGAATTATTTTCATAGTATATGAAAATAATTCAAGTATATGAAAATGAATATGTGAATATATGATTATATGTCTCAGTCGAAAATAAACTATGAAAATCTCTACTGTTAAAAAGTGCTCTCCAGCAATTTGTAACGTAACCCCAGAGAACCGTTACGAAATAAATTCAAAGTAATTAAATTTTATTGTATTGTACACAATCAATATATTTTCGAAATGAAATGAAATGTTTCTTAAAAGAATTTTAATATATTTTTAAATAAAAAAACTTGATGTGCTAAACTAGCCTTAATAAAATAAGTATTTTGTTTCAGATTTAATTGGATATCTTTTATAAATATGTCACGTAAAATATATGAAAAACATATTTATATATTATAATAAACTAAAATAAACTAAATGCCAGAATTGGTTTAAAGCAATAAAATAATGCCTACTGAACAATACAGTTTCACGAAAGGAAAATCAACATCTGACGCGAGTGCCACGTTTCTTAAGCACATTCATACTGATTGAAAATACAAAAGATATAAATATATAAATAAATAACCCCTAAATCGAAGATAAATATTTTACTAATATTAAATAATCTAATATGTATTACAAATATATCTATGTATTGTTATGTTAATACAGAATTCTAAGCCGATTTAAAAAAAGACAAAAACAAAATTTCATCTGGTAACACTAAAAATTCTTATATTTTAAATGAGGAATCGTTGTTTTAAATTATTATTCGCTCAATTTACCTGTTAATTTACGTGTTACAAATATTATACACGGATGAAACGAAGGAGTTCTAATTTGATTGATTCAATGACAGTTTATCACACGACCTGTTTTCCGTATCTATCGATTTCACCTCATAGACTAATAATGTTAAACGCCTCATAATACAGTAACAAAATACAGTCTCATAATACACTATTACTAAACTTATAATATAGACGATCGTGCTCAGTGCAATGACTTGGCGCAGTGCCAGCGCCAGTGCCAGTGCCAGTGCCAGTGGAGCTAAAGATTCATTTTTTAATATTTTTCTGTCTTAATTCATAAAACCTACCGAACAGCTGTGACCTATAATGTCGTTTACAAATTTTATTAATGTTATGAGATATTTTGTCAGATATGTTTAATTATTTGGTCTATTTGAAGATCGCTATTATTATTTAATATTATATTTTAATTAAGAACTAGTATAAATAAACCTATCGTATAGAGAAACCTTAAATGTTTAAAAATATCAGTCAATTATCTATTTGAGGCGTCATAATTCTATTAAAACTTACAGAACCTTACAATGAAAGCTTCAATTTCAGTGCAATGTAATTATTTAGCAAGTGTCTCTTCCACGTTCTTAACAAGTACGATGAATCGTCCGGATTTAGACTTTTTATAACAGATTTACACTGTGTGTGTTTCTGTGATCAAAAAATAAACTAAAACTACATCGAAGTTACGAACAATCGTTGAATCCTAGTTGAAATACAGGTCTCATACATAAAATACTTTTACAGTCTGAGATTATTTTTGTTGTTATATTATCAAAAACTTAATAATACATTCTTTGATTGTTTTATTAACTTTTTAGTGGGAATTAAAAAAAAATGTTATAACTATCGTTAATTCATTTATAAATTATTCACTGCATTGTTCATTTAGTACCGTCCGTTAAACGTTAAATCGACCGCGCTACCATTTTTGATTATTCCCTATTGTAATTTTTGTTATTTGTTTGTAATAGTTTAGCACCTCGCTATAGATGAAGGGAGTTTTAACTATATTTTAAAACTCTCCCAGTCATCCCTCGAAAGACGGAGAGATTCAGTATATATTTTCAGTCTAAGGACGTATATTTATCAGTATCGATCCAAATTTAACTTTCTATTCGACAGACGTAACTACATTATTCTCTCTACTATTCATACTATTCTATATAGTTAGTTTTCTACTACTTATTCAGTGTAAATTCTTCAATAGCTCAACAGTTTACTTTTCTACTAACATTAGGGTTTTTATTCGACCGCATAATTTTTTCAACGTTCAGGCTGTACTACTCTAAGACTCTTCATATATACTCTCTTGTTTTTAGACATCGGAAAATCTCCGATATATTTGTCATTTAAGAGAGATGTTCGGCAACAATGACCTAGTTCAACTATTATATATCAATTTATGTAATACTCAAAATGTAACGTATTAATTAAATGTATGTATGTATGTAGTTTTGATCATCTTATTTATGGCAGCTCTGTTACCTTGAGGTGGTAAGCTGTGGTATCTCCCTTGCCGAAGAGAGGCCGTCTGCAGTTAGGTAGACTGAACTCCAGGTGCCGGCAGTTGTCCTGGGTGTCAAAATAAGCCACTGTCTACTGTCACTGTAATATATACCAATGTAAAATAATAAAAAAATGCATTAATCATTCTTTTTTTTCGGGCCTAATTGAAAATAATAAAACAAACCCAAGTTATTTATATTTTCTAGTCATATTTAATATAAGTTTAACAACTTTTTGTGTGATTAAGTTTTTCGGGAGAAGTTCACGTACCTTCAAGTTGAAAAGTAGTTAATAAGAATTACGATAGCAAGAGTCGTGACCGAGGCGTTAATGTTCCCTGCCTTTGAACTGTGGGCAGTCAGCCAAGTACCTCTAGTTTATTGGTAGCGAGAATATTAAATTCTTATATAATATTACAAAACCTACAAAATATGGAGTAAACTTTAATATATATACACGTATCTATTCATATCTTTGGAATAAGGGTAATGGCATATTCTATAAAAATATAATAATAAATATCTCAATATTAACTTCACACGTAACATAATAGCGACAATAATGAGATTAGTAGAGCGCGACCGAGCAACAAAGCGCTCGATCCTCGGACAATCGGATTAGTTTCGCGGATTTGAACACTGACCCGGTTTTCCTGTAACCCGACATGTCATGCTATATTTCTTGTTGCCCTTTTAGTTTGTTAGAGTCCAAGGCGGAAACTTTAAAGTAACCCAAGAACTCTTTTGTAATTACTTCAAAGGTGTGGTTACGTTGGAATGTAACATGGCTGGAATCAAAATTACATTAGGTTTTCTTTTCAACAAAATATCATCAAAAGAAAATCTAGCAATAATACAACTTTTTCAATGCTCTTTTACAAAGTGATGAGGTTGGAAAAGAAGATAAACCAGTATGCTGAGCGCTTAAAGCAATTAAGAGGCATAAGGCCTTTTGCCAAGATTAAAAATTATATAAGCTAGCCAGAAACTTTAAAACTATTTGTTGAATACTTCATTTAATAATGATAAATTGCCATTTCGTCATGAATAATTGAATACTAAGCAAAATAATTATAAACGTGACATAATTCGGAAAGTCAATTATATTTAACTCTGACTATATAAGTTTCATATAAAATAAAACTAAATATGTATGTGCTTAAAAAGGTTGTATTCAAAATATTATATTGATAAACTTGTCGGTTGATTTATTCTTAGATTAAAACACTTCGATGATTTCGTATAAAGTATGAATGAGAACAAAATTAGCAATGTTTTCAATGTATTAAAATAATGTGAATCAGATAAATTATATACTAAAGTGAATTTCCAAACTACATAGTCTAGAGATGTCTGGAAATGATTTCCACTGCTGATAATGTACAGTCTACTGGGACAAGTATATAAAATTTACAATAAATGACAAATATATAAAATTCAGATCTGACAACTTACAAAACAATGGTACATAGTAATATTTTGATGATATAAATATGAAAGCCATTATTAATAAACAGTTTTTAATAAAGATTAGATGTTCAATAAACAATTTAGAGTGCACACAATGTCAGTGATAGCCGCGGTCTAGCAACTCACAGCCGTAAAAAAAGATATTAAAATTTAAACAACCGCAGCTTACATACGTATAAAGTTGAAAATTCGCTCGCTCTAGCTGTTCTCTAGTGTTTATTAATATCACTATTTACTTCGGACATTTAACGTGGTGTGAAAATGAGATTTTGTTTTCTTTGAAATGTCAAAATAAAACAAACGTAATTTTGAGTAAAACTAGATTTTATGTATTTTAGTTTGCTTCTACATTATTAGCTTGTAATATATGTTTTTTGTTCATGTGCCATTTAACATGAAAAAGCTTATTGGTATTCCTTGCTGGCTCTTCCCCGTGTTATTATAGGCTGTGAGGCTAATATGAGTTTTTGACGTGACAATGTCTTTTAAATAGATGAACGCCGATGGCTTCGTCTGAATAATAATGACAAGTAACAATGTAATATAATTATTAATAATTTTATTAATGTGTGATATTTAATGAGCATCTTAATGAAGCGCGATGATTTGTTGTCATAATAAATAATGGAAACAACATTAACTTTTCACCTACTGTATAAACAGTTGACAATTTTACGTGTTCATCGGCTGATGGTACGGAAGAGGGATAAATACGTCACAAGCCTTACGCTTAGACCGATCGTGCCTCTCTATCGTATTGTTTGGCGCTCTCGCTTGCACGAGCAGCTCAGGCGATACGTGACAATGAGTCATACTTTTTGTGCGTGCAGCTGGTTTTCATCGATTTACAAGACGTTATCACGAGATAATTTGTCAAAAGAATTTTAATTTTTAATTAACTGCTTGTGTGAATAATTTAATTCAATATGTAAAAGTATGGAATTTTCCAATATTCCCTTATTCCATTATCTCGTAAAATTATCGTTCATAAACCAACTAAACAGACAAGTACTTTTATTTATAATATGTTTATTGAAAATTCCGTAACATAAAGCATATTTTACAGACATTAAAAACACTTGTACCAACCTAACCGAAAACGGAAACCATTAGTTACACTCAAAAATGTATCGAAATATGAAAATAAAAATATTGTACTTTTGTGTTCCGTAATGATACCGATTTACATTCGCTTCGTATTTCCATTCACAATATTTTCCGCACTGAAACTCGTTATAACTCGATTTAATTACAAGGAAATTGATAAATAGGATAAAAGTGGTTTAAATGATTATTATAGATCATATTGAGTAATGAGTATTTCATATTGATATTTTGACATATTTTTCCATATTGACATATTTTTCCAAATAAAATAAAATTAACTGATTTATGTGCTCATACTTCATTGTAACTAAATATTGTACATTAAAGAACGATGTCCCGAAATGTATTATTGTTTAATATATAAACTATACTTACGATTTTTGACGGCGGTTTTATTCGATGCTAAAATTGACCTCTTTTCGGTTCCTTACTTATGCAATACTGCAGCAGACTGCGTCGTACTTTATGGAATGTCTGTATCAGCTAGGGACTATTGGTCCGAGTACGAACCAAAAATGTAGAGTAATTATTTAGAAATCGACATGTAATAATTGTTTATAAATTTGGGATATATTTGTTATGTTAGGATATTTATATTATATCCATTACATGTTTAATAATTGGCTTATATAATTAAAGCTAAAATTTGATTAATTTGTAACTAAAATATATTTTTTCTATCTCGTATAACGTATCCTTCAAAGGAGGTCTTAGGAGTGTAGTTGCATGTCTTCAATTTGTTCCCCAAAATTTGAGTAAGTGTAAATAACATTACCTAAGCTTTAATGATTCATAATGACACAAATTATCATTAGTGACATTAAATATTTCATTGTTAATTGAAATTTAAGTTTGTCCTTTCACCTTGAAGTTTAACGTTTATATATATATTTAATTTATTATGAATAAACTTAAATCTATTTTTACAATATTTATATAAGCCGCACCGCATAATCCCCGCAGGGTTTATCTGAACGTCGGCGGTCGTTATATATTATACATAAGGGTTTGGTTATGTTCATACATTCATGAATAATAGTTGTTTTGATGATTTATATAATGTAAGATTAAGTGCTGTGTATTTAATATATATTATTACCTAGTTATTTTATGAGTAGGTATAATTTGTAATAAATTTTATCGATTTATCGAAATTACAAAATGTACAACTCTTGATCTGTAAACGTTATTATTTTTTGGTAAACTATATTTGCTATCGTGCGTTAACGGTTTTAAGTAGTTAGGTCTGAATTTTTTGTGTATGCACTCTGGCCTGTTCTCGCCGGTTAGAGTAAAAAAAATACTTTATCGTAAACATTATTGCCCTTACAGTTTTTAAATATTTCACAGTTACTTAGATGTTTAGATTTATGTTTCAGTTATATAGTTTTTAGTATTATTACTTGTAGCCTGTATGTTTGATCCAAATACATTGGACGTGATCTACCATAACTACTCAGCCCCTAGCTGTGGGGTCAACGTTTAATCCCATTGCAAGCTTTCCATTGTGTAGTGTTGTTGAATTCATGCAAATTTTAATATGTTCAACTGTTTCATGGACGGTTGTTGGAGGGTCAAGTTTCCTCGTCGACGAAACTCGACCGGAAGATGACATTCTATACCTTGAGTAAATATCATATCAGCCTGGTTAATTAAATTAAAATTAAATATTAAGAAGTATGTTAAAAAATAATAATTTGGCATTAATATGGAATATTTTTTTTTCTTCTCGTCTAAATATTAAATAATTCCCAGACACAGATGTACAAGCTAAAATATTATTTTGAAGAATATTCTGTCGGCTGTACTTAGCGAATGAAAAATCTCCAAGATAAATTAATAAGATATAATATTTATATAGATTTAATGGCTTTGAAAAAGGCAATATAAAAAAATATAAAAAGCGTCAACAGAGTAAAATCCTGAACTAAACACTCTCACTCACTCGGTCCCGCTTAAACACACAAAAGAATGAATATTTAAATGAAACACCGAAAACAAGGCCGCAGTTGAACGTTAATTTATTCCTTCTGGCCATCTCTGCTACATTACCCCTGCGTGAATATTGTTCATTGTAAAAATGGCAAGTTGACACAAATAACATTTAAATTATTTAATCATTTTATTTAAATGTTAATTTTTAATAAGTTAGTAGATATTGAATGTTGCAAAGTTTTAGTGTTTTCCTCATTTCTTTGTTAAAGAAAATAATTGCGAGGTGTCAGAGAGTATATTAAAAGTAGCACATTTTCAAAAAGAGTAGGCGATATGAGAAATTTAAATAGAAAATTCCAAAGTGAGCAACGGAAAACAATGGTGGAATGTTGGCTCGTCCTATTTTTTGCTCGTATAAAAGCTTTCCTGCGTAGAAACGAGATGAATGCAAAACTTCGTGGCTGCAATTTTAAGTAAAGGTCAGCTGGATAAAGACCGCTCATTCTTATCCTTATTTAAAATTTGGGTCATCAATGATTTGGTTCAAATTTGTATTGATAATTCTGAGCGCCTTGGTCCTGGCTAACAAAAAATATATTAAATATTTTTATTTAAATGCCATATCAAAAAGTTTTGTAATAAAGAACTCAAGAACATAAAATTTTCCATCATCTATGACTGAAAATATACATGTCTTTAGTGATGAAATAGGTTAAGACATGGGTACGAAGAGTGTTCCTGGCTGTAAGTAACTAACTATTGCATGCCCGGCGCTCCGTTATATGAAATGTAAGTAAAGTCGTTAAAATATTCATTCATATAATAATATAACACCAAGATGGTCATTAAAGTCAGGAACTCTTCAAAGGAAAAAAAAATCGATACGGGCAGGCATTTCAATCCAAAACCTTTACAAAACCGTCCTGTCACTCTTAGAATTGAGCTACCGTAGACTACCGTAGTTAGGCTTCATTTGAAAATCGGGACGGTTTCGCTGAATAACTGAGTATAGGTACCTAAATGAGTATAACTGCATTGTTAATATTCTTCGAAACTTCATGCCAAGGAATAAAAAAAATAAATAATAAAATCTGAACACTGGAGGTAATAATTTTAGTTTAAATTACAAATTAGTAACAACAAAAAACAAAAAATATTTCTCGCTTCTTAGGAACAGAATGTGTTTACGTCTTACAGAAAACAAGCTTAGAAGTAAAATGTTAGCCTTATGCTCATGTTTGAAATATAAATAATATCTTTCTCAAGAATAGGATACATTTTATAAGTAATAAATACTTCTCAAATTAGTATTCTCTTTTTAAACTGGCAATCTGAGAAATCAGTTATCGTTTAATAAATGGAATCCACAATACTAGATAACAATTGTATGACCTCTGCAGTGAGAGGGAATTTAATTACAGTGACTCCTTCACTTCATACATTAGAAATTAATCAAAATGTTTAATATTGTTTGTTCACAGGTCAGGGCATCACAAATTAATAACTTATTAATAATTTATTGAATTAATTTAATTACACCCGGAATTACTGTTTTTAAACTATCTCATCTTGTACACATTTTAAACTTATATCGGGTCTATTTTGCGATATAAAATTAAAGGTTAAATACCTTTTTATTTCCCGACGTTTCAGCCGAATTTCACCAGCAGTGGTCGCGGGGTGACTGATGTGAGCTCAGCGTCGTCTTCGTGAGGCACGAGTCTACTACCTACCTAAATTCGAGTTCCGGACAAAATTGGATCAGTACTACAGAAATACTCCGTTAAGACTTTATATACTCCGCCCTCTAAGATAGCGCAACACTTACGTACCCCGAAAGATGTAGTTCCTCTTCAAATACTGTAGACTGGAATGTCTTAAAGTGCGAATCTGGTGAAATCAAAAGTCGTAACTTTAGTCTTCATTTAGATAAGATCAGGGAGGAAGTTGCCTCTGCTTTTGAAAAATATTTTAATTAAAACAACAAAATAATCGGTTCTGTTGGACTTAGAACTTCAACCACTCCAATTTCATAATATTGGTTCAACTTTTATATCACAGCTTCCCATCTTTCCCATAATTCCATAAAAGCTCAGAAATATTGGTGAGGAAATTGTACCACTGTGGCTTCTATTCTCTCTTACTATTGGTTCTTACTAATAGAATTCCGAGGGCTCAGGTGAAAAGATAAAGCTTGGTTGGGATTCCGATTGATGTCGGGGTCCCTTGAGGTCCAATGTTAGTTTTTGGTTATATAAATTATCTGCCTTCTTTTATAGACAAAACAAAATGAGATAACATTATTTTTCTGATTATACTGATATTTTATTTTCAATATAAAATGTCATCAGATAACGTTGGACGAAGTAACATGTTACTCTCTTAAATAGTGCATCGATTTAAGGTTATAACATGATACGTACTGACGTCTCATAAAGCTAGATGACCGGTAAACTTAGTTCTGCTACGTATGGTTTTAATAAGATAATGTCCCTGTGATGAGACTGCTGTCTTTGATGAGACTACTGTCTGTGATGAGACTACTGTCTGTGATGAGACTACTGTCTGTGATGAGACTACTGTCTGTGATGAGACTACTGTCTAATTAGTTCAGTTTATTATAGCATCAGGTAGCAAGGTATCGTTCTAGTCTGGGGTTGTGCTGCTGATTCTACAATCTTTTTTACAAAAGAGAGCTATTCGTGCAATTTACTATCCCTATAAATACTGATAATTTTATTAGCTATAGTAAAATACATACAATTATGAGAAATAAACAAACACAAGCTTACTTTACTCAACTCAAAGAAATAAGTAACTTTTTTATGGGGCAATGTATAATTTTTTTCTAATAGTATTTTTATACTTTAGGCGTTGTGAATGCCTTTTTAAAATGACATAAGAGACTTGTCTCGGGTTTTTTCTCGCCAGCTCTTTTCAAGTCTGTGGCAAAGAATTTTGACAGAGAGCATGGATAAAGAAAAATTGTTTAATATATAAATATTTAACAAATATATGACAATAACAAAATTGATTTCGATTTAATTTATATTTTGCTATTTATAAAAAAAAACTTATTTTTAAGGCCAGTTGGTCGTGTTAACAAAATAAAAAAAAATGTGATTGCTAACGCATACATACATACATTAAACGTATATGAACCAAAGCTTCTATTAACGTCTTATTTCTACTTGACTCAACTCCGAAAACTTAAACTTGGGATAATTTTCTGCAAGTTGCCAAACTTATTAGAAGTTAAATTGAAACTGAGAAGACCTATCTATTCACTGTTCTTGGATGCTGTGTATTTAAATAATATTTTTAAATATCTTAAAATATATATAGCCATGTTAAGTTAGTTAAGTCTAAATGTATATATTTTTATTTTTAATCGAACATAATTTAATGCTGGCAACACCCACACTCGGTTGTTTTCAAAATTAATTTTCGTCACAGCTATCTAAAAACTCATCAATCATGAAAAGTTTCTGAATAAAATGTAAAGTTATATTAAAGAACAAAAACGTTAGGTATTTCGTTGAAAATTACGTTTATTGAATTCCTTTTGATTACATTAAATAAAGTATATTTAACTTACCGCAAACTTACTGACTTAAAACAATAAGCCTATAGTCGCGAGCAGTAATTCTTCAACCAATTCACAACCTCGTATCGCGTTATCCCAGTGGTCTTATAATAGTAAAGACTTAAATCTTGTTAGTGAGATCAGAAGACGCGGGCGTTTCTTCATGTACGAATTAAGAGCACTTAAATGGTCGATAACATTTTATAAGTTTAATACACGCCATATATAGGAATTTATTAATATGGTTTTTCCTTTAAAATTTTGTGTAATGACCTTAAAATGACATTTTTGTTTATTATGATAGATTAAAAACAATTTTCAAATTTGCCCTTTGTTAAAATTTAAAAAAAGTCAATATTTACAATTCCTTTTATTATTTAAATTTTTTAAATAATAAAAAGAATTGTAAATATTTTAAAAATATCTTTAATCATAAATAGCCATGTTAAAAAAAATAAAAAAATAAATATATAATCAAAAACTCATTTCAAACTAAATTTCGTTTGTGGCAGATGCCAGTTTATATAACATTAAAAAGATTTTTAATGTTATATTTTATATAAACTACAAACCTAAAAGAAATGGTTAGGATTTCTGAAACAAAGAAAATTGTAACTTTAGTCTAGAAAAAGAAGATTAAATATAGAATGCTTAATTCATCGAAGCGGGTAACGATACGATAGTCCAATTGGTAGAGCGACGAGACGGTTTCCAAGAGGCCACGGATTCGATGAAAAATTTCCTATGCCGGCCCCCGCCCCTATTGATAAATTTCTCATTATATATTCAAATTTTTAAAATATATGTCAAAGTCATGTATCTGAGAGGCTGAGCAGATATAACTGTAGGTCACAATAATGTCGCTAAGCTCTATTGAAGTACTATTCGAGCGAGTGACCCCACCTCACCCAGCGCCACGACCTAAGCCTTGTATACAACTGGATTAAGAGTTAACTGACATTCAAATACTGTATTCGCATCTGTTGCTCTGTACGCTCTGCTGGAGTCTGGCCTATTAACGATACATACCTTATTACGATATCTTATCAGATGTTAGGAAACAAAAATATTAACTATTGACCGTAAAGTAACATAAAACTCTTGATGGTAATTGTTTGTTACAATAGATTAGAGATTCGTTTTCCTATTCCTAAAACATCTTGGATTTTTTGTATTTATAAAACTCTTCCGTTACTGACTCAATGACAGACAAGGCACAGCGGAATCTACTGAACGTAAGAAGCTGAACTTTTGCGTGTATGTTTTTCGTAGAGAGTGTCCCCTACACTCTCCAGGAAAAAGAGAAGCACTAAGGGAAGGTTTTTGGCAATTCCATTTCGGAGGCGGTGAAAGGGATGAAAAACTTTTAGATGAAAGTTTTACACCTTTGAAGTTAGATTAAAAATTTGGATTTTAGTTGTGTACTACAAATTATTGTATACATGTTAAGATAGAAAGATCTAACTATATCTTTAAAATATAAGGGGTGGAAATAAAATAAAGATTTTTGAAGTCATAGACGTGAATAATACTATTAATTCAATTAATACGTGACGGGAAACTTTATTAGGACATGTAAAATCATGAAAAAATAAAATAACTTGCGTCGGACTCGTTTATAAAGGGTTCCATTTTGATTTCGTTAATGCGGGCACTTAGATCACATCTGTACTCTTCTAAATCCACGCGGCCAAAGCCGTGAGCGGAAAGCTAGTTACAGATAAAGTTTTGTGACAAGTTAAATTATATTTGTATATTTATTTAGGTACATATTTATTTATTACCTTCTTTATCTTACATTCAGCTTTTAAGTGTTTACTTCGGACTGATTTTATATTAAAAGGGACATACCTTACTCTTCTATTTACGTTAAATATAACTTCTCCTCCATGTGGCCCTGGCTAAGAAAACGATCATAAATGTGATGTCGTAAGAGAGTGAGTAAGAGAGATCAAAAGCCTTATTAGTTTGGCGCGTCGTCAGTGCGTCGCGTATACGTACCATTATAAATAACCCATTTATCGTATCAGGGCTCTTCAAGTATCGGAATACTGAACTTGGACATTTTGAGTGAACGTCTATTAATCAATCTCTACATCTTTTTTATTTAATACTGGAACTGCTCGCCTAATGTGATACTTTTTATAAATATACAGTAAATTTACGTTGATGCAGGCGGAGTCAAATTCAAAATAACCCTATACTTCTATTGATTTTTTTAAATAGATCTTTCCTTTTCACTTGAATCAATAAAACAGAATCACTTTAAAAAAGAGAGAGAGAGTTGTTATTTTTACATAATAATTTATGGAATAGATAGCAATTGAAGGCATCAAACGTTATACTATGAAACAAGTAAATATAAAACACGCTAGGAGAACACATTGGGGTCTGTATGAGCACACTGTATGAGGGTCCAGTGTTTGTGCCGACATTTGTTTGCTCTCCACACATTGAACTCTGTGAGTGGCCAATATTATGAGAATAGGTGATACCGTATACATATTTTATATTCAATATAAACTTAAGGTAATTCTAGTAAATATTTGTTGTGGAACTGATAATAATAAATAAATAACAATATATATTATTATTTATTAAGTAATATATTCCTAACCATCTCAATTTTAATAAATATATTTATGTATAGTTAATTTGAATATCGTCTCACTTAAAATGAACTTAATTCGTATCGTTTGTTATGTGGATACGGCCTCAATCAAGCACGTAGGTCCTGAGTATCACGAATACGTTATGATGATAGACCTTAGCTAACCAATGTATCGCGGATTGTATAACTGAGACCATTGGGACACTCACTCACAGACGACTTGGACGCCCAGCGATCCTCACTATCTTTAATATATGTAATATCGTTCACCTTTTCAACATATCAGCAACTTCCCAAGTACGTTTCCATGACAACGTTTATTATTTACAATCACTGGAGGTGACGTAGGTACGTTTATACATATTAAAATTCCAAATATAAATCTGTAAGACAAATAAAGAAAACTATTCCTATAAGCTCAACATAAATTCCTAATATCAATTTGTAAATTACACGAAATAAAATTGTGTACATCCCTTTTTATTATTTATAGGATTCAAAAGTCAAATTAATTATATGTAGCCGTAGTTCTTTTGCTCAAGAAGTTATGGCTATATTGTGGTCAAAGTAAACTCCAGAAATTGAAACCGCTGAGTGAGTGAAAAACTATTGCAACGATTGAAATCGAATTCGTGTTAAATCTTAATAATGTTTCGATAAAAAGTTTTTATTACGTTTCATCCTAAATCATTAATTCCTTTACTATAGGACACATGTTTAACTTGTTCCGTGAGGTGCGATTCAAAATATTAACGTAATATTGGTTTTATGTAAAACTTTGACAAAAGAGCATTCATTTTTTTACGTCACGAAGCAGGAATAAAACAAAATTGCTTTATAGAGGACATGGAACGAATAAAAGGAACATTCTTTTAATATTGCTACAAAATTAATTAAAATTATAATAATTTTTAATAATGTATGGTAAGCCTGCAGTATAGTTTATATAGAAATTTAAACATGTCAAAATAGCACAAAAGCCTTTTCCATTACGACACATTGACGTAATTGAAAGCTGAACTCACATTGCAAGCGATACATCCTTGTGATATAAAGAGAGCGGTAACAAAGTGTGGCGAACGTGAATGTTGGTTCACTGTAGTTTACTAGATGGCGCGGCCTAAGCTGTTTGTATTTAAGTATATGGCGGTGCTGGAGTCGAGCGCTATTCTCTTAATATATTCAGAAAATTTTGCGAATTTAAATTAAGTTGGCTACTAAAATTTAAACTATAGGTTGCAGAATATGCTGTTTAATTGTGGTAAATCGTTCTCACTTAAAACCTGTTTATCAATTAAGTGTAACGAAACGACGAAATATATTTAAAATTACATCATTTTTTTATATTAAGAGTTTTGACAAAAGGTGCAATACATTTCTCTTTAGCTTCCTTCATCAAACGTATCAAACTATCGCACTGAGCAACGAAATGCATCAACTCGAGAGTACTTCCACCACGAGCGCTCGCTCTACAAACATGCATACCGATACAAAGCTGTCCCACTGGCCAAGTATCATACGTATTATTGCAATCAAAGAGAGAGCTTCTAGTAAAATGTCGGGTTTTCAAAGTAGTTCGCTATTGTTTTTCCAGCTTTGTTATACATTAATATTTTAGTTATGTGAATTATGTATCCAACTGAGTTTATGAGTGGCCATTTTGCTTATTTCGAGTCGAACGTAAATTGTTATTCCTTTCTAATAAATAAGGCCGTTATTGTTTCGGCCATCAAGGTGGTAGCGCTGTCAATACAACCGAAGTTTGTGTACCGTTCCTAAAACTTTACTGGTTCCAATCTCATGTTTAATGTAAGTAGGATTTCATCAAAATAACTTTAACACAAACAAATGAAAAACAAATATAACATTCATACATTATTATGAATGATTTAATCTATATGTCGACGGCAGCGATGGCTGAGTGGGAGGGCCGTCATAATTTAGACTTCTTGTTACATGGTTCATATTGCCGGTGTAGTAAAATAATATCACTGATACTTTTACAATTCAGCTTTATATAGCATAGAATTACAATCTCAGTTTTTATAACAAACACTAACTAATTACTGTAGGTAAATCGACAGATTCGTATTAGAGAAGTGACCAAGTCCACGCCTCCAAGAGAAGTGAAGTTCCAAAACGACTCTGTCGACATGCCGCCATTACAAAGGACGTCACGGCGCTTGGCGTTCGTCAGTTGAAGTTCGTCAATTGATTACCCAGTAGTGAGTAATCAATTGACGAACTTTGATTAAACAATAACTTTTTCTACACATATACATTTAATAAAACTTTATAAGAGTTAAATTCTGTACATCGCTGGAAAGAAAAGCTAAAAAAAGTTCTAGTCTTCATACAAATAATACAAGTCCAAAAAAATAATTTTGAAATTTTTGTCTGTCAGTCTGTTGTGAGGCTTTTACGTAAAAACTTATAGACCGATTGTGATGAAATTTTATGTGTTATATCGATATTAGTTCTCGGCAATATATATAATATAATCTATATATATATATATAATGTATTTTTTTCTTGCATAAGAGCTAAAGGTAAGATAAACGTGAAAACTATTGAACTGATTTCGCTAAGAAATTTTGGGTTGTGTTTGCTATTGTAGGAGGAGGAGGAGGAATGATACTCAATGTATGGAATTGAACTCTTGTACAGTTTTATTATATGCATGGATAGATAGATAGATTAGTTTAGCTTATATAATAAATACACTTATGTACTAAACTTATGCACTTAGCCTAATCCATCTCTCTCAAAATATCTGACTTAGAGGTTATCACACAGTCAGTCCTCGCTTTCGTCAGCTGGCTTTAAACAATAGACCAATCTCTTGCTTACACTTTGGAGCTCACGTGTAGCTTACTTTCACTTACTAAACATAAAAGGTCTCTTTGTAATGATATTTAATTGGGCTTTAGTTAAACGTCTCTACGTCTCTCTGAAAGCTGTGTTGCAAACCTTATAGCCTGATTTGATTTCTGAAAATTTAACCTAATGTTCTACAGTTTATCATTTTGTATTATTGAATATTATAAACAATACTCTTTGAGTCAGCCCGTAGTAGTCTAACAATAATTATAACTACATTCTTTATTGCGCACAAAAAAATATACAAAAGATATAAAAGACCTTTACAATACTATTTGAATAATGAATAAAACGCGGGAGAGGAAATTAATGGCCTTGCTTATCTACTCCTTAGTTACTAATTATTTAAAATAATTATATCTTCTCTTGTCTATGAATGTAGAAAGTTAAATTCTAAATATTGAATAAAAACTCAAAAAATAGTTTTCATACAAGTAACACAAGGAAAAAAACTTTTTTTTGGGTCTGTCTGTTGTCTGGCTTTCACGCAAAAACTACTTGACGGATTTTGATGATTTTCTTTTGTTATTTATCTATTAGTCCTCGGCAATATATAAAGTATAATTTATTTTGAAGATTGGAATATCAGATTTAAGTTTAAGTCTGTCTATTCCGTTTTCAAGCAAAAACGACGCGGCGCAAACGTTGTAATTGACTTGAATATCGGGTAAGGAGTTCAAATTCAGCGCCATCTATTGACAATCTGTCAAAGTACAGTATAACATATCTTTAAATTATTGGGGAATATATAACAATGTATGGAATTTTATATTTTTTAAGTGATTATATATGATTTGAATCTGAGCAGAAAAAGGAAAAAGTTGGGCAGACAGTCGCTGGTAACAACTAGCACTTCATAAACCTTTAGCTTACTCACGGACTGACATACTGACATACTATACTGACATTTTTGAATGTAATGTAATTGACGATTCAAAAGTGCATGTAAATGCCTACTTGAATAAAGATATTTTTGAATTTAGATTTAAACAATAATTATATATAATATACTCATACATTGTTAATAGATATATACTTAAAATAGATATAGATTGAATAAACAACTGAGAGGGACATAGATTCGAACCCGCAAACTCTGGCGACCGTCCCTTCGCTCTACGAATTGAGCAACCGCCTAAGTGAATTTTGCATTATATGAATTTTCATTTTTTTCGAGTTGGTGGTGACGTCCACTAGGTTTCTTACGGTCTATATTCGGGCAGTGAACACGGTTCATAATACATAAATGTTTATAGATACATATTTTCAAATTGAATATTAAGCATTATTTAAGCATTATATTTTTACTGCTTTATGTTTACTTCTACAATCTTGATATCTAAGGTATACTATGAATGAATCTTTCTTATCAGCTACATAATACGAGTGTGAATTTTCACGATGCGCGCGCTCATCGACAGCTTCAGAAATAGTGTGAAGTTGGTTGCTAATAGTCAATCGCAGCAACTTCATACATGTTATTTGCTTTTCTCTTAAGTAGTAAAGAACAGAGACAAACATATAATTTTACCTACTATTTGACGATGGACATTTCGCACTAGGTAGGTAAATTTGGTAAAAAGGACAATATTTACTCTTATATTAATAATGTAAATAAGATAAATGATAAGTCAAATCTTTGTTAGCCATTTATAAAATTATAACAAATCTAATTTTAAAATGTCTATTATTTTACTGACACAGGATGAAATTTAAAGTTATTTTGTATTGTTACGCTAAAGAAATATATTTTCTTACGTCCGTCCACAAGTACCTACACACCTTTGTTTTTTTAAACTAGACTAAGCTGGGTAGTAGGTAGTTTTATTTTTGTTGTGGAGGTTATTATTTAATTACCTTAAGACAATGTATTGGCGTATTTCCTTAACTGAAGCTGACAGACACTTTAGTAATATATTTTGAAAACTGTGAAATAACTTATTACATAATAATCAATTCGACATCTCATAAAATCTTATCGTAAGCTTGATATTTGTGTTTTCTTTGACATTTGAAACACAGCCTAGACCAGTTCGGATATCAGGGGATACATTACAAGAATGTATTGTTTTTATAAATGGTTTTTATAAAGAAACTTTATTACACATTCTATGAGATAATATAATTTATTACTATTTATTACAATATATGTTATAATGTATAAGTCAATTAAATGAATATCGATTAGACAAAACTTCGATTTCAGTCGAAATAATCCTTACAACAAATAAAAGATTTTGATAATAAAACCCTGTCACAGACACACAGTGTAGTCGTTGATAAACTACAGGAGTCATTAATTGTCATCAGGTTGCAATAAAACGTACTACGGCGACATCGGGCGCACCTACGAGCTGGAACTGCACCGGCCGAGAGAGGACTCGGTGCCGTACGTGTGCCTGTTGACAATTACTGCTGCGGGCGGTCTTCACGGAGATCTCGTACAGGTATCATTCACTAATCATTCTAAACAACTAATTATATATTTTAATAATGACAATATCTAACGCAATTTCTTTAATAATAAAGTTTAGTGTTAAGAGGTATATAAAAAAATACATTAATATTCTGAAAAGAGACAGTTGCCGTAACTTTTTCTTTATTTTATGAAATGTCTATTTGTCTGTTCCGGAGATTTGCCTGAAAACAAACGGACCGCTAGAGAAACAACATTTCACTACATTTTTTTTTGGTTCAGCTATGTCATAAAAACTGAAATAAAATATTTAAAAAATATTTTTGAATCACGGGCTGTGATTAAAATTTAATTAAAATATAATTCCTTTGAACGTATATTTTTAAACGACACAATGGATAATTTCCTCTATAATCTAATAATATTACTTTCTAAGGAAAAAATATTTAATGAAATCGTATTTTAATAAAAAGCAGGTGCTATTGAATTAATGAAACCTTGACACTAGAAAGGTACTTGAAACTTAACCTCGAGCTTGACTTTAGAACTCACTTTATAGAACTACAGCTTTTAATTTTCCGTTTGTGTTTAATAAATAAATGAAAGCATTTGATTATTAAATACCTTCATATTAAAATTATATATTAGAAGAATAAATTAACAAGATACTTATTGCATAATATAATAAATCTAACATTTAAATCATACCTATATTTAACGAGCGTGCTATAATTCGTTCTAATAAAGTGCTTAAACATTCGGATGTTTTATTTAAAAGATAGGACTGTAAATCTCAAGTGTTTTGTGTGAATTTACCAGCCATTTAGGAATGCAAGCGTTGTCAGGGAAGTCTGGCCATGTTTTAATTATCATCCGCGTCTTCCATTCAGTACTATGACAACAAACCTTTTCAGCCTTTAAGCCTCGCAATTATGAGGTCACTTCACCTGCGTTTAACGTTTAGAGTTCACTGTTGAATGGAAAAAAAATAAGCTTTTATGCCATTTCATTTTAGCTAAAAGCATTTTAGCTTAAATGTTTGTTGCATTTTTATTAGGATGGAGATGAAAACAATTTATTTTAACCTGATTTTAACTGACTGTAGAAGAACAGTTATTTTTAAAAGTAAACTAAAATAGTTTTATGACGACTATGATTCCGTTGTTGACCCCTAATGTAATAACGATAACTTTAATGTGTATTTCTCTGTGTTTGTGAATCTCTCTCTGGGACGCGTGCGGATGGCGTGCGAATGGCGTGCGGGTTTTTTAATTGATAGCCTTTTCTGTCGAGATGGGTCTTAGCCATGTTAGGTTAATAAATAAAAGGAGTGTTCTTTCCTTCGTTAGAGCTCGTATGTTGTGTCTTGCTAGGTAGGAAGAAAGTATTGAACATCAAAAGAGGCGGTCCTGATATACCATTCTCGCTTCTTTTACTAAGACAATTTCTTAACACTCTTCCTATATGTAACGTAAAAAGTCAACACGTGTTAGAATGTTCTCCTTTTTAGAGATTATAAAATACAAAAAGTTAGAAATATGATTTATATTATTTTAAAAAATAACCGTTTTTTCATTTGTGTATAAAATATGGTATGGTGTATATAATGGGACCTTTCGAATCTTTATAGTTAGCGTCTATACTAGTTAATTCTATATCCTGGACCGTAAAAGGTAGTAAAGAAAAAAAAACATATATGTATAAAAATAATACCATTTCTATTATGTGATTAAAAATATCTATAAATATCTAAAACCATCTTAAACTTTATTAAATTTGTAATATAAACCGATAGTAAGGATTCGGACCCGCGATCTCTGGGAACCCGTCCCGTACGGAGCTATAAACACAGATGTCGGAACGCAGAAACTTTCACTTATAAGTTCCATCGGAGTAAAAGTAAGCACAATGTTCTTAAAAATTAAATTTATTGATGACACAGTATGTAGGATTAATTACAAATAGAATGAACATTTTATATTTTATCAGACAAAGTATTGTTAACTATTTCTAGCCACAAGTTATCTTATATTTGCTAATAATTACAAACAGACCATTCCAAGTAATACAAAATCGCGTTTAAGTAATTAAATTAATTTAGATAAATGTATATGCTTCGTTTTATTATATTTGATACATTTATATTATTTATCAATATTTAATCCCACACTCAAAAGATTTCTTAAAACTATTGAATAAATAAATTTGATTTGTAAGAATATAACATACATACATTTTAAAATATCAGAATACAATTATAAAATAATTATCAATAGATGGCGATTTTACGCTCATATATACTGTCACGGTATATATTGTTTTTTTCTAGAACATAAGTGTTTTTAACGATTGCCTACAGTTAGATATAATACGATACATTTTAAACTACCCTACTCTATTGAATTTCTGTAATTTACGAGAATAATAAACTAATAAAAGCCTTTAGGTCATTAAACTCAGAAAAAATAAACGTCCCTTTGATGTAGAAATACGCAAGGGGCGGATATTTGTAGACATGTGATAAATGAAGCAGAAAGAGTTCATTGAAAATACACTCCAGAATATTATATTTTTAATTAAATAAACATAGTGAAAAAATACAA
The DNA here is from genome assembly GCA_963555665.1 of Dircenna loreta. Lineage (NCBI taxonomy): Eukaryota > Metazoa > Arthropoda > Insecta > Lepidoptera > Nymphalidae > Dircenna > Dircenna loreta. The sequence continues at coordinate 15,531,985 of OY743098.1, forward strand.
AATATTATATATTTATATTAATATGAATTGTATTATAATAACGGATATATTCAATAGAAAAACTTTTTGGTTTTTGCCTTTTTATTAAAGAATTTGAATAAAAGAAACTTTAAACAATTTAAATAATATATGTTATTCTATGTACTTACTACCTAAAATTAAAAAAATGCTATTATCCTAAAAGGAATAAATATGTAGTTGTAAAACAGGAGCGGTTTTAGGACAAAAGAAAATATTTCTAAACAGCGTTCAAACAACGTGACACTACAGTTTGAAAGTTCGTTACTTAACACCCAATTCAACAACACCATTACTTAAAATGCCCTCCCTCATTTGAAACTCAAACGTCATTCATTATTGTTTTCTTTTAAAATACTGACTAATAACTTACGTATTAATATTATCTTGTAAAAATATCTTATAATACATTTTTTTGTATGGCAATAACGTTACTACCTATTTTAAAAATACCCACGTAAATGGTTTTCAGAAATATGTTTCCATTCTAGCAATATATTTTGGATGATACAATATGATGATTTTGAATTTGATTTTTTTTATATTATAGCACTATTTGATTATTGTTTTTGACTAATAATCTATGGACATTTTATTTAATTTCTTCTTTATGTTAATTTTCTTAGTTGCTGCCAAAAGCTACTATGCCTAGCTGTTGGCAGCGACTTCGTTTACCTAGATACTCAAATATTATGGCGCTAGTTTATTCAAAATGTTTTTTTTACTTGTATGAGGTTTTCAGTTTTTATTCAATGTACAGACAACATTTTTGAACAATTATTAAGTGTAAGCACTGTTTTTTTGTGAAATTGTACCTTATTCTACTAAGTAGTTGGTTTAAAATGTATCGAATCGACAGTTTATATAATAATATTAAGTTTAGTGCGCAGATCAAACCGCGGCTAAGAGTTGCTTGAAGTAAATCGGAAATATTACCTATTTTAATATAATTTAAAACCACATGGAAATGCAATATTCTATATAAATATTATTCTTTGAATCCATTATATAATCACATCATATCATACCACACCAACAATACCACTTTACCATAGCACAATGAATGTGTGTCTTCGTGGTAGTTGGAGCCAGGACTTGAAAACCATCCTCATTATATGTTAAATCTAATATAATTGAACTTTATGTAAATTCATTGACATCATCATACATAAATATATTTATGTGACAGGATGGCAACAATATTTTGGTTTTACTTTACCACTCTTAAGGAACTTCAGTGACATATTGAAGGAAGTATAATGTTAGGAGACAATTTAGGCTCCTGGCTCATACTCACCGTATACTCACTCATTATAAATTCAAATGTAATATTTTTTATTTTTAAGTGTAACAGTATTTATGGCCGGACTAAGTATAGTTACTGCAGTTAACCCGTACTTATAACAGTGTTACTACCTTGGGTTACAGCCAATAGCCAACAGTCAACATCCTCTAATGAGTTATTGACTTTAGACCCATAATTTTCCCATTTAGTGAGCCGTTGGTGTACAAAAGAGTTTGTTAATAGACAGTTTGCGGCTCCTATTGTAGGGAAACAGGTCAACTACGTTTGTCTAGTGACCGAAAACATGTTCCTAGCACTAAGATACATTTCTAAACGAAAAAAGCTTTCTAAATTAAAGGGATCCCTAAATAACACAGTATGAGGATGTAATGTGTGGTTAATAAGTAAAAAAAATATTTTGTAACTTGTAATTAAACTCGTTATATGAACAAATAACAAAAAATATATATTAAAAAAATATTAAATGTGATTTAATGACACCGTTAATAATATTTACTGACGCTATCTACAGCTTGCGTTAGAATCACTCTTCAACTTTCAATACAAAATAACATAAACAACGTTTTTCAGCGAAAAGTTAAGTTTTATCATAAATTTATTTCAGATAATAATTGTAGAGGAGTCATTGTCTACAAAAAATGTCATAATATTTCTTTTCCTTAGGTCACACGATAAAAGGTGACATCGCATTTTAATGACCAGGTTCACCCGGTAGGTCTATTCCACGGATCTGTTGTGATTCATGATTAATTTGAAGCTATTGACTATCAAATATAACAAGATTTTAAACTATAATAATAATAGCAATAAAAGCGATGTAAATTGATAAAAAAAATGATTTTTTCCTTATAGTTAATAATTCTCTATTCTGTTTCTGTTTCCTCATCTCCTTGTTTTTCTATTTCTTGTTCTTTCTCTCCTTCTTCTTGGGTGCACTGACTTTATTATTTCAGGCGGCATTGTTGATTCATTAAACAATTTATTCCATAACACATCGTAAAATACAAGATCAAGACTAGGATATAGTAGAGATTATTTTTGACAAACGGCACGATCGTCACGTTAGCCACATAAAATATTCAAAATCACTGTTGAAGTAAATGAAAAAACTTTATTATATTATTGAGCTTTGAATCCTTCAGTTTCACTTCAGTTCTTCAGAGTTTGTCACTGATGAGTATTCACGTATAATGACACCAGCTCGAGTAATGACACCGCCGGTACCGGTACTGCTGATGTTATTGAACTGTTTAAACTTTAAGCAGATCTAAACGTGAGACAACTTTAAACAAAATTACAATTTTATTTGTTTTATTTTAGTATTTCACGTTTTATACAAAAAATATTGCTTTGTATAATTATATTTGGTGTAATGGAGTAGTAATAATTGTTAATTGTTTAAATAGAAGAGGAATTGAAAGTTTTTGTTTAAGATTATTCGATTAGTAAAACTATATAAAGGTAACATGTTTTTAAATTGTTTTGATACAAGTTTTGTAGTGGGTTTTTTCTCTATTTTGTTTGTATATATTTATTTATGTATATGTATAAATGTGTAAACAAAATATAGAAAAATATATATATTGAGATACTGCCATATGCTTATATAACCCTACCGTTATTTCAATAATGATATTTAGATTTACGTTCCGTCATCGTACTCCTCCTACCAGATACTGAGAACTCAAGACAACGATACGCCTCAGCGCCTTATATACGTTAATATATCCAACTAAAATAACATCGACCGAAACGTGTGATACGTGTGTTCGTTTGTTACATGTCTAAACATGTCTAAACCTAAGTAACTATTTTAAATTAATGAGCACTTTGCTCTTAAGCACGCTCGTTAAGTAGTGTGTTCTAGCTTTACAGTCAGATTTTTCTATATAATCATTACTTTCATTTGTTTCGCCATGACTCTATTCCTTCATGAACAAATACACCTTAAATAAATAAAATTATTTACAAATGTTATAGCAATGTATTAATAAATACTTTTATGGTTGGATATCAAGCTTTGCAGTTGGCAAAGTTTGATACACGAGTAAATCTCGCTATGAAGAGACTTCGTATTTTACGCTAGCGTCGTATACGCCCTTTGGCTTATTACAAGCGAATTTAATTTCGCAAATGTGACTGACATAAGGTATGGAAATTGGAACGTTTCTGCGTGTTTTCTAGTTCTTTCTAGTTAATACATTCCAGTCAACCAACTCATACATCAAAGGACCCACTAGTGACCGAATTGAAGACACAAGTCTCATATTATAAATGGCTGTTTTGGGATTTCCCTGCACTAGTTACTTTAGTAACTGTGAATGGTTGTATAATTTCTGTGTGTTATTAATATTTTTATGATAAATCATATTTCAGATATGTTTTAACATCGACATAAATTATAACCATTTAGAGAAATATATACATAATAGTATATATAACATTATTGTAGTATTGTTAATAACTTTTATTTTAATATTACCTAGCAAGCTACGGACTCAACAACCTAAGTACCTACTTTTAAAAATAATAAAAAAAGAAATAATTATATTTAAAAAGGTATAACATTCAACTATCCGGGCAGATAATACTTATAGTAGGTTATTTTTCAGAATTTACATGTTAGTACTTTATATACATTATTTCCAGCTGCTTTAATGGACTCAACTGGTTGTGGCTCAGACTTGGCCAGAAACGTTATTTCTAAATCTTTACAGGTCCAAGGAGACAGCCGCCTGGTTTTGGTGAAAATATCTCCATTTTGAGGTCGTTCACAATGTTTTTTAAATTGTTTAACTTTAGTGATGTAGTGTTGCGGATATTACTTCGGTACCATTGTATAAAGCGACTTAAACCACGACCATTGTAGAAGTATACCTCCGAAATATAAAATCGATTAACGTTTAATTTATACTAATTGAATTTAATTTATCTCATGTGGAATACTATTGTTTGTCGAAATTGTGTTTTTCTTATTACAGTCATCGTACTAACGGACGATTAATGAGCTACGGACAAATTATATATATTTTTTTTTAATTATGTTTGTCTATAATTTGCACTATATAATTACTGTCCAGAAGTTAGTACTTATTAATTTCATTATCGAATGGTGCAATAATATTGGTTGTAATTGTTTTTGTAGAAAGTTTCATTTAAAAATGCAGATGCATTTTGTTATCAAAATTGATCTCGTGTATCAAAATACAATCTGTTGACTCTATTACTGTTTTTTTTTATTTTAGGGCTAATAAAATAGAATATAAAGAGTCATCTTACCTCCAGTACAGGTAAACAGTATAGGTTGTCTTAATCAATATCACAAAACTTTCCTTATAGAGCCACAGTTCGATCTCCGTCTACGAAAATAAACAACTAGTTTTAATTGTTTGTTGGAGGTATCCTCAATAGGGTATCAAGGATACCTCCAACAAACAGGATAGCCTGTTCGTATTAGATTTGACCCATGAAAATACAATATTCTTTAATACTATTAAGTACATGAGTAAATTTGTCTGTGGGTGATATTTTAAAGTAATATTGATTTTGTATACTTACTACCAATTTCTTTAATATGCTAACAAATGTTCGCTTCAGTTAGTTTATTTAAGAATAGAGATCGAAATCAATATTGTAAATATAGATTTTTTAGCTTAACTAGGACACTCGGGAATTCTTTGTTCGAGTGATGAGGGTTTATATATGAAGTTCGATGTTTGCAACAGTCGGCTCCAAAAATGCCGTGATTATTCACACGCTTGTCTACTAACATGGCTCTTGAATCTGAAATGTCATGATTTAGTAGGTTTTTGATCGTATTGGTAAAGTACCTACAACTTTAGTAAGTCGTAGAATAATGCAGCTAGTTAGTACAGAAGAAGTGAAGCAGATACCATAACGACCATACCTTCTGTACGGTTATTGAAGGTGCTGGATGCCAAACAGGTTCCCTTGCTTTTCTTTGCCTAGTCTCCTACATTGTTAATCGATATTTTTTTAAATCAAACTAGGCATTTTATGTTTTAATTTTTCCTTGAATTATGTTTATTGAACCTACCTTCTTGCAAGAGATTTTTCGATAGATATAAAACGAGAAATGAAGGTAGATTTAAAAAAATGCGGGCATTCCCCGAACGAAGTAATATAATTTGTTTTGTAAGTAAATATAATAAATAATAATAAATAGCAAATAATTATGTTGCTATACCATTTTAATTAATGAATAAAAATAATTTATTTATTTTTTTTAATATCCTCCAGCCAACATTGTTATTATTTACATATCTCTTTTATGTTTTGAAAGAACTAATCTAACAATACTTTAAAATTCAATATCGTAGGGTGTCATATGAGCTACCCCAAACTATACGAGGTCGTACTGATATTGCCTTTATACCTTTCAGAGGCCTTTATACCTTTCAGAGGCCTGCTCGCTTTATTCAATTTTTCTTTCAAATATACGAATGAACGTGATCTAACAACTGATGTGTTATAAATGTTTTATGATACGACGTAACAATTCTTTACATATTCATACAGTAATTATGATATATTTTGTTAATTTTGCTTAAAACTAGATATAATACTTGAAATATTCTTCGTTAGTAAAATAAACCTATGTAATGGCTCAACAATTTACGGCACAAGCTATGAAAAACCATACTTAATGTTACCGCTAATATTCATAAGTTCAATACAGTTTCAAAACTAAATTTGTTTATACAGAAAGTTAACAAAACTGGCATTGCTGTTTTCTGAGAGCTCATTTTATGCAATCAGTTCATTGCTCATATTACATCGTCTCGTCACCTGTATTCGTCTAATACTTGTTTGTATTTGTTTTAAACTTGATCTTCATTCGCATTGTCACCTCTTATGAACTTTGCTTTCAAGGCGCCGAAGTTGTTCAATAGTTCCCTGTCATGGGCGTCTACATCACGCTGCGACACATCTAAGAATGCGACGTACAGTGATATTAAATTTAATTGTTTTCATTTATGAACTTTCTTGAGATTGTTTTTACATAAATTAAGATGTTTGACATCAAGATATGGTAATAGTGTGTGTGCAGTGTTTCTGCAACGTTCTTTTTTGCTTATTATTTTAAAACGCTGTCAAATAGAGTACCAAAGTATTATTTGAAACCGAACTCGTATTGAATCAACTCCAATACTGACACATCTGTCACTGAATTCCCTTTTCTTTCAACTGTCCAAAAATGTACAACCTTATCCTTTATTCCAATAAACTTGTTTAATTTATCAAACCATAAATATAATAACAATATTAATAAGATTTTAGCTTTTGACGACATTTTTAGTGATGTTATATTACATGATTATTAATTAATTAATAATATTAATTGTTTAAAAAAAATTACAATTTGACGATTCGATTAACAGCTGTGCTTTGTTAGTGTATCAGTCTCTGTATCATTAATACGCCCATTTCATTATACGATTTAGCCAGACTATTTGACCTTCACAAATAGCGGGTAGGGGTCTACAATAATCAAAGAGTTAGTGTTGCTATCTGATTGGGGGCCTGATCGTATAATGAAATGGGGGCAAAAGACAAGCTGAATACGAAATCAATTGTTGTTATAAAAGCTAATTGTTAATATACTTTAAAATATTAGAGTAATTAATAATATTTTATTATCATTATTGTATTATTGTTTACTTTAGTTTAGTAGTCAGAAATATTCTTAAACGTCCAATGAAATAGCATTATTGATATATATATATATTTAATTCATTGAGTTTATAAAGTGGTCCTCAAAGCAAACCTAACCGCGGGCAATCTCGTTCACTTTGAGTGGTTTCGGAACTCGCCACTTTTGTTGAAGGAAATTCCACGTCTTTGTTTCAGTGGCTTTATTATGGTTTTGGTAATTAGTTTTAAAATGTAAAATAATAAGACAGTATCTAAAATGCTTAAAGAAAAACATTTACAGACTCAATCCGTATATATTGGTTGTATTTTTACAAACTTTTATGATACCTGTCTAGTGTGTAGTGCGGGTCATCTCCCAAGTGAATTTTAACCCACTTCCCAGTTACCGATTGAGCTAAAATATAATATTTTTCTGACTTATCTATACTAATATTATAGAGAGGTAACATTTCATTTGTGTTTTTGTAGGTTTTGTTTTCACACAAAAGTTACTGAACCAATTCTAAAATTTCTTTCATCATTAGCACGTATTTAAAGCACAGCTTCGATGAGCGACACAGGCTTTATTACATTATCAAAAAAAGAGATCCCTAATAAAAATGTAAACCCTAATAAAAATGTAATAATGTACCCCAAAGTGTGAAAAAGTTAGTCATAAAAAAGATGGTATCGCCTGCGCTGCGGAACTTTGGATGACATTCCATTTAAAAGATAATATAACGAATTCAAAAATGAAAATCTTCTAATAAAATGTGGTAATTCTAGTAAAAGTGTGTATCCCCCCCACGCAGCATAGCGAGTAACGGTGCCGGGGGGTCTGGGTATCCATATCCGTACTTTATAAGTTTATCATTCCTCCAACAATAATCAAAGCAACTTATCCGAATCTAAAAATATCTTAACCAATATATAGAAAAAAATATGATCTAAAGAAATAAACCTCGATCGAAGGAGTTTCTTACGAGCTCTGTATTCTAAAGTCCTGGCGGACGACGTCGCGGACAACAGCCAGTATAATATAAATTTACAGTACACAGTAACAATAGTAGGTTAGTAACATCGTTTCACAAAACTAGTTACAGTATTTTTATATTTAAACTTTCGTGAACCAACTATTATATTCGCGAGTCCACCACGCTCAGAGCTCATGATTAAGAACCCCGAATGGGTTCGAAACTAGTCGAGCACATTCCGATCTAATGTCTACGTGAATACAGTCGCGTAAATATAAATATGCTAGTTTTAGTAAACTATAAATTATCTTTCCGAACAATTAATCCTAAATTGCTAACAAAAACAAAAAGTTTTTTCAATATTGACGGTCGATCTCTTAACATAAATTTCATATTCGAACAACACCTCGGTTACTGTAGTAACTATGTGGTTATTGAGTAACACTATATTATGTACAACTTCACGAAACCTATTACATAAAAAATTCAGCTACACGTAAAAACAAAATTGTGTTAGGTGTATACCGTCATGTTCGTTCTGATGGCTCGAAAATCGCAATTTCAACGTAAGACATTCCACCAGTCTGATGAAATTTAAATGTACTCGTATAAAATGTGACGTTTCGATTTACAAAAGCGAGTAGAAATATAACATGGGCACATTTCCAGCTACTTCAGTATTAAGTCAAGCAATCATTGTTGTCGTTCATCTTCGTGTCTAGTCTCGTTATCCTGAACGGAGCACGTATAATTAAATATTGTTTAACACAAACAGTAATACATATTTTATTATTAGTATTATTGTTTTACATATTTGCATCCCTTACCAATAACTAATGCATAGTTCGGATAGCATTTGAAATGGATCTTTAATACCAGAAAATGTCCACGTTCAGGAGTCGAAATGAAAGTCGAGATGAAATCTGTAGACTGCAGTGCAGACAGTATTATACCGCGATTAGTTATTCATAGTAGCACTTCACTTTCATGATATTCTAGCGAGGGTTATTATTACAAACATTGGCTACGGAGATCATGTTGAATAAAGTTTGAACATTTCGGTGAGGGTCGAATTTGTGTTCGCGACTTCGGAATTCCATTACCTGCGTATCGAGTGTAAAAAATCTATAAAAGCATATTTTATTTGACTAGACTGTAATAGAATTTTAGCCTTAAAAAATAAAAGGAGTTTAACAAATACTAAATAAATGCTATTACTATTAAAAGCAACCTGAATTTCGATAAACAATATATTTAGATTTAATGCACAGATATAAGTTTTAATGTGGAATTACTGTTTACTAACTTCTATATAGCTGTAAAATAAGTTGAACGATAGCAAAATAATAAATAGTTTGGAGTAAATTTGGCGCAGACGATCTACATGGGTTTCTTCACCCTTAAAGATATAAACAAACCGACGAAGTAACAACAGCAGAGTTCACCAAAGAATTGGTGAATTGGTCTGCTTTTCGGATTCCCAAAGTAATGAAGGGAAATTTATATAATCAGATCGGTGTCATTATTGTCGTGTTTTGTATAACTTCTTCGCAGGAAAATTTGCTTGTAGACGTTCACTTAGTCTAGTGTAGACAAGACAGTAGAACCAGGAATGTTGTGGGTCAAATCTTGAATATTGCGAATAAGATATCGATTCGGGATGGTTCTGGCGATAAAACTCCTGTAGCAACCGCAAGGTCAATATTGGTCCATCTCCTTCTTTAAGAGGAGATGAAATCTATGGATGAATTAAAATATATTTTGAATGTATGTGAGTATGTAGTGAGTAGTACTGTAGAATATCCAAACCGATCACAGAAGCATTTCGCTGATCTAATGGTTCAACTGTGGCCAAGTCTTGCGAAACAAAATTCAAAGGTGGAAAATACAAAAAGTTAATAGGTATCATTCATTACTTATCTTCTACTGGACTGTAATTCGCGAATGTATAAAAAAATATATTAGTATTAAATATTCCGGATTCCGGATTATTCCCGATTTATATAACACAAGTTATATCATTAAAATATAACTTGTGTTATATAAATATCTTGAAAATAACTTTCGTAGAACACTTGGAAGCAAAGAGTAAACAGAAAATTATAACAATATTCGGAGTTTTTGAAACGGAAGATAAACTGACGTAAACATATTATGTTGGGTTCTTTTCACTTTCACCCGTCTTTTTCACTTCGCACAAGGGCTGGCATCTAAACATATGTGACCTGATAATATTTTAATATCATTTAAGGTCTGTTTTTGCAATTTTTAGCTAAATCAGTTATATTTATATATATACCTTTGCCGTTTTAAAGGAAAAGCCGGTTCTCTAAAAATTATAAACACATGTTTGAATGTTTTGGTAAGACAATCTTAGACTCTATCGGCATTGTTTTAAACCTGCCGCAGCACTACATTTACTTTTGTTAACTTGAGTCACTTGAGGGCATATTAATATATTTATATTAGAATTCTGGAACAAAAATGTTTCTTATAAATAATTCAAAATATTTATTCTACGTGAATTATTAAAATAACTAAATCAGTCGAGTTTTAGCTAATTTAACTCTTCTTTGTTCACAGATATTATTTGACAGTTTCACGTTGGGCCGATTTACATCTTTCATTGAAGATGGGTGCCCAGATGGTTACATGCAAATACAAGAAGCTAGTCGTCCACAAGTAGGAGGTTCATGGTGTGGTACCTCTTGGGGCCCCTCCATATATTACAGCGAGACTAAGTCTATTACGCTTATTATACGTCTGCTACACTTATCGAAGGAACAGAATAATTATAACTTCGATTTCCGAATGGCTTACAAGGTTTTGAGGAAAGAATACGCAACTGTCAGATACGGCGGTACACCACCTCCAGGTATGAAGGCCTTCAATCATAAATACAAATAATATTTACGAGTGTCGTTATTGGTTGCTTTTATTCGTATATTTAGTATCAATATTTCATATAAACATTTTTCCTTTTAGAGCGACCATTTTTTAAACCGAGGCCAATGATATATCCCGTAAACATATCACGTGGAGAAGATACGAACGTTGGAAGGGCTACAAAAACTCCGGACTATTACCTCGGGGATTTGATCTCAGGGACTTATTGCTCTCGGATCTTCAGTGACTGCGATCGTAAAAACTGTAGATTACAGTCTCCTAACTTCCCCGGAGTTTATCCCAGAAACCTTACCTGTTACTATGCGGTTCGACAACACGAGGTGCCTCAAGGAAAACATGCTTTAATTGTTGTTAAACAACCAAATGGACAATTAATTTCGATAAGAAGTCAAAAGGCTTTGTATGCCCCGTCACAAAATGACAGAGAAAGTAATGGTAGAGAATTAAAATTTTGGCAGCAATGTGACGAAGTACAGGACTATGTCACCGTGTACGATGGCTATACGACAAGAGATCCAGTTATATTAAGACTTTGTGGTGGAGGCGTTTCAGTTCCAGAAGCGATATCAAGTGGTCCCGAACTGTTAGTAGAATTCACGACTTCCCCTTTTGGTACATTTCTCCAACCGGCTACTTCACAATCTCTACATGGATTCCAGTTAGAAGTTGAGGTTAAGTTAACTGTATAGTAATACTATTCATACATATCATCAATTTAATATTAATTGTAAATAGATAATAGACTCGTTCCTATGATATCTAAAAAGAATTTACATTGAATTTAGTCACAGGCTGTTAGTTTAGTATTCCTTCATTGGATTAAGAGGAATCCAATAGAGGTCTCAAAAACAATCTATTATCATTAGTGAGACTGAATCGAAGGTGATACGTGCAAGGCTAATAGACGATGCTAAGCCAAAAACGATTGAGCTTTTAGCCGAAAAATTTTATTACTTTAACCTCTTTAATCCTTAAAAATTACCAGTATGAAAAAGAAAATGATAAAATATATTTTGGGACTACATTTGATTATAAAATGAAACCAACAAAAACAGTGAAAATTATTAAGTAAGATATATATGTCTCAGTTAGTCAGATCTCTATAATATAAACCTGCGTTTTCTTTACTATAGCAAGAGAAAACGCGCGCCCTCTTCCCTAGAGTCTATCTCCGTCGCCCGTTTCAATGAATGTATTCTATATTTATTCATATTTCAATAAAGTTAACATATCTAACCTGTTTATAGTCAAATTTCAATATTAAATGATAGAGACTTTAGTAATAGAATTAAATTAAAAGAAACCTTTTTTACTTGTATAATGTTACAAAGGAAATAATAAATGATTACTATTTTCATATGTGTGCTAACAGGAAAGTCTCATTGTTCTATTTTAAAGAATAAAAACACCCCATTAAAAATATATGAACGTTCATAATACGATATAATATTTGATATTATTTACCATTTTAAAGCATATTAAATCTCAACGAATTAAAAAAAAATTATATTTAAACTTTCGTGAATCATGACTATTATATTTATATTTACCCGGCTGCATTCACGCAGAAATCAAATCGGAATGTGCCTAGACTAGAATTTAAAAATGTCATTCATCAAATTCAAAAATGTGTAACTCTTATTACAGGTGAGGTTTGTTGACCAACAATCTCCAACATATGCTAAGAATAAAAGAGCTTGTGAATTTTGGATTCGCGGAACTGGTAGGGGGGTGTTAGAACATCCTCAGCATTCACTTCCACCAAACACCACATGCCTTTATCATATGCAAGGAATAGATACATCCGGACCTTCAGGAAGAAATATAATCTATAGACGCCAATTCTCTGCTCCTCGATTTAGAGTTTGGTTCTCTGTATTAAAATTTTATGTTACAAACGCTATCAACCCCAATTTGCCTGAAGATGAGTATTGCGGTAGCCATTTGAATATTTGGGATGGACCAATGAGAATATCTCCGGGTTGCAGCGATATATTTTGGTAAGTGGGTACGATACCAAGAGAAATTTATTAGCGTATATTAAAAAAAATATTTTGAATATAATAAATAAAGATAAGAAATCAGTGAGTAAAATTGTTTGTGTGTTTGAAGGTCGTTCAGACGGAACTTTTTGGTAGGAGTAACCTTGACCTAGTTCGGGTTGACCTTTTCTTTGAAACACGTACTTGCTGAAAACTTAAATTTCTTACGTTTTAAATCATAATATTATTTAGGTAGCTTTATATGTGTATTCAGTTTTTCTTTGATTATTAATTTTATGCAATAAAATTGAGTATTTATATTGTGTCTAATTAAGTTAAGCGTTGAGTATTACCAAATAAATAACATTCATGAAAATATGTATTTCTACTTCTTTCCAATTATTACATGTTCATTATTTACCGCCCATTCTTAACTTCACTTGCAGTGATAAAGAACGGTCTGTGCAGATGTCAAGAGCTACATCCGCTCAATCTGTGACAGTTGGTCGCCCACCAACAAATGCCACCCTGGTAGCTAGGTTCTGTCGGGAACGAGCTCCTAGAACTTGCGAACATGCTTTATTACGACGATCTCGGGCATGTGCTAGAACAGAGAGCTTCTTATCTAAAGGAGATTCTTTAACATTAGAATTGAAGCTTACACAAGGAACTGCATTGAAGTAAGTTATGTTTTTACTCTCGTTCTTTCTAGCATAAGTGCTATCTCACCTCTTCTTTTTATTTTTTTTTTCAAATATTAGATCTATAATAATTTCTATCTTTATTTTGAGATGTAAATACAAGTAACACACTAAATATAGCAAAGTCGAATACAGTGGTAAACTTTTCAAAACTTAAATACATATAGTAATTTAAAAACTTTGTAATCCATTTCCAGGCCAGTTTTCTTCAAAGCTCTATACGAGTTTGTAGATCTGCATCAAGACGGGGAGCCATGGGGCAGGGGGCCTTGTTCTAGACGCTTTGTATCTAGATCCTTTCCTGAAGCTCCTCCAGACCCACCAGTTACATTCTCTTCACCTAGAGACGTGTTCTTGTATGGACGTGGTGGTGCTAAAAATATAAGGTAAAGAATAGAATGAATTCTGTTTGTTTTTCTCACTCAAATCAAATCTAATTCTTCTTTGAATTACAATGTTATTGAATGACTGTATGCGAAAATTACCATATAAAAAGAATATAATTTAAACTTAGTGAGATCCAGTATTACTAATTATATAAACATTAGTCATAGAAGGCAAAAAGAACTAACCTAAAACTAACTAAACCTTTTAGTTGCACATATCGCTTTGAAGCCAATCCAGGTGAGGTTATTCGTCTTCGGGTTTGGGGGGTGAGGAACGGAGGCAGACTCTGTAGATCTGTACATTCCGCTCACTCGCCCTGGTACCGCTGCGGAGGGAATCCCACCGCTGCAGTCAGGGTGTTCGAGAGACCCTGGAGAGATAGTGGGGCTAGTGTGCCACGAGATTGTTTATGCAGGTAAAACATGCAATACTGAAGGTGGATCTAAAGTACATAAATCTAATTAAAATAATTTAAGTATAAAAAGTACGTATCTGAATGAATGTTGGAATTTCGGAATAGGGTAATGTATGGTATAGTCGAGCAAGCACAAATTTCAAATCCAAAGCTTACCAGACTGAAAAGTTTAACGTAGGAATCGGCTTTAAGTCCCTACTTGTTTCTCCTGGTAGTGGATGCTCTGTAATTAGACAAACAAGAGGGAGCTCCTTGCTGTATACTTTTCATGACAACATAGTGCTTGTTGAAGAAAGTAACCTTGAGGTGAAGGGATGGCTGGATAAGTGGCATGAAAAACTAGGAGAATTTGGCATGAGGGTGAGCTGGACTAAAAGAGATCGTTTGGTCTCTAACTTTAATTGTTTTTGAGTTACAACTTCTTTGCCTAAAGAAAAAATGCGTGATAAATGAAATGACGAATGATCAGCGAAAGCACCTCAAACTAAGAGGACAAATATATAAAGCCTATGATGTTGTATGCTTCCGTATGTTGGGCGACGAAAGAAACGTTTGTATAAAACTAAATGAAGCTGAAGTAGGAATTTTAAAATGGATGTATGGTAAAAAATATGTATAGATTCAGGAATGAATATGTAAGACGAAGTCGCAAAATTACTCCAGTGACGAAATAGTTGAAGAGCAATAGATAAATGAATGAAATATACTTATATAACAAAAAGTACTCTATAGACCTAAAAAAAAGTTAAGGAAGGCCGAGAAAAGTTGAGGAAGACCGAGTGGATGGATTATGTAAATTAAGTTAATATGTTAGATTATAAAATATTATTTAGCTTTAGTAATTTTTTTTTTAGTTTTTTGTGATAATTTAAAATGTATGCTTCTGTTCTAGTGATATCTCAGACTATGAGTTTACATCCACTTCAGAAATAGTTGTGTTGAAATTCGACGTTGTTAACATGACCGCTGCAGATGACTTTAGATCCTTTGGTTTCGAAGCGTCTGTTGAGTTCGTTAGATTGAACAGTGTATGTGATTCAAGTCACAGACTCTTTGGAGCAAGTGGAGAGTTGAAACTGTCAAACTATGCTCCGATGTCTGAAGATGTAAGTATTAGGTATTGTGATAATTAATAAATCAGTTTTATAGCTCACTACCTTCCCCTAAATGATTATTTTTAATGAACTGGCACGGTTCGATCCCGACCTCTGGGAAACCACCCCGTCACTCTGCCAATTGATGTTGATTCGATGAATTTAACATTCCATATATTTTAATAATATTTTATAATTATCTTTGTCGGAACGGTTACTTACCACCGTTTTTAATCTTGCAATAAATGTTAATCTAACATTTATAAGATATTGCAAAACATAATGTTTGAATGGTTTATAAATATTTTTGCAATGTTAAAGCTTATTTTAAATTCAAATAAAAATCCGATGAACAAAAAACCGATAATGTAAGATTTGTACCCGTGATGTCTGGGAAATCGTCGCGGCGCTGAACCAATTCATCTACCGTATTGTTAAAATTAAATAGTTATGATTTTATTTCATCATATAATATTTTTTGAAGATTGCTTTGGTTGTATCATAAAGTTAACGTTTCTATAATATTTTAGGTATTAACGAATTAATTATTGTTAAAAAAGCGTTAGGTGCAGAGTGACAATAGATTACTTAAGTTTTTTTTAAATATATTTTTCTTGTTAGATAATCATAGAAGCGTATTTATTTACTTTTTTATCTAGAAATATTTTTTTTATATTATTGTTTTTCATCGGTCTTTGATAAGTATGCAAAACTATTAATTAATCCGACGATTGACAGTCGGTCCAATCACGTTCAAAATGTCCGTTACGAACGACAGATAGAAAGATGCAGACCAAGCTAATAAAAGCGAGTTAAAAACAGACAATAATATCTTAATTAATTTATTATTATAAAAGTCTCTTTCAGCATTTTGCCAAAGTGTTTATAAAAGCACATTCTAATATTGGTTATAAAGGCTGTAGTTGAATGTTATATTTTTAAATCTTACTAATAAATATAAAAAGAGTTTATGAAGTTACAGAATGTAAGCAAAATCAAACAAACAGAAGCTGCAGTTTTATTACATTAGTATAGATATTAAAGCAGATACTTTTTGTAGGTTACATTTTATAATTTTATTTAATTAATATTTTATAGCTCAATTTTAAAATATATGCTAATTAACTTATATTGTGTTTATATTTTCAGAGCCGTTGTGATTTTCGCCCCTGGTTGATAGATCCATCTCCAGGAAGATATCTTTATTTACAAATTCAAGGCAGTTTGATTAAAGAACCAGAACTCGACAACTTCACTCTCCAGAACAACATTACAGTAGCGCCAGACTTAAGACATTTATGTCAGACTCAAAATCGTATCGCCGTCTATGCTGGGGGGCTGTCCCCAATATTTATATGTCCACAGCCGCCGGTAGAACAGGTAAGATAAAATGGTTTTATTATTTATCATGTAAAAAAATTTGCTTAAAAGTATTTTAGTTTTTTTTTGACCACATTTAAACCACGACTTAACGAAAAAACATGTTATGTTGTATTTCAAAACTATTTATAGGAAAACGATATCGTGGAAGTATTCTCAGAAGGTTGGAGTAAAGATGTGGACGGTCTGTCCCGCCACGTGCTCGCACCCGGGCCGGCGCCGGACCGGTTCGACTTCGAGCGGCCGCGCTCGCTGGCAGTGGAGCTCCTCGCCGAGGATGCCGGCTCTTATTATATCACGTGGCTGGAGCTCTCGAGACGGTGATCTTCTATTTGGAACTTTGGTTGATGTTCTTGCCTTTAATTTTTAATTTTTAATTTTACATGGCTCTTGAAAGTACAATAATATAGATTTGAAGTTCTCGTTGGTTTATCAAATACATATTGGTGATTTTAGCCACCCGAGTCCCCGCGGTGGGGTGTTCGCTTTGTCGGGAGAGTGCGTGCATCGCTGTGCGTCGCTGGACGCCTGCATAGATCCAGCGCTGTGGTGCGACGGCGTGTCGCAGTGTCCCGGCGGGGAGGACGAGCGACTGGCACAGTGCTCGGCGCTGCTGCGGGTGCCGGCGCACTACGCGGCCGCGCTGCTCGCGCTCACCGTGCTGGCCGCTTTCACCGTGGTGAGTGCCGCCGTGAGCCTTGAGCAACTTATCTATTCAATCCGCTCTTGAAGATCACCACACCGGAAAAAGACTGGCTGCTGAAATAGGACAAATATTTAATAAATGGAACAAATACCTGAGTTTGTTGCGTGGTTCTCTCAGAAGAGAGCGCGTTTGAAACTACCGTATCTTTAATTTTTACTTGGGAATTGTCATTATAAGAAGGCTTATTTCGATCGTTAAGTATGATATAAAATTATTGTAGACACTCCTGACATTTCCATAACACGTCCGCAAGTAATTACTAATATTTTTAAAATCAACAAAATAATTTAAAAAAACAACTTTTCTATATTTATGTACAAAATTGTAGATATTAAAATGTTAAATACTTTATTTAATGTTAAATATTAGCGCGTTATATACAATGACCCACCAATTATCTTAAATTTGGATACAAGCCAATTTTCGTACTGTCTATCGGCAAAATAATTTAAGGACGCAGTGTTACAGTTTTGCCGAAAATCATCAACTTTTCGGTACATATTGCTACAAAATCAAACTTAACTTACTAAAACCTATAACTAACAGCAGATAAAGTGTTTCTTTATTTTTAATTCCTTTATTTTTAAATCAAATCAAAATCAAATATCAAATATTATACCTTTTAACATTAATAAAACGATTTTCCATCACTTCTTCACACATGTCCACGATTTCAGGCGTAGTTTCGGTACATTTTTCTTGTATTAATTGCCCTATATTTCATAATAAAAAAATATTCTAGGTAAGACAACATACTCAACTACAATCCTGTGAAGAACAAAATTATCAATACCTTATAAAATACCTTAAAAAAATAATATAATTTCTATTGTTTTGACTTACTGTAATAAGGTTTATTTTACTTGCATTTTTGTTGATTTTTTATAACAAATATTTCTAAAATTCAAAACACCACCTCAGTCGGTCTAAGAGCGTTGTCTTCAGTGGTCCCTTTTAGGCAACATTTCTGTTGATAAAGATCGCTGTACGAATATAAAGTATTTTATAAAACTTAACTTTATATTTTAAAGTTTATACAATATTCTGTATTTTCGACTAGATAAATTATAAGACATTTTTATATTTCTATCATTTTTTAGTAAATATATTGTTTTGCTACATTATTAATTAGTATTGACTGCACGGCGTGACCTGAAGGTATACTAGGATGGATGCTACTGAATCTCCTAGAAAAATAAAGCTAGGTGCTCCGAGCTTAGTCTTGTTTTGTTACTTCTGATAAGATCTTATCGTCGGACTTGATTGAATGACCTTGAGGTATACTAGTGGATGGATGCTACTGGATCTCCAGATCCAATAGACTATCTATTTAATAGTATAAGTCTAAACTAGCAGCACCTAGCTCTATTCAGAGGATTTACCACCGGACTAAATTGATTGACCTTGAGGTCTACTGATGGATTGGTGCTATTGAATCTCCTAGATAAATAGAGTTAGGCGCTTCGAACTTAAACTTTGTTTTATTAGTTTTGATAAGATCTTACCGTCTATCAATCAGTATACCTCAAGGTCACTCAATCATGTCCGAACGGTAATATCTTATCAGGACTAACAAAACAGGCCTAAACTCGGCTATCTTAGCCTTTTTCGTTTAGGAGATCGAATTGCAGCCTACAACATTTGGACCTTCAGGTCACAAATAATATTAATATCATATAATAAAACATAATATATAACATAAAAAAAAAATATTAAGAGTATAATATTTGAAAAACCAATAAATTCAAACTATCAATTGTTGTCAATTGTTTCATGTAGCCATTATTTCGCGACTATACATGCGTACGTGTGCGTAGTCAAGTTTTGTCAATGTAGTTATGTGATTTGCGATTTACCTGTTTCGTAAACTCGTCCTTGAATAAAGTCAGTTATTTCGTGAGAAGATTTTATTTTCTGTAAATAATTCTATAGTTATATAGCTTTCTTATCAGTAATTTTTCAAACATTGTTCAAGAGGCTTAACACTACACTATCTTTTTATATAATATTATGAATAGTTCAGTAGCAGCAGTGATAACTGTTTGTGAGAATACTTTTAATATTTATAATTCACACGGCACATTACAGATAGCAGTGATGCGTTCCTGTCGCCGACGACGCTCTGCTCTACAGCAACGACTGAAGAGTCTGTCTTCAGACACGGCGATTTTTGATGAAAAAGAAGTGATTTGCTGACCAAGCGAGGACTCTGTGCGATACGTGGAAGTAGACCGCGTCACCACGGTGTGACTGTCTCCCGCACAGAGTCTGACAACTATTGTACTTTAGTATTCGTCTCGTTCGCTAGCTGCCCGTGTTCTGAGGCGTATTCTAGATATTAATCGAAAGTTGTTTCAAACGAATTTTATGTCGAGGAAAGGTTTATTTTAATTGATATTCATTGTACGTACTACGTTATATTTGGACCAATGACAGTTGATCGGTCACTGTGTCCATGTTTTTAAGTAATTTATTCTTTGAAACTGGTCAATATTTTTGTATTAAGATTTTAAACGCACAAAAAGACCGATCGACTTGTGGCACAACATTTAATTTGTTTAATCACTCGTTTGTGATTTTAAATATTGTAAATAAAGGTTGTATATCCTAAGAACTGGTTATTATTGTATAATATATTTAAGTTTTAATAAATATCGTCGTGACAAACTCTTCGTTCACAGTTTGATAATAATCAAAGCGTTCGCCTGTGTTCTTATTATTGTTCTATATTCGTATACGTGATAGTAAACTGCCATTTTTTAAACAATGTTCACCAGCAATGCTACCAAATTAATAAAAAATTAACATTCATGATTATACAATATTTCTTTTACAATAAAATATATTGTCTATTGACGAAATTACCGTTAATGGCCAAAAATCTGCCACGTTTGAATTAAATGATTAAATAATAAAATTAAACTAAATCACTCAAACATTTTAGGTAATATGTTAGATAATACTAAATATGTAAATAAAAAATAAAATATTCATATCTTAGAAATGTATTAAAGTGATAATTTAAAAATATTTTTCCCAGGGAAAACTATAACGTGAAGTCAAAATACTAACTATTAGGAAAATTGTAGAGAATCGAGATCCTAACGAACACCTCGTCTTAACTTTAAGATATTGTTACTAAAAAAGAATTTGGAAAAGAAAAAAAAAGATGAATCATATCTCGTTCATACTTGGACCAGCATTGTTTGATTTAATACCTTTGCTGTGAAATTCTATTTTTTAACAATTGATTCTAATGCAATGTTTTCTGCTAAAATTTGAATTACAATCCGTTTTTTGGGTTATCTGTAGACCTGTGGATTGAGTGTTTGGGAAGCCATCTAGGATTGATTTTAATCTACGACTGTAGATCAATAATTGGTTCCGGCCGTTTGCAGTACAAGTATGAATGTAGGTGCGGTAAAGATTCTATATATACATAGAAACTGTTGAATTATACGAGGTATAGATAATGTGTTCTTTATTAGCTTATAATATCTATTTATAAGAGATTGTTTCGAATTGGAAGTAGATATTGAATTTTAGCGAGCGATTGATTTTGTAATTTGTTATTACTAGATAAGTTAGTGAAAGGGATGTAGGATGTTTGATAATATCTATAGACATGTATAGCCATGTTATACTTTTTAAATTTTTTAATATATATAGAATGAAAAATAAATAGATAAGAACATGGAATCGAACCCGCGATCTCAGAATCGGATGGTTTTCCAGAGGTCGCGGTTTCGAATCCCTGCGCGTATCGATTAATTTTTCATAATATATTTAGATAAAATTTAAAAAATCTGATGTAGGATATTTTTATCGTCTTCCGTACGATAATTCCGGACGTCTTTTTATTTATTGCTGTCAGTATGAGATATAGTTTCCACTAAAGGAAGTGAATTATCCAACTCAGATGTAATCCTAGATGACAATAATGATGGAAATAGCAGTTTAAGCAGAGATACTAAATTGAAATCGGTCATGATGACGAACGTTATGGTGATATAAGAAGTTTTTAAAATAAAATTATTTATTGCATGAAATTTTGATTTTTATTTCAATGTTAACCAAACGTCGTAATTGAGTTTTGTTGAAAATTAAATCCTTATATAAGCTATCCTTATAAGTATCTTTTAAATATTTCATAATGTTTGATAAATATCAAACTTATGAAATATTTAAAATCGAATTTCTAATACGCTTAGTTAATATTATCAATTATAATATTTTATTTTGTTTTTTTTTATTTATACATTTTGAACCTGAGAGACCTTCTATTGACGTCCAACCCACCAACTTTGGAGGAAATAAATAAAGTAATAAAAAAGAAATCAGCACCAGGTCCTGATGGTATTCCTTACATAGTATATAAAAATGTCCGTCGGTACGTAATACTGTCTAAAAATGTATTCTATACTGTTTCTCATACGTATCCATCATTATAGTCCAACCGCAAGCTGCCTCCAAAAAAGAGTGAGGCTTTTGTTTTGTTTTTTTAGACGAGTCTTCTTTAACGAACTCTATTGATCGTCTAGTGGTTGTTATACGCTTTTGCGCTCTAGCTACTGAAAGACTAGCCGCTTCACGTATGATTTCTAATACTTTATCATGGTGACGCTAGTATTGACCTTTTTACAGTAGCACCCTACCCTACCAAGTGGTGGTTGGTGTTGGTGTCGGTGGCTTTACCCCATCTCACTAGTTTACTTTGATCTATCTGGAAGAGTCATTTGGCTTTCCAAAAATAAAATGTATTTAATTAATTTGTAATCAACGAAAAATTATGTTACATTTTATTGAAAGCGCCATCTATTGTTCAATAAAAAAAGCACGATGTAAATTTCAGTACGTAACAATGCAAAAAATTAAACGGATTCGAGAACCTTTTTGCGAAGGATGCAAAGAGTCCTAGCGATGAGGGTCATCAGGGGGTACCTACACTGCGGCCACACATCTGGCGAGGGATCCACCATAGGAGCTACAGGTGGAGGTGCACACTGGGGTGTATAGGCACTGGGCAGAAGCAAGAGCCAGGGGGGTAAGACCCGCTTGCCGAGCTACGATACCAAAATGGATTGGGGACCTGGGGTCCCCTATTGCCGGTCTGGCGAGCGTTAGTTTAATCCGCCCCCACTTAGATCGCTGGATAAACTGGCGTGGCTCAAGTTTTGTTTTGTGCAGGTGTTATTTATTTACTTATTTACACACCAACAGCTTAACACACAAATCATTACATAAGTATTATAATAATTAATACTTTAGCATGTGTGCATGCCAATTATAAATGTGAACAACATTTATAGCACAAAAATTACAGTGACAGTATAAAAAAAAGAAAAATCAAAAAAAACCATTAAAATTATTTTTTTTTTAAATAACAAAGCGCCAAAGGACAAATTTTAAAATTAGGATACTAATTTTCAAAGAAAGATTAAAAAAAGAGCGTTGTATACTCTCAAACTCTAAGTGACTGCTAACTAAGGCGTTGTAGATTGTGATCTTTGAATGCGGAGACAAAAATCATCTGCTATTCTGGCGGATTTCTTAACAATAGCATCAATGTGGAAAGTAAATTTGAGTGTTTAGCGTCCAAGATTACACCTAGATCACGAATCTCAGTTACTTCCACAAGACGACCTCCATTTAAGATATACGAAGAGTTATAAATATTACATAACCGAGTTGTATTTAATATGATAACATTTTTTTGGGTTCATGTTCATTCCATTTTCGTTGCACCATACGTTTATTCTGTGAAAGTTGTTTTGGTTTAGTTGATGATCATTTCCAGTATTTATTTCTTTGTATATCTTTAGATCATAAGCGAAAAGTGAGTATTTAGTGCCCTGTATGATTGATGTTATGTTATTGATGAAGGAGGAAAACAATACTGGCCCTAAGTGGGATCCCTGAGAAACCGTAGATTCGGCAATGTATTCGTATGACTTGTACCTAATGACAACCACTACAAGAATTCTTTTTGACAAATATGATTTAACCCATCAAGTAGGGAATTTCCTATTAAATATATATTTTTCAACTTAGTAGTAGAAAATGGTTCACTCTATCAAAATCTCTAGAAAAGTCCGTATATATAGCGTCAACTTATTGTCCTTTATCTAATCTGCTTGAAAGATACGGTACAAATGACGTTAAATTAGTTTGTTTAGACCTCCCACTCTTCAATCCAAGCCGATGCTCGGACAAACAACAGTCCACATACCGTGTAATTGTCGGACTTACTAGGATTTCAAATAGCTTCGATAGACATGACAATATAGAAATTTGGCTATAATTCTTTGTATCATGAATATCTCCTTTTTTAAACTTTGGAACAATCTTTGGTTTCTTCCACTCATCAGGAAAAACACCATCGATAAATGATCTATTAAATATCAACGATAATGGTAGAGCGAGACATGGACCACAACGCTTAAGAAAATCAGGCAGGATTTCGTCGGGGCCTGAACCTTTATGTATGTCTAATTTCTTTATACTTTTTACGATTTCTTGCTCAGTTATGGTAATGTGACATAGATCATTAGATAAGCTCATATTGCTAATTTTATCTACTAGGGAAGTACTTTTAAATGCTGAAGAAAAATTATTTCCGAAGAGCCCCGCAATTTCCGGTATAGATCTTGCAACGCGGTTGTCAAGATACATCTTCGATGGTATAGTTGTTTCGCAGGTTTCACGGTTCAAGGGTCTTTGGCGAGTATCTGTACAAGATCGTGATGCTGAAGGTGCAAATGAAGTCAATGTTCGCCGGAAGCAACCTCTCTCGCTACCTTTGGGAGTGCTGAGTCAGAGCTTGACTCAGAGGACAATCAGTCTGCGAATTCTTACCCCAGAGACCGATGAGGCCGACTTTGAAAAAGAGATTGGGGCGCAAGGCAGAGAAAATTTATATCGGCTGCTAAAATAACTATAAATACTTCATAACTAATATTATAAAGACGAATGTGTTTGTTTGTTAAGCTTTCGCGCCATAACCACACAACTGATCTTAATCGAAAACAATACTGTTCTGGAGGAATAGAAAAATGTCACTCTTATAAATGGCTTAGCATGTCACCTTGGCGTACTCCTCTGCTATATTTTATTCCTTTCCTATCTTTTCCTAAATGAGATTTTGGCTTCTTTTTATACATTTTGAAATTGCTTCTTAAATTTTTTATAATTCAAATGTATGTTCAACAAAAAATCTTTTTAAAATATTGTATTTGTTTTTTCTATTGAAGCATCGGTATCACATTTCGCAATGTTTAGTTAATTTCATTCTTTAAGTTAATGTTTATTCATTTTATTATTTGATAAAAACATTTACTATATCACTATGGACTACTATTTTTAACTACAATATATACATAAAACATAAAGTATGACTTCATAATTTTTCCGGTAGTTATTTACTATGCTAGTTATATTTTTTTTACTCTAAAAATAAAACTGAAGGTTCATTCGAGTACAGGTTAGTGGATTGAAAGCCGAGGTCATCAGATAAATACCATAAAATAAATATATTTTTGTAACTCACTTTGTTTTGAAACCTTTGTCTCTCATTTTATTACTAAGTGTGAGATGTACATTTCTATATCTTTTAATTTTTAAGTTACGTTATTGGTATTTGAAAATACCTATAAGCATGTTTAGCCATGTTAAGCTTATTTAAATTTTAAATAATTATACTATATAAAAAGTCGGTACGGTTTCGATTAAACTCTTAATGCTATATTTATTTAAAAATTATCTAATTATTTTTATATTTAAACTTTCGTGAACCATGACTAAATAATATTTATATTTACCCGGCTGTACTCACGTAGAAATAAAATCGGAATGTGCCCGAATAGAACCACTCGAACTTATTCAGGGTCCTTATTCATGAGCTCTAAGCGAATCTAATCTAACACATTCCGACTTAATTTCTGCGTGAATACAGCCGGGTAAATATAAATATAAGTAATTGTTGTCGTCAAAACCGACATATTTTTGTTGCCGTAGATAAAATTATTATTAATCGCATTTAGTATCGCCATTTTTGTCTAAAACCAAATTCTGCAACTTAATAATAATGGAGTTATTTCTAAAATAATAAGTGTTGCAGGTTTATTAAATTATAATTAGTGATGGTTTTTCTGATGTGACAATAATAATTGTTGATAATATTTAAATCAGCCTAATTATTGACAAAAAAAACTGGCTTAATTGCTTTATTTAGAAAAATAACATCCATTTTAATCACGCGAGGTTCTTTAATACCTTTTTAATGATCTGCTCCATAACATGGAAATTACAAGTTTACTTTAATGTTTTATATTGTACAGTAATTACTAAGACTATTATTTTATATTCTACTCATATTTTACCTTTTTATATTTTACGTTTCGTCTTCCCGTGAACCTGACTGCTACAAAACAAACGTAACGTCGAGTTAAAAAAAATGTAACTTATATATGCGAGTTAGATCCGTAAAATGGTTTCATTTTAATGTATCTTTGTATATTTATTTCAAAATATATGTTTTCTACTTTTACAACAGTTTCTGCAGTCCCAGCCTGGATAAAACCTAGTTCAGAGCTGGGACCAGCATCTCGATCTCTGCCTACTTGCAGAGGTTGTGCCACTAAATAACAATGATTTTCCCAGGACAAGAATCCAAGTATATAGAAGTTGTCTCATACAAAATATTTGAGATGGTTTTTCTTTGTGTTTCAATGACGATGAATAAAAAAATAATGATCCCAATTTTGTCATTATACTCAATGAGTTAATTCAACTAAAATAGCATAGGCATTAAAACAAAATCAATTTTAATTTAGAAAAACTGAAATCTTTTGATTTACATATCAATTGAATTAAATCGAAGCCTCAGACCAAAGTCTGAGTTGAAATCTTTTAGTATAAATTATTAAATAACCTTAGTCGCCGTAATAATATCTAAATGTAACAAATAACTCTTTAATAATAATATGAAATATATTACTACTTTTGACATTTTTTTATTTTTTAATTAACACTTACACTGTACACGCATGTAGCATTTAAAAAGGTCGAAAAAACTAAAACTCCTTGCTCAAAAGACTTCATATACAAAACACATTCGAAATTCAACTCTATTTGTAAAGCTAATTGAGATTATTTCTAAATGTATCATAATTGACGTTTATATAAATAAAAATAATTCTAGAAGAACTTAAATAAGCATCACTTGTAGGGAAAATTGTGCTTTATTTGATAGGTTTACGGTATATTTTAGGCTTTATGCTATTAAACATTATTTTTTAAATAAGCTCATGGCTCTATCGTGTAATGCCATGGGTCATGTAACATGCCCTTAGAAATAAGAATTTATATTTAATCGATAGGTACGTTAGGTGTAATTAGTAAGTTTGAGAAATGTTGTAAATATTCTTGGATATATTTTATTTAATTGAATTAATATTTAAACCTTTTTAATGTTTAAACCAAACAATAAAAACCAATCTAGGATGTTTTAAGAAAATATAGTGATTCTAATTACAAGAAAGAATTGTCAAAAACAAATATTATATTGTTAAAAAAAATACATCCATATGTAAATGTTATCAACAGCAACATCAAATAATAAAAAACCAAAGATAAAATAACGTTTCAAAAAAGTACCAAAGACAATGAAATATAAAATAAACTATAACTGAAAGCAGAGTTATTTAAAAGGTTAAGTAGTTCTTTGAACTGGTTGAAACGGATTAAAATTCTTTATATTACACACATGGTATTTATAAAGAATAACAATATAAAACATGGACATACAGACAACAAATAAAATCTATTGTATAGTGGATTTTTATGAGAAAAAGGGACAAACAACCAGACAATCCATTTGACAGTATGAAGTGCTATTTCTCGGACATATTTTAATTTAAATTCAATTGTGAAGAATGGAAATGAAGACTAGCACGGAGAGAAAGCGAGAGGGAGAAGCACCAGACTCTCTCACTCATCTTAAAAAACATAATAGCTGGTTCATCGATTATTTACGGTCGAGCCAGCCCGAATACGAACTGCAGTCAAATATCTACAGGCTCTACTACCATTCAACAAATAATATGTTTTCTTTAGGAAAATTGCTTTTTTCTGTGATATGTAAAATAACAAAAACATTATAAAAATGTATCTGTTTCTCCGCCTGTTCATTTAATGTTCAGTATTTTATGAAAATTATTGTTAGATTAGATTTTTACTAATACAAAATATTTATTAAACTCGAACGATGTCGTGTTATCGTCACGGATATGACAACATCCTCAGTGACTGACTATACTAATTTTAAATATGATAAAGTTTGTGTGTTTGTTTGTATGAAAGAATTAATTTCTAAGCCAAGACATACAAACATTAAGAATGCTTTTTTTGTGACAAAGTAGTATAATATCAACATTTCGCAATACGTTGACATAAAAACAGTCCAGCTAATTGCAAATTTTTACAAATGCTACAATGAATAATACACACGGACGGAGTCGCGGGGAACATTAGTCTCAGTAGGTATATATATTCATGTAAATACGTTTGTTTCGAACGTTGAATAATAATTTGTTATTATTATTATAAAGAGGTTTGAGTTTGTCTGTTAACGGTTCGCTTTAAAGTTATTCAAAAGTTTCTGAATTGTTTCAGCAGTATAAATGCATTACAGGTAAGAATTTTTCTATAAATATAAATTACTGAAGTTCAAAACATCTAGGCCTCGGCAGGCTTCTTAAACGTCTGACAAAATAGTTCAATATACATTGAAACCAATCAACAAATAACTAATAGCCATAAATATATATACAAAACAGTTAGCAATGGTTTATATCGTATAACTTAGGTATATACTTTGGCGACACTAGGTTTTATCAAAACTTTAATATTAAACAAATAAATTATGATAAATAATCATTATAATTTATAAATACACTTTGATAATTCAGTTATTAGGTCCCTTAATTTTGGATAAATGTAGAGTTAGCAAAGTAGACATGTTTTTATAGATATTGTCGAACCTCTGGCGCAATCAGTTTTTTGCTCTTGATAGGACATTTATTAAGAACGCTTATAAAGTATAACGTCATACTACAATTAAAACAATGAGTCTTAGAGAAGTGTCTTCAGTATGATTATGGTAGTACCTTTTACAAAAATATGACAAAGGCAGGTCATGTTGTTCGTCTCCTAAATTCGATGAGAGGTTCTGATTATTGAAACTAAAAAATCAAAGCAAATAAACATTTTAAAATAATCCTGCATCAATACATTTAAAATGTTCATTATATATATTATACATAAATAGAATATAATCACTCAAACACTAGCAATTTCTTTCGACTAGAGCAAGACAGCTGTCAGCCCGCCATTTTGTTTGCTAAACATACAGAACCTTGAATATTTTCTAAATCAGTGTTGTCTTCTAGTGAGTTTTATATAAAAAATATTATTTTATATAACATACCTACTTTATTTTGCTCTTTTATTTATGTATTTTTTATTTAAATATTATATATAAATATTTTAAATTAACATAATGGCGCCTTGGAACTCACGCCAGTTAATCTAAAAGGTTAATTTATTTTTAAAATAAAGATAGCTGTCTGTTCCGTCTGCGTGTCCTGTTCTGTCTTTGAATCCCAACACTTACATTTGGTAACAGGAGTAAGTTTGCCTTTAGCTTTTACGTCAGCTTTAAAGTTTAAATAAAAGCTAAAGCTAAATTCCCACAAAACGTGTAAAGTTTGGACACAAGCTATACTGCTACGTCGTATCCCAACATATTATAAGTCGTATAAGCCAGTGTAAAAACTCGCGTGCTTATAATAATTACACCGCACGCGATAGTGATTGCCTCAAGCATCTTATACCTTACTTTATATTGGTACCTACACCCAGGGCCGGCCATACTGCGACCGGAGTGAAGTCAGGAGGCCACAGTGGTAAAAAAGATAATAAATATATATTTTACATATAGATTTGTAAAAAAAGAAAAGAGCGCGTTTTAGTTTGTTTTTATTTCTTCCTAAAAGTAGTCTAGGGCCGGCATTGCATTTATTAAATTAAGTATATACACCAATTGACAGTAATGGCGTCCGCCAAAAAAGATGTCAGTGTCATAAAAAAACGAATTCTGTCTTATAATTAATAATAAAATAATAAGTTAATTATCAAATAACTTAACATTAGGTTATTTTAAGTAATATTTCAATAATCACACAACAACACAATTCACCGGATTCCTGCGAGTCACTACCGCAGGACCTGCCCGCGTTAATTTGATATCATTATACAGCCTGCTCGAAATTTATAAATATATATATATTTTTTTTTCTGGTTCAAAACGCATTTGTTTATATTATACTTGTTGTATGTAAAATAAAATATCAAAATAATGATTTTGTTGCTTAATTTTTTTGATTAACATAAATTTGAATATCTTAGAAGACGTAAAAGCAAATGTAAATATCTTTTGACTTTAGAAACACGAGATTTTGACCAATTATATATTTTTATCACAGGTATAAATTAATTCGCATCACAGGCAGTATTTTTTTTAAATTGCCCTTCTACGTTATCAATCGTAAAATCAATTATTAACTACAGACTTTTTAACCCCTTGACCTTTTTAAATTATATAATATCAAAAAATCTTTCTTTGTTCCCCAAAAACATTAAGCACCCTGTACCTGTAGAAAGCTCGTGTCGTAAGAACCTCCGCGCGTCAGTACCGCGTCGAGCGCCGCAACACCAACAGTAACTAAATATATACTGTCACTGTGAATAAAAACTATTTAAAACAATAATTTAAAAAAACGTTTGTCTCTGGTTAAACGCATTTTAAACGACAGATTAAAAAACACGCGACACGCTTATGTCAATTTTGTAGATTATTTTTTTGTCGTGTTTTTAATTTATTTTTTTGCCACAGCCAGCTTTTACGCAGAAATTTCACAATCAATACAATAAAAGGATTTCTTTTAAAGTAGCAATTGACTTGCTGTTTTTAAAGAAATCTAAATTGAACATTATCCATTAAGCACCTCACAAAAAGCTTGGCACAAACCATTAATATTACATTATATTTAAGTTCGAATAAAACAATATACTATTCTTAATACCTTCCTTATTTCAGTGTAAGAGATTTGTCAGACTTTTTATTTAATACTGTCAATTGTTTTTTGGAAATATCAAAAAAAAACAGTGTTTATTTTTTTTATTCAAAAGAGGTTCTAGTGACTTGTAGTCAAGACGAAACTAAGGGTTTAGTTTTTTAGGGTTTTGGAGATCATTCTGTGAGTATAGATGCAGTCGTATTAAGAAAAAAATTGTAAATATTAAAAAAGTAAATATTTTTTTGGCCTAAAAATTATAGTTTATATATTTTTTCGATTCATTAAAATTTGATATAAAATTAAAAGAAAACTTTACTACAAATAGGGCAGGTAGCTTTAAATCATATTTTTAAATATATCATATTTGTTATAGTTTTTATACAAATAAATATATCTAATTGTATTACATTTACAATTGAAACTTACAGATTTTTTTTTTCTATTTTAATAACATTACATTATGTAAAATAAAATCAAAAACATTCAGTTTATATCTACAGGGAAGTTGAATGAATGTGATACAATTAATATTAATTTATATTTATTAATCACAATATTTTTTTTATCATTATAATAAATATCTGTACGGTATAAAAAATCTAACAATAAGTTCCAAATTTAAAAACCATAAACGGGAAACGGAATTAGATTTTTTTTATAAGGTGCAGATTCCTGTAAAAAGAATAGAAATAGGATATAACAAACTTTTTGAACGCAAAACCGAATCCAAATTCAAAAACCATAGACAAGATGTGGTTTCTCTTATTACATATTTATAAGCGCTGAAAACACACACTGGTCAATATTTTTTATTTAATATAGCAATATGTTAATGTGTTTCAATAATTAATAATTTGGCAATATTTTTTTCATCTCAATGTTTTTATTGTTCTAATAAATAAAGAATATTAACCTATACAGTCTTCACATGCATAATTACTATTCAGAATATGTTTTGTTTCAAATAATTTATAATAAAGGTCAAAGTTCTTACATCAACGTCACATATTTGAAGTTATCAAAACTCTCTCTTTTAAATTTATTAATCTCTGTAAGTCATATTAACGTTAACTTACATAGATCTTTATAAAATATATATCGACTTTTTTTTTTCTTAACAACAGACGCATATTCAAACTTCTAATTACAATTTTTGTCTTTACGTTATTTCTGTATATTCTAAATTGTATAGTTAACTAGCTATTGACTTCGTCTTTTTGTTTCTACCAAAATGTTATCAAAATCTTTAATAAAGGTTTTGCTTCAAAAGCAAAGAAACAAACAAGAAACAGAATTTAAAAACTAGTGTTTCGAAATTTGTATCACGTTTTGAACACCTGGTAATTCGGCTTTTCAAATAATATTAAATGTAGATAATTTGCCTCATTACTGTTTCATTATATGTATAGATGGACTACGAATAAACTATGTTTTTTTCAATAGTTACAAATCTATAATTAATAATCAGCCAATAAGAAACACAAATAACATTGTCCAATACTCAACAAACATACAAAATGGCGCTTTGACCGTCACGCACATAACACAACCATTACCAGCTTCACAGACATTAACACGATGTGGTGCGGAATAATTATTATAACAATAATGGCGAATGTTATCCATATTAACTGTTTCGGGATCTCGTCGTTTGGGAAAGCGAATACCGAGCCCCCAAAGCCCCCGACGACATCGACGCCACCCGGTAAGATTTTATGTTTTCTCGCTTTATACGGCCACATCTTGATCCGTTCTTGACTTTGGATTGGATTGTGTTGAGATTGGCACCTCACTACGTTTTCAACAATTGGAATCAACAAAACAGCCGAAACGTTGGATTAATTGAGTTTTAAACAATTGGAACCTCCTTACGAAACAGTTGAAATCTCCTTGGACAATTGAAAATTAGGTGAGCTGTTTGAGTGTGTACCTCACTTTTTTTTCGAACGAAAAATTGAACCTGCTTAGGCTAAATTGAAAATCGAGTGAGCTGTCAAACCTAAAACGGGCGAATGAATGTGTTTTGGCGGGTCGAGATGTGGTGCAGACGACAAGCGGCAGCCGCTATTCTGCCACTCTTGCTGGCTGGTTGGCTGATAGGGGAGTCCTCTGAGGCCTTGACGACGTTCGGGAAAAGTAACACGCAGCCGCCCAAGCAAGTTGCTCCCACGCCGCCACCAGGTGAGTCATAGATGCTTTTATTTCTTCCATACTGGATGCCTGGACTTTGATGTGTGTATTTAATAATTTATAATTGTTATTCATAATAATGTATTTCGTCATTTCCTTTGATTTTAGAACTAGTGTTAGTTTGGTATGCCTCAACATTTCACTGAAGACTTGGTAACATATAAAAGTTATGAAAAAACTATTAGGAGGGAGTCTTGTAGCTGCCGGGAGCATTCTTTTTTTAAATATTAATATCTATAGAAAATAAACCCACTGTAAAATAATTATGAAAGGTTGACCAAACTCAGATAATATTTTCACAACACAATAAGCTTATCCACTATTGGTCGCTTTCAATATTCAATCTATCGATGTGGCATTCAATAATAATATTTAAAATTGTTAGGACGGTTCCAAATATACAAAGAAAGTGAATAGTAAAGGTAATATACGAGTATACCTATAATTGTAGTTGGTATGTAACGTCTGTTAGTTTTCAATAACACATTCGTACATGTATCGGTCCGTGCCTGGCGCTGGATGTTTGAACAAAATAAATCTACGCATACGAAATAGGTAACACAGAATGGCCGTAATATTTAGTTTAGCAAAACGCAACACTGGTAAACTACCTGACAACTCAAACACAACACTATCCACGTAACTGAAAACATAAAACACTCTTTTTAAGCTTTCAAAATATAATGTTGGATTGTTATAATCATACAAATATATATATTTTGGAATTGCACAATCTGATTCCCCCACCCCCCTTCCATCACTGAACATTCCGATTCACGACGAGCATCGACGAAACGGTTTGCTTTGTCTTTTTTAATTCGTACAGCGAAGGACTGGAACAACTTGCCTGCGTCGTTATTTCCATCCGAATACAATGTGGGTGTCTTCAAGCGAAGAGTGAGTAGGCTGCTCTTAAGTTGATGCGCTCTACCACCTATGACTACATTTCACTTAACATCAGGTGGAATGTAGTCAAACAAAAACAGCATCTCTCAAATACTTACACTTCATTTCACTCCTTCCTATCTCTTGCTGAGATGTTTCTTTCATATAGTGTAGTTGTTATGTGTTAAAGCCTAGTTATCATTTGTTTGTAGTTCCTATACTCGCTTGCTCGTGGTGATACCAATCACTCATAGAACATCAGCGTCAGGTAACTATCATTCTCCGCACGAAAGTCAATACTACCGTCGGATAATCAAAGTCTCTCTCTTCCTCTTCATTAGTCTTCCTCTCTCTCTCTCTCATTCCCATTGCTCAAGGTGGCAAAGGATTTGCATCGTTCTATATTTCTACAGGTCAAAGGTCTAAAGCGCAAGGAAGTTTACCACACAATCCTTTCCTCTCAATAAACAAAAGTTTCTCCACGTTCTCTTTTCCGCAATGGCAAGTTTCATAGAAAAGGCAAGTCTACGAAGCAAGAAAGTTACAGAGTCGGTTCCTTAGCATTGATATTATAAGAAAATAATTTGTTTGAAAACATATCTTGAAATACATATTTTACACATTTACTAAGGTTCAAAAATCTACATAACATAACATGTTATTTTTTAGTTGTCTCAATTTTTTTTCTTCAAATTTCTATCTTAGTAGAATTACTATAAGGAAATCTATTATTTTGTACACAATAGTTTTATTTAAATATATAATCGTGAAAAGACTTATAAGATTTTTTTCTTAGAAATAGATAATATCTAACCATAAATGTCTAAAGAAAACGAATACATAAAACAGGTCTGTAAAAACCTCCTTCAAGTATGCTAATACGCCATTAGAAATAAATTGTGCCTAAATCGTGCTCTATTTCTAGACTTAAAATGTAAACTTTGACATTTACTTTATATATATTATTTTAAAAAAAATCGTTTATATTGAAAGTTACATACATTCAGTAAAATGGACATTTAAAAAAAATCGAACCTTTCAATTCAATAAAAATGGGTCTTACATAATAATTATAATAAAAAAGGAAACGTACATTAAAGGAACCTAAAAGCTAAAACGTGGGAATACAAAATAAAAAAAAAGGTTATATAACCTAAACAGATAAGTTATAACCTAGCTTGACATCAAGAAACAAAACTTATAAATTTACGTGTATCGTGGCATTTCATTTTTACAGCTCTTATCGCGAAATCTAAAATTTACATAAAGTGATATCGAGCGAGTATAATATATTCGCACGCACGACGCAATGCTGGAAAACTAAAACCTGATATCTATCGATGTTGGTATATTTGGATTTTCTTGTAATTATCAAGAATTAATAGATTTTAGTGGAGTTCTGTTTCCCGGACTTTTTTTGTACAGAACTTTTACTTAAAATGATGAAAGTGCTTTACACTGTTGGCTTTGTTCCTTTAACTGTCTTTCAGAGAACTTAAACAACCACATCAATCGAAGTTGGAACGTGAAATAGTACGCATCAGTGTATAAATATTTATTTCAACATATAACTTATATTACATTTCAACAAGACAAGACAAGTTTATAAAAGTAAAAAAAAAATGCTTATTATCAGAGCTGCTTTTCACTATTATATATGATTGACAGATGATAATATGAGTCTAGGAAGCAAACGAAGTCGCTGGCAACAGCTAGTTGTTAGATGTAGCTGTATTGATTGTGATAAAATAAAAGTATCATTAGCGCAATCAATCACCAATTTTCATCCAAATTTGTCAAGCTGTCTGTCATTTGTAAAATCACAGCAAAACAGACAAAAACTAAAACATACGAAAAGTCGGGTCGGTAATTGTAAAGACAGAACCTACAGATATATAGTTATACTAATATTATACTATTTCCTTCATTCAATATGAAATCAAAGATGTACGTGTCGTTTGAATGACATGGCGTGCTTTATAGTAATTATTTATTTTATATTTGACATTACAATTTGACAGTTATTGATGAACAGAATAATTAATTTCCTTAATATTTCCCTTTAACAATGACTGTATCAGTAAAACAATAATACAAAATAGTTTGGTGCTATTTAGACACGAACAAATTGGAACCCTTAATTTGACAAATCGGGCAGAGATGTGATGCCTAAAGAGTTTAGTAAAAAAAAAACATGTAAAAAACAGATTTTTTTTATACTTAAATGAAGTTGACTACATTCCACCTGATGGGACGTGGAAATGTAGTCGAAGGTTCATCAACTTAGTAAAAGCCTATTCACTCTCGCCTTGAATACACCCACATTGTACTGGGACGGAAATACCGACGCAGGCAAGCCGTTCCACGCCTTCGCTGTCAGATATTATTAACAATACATGAAAATCAAACGAGGAGAACTTATATATGTATACCGAAATATCTTTAAAAAAAATAAAAGCGTAACAATTGAACTCCTCATAATGAAAGGCACAACGGGTATTGTGTACAGACACATTGTTATTTAAATTGTATCAAAGAACAACAAATATTACTAGACTAGTGTATGTGTGAGTATCACGGTTAATTAGATTTCACAAGAGAGATAGAGAGGGAGAGAGAGAGAGAGACAGAGAGATTAGGTATCACACTGTGGGGATTAGGGTAACTGTTGGGTCTTAGTATTTATCCTGGCTGGCGTTTTATATGCCGGTGAGTACCATTCTGTCCTCGCCCTCACCTGGGTCTATAGGATATACCACAGCTAAAAAAACAAACGTCTCATAAATATTGATTTAGAAATCTAAATATCATTATTTAATAAGCAATATTTAAGCACTGTAAAGTAATCAACCTAGTCGTAGTCGTATCCTCTTGAAACTTATTTTAAATTTTATAGCACATTTAAAATACGAGGCATATTTGTATAAATCAAAGAACACGCTAGCGGAATTGTTCATTTTTATGTAAGCTTAAACTTGAAAGAGTTGGTAACCTTACGTTTGTGAGCTATAGGATAACGTTAGAATTTAGATCAATGAAGATCAAATAACGAGTATTTATAACAATCTTGTAAAAAAAAACCCACAGAACCTTTGTATAGAGTAGCATAGCTTATAAATAATAAAACTAGAATTTGAGTTTTTTATTTTTGTCTAACTTTTAGAAATAATAAGAGTACCAGTACCTATTTGAAAACTGATTTTTATAGTACCACTATTCAGTGAAATTATAGGCTAATTATTATAGATCGCGCTACGATACTTGTAATTAGCACTGCGATAAGTTTACAATAAATTCTAACTCAAGCTCTATGAATTCTTTAAAAACGTATAACGTGAAAATATTGACTCTTTCTCTCTAAATATTTTGAGGCTACATTGAACTCTACCTTTGAATCGACCGATTTCCATTCAGAGTTTTCTGGAAGCCCATCCTAGAGTTACAATTCTTTGATACATCATTTTAAAGTATTTTGCAAGATTGAGTAGTCGAAGCAAGTGTAAGCGCCCGAAAAACATTTTTTATGACGACTTGATTGTTAAAATAAAGCATTCAGTTTCTGAGTAATACCTACACGTATTAAACGTTGAACATATTTTTATATCTTATGTAGAGCTAAGAGTTAATTTATCAGTTTTAATAATTCTAGCTCTTGTGAACGAGAGCCAGTTAGCAGGCAACTTAAAGAACGATGTAAGTAACTAAAGTAACAGCGCGTTCTTTGTTTACGAATGGTTGCTGCTCTTTCGAACCGAAACCTTCCATATTTCTTTGATAAATGATTTTCCAGGTTATAGGTTTCAAAATTCCATTCAAATCTTTCTGTTACTTTTTGTTTTATCGAAGGACTAACCATCATATTAACTTCTTTTACCATTAGTAAATCTATATATGGCGACAAATATAGGGCCAAGACGCAAATATTTTTAATTTAACTACTGCCCATAGACCTAGGACAGAACGTTAGATTCTATACACAACTTGTTTTTTTGCTAGCAATTGTTTGTTCGAAAACATTACAAATACAATAACTATATCATTCAAATAACTTAAATATAAAAAATAGCATTCAATTTCCAATCATGCTAATGTTACTTTTTATAATAATTCAAAATTTGAAAACTTTTCGACGCCATTGTGTTTTTTGACAATCGGAATATGCCTACGGTCGCTTAGTTACCAGTCAACAAACAATAAATACTGATGTATTAACAAAAGTTGATTGTAATAATAAATTTAGTTTTATTCATCATTTATAATCTAGTAAGTTTATGATTGTATGAAATCTTATATCATACAATACTCCTTCTCCAATTAATATATTTTTTATTGTT
Organism: Dircenna loreta; assembly: GCA_963555665.1. Taxonomy (NCBI): domain Eukaryota; kingdom Metazoa; phylum Arthropoda; class Insecta; order Lepidoptera; family Nymphalidae; genus Dircenna; species Dircenna loreta. The sequence goes on from OY743098.1 coordinate 15,570,055, forward strand.
ATTATAAATGTCTGAATGGACAGTCGCGGCCAAAAAGACCGATTATCTATTGCGTATTAAGTTCTAGAGTAGATATACTAGTTCATAAACTATTGGGTTTATATATTTGTATGTATGTTGATCATTTTTGGTGATGGCGACTACCACACACAGAGAGCAATAAAGTTTGAGCAGCCATCTCTATGACACCAAACGTACTCATAATAACTACGTTAAACTCATCTATGATGGTGGTACCACCACGAGCCACCCAGTATACAAGTTACAATCCAATTAATACAACTAGCTCTACCACCTACCAAACTAACCAATGGAGAATAATTCTACGATTTAAATAGTTATAAAAAGGTTTTACACAGTAATGATTAACTTCTAACCGGCCACTAATGTCTTGATTTTATCAATTTTATGAAAGCAATATTTATAATAAAATACAATTTCGTCGGTCGGTTGTAAGTCAGTAATATGTTATATCACTCAGCATATTTCTTGACTTCCGGCACGAAGGTCGCATTACCATAGAGTTTGGTTTATTTTTAGCTACGAGACAAATAATTTTAAACTAAGATGTAAGTATCCGAGAATTATACTTTTTTTGTAAATCTAAAAATGAGGGAAAATTATGTTATCTCTTTATTTTAATTAAAATAATTTAAATAGGCTGTTTTATGTAAATAATTAACAGTATAATAACAGTAACACTAATATGGGAATCTGAACCATCAGGAATCGAACCCATTATATTTACGGTGTATTTCAATCTTGGATTTTAGAACGGTTATTAATTTGTGAAGTTAGCGAAACATGACGCAAGTGAATCTACTGAATAGAGGATATCTGAAAGAATCATAACACTCTCAAAGTTAGTTTTCTCAAAAGAAAAGCCAGAGCCAGCAGCCAAAGTTTTAGTTAATTCTTCCCAAATGTGATATTCAAAATGACTTTTAAATATTTTTAGAGAGTAAATGAAAAATACTGCCAAAATAAATCTATTCTAATCCAATCTATCTATATATATAAATCTAATCTATTTGAGTGAAAAACAAAAAAAATATTAAAATACCAAGAAGTCTTCCTTCCGAGAAACCCATCCACAGGTACAATTTTTCATCGACAATTCAAAAAATATTGTAATACAGTAGCAAGAGTTGGATTCAAATTAATTCCTCTTATTAATTCTGGTCTCTAGAAACAAAATCCAAAATATTTAACAAAAAACATGAAAACTGCTTTGAAATCCATCCCATCAAAGTAATAAGAACTTTTGGATTAAATAAAAAATAACAAATGTCATTGTTTAATATTACTTCAAGCTACATTCAAAATTAAACGCTTTATACCGTTCCTATTATATTTATTCTAAATAAACTCCTATTCTCAAAGCATAGAATTCAAATTCTAATGAATAGTATTATTAAGTGACATTTCAAATTCACTGATAAAAATGTCAAATAAATTTAGACTGTACCTTGAAGTATTTGGGTTGATATTTCAATGAACTTGTTATGGATACCGATAACATTTTCATAGATACCAGTGGCGGCCTCTGTAACGGAAGTAACCCAGTTATATAGAGCCTTCGTGGTTAGTTAAAGCGAGTTCACATTACAAATTCTTTCGTTTTTTTTCTATTTACTTATTTTATTTGTTGTTTATTTTGTGTTTTTTTTATTTTGAATGTATATTTTTGGGAACTCATTCCTGTATTTTTGTACTGGTCTAATAGGTTTTCTAAATAAATTATATCTTTATTAATCAAAACATCAAAAAGACAATATATTAGTTAATCGTAATCCATTTTCCAAAAATTGCTGTATCAAAGAATTATCATAAAAACAAATAAATACAACAAAGCAGCGATAATGGAACGGCGGCTCACTACCGGAAGTGCTATCGGTGAAGGGTGTAAATCTCGCTCCTTCCGCACGCCACCGCCATCTTGCAAGTAGGTTAAGTTATTAGGTATAGTTATACGAGGCCAGTAATTCTAGTATTTAAATTCAAAACTAAAAGCAATCCTTTTGATGTTAGTTTGTTTATAAAAAAATATATAATGACAAAATATTTTTCACTTGGAATCCTTCCATCTTATTTTAAAAATATATTTACAGGCTATGGCCTGGGAACAGTAAATATATTTTCTACTGTACCATATTCTCAGTCACAAACTAACAACAAAATATATCTAGCTATATTTTTTCAGTTGCAACTAAAGTCAGCAAATATTAAGAGTATTTGTCCTTATAGCTGAAAGAGCCGTAAATCCTAATTGTGGCCTGAAGTTTTATCCCCACCAGTTTTATGACCAAAATTAACAATCAAAGATGTAGTTTTCGCTTCTATATATTAAAATTAGAATCCGTTTCTTATCATCGACCTGTAGATTGAGTTGGTAAAAAACCAACAAATGGTTTATTTTAATTTCGAGTTAGATCGATTATTATTGTCGGCTGTTTTCTAATAAACGAAGTTTCCAGAATATGTATGATTATACCAACCAAATGTCTAATATTGTTATTAAACATTGAGCAAAAACATATTATTTTCAAGTTTTATATATTTTTTGGCCCGAAATAAAAACCACTAATAAGTCCATATGCCCAAATCAAAGAGAGCATCACAAAATAATAAGCTTCCTTGCAGCACGCCCGTGCGGCCGGCAGGGTGAGTGCGCTGGAATCAGCAGTTCATCATGCGTGAGGACGCACTACGACCCGGTTACGAGATGCCTCTGTGGAGACAACCTGCCGCCAGTGAATGGCCAGTGTGAAGCTGTCACTAAAGGTATGTGAGGATTGATACGTATTAGAAATTAAAAAAAAAATCAAACTGCGAGTGTACGAATAATGAGCTGGTGTGTGTTTTGTGTGTGTGTGCTGTTTATACTGTTAAAAAATGGCTCCGTTAATCGTTATGACGAAGGGAAATAGAAAAATGATTGATCGTTGATTTTAGATTAGAAATTATAGCGATAATATTCGTAAAGGAAATTACTTTAAGAAAGCTTTTAAAAGTGCTTATTTATAAGGTTACCTACTGTGTCACACTACTTGTACCTCTGGAGTACCCTTGAGGAGAGAGAAAGAAAGCAGAACAGTCATAGTACTCGTAGATACTAGTTACATGTAGTACAAAAGGTAGTATACCGTAGTCTTATGTCAAATAGATAATTGTTGTTGTTGCTTGTCTGTGGCTTTTGGTACTGCGGTATAAAATATTAAAATAACGTGTAAGGCAATTGTTACACACTTTAATGAAAAAGTATAATTGGATTTAAGGAAAAAAATGCTATATTTATATGAATATACTTTCTTTAAAAGTATGATGTTGTGAATTTATGAAGTGTGGTGAAGACTTGGATGGACTTGGACCTCAAAATATTTTTTCGAAGGCGCCTCAAGAACCGTAATGAAAATAACAGTGGATGCCATCTTTTTCCAATGATCTGAAAAATGCAGCGCAGCAATCTCAACAACACCCAAGGGTTAACGTCAGGCCGGCGTGTAGACCTAAAAACTTTGACCTTTGAAGTCTCTTGCAAAATGCTATATAGACCCAAATATTTGAGATAGTGGCAGATGGATATTGAGTGTGACGTTGTGAATTTATTTCCAAACCATAACTTCCCTCAAATGTTACGCATCTCTCGAGTCTGATACAGTTTAAAAATATTATAGTCTATAATCTTAAATATGAATTATAACGTCTAAAATATATTTTTATTATCAGAATTCAAATTACTGCGTGACCTTCAAAAAGGCTGTTATAATTAGTAGTACCTCAAGATTATGAACTCGCTAACTATAATGACATTTACACTAAAATATACATTTAAATTTATTAAGTAGTTTTTATACGAAAATCACATTTTTTTTTATTTATTATCTATATGAAATGATAGTGCTGTTGAAAGTACAAGTTAACATGTGAATGAGATAAACTTTTATTTTTAAATATCAAATCAACGACGCCTATTACAAAAAATATATTTTGTTTAAAACTTTTACACATGCGCCCGGTCCTCTAGCTAAGCTAGCGACATTATTCAATCATTCAGTGAGCATCCTGTCAGTTAAAAGTCCATATAACAAACATATTATTTACAAATTGGAATGTTTCAAAAGATTATCACAATAATTCCATAAAAGAAAACTAAATGAATGAGAAACATATTATAATAAGTTGTGTATTTCTTTTAACCAAAAGGCCACAGGAAACACGACTGCACTATCGTTATGGCATCTCTCACGAATAACTTAATTACTACTGATTATGAGCTGAAGGGCGGCGAATCACGGAAAGCTTGTTTGAGGTTACGGAAAATCGATAAAAGATGGCGTTGATTTAAATCAAACTGGTTTTTATGGAAATTGCCTGTTAATTCTGTCGAAAATATGTTATTATTCGAAAATATGTAATTGTTTTTATGTTTCTTGAGTATTATGTTACTGTTTGTATTGTACCTTCTCGTTTTAAACTTCTAACAAAGTATTAAGATTTTGAATAATATAATGTTTTTTATGTCTTGTATCAGAAGTTGACTTTTATATCTAAATGTCATATTTATAGACATGTTCATACATCAATTTCGGTGGTGGCATCTCGTCAATGTTAGTAAAGTATACTGCAAAGTTAGAAACATGGGTTGGGATTTTTGAAAGAGGTCTAATAGATGTCGCCTCCGTCCAGATAAAGACAATTATACATAGAATGCTAGATTCATAGAAGCAAGTAGCGACACGGTAGCTCAGTTTACCAATTACCTCTACCGAAGGACGATTCGTGTTCCCAAAGATAGCGATTTTGAATATTGCCGTTAGTGACAATTTATTTTTATTCTTTATAAAATTGACATTCTAAGTATTAACATTTTAATAAGTTTGTTTATATATTTTAAATGTAGCGTATTACTTATATTTTTATGAAGTTTTCAAAATATATTTACCAATTATTGGATTGGATTGGATTATGTGTTTAGTTTGTATACTGCAAGATAAGTGTCAAAAATTTTTAGAACCCATCTCCGACGTGACGACAACCTCCTTGGAACTGGGTTTAGAACCTTTTGAAGAAGTAGTGTACCATGGTGTATCCACTTGAATTTATGTGCCTTCACCGGCTCTTCCGGCACCCTCGTTATGGGGCAGTCCTATTCCAAGCTGCACGGCAAAATAACAATATATTATTTATATTTTTTTAAAGTGCTGATCTTAATTAATCTGAAGGTTGCTAAACTAATGACTTATAGTAGTAGAATACGTTATCATGGCGCCTAAAGAATTTGAATATTTGACGATAAAGTAACTTAAAAATTCAAGCTTTGCGTTTATTACCCGAATTTGATGAAAACCCAAATATGTTACCTAGATTTATAAAACTCTGTGACCAGTTAATTCAACAATTTGTGATTTACAACTCTGATAATAATTTATTAACTGTTGCTCTCATAAATGGCATTTTAAGGACAGGGACAGGGTCTACAGTACGACTTATAAATACAAACGGTATCCCTTCTGAGTAGACTGTCATTCGTAGATCACTAGATGTTGACTATACAGATAGTATAAAGTATGATAATGCGATTAAAATATTTGAAAGTAATATTTTACGATTGATTGCGTTAGTTTGACCAAAAAGTAGTTATTTCAAAAAATATTTTTACAATTTCAAATCAATCAAAGAAAGTTTTAAAACTTGATGTTATCAATACGCTTAAAACTATTTTAAATAAATAAAATATAGTTTTAGACATTAGTTTTAGAGACTTCTTTGATGTTATTGAAATTGGTTGAATTTTGTCCAACTTTCTATTCCAAATCTTATATCTTATATCACCTATTAAATATGAACACCGTAACGAGGTGTACTGCAGTAGATAGAAAGTTTGTCAGTTTGTATCCTTGATCCTGACTACAGAAGCCGAGGAACAACGGTACAACGTCGGTATAACATCAGTACACCATCGGTACAATATCGGTGACAGGTATTATATTGTAACATTTCCGGAGCCATCAAGATTAAAATTATCTTGTAACAAACAACAATGTACAAAAATACAACAAGATTATCTTGTAACTCTACCTTTTGTTGTTATATAAAAAGTTCAGAATTTACATAATTAATAGAAATAATCACACAAGATGAAGGGCATCAAAATAATAGACCTAGACAGATCATTATTTTGTAAGAGATGCGCAGAGAAGGACCTCGCAACACTCTCACAAGACCTTAAAAAAATAACGATGACATAATTACTTCTGCTCCTAAAAGGTTACAATAAATTAGAAAATAAGAAACCTGGGTAAACAAAGATTTACATTTTAAATAAATAGAGAATGAAAAATAAACCGATACGGTACGGTACACGGGACGGTTTCCCAGAGGTTGGTGGTCGAATCCCTGCCCGTATCGGTTTATTTTTCATTCTATAGATATTGATATATATTTTCAAACAAAGATAAACATATTAAAGGATTTAACTACCAATTTACCACTGCGATGATGGACATCTATGACGCTGACCAAAACACACTAAATCTAATTGCTCTGCAGATTACGTCCTTTACCTATAACCACTACTTACATAAGTCACAAAATGTAACTAACACAATACGAAAACGAAACATAACTAAAACTGGAACCTCATTACTTTTTATAGATATTTTTGGGTGCAGCTCTACTCTACCAATATCTACACTACTCTACCAATATCTACTCTTCCAGCGCTGTACCACGTGTGCGCGAACTCAGACGAGTGCAACGACGGGCTGATCTGCAACACTCCCAACATCACCGGAGCCGCGCCAGCTCACCTCCGCGTGCACTCCCCGCAAGATAAGATCTGCCTCTGTGACATCGAGACTGGATTCAGGGAGAAGGAACATACCTGCAGCGGTGAGAACTGTGTCATCTGCATGTCATCATATTAATATATTATCTATAGCGTCTGTTGCCTATCCTTCATGGAACTGTTTTAAAACCAAGGAATTAGAGTTTAAAGTTTCATAAAAATAACTACTGACTTGGACACTCAAAATTACTTGTACTTGTAAATGTAGCATTTGTGTGATATTGATCCACAATAAAAACAGGTAAAAAAGACTAAAATATCCAAAAAGACCGACGGTAATTATAAGTATTTTTTTAAATGGCATATATTTTATGTTTCTATTTACTTCCTGCTGTATTTTTTGTTTTTAACTTTCATTCTGTGTTTATTTCAATTTAAATATTATAATCTTTATTAAAACTTTATTGATGTTTTCAGATGCTGCTATCCTCAAAACTTCAATCATCACTATCGCTGTCGTGACCTTCATCAGAAAACTATTAGTCGATTAAAAAAACACTAAATGCACCTATTTTTTTTATATAATATTAATGTTACACATGAATGCACTAATGTTTGATAACGGGACGGGCCTTATTATGATCACTTTTTAAGATACATTACTGAATAATTATATTTTTTATATTTTGATTGGATCTAAAATAGCACACAGGAACTTTGCTAACGTAAAAACATAATACAGTGATAAAAAACAAAAAAAAATATTTTTCTTTAATAGATGTAGATTCTTGTCTTACTTAAATTATTATTCGCTTGAAGATAAATGACAAATTAAACCTTTACATAAAAAATATGTAAATATTTTAACGCGTCCTCAATATGCATGTTGTATATAGATTTAAACATTTTAGTAAATAATAATAACATTTTACATACATTTTATTTTTAATAGAACACATTTCAAAGCCTTTAGATATTGATACGTAACTTTTTTTGTAATCGAATCACATTTAATAGATCTAACCTTTGTCTAGTGTATGAAATGTGTAGAATGTGTAGAATAGAGTTTAGTTCGACGTTTAAATAAATGTTCTCACGCAAATCTATGCTAGTTTTTTATTTAAATATTTATAACATTATTCCACTAGTCTTTTACAACTGCTGGAAAAAAATCAGTACAACACCCACGATAAGTACATCATGAAGTTTGTTCGAAAACACTCCTTTCTCATCTTAATATGCATTCCAGTTGGTTTTAATTGTTACATATTATATATCCGTATATTTTATGATACAGGACATAATTTTATAAATACATATAATTAACATTTATAATGTAGGATACTTTGTTGTTCTTCCTGTTTTGTTTTTACACCTACGGCAATTTGTCACCATCCACAAAGATAATTGGTAGATAATACTAACAGGCATTAAGTAAGGATTTTGGACTATATAGTAAATAGAAAATAAATAAATTAGACTGAGTAATTCTAACTTTATATATGCCAGAGTTTAGGTGTTTGTCAATTAAGCACGCAAAAAATAGTAAAGTGAACTGTGTTGAATTTAACGCACAGAAGGACTGTAAAAAAGGTCATAAGTTACTTTTCACTCCGATAAAATAATTATTGTCCTGAGAACACCGCGTAGATTATATTTGTAGCTGACTGAATTTGCAGGTGCAGCCATTATCTGTTTAGTTTTTAAGTCAGTCTTATGTTCTAATTCTTCACGTCAGAAATACAAGACTAAATACAATACAAGACCAATTGTGTCCCTACAGCTAGTTCAATTTAATTTTAATTTAAAGATATATTCAAAAATTTGATTCATTTAAACTATAAAAAAATGCTCATAGCATCACAATTTACATATATTTCGTATATTATTGAGGAATAATTTTCAATGTCTAAACAATCAAAATGATACTTTTATGATGTAAAACTAATAAAAATTGGTAAAATAAAAATATTTTAACCAAACTCGCTCTATATATATATCTATATAATTATATCCTTTAAATTATAAAAAACACTATAATTTAAAATATTCCCATTGGATAAAATATTCTTATTTTGCCATATATTATATATTCATATTTGTGGGTGGATATTGATCCACAAATTAATAATTCAAGAAATAACAATAAAAATAGGTAAAAAAGACGAAAATATCCAAAAAGACCGCCGATGATTAATGGTATTTTTTAAATGGCGTATATATAATGTTTGTTTTTATTTCCTGCTATATTTTTTGCTTTTAACTTTTCATTCTGTGTTTATTTTAAATATTATGATCATTATTAAAACTATAAATATACAATATCTAAGCAAAACTATAAATATACAATATCATTCGCTGAGTTGAAAACAATGTGAAACTATTTATATATTTAATTTACAAGCAAATGAAATCCAGAGCAGGGTTTTTTAATGAGGCTTATTGTGACAATTAGTCTGCTGGCAAGTTGTAACTTTTAAACTTTTACCTTGGTTTTAGAAATTAAAATAAAAAAGTTTACTGCTGTCAATTAAGACTTGTTGGCTGACATTTCGATGTAAATTGTAAACACAACGTGTGACACTTGGCAGCATTTACTCATGTTATAATTCGTTGAAACAAGGTATTTTAGAGAATATTAAATAATGGCCAAAGATCCATTAAACGAATTGCTAGAGTTCCTAAAACCAGAATCAAGACTTGACTTAAAACACATATCTCTGGACCACTTACTTGGATTGTCCGGTACAGACGATGGCATCCAAGTTTTGCTTAAAAACGAAGACATTATACAAAGCATTATCGAATTAACTGATGATAAAGTTGCGGAAATCAGCAAAAACTCTTTGTTATTTTTAGTAAATGTAACAGCGAATGCAAAAGGAGTGGCAGAACTCTTAAAGTACAGACCAAGTACGAAAAAGAATGTAATTGAACTGCTAATAGGTTATATCCTTAATCCAAATAAAAGCGATGCAGACGCCGCTTGTATGATACTCTCCAATTTAACAAGGTCTGAAAACTCTGTAGAAGTATGTCTAGACACATTTTTTCCATATTTAAACGACATTTTAAACGTTTTTGTAAATATTACCTATAATCAAAAAGGATCCAATCTAAACTATTTAGCCCCAATGTTGAGCAACTTGAGCTGCTCTCCACGAGTAAGGAAGTGGCTGACAGAAGAAAATCCTCATTTGCCTTTAATAAAATTGTTGCCATTTTGTAATTACGAAGCCTCTACCATACGAAGAGGTGGTGCAATAGGTACAATTAGAAATATATCGTTTGACACAAACTATCATGACTTCTTGTTATCCAATGACTTGGACCTACTAACATACCTTTTATCCCCACTGATGGGCAACGAAGATTATCCAGATGATGAGATGGACAAATTACCAATTGCATTGCAATACTTAAACAAAGACAAAGAACGAGATACAGACATAGATATTCGTAAGATGATTATTGAAACATTAAATAAATTGTGTGCAAAACGAAACATCAGAGAAATATTACGTGAAAATGGTGTGTACTATATTTTACGAGAATATCATAAATGGGAGAAAGATCCAACTGCATTGTTGGCTTGTGAAAATGTTGTTGATATATTAATACAGAAAGAAAATGAAGTTGGTGCTGAAGATTTATCAGCTGTTGAGGTTCCAGAAGATATGAAAGAAAAGTTTCATAAAATGGACAAAGAATATATTAATAATGTGCAATAAAGGATATTTATTTAAAATATATTTTAATTTTCCTTACTAATACAATAAAGCTGCAAAGCTAGTTTGTTTGAATGTACAAATCTTTGTAACTGTCACACCAATAGTGCTTTTTAAATGTGACAGCAGTTTTAGAAGTACTACTCTGAACTCTCTTCTGTAGGCTGTGCAAATTTTGTTGCTAGAGATACCCAGTTAATAAAAGCACTATATACTCGTAGATATTTGTATTTTTCTTCACTGTTACATAATCTGAACATTCTGTACTTAAAATGAAACAACTTAGTTTTTACTTTCTACAATACTAACTCTAATCTGAATTACTATCTGATTAATATCAAAACTGTTTTTTTTTTTTAAATAACTTATCAGTTTATTTTGAAATGAAGTAAAAAAAACAACATTTGCAGTCAAGTACAAATGAAAATCAAAAAACGACTTTATAGACATTTATTAAAGATATAATATGTTAACAATTTTCTTAAGAACAATCAAACTCACAAAGGGATGACAGATATGAAATTAATATGTACTTTTAATATATTTAATATTTTTGGCCCATTTGTGTCATTACTATAACTTCAGACCTGTCATCATATTTTGGAATATTAAGCATTTCTCTTTAAAAAATGAATTAGTTTAAAGATGGACTCACACTTATTATTTATTGTTTATTACAGCAGCTACAATGTTCATGTGATGTTAGGTTAGGCATAAATGGAAATGTAATATTCATAGTCTCTTCTGGCTATACTCAAAAAGATTGCTAAAAAATTGCAATCTGGAGTGCATTCACAATGAAAGAACTGTAATTAAAATTTTGCAGCGCCAATTAAGTATCAGACTAGTTACGTTTTGATATTGATAGTTTTTTTTATACAAGAGGTAACAATGTGACCTCCACAATTAAGTATCACACTAGTTACGTTTTGATATTGGTAGTTTTTTTTATACAAGAGGTAACAATGTGTACCACCTTAAAATACGACACTACAAACTAGGTACATACATATATTTGTTCTTAGTTTAAAGTTGGAAGTATTTTTTAGTTAGAAATCTATCTAGAAGTCGACTAATTTATGTCAAACATATTTTTTATGTTTTAAACATTGTCATGTAGTTTGTGCCTGTTCAAGCAATTTTGGCCAAGCTAATATAATTTTTACTTTATAATATTTGATGACAAAAAAAAAACAATTTCGTATCAGAGAAATACAGAGAGAAAAAAATATGTAACAAAAAATCAATAATCATTACAGACATTGTTATTGTATCTACATTTATATATGTATATATTACTCCAGTGGTCTGTACGTTTTGATACCTTCCATGCGAGCCTTGCGTCTCTCGGAGGGAGTAGCTCCTCTCACTTTAGTTATAATATGGTGGCTCTTTTTAGCCACATCCGGTTGATACGAGGTTATATTAAGCTGGAAAGAAACATGATAAAAATAAGCTGCTGCACTTGACATACAGAGATAATATATCGTCCTCATTACTGTGTCAAAAAAAACACTGTATAGAAATGCTACATTAAAGTATCATATGCTAAAATACACTTTTTAAACACATGTGTGGAAAAAAATTAACACTCTGAATATAACGAGGATATTAATATCATATGGTGTAAAAAAAACTATATACATGAACCCACATCATCCCAATTCTCTTCACAGTGAATGTTCCCAGGAGGTCCTTGAATCTCTACCTGAGGTCGGTAGTCATCATCCATTATATACAGTTGAGAGTCAAGCATATCCCGTTTGGGACACACTGATATGTGATACTGTAATTAAGATATTAATATTATATCTATATACTAGCTTTTGCCAGCATCTTTATGTGCCCTGTATATAATTTCTGAGAACATCACATGGTTTTTTGAGTTTAAAAAGACAGACAGATAACAATTAAAAAAATGCAAAATTAGTTCACCAAGATTTGATTCAATTATTTACTACAAAATTTAAATGTATTAACAGAAACTAAGGATTTATATAGTAGTATATACATATACTAATTCTTGCTTGTGACTTTGTTTGCGTGGATTACAAAACTGTGTTGCAAATGCAAATTACTTCAAAAATTTAAATTGTTAACTTGTAATCACTGAAGAGACATGCCATAAAAACAGGCCTTTCCACAGAATCTAAATTATTCATTCATAATTTGTTTCATAAACAACAACTCACATCCAGTTCAACATCATTCACAACATGTGTAGTATCAAATGGACAGGTCACTTTATTGCACTTGGGATGTTGTTTCCGGCACTTCTGTAAGTGTATGTGCATTCGGTAGTGCTCTACTTGATGTGCCTTGTTGTATGGACATGTTGTCATTTGATTTGGTGCAGGGGTGGTCATGACTGGAAAATTAATTTTATATTATATTAGGAAAGATATACAATAAAACCTCAATAAGTTAAAGTCCAAGGAAAATGTTTGTTTCTTTTGTTTTTTTTTCTTTTTTGTGTCACGCTTCTACTACTACTACTACTACTACTACGAAGATCTCTCTTGTATCTTAAGTCACCGTTTATTCCTAACCAACGTAAGAACATCTTTCAAGGGGATAAAAAATGAACACTTATTGTTTATGTTAACAGTTTAACAAGTGATCAAGTGCAAGCAATATTTTTTTTTCCACTGATCTTTTGTTTTACACATTTACACATAACTTATCTGTCTACTAGTTAATGTTATAGCGGTTGTCAAAACATTTATTACAAGTTAGTGATGGCTGATACTGAAATTATTAAATAAGTTAATTTTTATAATAAAAATTTTTAATATTTAAAATATTTATAATGAAATTGCTAAGGATAGAGACATCTTCAAATATAGCAAGTTGCAAATTCCCAACAGATTTGACATATTTGAAGGACTGCAAGCAAACTAAGATATGTTTATATAGTGTGTGATAGTTACACTACCCTGCCAAGGATTATATATGAGCTACCATCAAGTGATAATACTAAGGTGTTTAAAACACTAATATTACACTACAATAAACTAGATAGCAAGTTATATAATTTTTAAATATAAAAGACTAGAAGGTGGATCTATAAGTCAAATTGTATTTACCTAAAAAAAAAATATTTAAGGCATCTTATTATATACTATAAGCAATAAATAGCAGGTTTATAACTACTAAAATATTGTTTTTCAATTTAGGACAACAATGTAAGAATTTAATGTAGGTTTTATTGAAGGTATTAAAATGTAACAAGCAATAGTTACACAGAAATTTACAAAGAATCTATATGGTCAGTATAAAATAATTAAAAATTAAACCAATTTTACTGCTTAGGTCGGGGTCGAAACCCTGTGTATCAGGAATCTACAGAAACTTTCTCAAGAGATTACTTTATACTTTCACTTTTAACTATGTTTCACTATCAGTCAGGCACATAGCCATTAAAAGATTGAACATAAAACTATTTTTAATGATTATTGATTTTTGCATTCGTACAAAAAATGTATGAACATGACGTGTATTTCTCAATAAAAATATTTAATACTCAAAATTAACAGTCAAACTTCAATTACTGAATTGAAGGTAAAGATTAAAAAATCTATTATCCGTCTGAAAATATCCATTCAAAAGCACAAAATTGATAGTGTTACTGTTCCATCAAGATAAAATTAATTAAATATTTTAAAAATATATTCATATTACGCCATTACCTTATAAAAACAGTTAAGGTTAAATGTAAAATTGTGATGTATTTATTTATAACTTCATCTTAACATATTTCACTTTTTTCAAAGATTAGCTATATATAATAAACTGCACCTTTGTGGTGACATATTATTAAAAATTATTTGTACTTTATTATAGCAACTTTTTATTTATTCCCTTGTAAAAATGTGTTTTCTATTTCTAGTAATCTCTACGACTATCAGTATATTCTAACGTCAAATGATGGATGGAAATTTGACATAGTTTAACAGTTCACTTTAAATTTTGAACATTTTGTGCGATATTGCAAATAATTGAATACAGCATTAGTTTCTATCTAGATTTTTCAGGACTAAATCTTTTGATAAAGAAAATCTTAATCATAACACTATAGATATCTAAACACCTAAAATGGAAGAAGTTTTTAAAGATCCCGTGCAGTTCACTAAAGGAGTTAAATTACAGTCAGTACAGTTAACATATTTATAAATATGTATAGTTCAAACGATTTAGTAAGTTGCAAAAGTGTAACTTAATTCCAACTAGGGTGAAGCCCATGTATGAAGTAAGGTTTTTCTAAAAATGTTGGTGGTTTTCTTAAAAATGACGTTATTCAAAATTTTTGGCAGAGACCTCATCAATGGAGAGTCAGAATTCCACATTGATTTAGACTTCAAAAAGAATCAAATGGGTTCAATGGGTGCCTGTGATGATGATCTTTTTCCAGACATGGATGAAAATGACAGGTGTTAACAAAATATGTATAAAACAATTATCAATAGTTAGTATGCAATTATTTATGTAAAACTGTTAGTTAACCTACCTTGCTCAGTAACAAAAACTTTACTTGTTAACGTCTTCAGGATTATCTGCAGTCATATTTCTAATCTTCTATATATCAAGTTTAATTAAATATTGAATCAGAAAAGGTACTTCACCTTAAAAAGTTTTCCTCTTAGTGACACAGATGATATAATGAAAACAATACAAGATTCTACTGAAGCAATAATTCTCTCCTGCCCAGAATATCATACCTTTGATGACCTTGCCTCCAAAATGATTGACTGTGTACCCAGTGGAGATGTTAAAATGATGATTATGGAAGAAGGTAGTTCTTTATTCTAATATTCAGTGACAATTATTGTTTCTTATATATTGTAATGTATCCCTTATATACACTCTAGATTCATTAGCTCACTGTTACCAACAATCTTTGTACAGACTGACAGTTACTCCCTATCAGCTGTCCACTATATATCTGATTGATGACAGATGCCCCCACCATTTGTGTATATGAGACAGCGTCTTAAAGCTATATAAATATAAACACTACATATATAATTACCTTATTTTATTTATAATTATTCAATTACCTTATAACATGGTTACTAGATGGACATCAGAGTGAATGCAGGTTTTAACAGCTGAGTTAAAGGTTGTGGCTCCTATTTCCACTTCTGACCATTCCATAGTAAGATCCACAGATGGTATGACTGTTCTGAGCCCGATTGTACTTTATGTGTTACCAGTTATAGCAAATCAAATATACATTGCACATATGATAAGTTGTGACTCTTGTTGCAAAGTTCTATATGGTAGTTCCATGGAGATAATCAGAAACTAATATTTTTTTATTTGTTCATTGATTTACAAACTGTTTTATAGTATTGGCTAATAAGAGTCACAGTCAGTGTGGAAACAAATTGTAACAAAAAACATGTTTGTAAAACATTCCACAGGTTTGTATTTCACAAACATAGTTATTTATTTTTTTTTACAGGTAGTGGGCCCTTAGTACCTATGGATGCAATAATTACAGTACATTATGCAGCATATTTTGAAAAAGCTAAAATTCCCTTTGATTCTACCCTCTCTATGAATAATGGGTCACCCATTGTAAGTATTATTTGATTATAAAATAAAACTATTTCTCATTTTATTACACCTTCCTCTTGAAAAACCAACATTATAGACTGAGTATTTATTGGAAAGTATCTATAGACATGATAGTCATGTTATTTAATAAATATGTTCTTAAATAAATATTGAATGAAAACAAACTGATACAGGCAAGGATTCAAACCCTCTGGGAATCGTAGCGTTATCAGGACAGGTGACATCTGTTAGGTCTAAAATCTTAACCAATGTTTCTAACTTTGCAGGATAAAATAACATAGAAAGAGGATATAATATATACAATGCTAAATTCACCGAGGCAGGTTGCAATACCGTAGCTCCATTGATAGTTGGGATGGTTTCCCAGAGGTCACTGATTTGAATTCTTCACGTGTCGATTTGTTTTTCATTCTATATTATTTTATAATGTTACATAGGAATATAGCTTTTATTTTAATATTAACAAAATGGAACATGTCGTGTAACTCTCATACTAAATGTGATGATGTGATTGTTAAAAATTAAATAATCCAACAGCGTATGAGACTTGGAACTGGTCGCTTCATCCCCGGTCTAGAAATAGGCCTAACAAGCGTGCATGGTCCGAGCGCTCGCTTGCAACTGATGTTAACACCGCGGGTGGCCTGGGGGGAGAGAGGAGCGCTACCACGCGTGAGACCGGAGCGAGCTCTGTTTGTGATTGAATTGTATGACGTCACAGACGTCGGAGCGCCGGCTAGGTAGGTTATATGTACGCAGTCCAACTACTCACGCTACTACTGAATTGTGAATAAAATATTGTGTTGTGTGGACCCAAGGGAACTGTGATAAAACCTTTATGACGTCACAGGCGCCATTGGTTCTGTCACTCTTGTGTTATGACCTTAATCTCTCTCCTTTATTTGTTTTGCATTAACCAACACCCATAAGAGAAATAGATGGCAGGTTATAGTCTTATCTGTTGTTATTTTTTATAAAACAATTTTTGAATAAAAATATACAGAAGGTATAAATGACATCAATAAATATTATATTTAAAGTAATTGTTTAATAATTTCTTTCAGATTTAATAACCTACCTACAGAAGAACAACGAAAATTCGATGTCACAATAGAAACAGTTAAATCCATTCACTCCCAAGCCAAAGAACTACATAAAAAGAAAAAATATGATAGTGCTATAAAAAATTACCAACAGTCCATTTCTATTTTGAATATATCAGACACAAAAGACGACGAACAAGAAAATAATGTCAAACAATTAAAGATTACGGCCTTAGTTAATCTTGCGGTGTGTTATTATAAGTTAAATAAACCTAATTATGTTCTAAATATGTGTGAAAGTCTAGACTTCTTAACAGATACGGACAAACATTGCAAGGTTTTATTTTATTATGGTAGAGCGTATCAAATGCTTAATAAGCAAGAGGAAGCCATGAAATATTACAAAAAAGCGCTAAAATTAGAGCCGCATAACAAAGAAATAGGAGCTGCTTTGGCTTATCTAGATCAATATAACAAAATTTCTACAGATCAAGAAAAACAAATATGGCAGAGCGCCTTTAATACTGTCGTCGAAAAGAAATGCAATTATAATGTTGACGAGGATTTCCAAAATGGCGTCCGTGACATGTGTCAAGATTTGGCAGGAAGGAACGATTATTCGAAATTTGATCTACCGACAGGATTGACGAAGGACGAGGTTGAGTGTATCAAAGAATTAAGTTCGAAATTCGAAGGTCTGGTTGTCATGGAAACCGGTGAAGGGAAAAGAAAAAATCTGTCAATTGTAAAGAAGTTGCTGTCTTGAGATTCTATTTGTGATATTGTTAAGAATTAGATAAAAACTTCAACACTCCACATTAAAAAAAAAATAAACATGTAAATAATGATTTATTATTTTGTTTTTAAAGCAAGATTATAAAATAACTATCATCTGACGACGTTTACAAATAGTGCTCTAAAGTTATATATTAAAAACATAGTACTGTCAGCTTCTTCAAAAATGATATGGCAAATCCTTTTCTGTTTTTTCCTGAGTTAATATTTTTTTTACAATTTCTTTCCGAAAAGCCCTATTATTATTTCAAGGGTATAATATAATATAGCTTAGATACAACGTGAAACTTATTAGATATTTTTAGATTCGAAGATTTCGGAGATTTAAGTTACTTTGAAAATTTCCTCCAAAAAATAAACCTATTAAGTTTATCGCATATTTTCTTTAGATTGACATTTTAAAGTTCGTTTTCTTTCGAATGGAATGTCTAATTTTAATAATTTTAAAAGTATTTTACGGGTATTGTAGCGGTCTTTAATGGGATAATTATTAGGATTAACACAGAGGTATGAATAATATGGTTTAATTATTGTCGGCACTTTTACCAACTCTTATGATGTAAAAAAATTGTTATAGGGGTATAATTAATTTTAGTTGTAGTTGGACATATGATATAGCGGACTTGTAGATACTGATACTTTCTATAACACTGTACAATATTTTTTGTTCTATAATCCATAGTTTCTGCAGCACACGCAATAATAATTTCTTATTGATATTTTTTTTACACCTTGAGTAACATTATTGTATTTTAAAGATCCCATTTAAAAAAAATGTAATATCGCCTTTGTCGGAAAGTGAAAATGCAGCTTTATAATGGTGAAAGATTTTTTAAATCGGTCCAGTAGTTTGTGTGTGAAAATAATATAAACATACGAAAACACAAATAATATGTTAACTCTTTGAAATAGTAGTATAGATTTCATTTTGTCCGTAATGGAGCGTAAATGTCAAATGACAGATTCAAGTGACGTGTGATGTGGTTACTGGTTTCACAACCTGATAATTTAAAACGTCCGCAAAATAGAATAAATTTTATCAATAATATCGATTCGATAAGCTATTTTATCGTGTGTCCACGTATCGCTAATACTGACAGCTAATTAATTATCCACGCCGATACGGAGGTTTAAAACAATTTTAGCAACGGTAAGTGTTAACAAAATTGTGAGTGAAACGACAGAAAAGTTGGTAAAAAGTTAGTTTTCTATGTGAATTTAGTGAAGAGTGTAGTTTAATTTCAGAGGTGAAAATGATTCGCTTGTTAATATTATCTGCGGTGCTTCAATGTACTATATCGCAGCAATACCAGCAGAAAGTAGCACCTGGCGTACCACCACAGAATTATGAGGTAAAACCACGATTAAATTAACATATTGATATTTAATACATATTAGCAGCAGTGTTATTCTCTACAATTATGACATTATAAATAACCTACTGCAGTTTAAATGAATTGTTTGCATATTAAAGAACTTTTTATTGTTAAAATACTAAATTCTCAACCTCAAAATAAATAAAATACTTGTGTTGTAAAACAATATTTTACTAATACACTCTAGCTTTTGAAAGTAAAAGTGAAAGTTAATAAAAGTAAAAGTTCTTTTAACTGTCATCTCATTCAAATATACATAATTCTTAAACATATTTTACATATGTTAAAAATATATACTAATATTTCTTATCACAGAAGCTGGATTCTCAAGAAATATAATGTGTAATATCTTATCAAGAAACAACTGGATTTTCTAAAATTAAAAGATTATTGAATTTAAATAACATCTGCTTATCTGTATAACTAATATTAGGAGTGTATAACAAATAACTTGCATGCCAGTATCATTAAGGAAAATACCAGAAATATAAACTTGCAGATTTAATACATGTATGATAATACACATGTGTGTGTGTGTGGTTCACATCTATCTGTTAACATATCATGAAATACTCTCCACACGTAACTCCAGTGTACAGTTTCAAGAACATTTTGACAAGTATATATACTTTTACTGTATATTGTGCCAATTATAGCAGTTTTGTTTAAATTTCTATAGTAATACTGTTTATTCGTTGAAAGTCTTTAGCCAGATCATTAATATCATGATGTGAATCCATACAGTTCTTCTTCATATAATAATATTGTAACATATAAACATACACTATTCATATGTCTGTGTGTGTCTGTATGTTCTTATATTTTCCATGTTTGTTTGCCTTTTACGGCAAAACATACAAGTATGTGATTATATGTGTTTGTGATTGCTTATTATAAATTCCGACATATAGGAAATTTTTACTGTGACAAATACCCATACAAAAACTAGAACCAGAAAATATAACTAACTGGCTTCAGTGTATACCATTTACTTGGATTCTTCTAAATTTATGAGTACTGGGCATACTGGCCATACTTCAATATTTTATTGGAACACTAGTACAAGTAGTCAACTGTCCTACTATGCCTGGCTATAATTTCATATTAATATTTGAATGCATATAGAATGTAATAAATAATGTATCATGAAAATTTTTTGGCCCATTTGAGTTGTTCTTTGTGCTAATATGAAGTCTATTATAAAATAGGCCGTCAATAAAGCCTTAGTCTGATGTTATAATGATGATGACAGTTTTAAATTTAATGAATGATCTAAATGTTAAAGATAAAGCTAACCACAACTTTTAAAATTAAGAAAGCAACAGCTAATTAGTAATGGGTGTATTTTGTAATAGAAATTTACATTACTTGTGTTTCTGAAAGTTGACACACACACAATAGATATATGATAATTTACTTATATATTTTAAATTTGTAGAACTATCAGCCACCACCACCTCCTCCACCTCAACAGCATTATCAGCAGGTAATAAAAACTTTTATAATTTATGTGTTAAAAAAACTAAAGTTTGAAATTTTATTTGATATATTTTTCTTATTTCCCAGCAACAACAGTTTCAACCGCCCCCACCCCAATACCAACAACAGCCTCCTCAACAGCAGTATCAGCAGCAAGTGCCAGTACATCAAATGCCAGTACAACAAGTGCCAGTACAACAAGTGCCAGTGCAACAAGCACCAGGACATGGCCATGGTCATGGTGCGTTCTCTTTTTTCTAAATTTCATAATTTAGTTAAAGTAGTTATTAAGAATATACTTTAAAACAATGGTTAAGAATGATTTATTTCAGATAATTTATTTTTCTTTTTATCAATCCTCCTTAATTTTTATTAAAAATATGCTATAATATTTCTTTTTACGACACCGACGTAAAAAAATAACCCTAAAATATATAATTTTGATGGAATCATAAAAGCATAGTAAAACAAATATTCAAAACATGTTGCATGTAAATTAATTTTGTATTGTGTTTCAGATCCTCAGCTTCTGAATGCCGCTAACATCGCGCACGAGAGAGAGTAAGAAATATAGCAATTAAAATATATATATATATATATATATATATATAGGGATTTCAACGCTGACGTATATGTATCTTTATCGTTTCTAGGCTTAAAATAAAATAAAACAACAACAAACAAATCCAAGAGTTAACCTTAAAAATAAAACAAAAATAAACTTAAAAAACTATTTGTCAAGCTCAACCCAAGACAAAAACTTTGAACCAGACACAATAAGTAACAGCATCAATAAATAAAAGCCTTTATAATTCTTATAATCGTATATTGCCAGCCACATCCAGGAGCACATGGACGTGCCGATCGATGTGTCCAAGATGTCGGAGCAGGAACTGCAGTTCCACTACTTCAAGATGCACGACGCGGACAACAACAACAAGCTGGACGGCTGCGAGCTCATCAAGTCGCTCATACACTGGCACGGTGAGATTCACGAGGGTTTGGGTTTTGGTTTGAAAAAATAATTATTTTTTTTGGGAAATTTTGAGCCCTAAAGTCAGGATTAATCTGATTTTTTTTTTTGGAGTATGTGTTTGAAATGCTTAACAGCATTGATGCTTTTATATGCTATTTGTTTCATCCCTCATTAGTATTTATTGAATACTTAATTAAAGAAGATCTTTGTCTGTTTGTATATTGTTAATTATTTAAAAGATATTCTTTGAAAGTCTTTAAAAATGAAATTCAGTACTACTACTTTGATACGATAACTTTATGGCGTTTAGACTAGATCTAAACTATTTTAATATTGATACTAGAATTTACAATTAAAAACAAAATCCCGTCCCAGAACAAGGACACAAACAGGAACAGCCGGACAGTCCGCCAGTGGGAGAAAAAATATTCAAAGATGAAGAGCTTATCAATTTAATAGACCCAATATTATCAATGGACGATCACAATCAAGATGGCTACATAGATTACCCTGAGTTTATTAGAGCGCAGCAGAAAAACGCTAATAAAGAATCAAATTAGGTTAGAATAGTTGTGACACTGAAATATGGAGTATAGGACATTCATTTCAACCTCGTGATTTATCCGACAAGATGGCGAAACTAAATGTCAAAGTTCGCGTCAATTTTTCATTTAATCGAAAGAAGTACTCTATATTGCTAAAATTTAACAAAAAGATATACTAGAGACGTTATTTCATACATTTTGGAATTTGGTATTTTTTATTTGAGATCAATTAATACTTCTTACACTCCCTAAAATTATGAGAGATTATTTTTTAATTTACATTACATTCCGTTTCAGTGTTGCCATATATTAAAAATGCACAAATTCTCTTTAAAGGTGTATATATTTTTAATGCAAACGTGCTTCCATTTTAAGGTTCACATCGAATACTGTATTTTTTATCGATCTGTCTGTTTTTTTTTTACAATAACGAATTTAGTTTCTTTTTCGAATAAACGGTGCGATTGTCATTATCATTTTGTCCGTCCGTCTTGAAATTGGTTATTATTGTTTTATCTGTGTCTAAAATAATATTTATTTATTTAATTATAAAGGAGCTTTATAATTTAATGTTAAGTTAAAACTCATTTTTGTGTTTGTTTTGTGTCAGTTAAAGAACCTGCCATTCTCACTTGAAGGAACTTATGACGTCATAAAAATGTCTCTTGAAGTGTCGTTATCTCTTTCTCCCGTTTACTTTTTATCTGCAATCCCTTTATTTTCGTAATAACATAAAGGAATAATTATTAAGTAAGAATTTGTATGAATTAAGCCATTTTTCTTAGATGAAAAGCAAAAAACACAAGTTAGACTATGGTTCTTTTTCTTTTGGATGTGGAAAGAGATCGTTGTGATATGACGTGACAAGTTTCCATGGGATTATATTTTTTATATGTATATTATTCGGTCTATGTCTGAGTTGTTGATGAATAAATTTGTACAAAATATATGTTTTTTATTAAAGATTTTTGGTAGAATTAAATAAATAAATCTCAATTTATCTGAGATTTACGGTGTGAGTTGGTAAGTCTGTAAGTACAAATTAAGTAATAATGATGATAGCTCTGTCATGAGTTGTTATGTCATTTGTGAGTCATTACCAGTGATGCCAACTTGGGGGTTTTCACCCTAAATTTAGGGAGAATTTTTTTTAACAGGGAGCTTTTTAGGGAGAAAAATTTTTTGGGGATATTTTTAGGGATAAAATTTTTTTTGATTGGATCCTATAGGTGCGTTCCACAAGTCGCTCAATACGTTCACGCTACGTGTATTGGGAATATTTAAATTTAAAAATAATTAATATTTAAATATAATTTAAATAATACGATATTAGATATCAATAAATGTGATAACAGTTAACTTATTATAAAATATTGTTTCATTTTTATTTGTCCCTGAACAAAAAATAGCTTATGCTGGTAAGTGAGTGACATAAAATTTACATTTATACGTAATTGTTATGAGATTTCAGCGTTTACTATTACGGAATAAATATTATGATTTATTTTATTGCATTGTAATTAAAAATTGTACTGTACTCGTGCCACAGTTAGGGAGTTTTAGTTTGAATTTAGGGGGTTTTGAAATTGCTTTAGGGGGAAAGTTTTTGAACAGTTGGCGACACTGGTCATCACGTCGTCAATACATCAGAAAGGTTAAGACTGTATTTGAGAGTAGAGAGTAATTATTGTCAGTATGTACATGATAATTCAGATTAAACTGTGGACCGCTTGAACAAAATTGTATTTTGTATCGTCTTGTTTGATACCAAATTAAATTAATCATTCCGGTAAACTCACTGGAAATAATCGAGTTAAATAAACTATTTTTGTGGTATTTTATAATAATAGTTTATTTGATGGAGATGTATATGTTTTTAAGAACTGGTTGATTAGTACAAATAAGTCTTCAGTGTTATTCTGTACGGTACAAACTATCATATAATATGTGTAATAGAACATTAGATAGCCATCGAGGTTAACGAACTTTTGACTATGGCGTTGCCACTGCTAAGCCCTCCTAACAACATTAAAATATATCTCTTTCATCCAAGGAATGCGCTACCAACATAACAGATCTATCAGTTAGTTGTTGATAGACTCAAATCATTTGCCTTGCATAATAAAACTTTAAACATTTAAAACATTCGTTGTCTTGTATTTTTGTGTCAAACCCCATAAAAAGTGGGAATAAAGCACTTACGAAACAGTGTTGATATATAAGTGGGTAAGTTTGTTCTTTTATTTTAAAATATTGCTGCTACAATGGATATAATATATCGTGCTTCCATTCGTTCATAATATTTTACCAAATGTGTAATTCAAGTAAATATATGAAAATACTGGCATCTTTTGAATTATAATATAGAAAATGTTCATTTTAGTTTACAAGAAAAGAAGTACTCCAATATGAAACATTTAACTTTATTCAGATTTAGTGAACTTTGGTCTATCGAATCCTAAAGTTTCTTTTTATAATAATTGATATCGTATTTTTTATGTATTTTATATTATTGTTTTTCCCGCCATGTAACATGCCAAATGACAGTTGAGATTTGCTTGAAAATTGAATATTGTTAAACGAAACAATTTTATAATTGACTTGACTAAACTTTGCGAAATGTCACTAAGTTTTTAAAAATAGATGCTTGAAAGTGTATTTATATTGTAGATCAGATAGATGCGAACCACGAATCATACACTGACGGGCAGATTGAAGAAGTGCTTGAGGAGGCGTTAAAGCACGCGGATTTAAATCGCGATGGTTACATCGATTATCTTGAATATAGAATCAATTTAGCGAAAGCAAAACTAAACAAAAATCAAGAAAAAACTAAACAATAATCAAAATATTATCTTATACGTGGCTTATGTATGTGCTCTAAATAATAATATGGAATAATATAATATTATCTAAAATAATTTATATTTGTATATAATTATCTGAAAGAAACTTTTTTAGCATTCTGTTAATGTTACTTGTATTTTTATAATATTTCTATTGTTCAGTGATCAATAATTTGTAAATAAAATATATGTTTTTTATTCCTCCTTTCACTTTTCCCTTCGCTACGGAAACTGAAGCGTAAGTAATTTGACTACGAATATTGTCAAAATGAATGCATATTCTATTCATGTACAATATTGATCACATATCTATATATTTTCAGATCACGAAGGTAAACCGCAGGAATCTCCAGTTGAGTACAAAGATTCTGATCTAGCTGAGGTCGTGGAAGGAGCATTGAAGCAGGCAGATGCCAATAACGACGGGTTTATAGATTATGCTGAGTACCGGTCTGTCACCGTGTAGATGTCATCTTGTCAAACACAAAGGACGTTGCTGGAGATGTAAATTCTTTTGTAATTTTGTAAACAAAACGAGTAGTGTTCTAGTCAACATTGGTAAAATAAACGACATTATTAATATGATGACTTTATTTTATATTATTTTAAAACTAACTAGTAATTAACTTAAAATAAATCAAATTAAATTTAACACACCTGGAATCAAAAACTATATAAAATTTTAAACTTTTATGTAAAAGCGAATACAAAGTATAAAATAAATTGTAAATCCGTTACAAATTACATTGTATGTATAAGACAGTGCCTTTAGCAATTTTAATGGCAATAGTTACATACTCACTAGGTTATTGATTTTTATTCTCACAATTTCTTTACTTAAAATATTTTTTCAACGGAATAAGAAAGCCGTAAAAAGAACTTTTAAGTGGTCTCAATATTTTTTTCATCAAAACTTTCTATAAAACATCATAACACCCAAAATCATGTTTGTAATTACTTTGAAATGTTTCATATTTTGTTTATTTCCGCTATTGAAATCAAATTCGTTAGGTTTTTTCCATATTAATTACCAATCTAAAGGATTTCGGAAGGCATCTTTAAAAGATATGCTATTTTTGCTGTAAAACTGTGAAAACCATGCTCTGAAAGTGCGTATAGTTTTATCCGATTTCACGTAAGTCGGCGAGTCAACGTATCTCTTGTTGTTCCATATCATGACGTCTCGCACGAACTGGAAAGAATGAAACAGAACGAATGAAATCTAATATTAAATCGTCGGGAATCAATGCGTGATGGATGAACTTACTATTCTCACACCTGCGGCCTTATGGAGATGCGTTCATTCTATATTTATTTAAAGCATACTTATACCTATATATATAGCAGACCCCAGCTAACATGTTTAAAGTCAATTTAAGATATGAATGAACTAGTATCCCTCCAGCAACTATAGGAATGGAAGGCGTATCCGTGAATGATTCTCCAAGTGTGGTAGTGTACCTGATAGGCTTCCATGACGACGAGTGCGGCCCCGAGCGGCGCATTGTAAGGCGGCGAGTACACGCGCTGTACGACGCGCTGCAGCAACGGGGACAGCGGAGTCACCGACTGCACTATCAGCAGAGGACCCAACGGACATGAGAAGTGCAAGCGCACGTGAGCTGGACCAAGCTGGGGGTTACAGAATATAATATACCTAATAGTCCAGATAACATTATTCTAAAATATAGGATGTCGTTTCAAATTGTTGTTAACATTAGAAAGGCTTTAAAATATTAATATACATATTAAATATTATACGTATATAAGTATAACAACAATTTGAAGTTACGCTGCCAAATATAGTAACTCTATACAAATTACAAGCGGTTATGAGTAGTATATAACCAGATTTTTAAGTCCCATTAATTTCTTATTAAATTTATTATTTTGTTATACTACGAAAAATAAATATATAATTTATTGTCTTGTAAAATAAATCTAATGTCCAAGCACGGTTTCACAAAATATAGGTATTTTTTTTAATTTTGAATTTATCAATTTTGGTTGACGTTCGGTTTTAAATATATTATTTGCAAACAATTAGTGAAGTCTAATTATCACAATATTTATTATAATATAAATTATTTATTTTTACAAATTACACAATATTTATTATTACAAATTTACATTTTAATTAAATATATATGGTAGTCTGTATGTTTACGCACTACACTGTAACTACTGAACAGATTTTGATGAAATATTGATGTGTAGAAATAGATTATTGTAAGAATTTTACGTACGTAAATATTACGGTGTATTATTTAAAACTATGTTTTGTACACAATTTTTATGTGCTAATAAGCTACCTAATAGAAGATTACAGATAGTTTTAAAATATTATAAGTACCTGTGTGACAGTGACATCTATGGGGAACACATCGAACTTCATTATAAGGTATTGGTGTGCGATCTTTATACGTGCAATGTGACCCTCTCCTTTCACCCATTCTGCGTTCCAAGTATGATGACCTGTGGTGGAATATTTATATTGAACTAATTGCAGTGCCATCTGTTGAGTTCTTAATAGAACTTATTATGAACTTAAAATAATTTGTTTATATTGTAGTACTTCAAAATAAGAAGTCTTTTTGACATATTACTTTGTATTGTGTTATAATAAAAAAACAACATTTGCTTAAGTTAATAAATAAACATAATTAAAAATAATCTATTCCATGTCCATACAATAGCTTATTGCACATATGCGTATCCAGCTTTAGAATCATTGAGCAGATTACGAGTTCCCTTACCACAGATTATCTCAAATAAAAAACATTTTTAAATTCTTTAAAAAGGTCTTTCATTCTTTAAAATGTAATTTGTATCTTCAGTCAAGCCGTTTTTAACCATTTTTTTTTTAATTATTTGTCTATAACAATGAAAATTGTCCCGCATGGAAGTCGAACCGAAAACGTTCAGTCAGTCAGCAACAGTCAGGGTTACAAAACCACTAAACCAACAGGCCAATTTTTTAAAACCTACGTAACTTATACAAAATTCAAATTAGAGGTAACTGTATAATTGACGTGTGTCAACTGTTGAAGTAACCCGTTAACTAGCGGACTCCAAGGTTTATATAAACGTAATGAATACTTACCTATGAAGTGGTTAAGAAATGGATATTTGTATCCCACATCACTCAACAGCGACACACTGTGTACAACGTTCAGATGAGCGACATCAGCACCGTTCTCTGGTATCTCCTAATTAATTAAATGTTTATTGATATATTTTAATTTGTCAAAAACTGTTCCTAAAGAAAAATGGGAAGTATCTTGAAGTATAGAGTATAGAGAGAGTAGCGTGCTTCACTCTGATTAGTGGATACTCCTTTTCATTACTTTATTATACAATTAAAAATTCAATTAATGTGGCTAAAACGTATAATGGTATGCGGCCACAGCTGTTAAACAACAAACAAATAGAATGAATTTATATTAATTATAATTATAAAGGATTTTACAGCATATATGTAATTCTAATATTACCAATCCTCGAGAACATTTAATATTTATATTAATTTTAAAACATTTAGCGTTGCTTGAAAATCCTAAGGTGTAAATACAAGTCTATGTAGTTAAAATCGCTAAATTATTATGCAAGATTTGTATTTTATTTATAATAGCGCCCTCTTGTATTGACCGGAGTAAATGTGATTCGTTAAATTTTTATCAAGTAGTGCCACCTATTGTCAAATTACCTAAAACTATTATAAAAGCATCTAAAAACCTAAAAACTATATATTTTAAAAATTAGGCTGAACTTAGCAAACTTCCAACCGGTACAACGTTTCTCCACGTATTACACCCACCTGCAAATGCGCGTTGACAATGAACTCGTTCCTCCCCCTGTACCCCCAGGCCCCGCGCTCCTCCTCCTCCCCCGGAACCTCCCACAGCGGCGCGCGGCCCTCCGCGTCGTACCACACCCACACCGCGCCGTCCACCTCCATGGCATAGTGCGTCTTGATAGCTATGCCTTTAGGGACTGGAATTAATGTTGGGATTATTTAATTCTTCACCGCCCAAATAAAATGAATATTAAAGGGTGTAACCGTGAGTATCCTTTTGCATTCAAGGAATTTAATGTTGGATCTATGCTAAAATCGTATTTGTTCTGATTGGTGACACATCGTGTGGCAACTATTGTTAGTATCTAGACATTTAATGGTTTGTAACCAAAGTAAATCAGAGTGCGAATGAAGGCACAAACCTCTAAAAGGCAGTTATAGGATTTTACTTTAACTTAACTAACATGAACGGATTTGATTACTCTTTTTCTTTTTATTAAATTTAATCATTTGGGATCCAATGTTTAATCCTCACTCTCAAACTTTTCAACACGTACAAACGTCATTAAAAGATTTATTGTATTATAATTCAATTTAGTAATAATAATATACTCTATCAGCCTGTATGGCTTCGTACCTTAAGATGGATGAAAGATTTAAGTGAATATTAGTTTATCAAATTCCTCCTAAAATCAGACCTCGAGTCAGATCTTGAGTATATTTTTAATTTCAAACCTACCTGTGTCCACATTAGGGATGCTAACACAATCCCCAGTCTCACTGAACCTCCATTGGTGGAAGGGGCACTCTATACAATTGCCGCACACAGTCCCCCCGATACCTAAATTGGCTCCCAAGTGGGGGCAATAAGCATCTACAATCCTTGCGACGCCATCCTCTCCTCTGTACACGCACAAGTTTAGACCTAAAACATATAATGATAAATAAACGACTCATGTATTTTATCCACAATGTACTAAAGTTGTAGTAATTTTAAGCTCATACATTTGCTCATTCCGCAAACTGACCGCTCATGAGAGCCAACATGTACCTAAGGAGTTCAATTCACGATACTTTCATCATCATCAGCCCTCGTCTCCAAACATTGCCCTGTTCTATATAAAGCATATTCAGTTACGTGAACGCTAATATGCATCTCACGTACTTTAAAATTTGACTAAAGTTTGGATGCTCGCATTAACATTGTAAGTTTAAATTTACGTAGCTATGACAGAAGCTGGCCTTACATATATTGATTGTAAGTTTAGAGGTAGCCCCTAACATAAGGGCGCGTGTTTACCCAAAGCATCCACAGGTACTACGGAGCCGATCTTCAAATCTTGACTCTCAACTAGAGCAAACCACCCATTAGGGTAGGGCGGCGGCAGCTTGTCTCCCAAGCGTCTCGTGTGTTGAGCTCTGAGGATGCAAAGTTGTCTATCTATTCCCTTTTGGAGGTGCTCGAATCCAACTTGTGATAACTCCTAAAAAAGTGTTTTAAAATAGTAAAAATAAATAGATTTAAATACATCTGTATTCTGTATATATATATATGATGTAATAAATATCATTCTTGGGATATTTGCGGATGTGAAAACGAATATCTGTTACCGACATTGCAAATATTTCATTTTTTGTTTAAATTTTTTAGAAGAATTTTATTTTGTTTGTTTACATTGGATTATATTTTTTTTTGTCAGATGAACTCTAGGTAAAAATATAATTTTAAGCTTCCTTGTCCAGAGTAAAATATAGAAGCATGGACGAACCTACTATTATCTTCTAATTGTTATTTTTTCTTAAATACATATTCACAAAACATTTACAAAAGTTTTGCGAATAATATATATATATACTAGGTGTTGCCAGCTACTTCGTCCGACTAAGTTAATAGACTAAATAATATTATAAAAGTTCAGCGGAACTTTAACAAAGCAACGTTTAAACATTTCAAGCTGCTATAATTATATCATATGTGAAAGAAAAATAAAATATATATAGAACATACCTTTTTATAGAGTACAGGACTCCAATAAGATTTGTACAAAATATAACAAAATATGATTATCAGAGTAAACAACAGGACTCCCTTAAAGTATTTACAAAAAAATTCAATTACAGTATGAATTAAACCAAATAATATATTCATAAACACAAATAAATCGTCTATATTCTGGTTAAATCTCTGCTCGTGTATTATGTCTTGAAGCGACATTTTGAATCTCTCAGCATTTTATCTGAAAGAAAATTGTATTTGTACATACACGTATAAAGATAAATAATATACGTTTGACATAAATATATATAATAACATAAATATATATAAGAATATAAGAAATTACAGATGAGTTATATTCTTTATTAAAACCAGTGACGCCGCTCTTCATAGGGTGGTACATTTTTTCATGACTTGGTGAACGCGCACACATTGCACATGGAGGTAAGAACCATTTTGTAAATGCGTTGCCACTGTTATGTTAAGAGGATATTGGACTCTAGCAGCTACAATAGTTACTTAACGCTGATCTACTGAGATGGTGATACTTCCACGACCCAGCCCGTATACGAGTAATGGACCCATTTCAGTATACAATTGAAGCTACACAATCTCAACTAGTGCACTAACGTCGCATTGTGTAATGGCTGTTAGTGAGTTAGTGCTTTTCTCTGATTGGTGGAGACTCCTACTCGCTATCTTTGAAGGTCAAATAGCGTTTTCAATTTGTAATGAAATAAGCGCATTCCCCGGCCACATAAGAATTAATTTCAACAACTTTTTTAATGTTAAAATCCCAATCGTCGTAACGGACCGGCCGGTAACCGTGTGTAGGCCGGGCGATGGTATCACTTAGGAAAACTACTCGTTAAAATGAAACTATTTTATTCTAGTCTGTTTTCTCAACTGTATTTAATTATATTTGTAAGATATATACCGCTAGCAATAATAAAACACTAGTTCATACGCCCAGCTCCACATAGATATCCGCCGACATTAGTAATGGATAATAAACCAGTCGAGTATTCTCAAAATATACAAACAGTATCTCGAGGTGTCAGTGACAATAATCTGCTATTGCGAATCGGTTTTTATATATTTTACTCGATACTAACATCCAATAGTCACAATATTAATGCACACAGTATTGTTTTGTATCATTTTGTAAATAAGACAGTTATTTCAAGACCAGCTCAGATTACGGATTTAAATATGCATTTCCAAGAAAAGTGCAGTTACTTTTAAGAATCGTTCAAATATCACATTACGTCCTTCAGTGACCTTGTTACAAATTATATGACACGTGTCTTTATTATATTTTATTTTACACATGCTTTGCCCGCGGCTCCGCTCGCTGACAAACAATTATATAAGCAAATAAATCACAGCATCATATAATAGTATTTTTTCATATGTTTACAATAAACCCTTTTAATTTTTAAAGCTTTGTAGGTATATGAACGCTTTTATGTAATTACAGCGCGATCTTTCAGACCGTAACATTAGATACATCTGAGAAAAATAATGTTTTTTATAATCACTGAGAAGTTACAAGATCACCAAAAAATAGACAGAGAGTTATACAATATGATAACTTCAAAGATTATTTTATTTTACATAAAACGGCCTGTCATCATTCTTATTAATGGCGTCAAGCGCGGAAATAAATTATAAGTGTTTTTTTTTTTATATAGTTTTGCATTCATGTTTCTTACCTAATGTAATAAGTTATTTGATATTTATTTTATTTTATTTCATTTATAAAACATGAACAAAGTTTAAATTTTATACTTTTCAAATATATTAAATTCTAATTTATGAAAGGCGAAATAGCGGATTATTTTTGCCGGCCGGGATAAACAATTAAAAAACTGTATTTTTATAGATTTTGACATTCACATGTGTATAAAAATATTAAATTCAAATATCACATGATATTAAGAAAAATGTACCAAAATTACCCATTTTCATAATTAAATATGAATTATTATGTAACTATTTATTATTATTATTATTAATCCAAGGAACAATTAATTTAGATTTTATCGTCTTTTTCTTTCCCTTTTATTTTGGGTATTTGCTTATTTATTTGTGTGTCACGTAAATATTTGTTTGTTAGAACTAATAGAACTAAGCTCTGATATTATCAATCGGATTAAAAATATATTTTTGCAAATGATAGCTCTATTATTTTAAGACCATAGACTCTCTAACGTCAAACTAAGAACCTAACAAGTTACAGCTAGTAAAATTAAATCAGGTACCATTAGTAGTTATGGATCTGTAACCCCCTTGTACACGCAGACGGCCAAATTACAACTTTGGGAATAAATACAATATCCTAAATGATACTGAAATTTACTGTAGTTGTTGACACTTTATAGTATTATTATTATATCCTCATATCTGTGGATTGAGTTTGTATTATTGATTGATTGTGTTGTTATATTATTTATTTCAATCTCGGACTGTAGATCGATTATTAGTTTCGTAAGAGTGATCCATAGACATAATTCGCAGAGCAGCGGAAAGAGAGGAGAGTTAATGTATGTTATTGTGTCTGCTGATTCGGCGCATTTGAATTTTAACCAATATATATATTTTACTTATACATTTTTTTTAATACACAGTCTGATCCAATTAAATATTAGTATTTGATAAGTTTTGGTTTTATTATAGAACAAGTATTGTTTTGCCATTAAACGATTTTTCTGAAGATTTCTTAAATTAAATAATCACAAACAAAACCTTTAAATAATAACAAAAAAAAATTGTACTAACGACAGACAGATATATATATCTTCTCTCTATCACTTGTATACAGATGATATTCACATTTACCGACACTTAAAGATTGGCAACCTTGACTCGACTATATCTGACATTAATGATGACTTGACTGAAATTTTAAAATGGAGTAGCCTCTACGGCTTAAAAATAAATCCTGCTAAATCACAGGCCATTATTATTGGCAGCCCCGGCATGATTGCGAGACTTGATAGTCAAAATGTCCCTCCAATTTTATATAATGGAACAATTATACGTTATTGTGACTCTGTTAAGAATCTTGGTGTGTACTTGGATCAGACGCTATGCTGGTCTGTGCACATTAAAGATCTTAGTAGGAAAACATTCGTCGCAATGAATTCTCTCCAACGACTGAGATATTTTCTTCGAATTCCTACCAAAATGATGTTAGCACATTCTCTTCTTCTTTCTATTCTCGATTATGCCGTAAACTTCGTTAATTTAACAGAGGACTATTTAAATAAGCTAGAGCGACTTCAAAACATAGCAATACGGTTCATTTTTGGCTTGCGCAAATATGACCACATATCTCAATTTCGTCAACAGCTCAAGTGGCTTACCAGTCGTCGTCGCCGGGATCTACATGTTCTTTCTCTGCTGTACTGTGTACTATTCGACCTGAAAACACCTTCCTATCTAAAGGAAATATTTGAATTTCTTGGATTGAGGGATGATTTGAGATCGCCACAATTACTGATCATCAAAATACCTGTCCACAACTCCAAATTTTATAAGCTATCTTTTACAGTAGTTGCTATTAGACTTTGGAATGCACTGCCTCTAGTTATAAGAGAATCAAGAAACTTAAAATTATTTAAAAGGTCTGTGAAAGATTACTATTTGACTAAAGACTCAGATGGCTTATGTTAGAATGTGTATTATTATATGTATATAATTATTTCCGTTTTCATATTTCCTATTTTCCTTTTTTTTATAAATAATATACAATCATTATTTATTTTATTTGTGTGTTTATTTATAACATTTTTTTAATTTTTATATATATAATATGGTTTAGTTTATTAAAGGTATGTTTATAAATCTATGTATTAGTGTGTAGTTATTAGTAAGTATGTTTATTATTATTGTTACCTACCTTCAATTAAGATTTTTTTTTTTGTTTTTCTCGCACTAACTCTAAGGTTGTCTGTCGCCTTCAGGCGATAAGACCGCCTGTTGTACTTTTAATATGTATTTGGGTTTGTAACTTTTAATTTTGTACAATAAAGAATAAATAATAATAGCTGTAGTCTGTGGCCATGGATAGATAGCGGTACGTAGCACATCCTTCAGTTATATATATTAAATAATTATATGATATCTTAAATAAAACACATTTGTCTTTAAATCTATACAGTTTATATATATATATATATATATATCGTCACTATGCAGACGGATACATTGTGTATACAATGTATCTGTCGTTGTTATAATTTTAATTTTTAACACTTATTTACCATGATATGATAAGAGTATAAGTTATTCCGTCTGTCCGTGTAATCCTCGAAATTAGTGAATATTTTTCTTATACATAGACAAATTCATTTAATTACAAAATAATGTCTCTATCTAGAGTCCAGATCGAAGTTTATCTATACCGAGTTAATGTATATAAAATATATAATATATTTAAATAACGACATATAAATTATATATTTATTTTCAAATAAACCTAAATGTTTTAGTAATTTACTGTAATT
Organism: Dircenna loreta; assembly: GCA_963555665.1. Classification (NCBI taxonomy): domain Eukaryota; kingdom Metazoa; phylum Arthropoda; class Insecta; order Lepidoptera; family Nymphalidae; genus Dircenna; species Dircenna loreta. Next base: position 15,605,516 of record OY743098.1, read on the forward strand.
TACTTGCATTTACGAAATGAGTTTTATAAAAAAAACTCCGAAAGAGAATAAAAAAATTATATATTTGCTCAATAAACAAACATGTATTACATTTCGACAATTACCCATTTTAAATATGTTTTGTTAAAAAAAAAACTACGAATATCTTATATTATATAATAATAATTATTATTATTTGTTTATTATAAACTCACCTCCTTCGCGTTTCCAATATTTTATGTTTTAACTACACCAGCTCGTTTGACAACTGACACTAAACTGACGGCCATTCTACAGGACTCTATTTTAAATTTAATACTGTCTCAATTTTTATTCATGATATTTACTCATTTAAATAGATCTGTGTAAACAAAAAAATATGATTGAAAAAATAAGGAATCCAGGTATCAAGGGATATAATGATATGTTTATTTATGAGTATTGTGAGATGTGGCGTTTTGATTATAAATAAACATTTATTTTTATTATCTTATTGAAATAACCCATGCTTAATAAAGCCTGTAAATCGAACGAAAACATGGCGTCAACGAGCTGATAAGCCGATTTGCAAGAAAAAACAATAAATTTTTATCATAGATTTCAATGATTAGGAAAAGAACAATACTGATTGAAAACCAACTTATTCACGCCAAGAACACGTAAAAGAACAATACCGACTGAAAGCCATAGTATTCACGCTAAGAACACGTAAAAATAGTATTAATTTAGCCTGTAGACTTGCTTCTTTGCTATATAATTTTTCATGAACTCTATCCGCATCTTCCTCGGTAGTCTTCCCCGCTCTTCTCTAATAAACATCCACTCGTACTTAAGATACATCTCCCTTCTCCTATCCCCCCCATTTTCCTCACTACTACAGTCGATTACTTCTCATTTCTACTGTTTACTTCTAACTAGTTCTAGTACGATGTTTATTATCTTAACTGATCACGCCACGCATTCGTCTGAACATTAGCATTTCAGCATTATGCACTTGTCTTACATCTTTTCCTTCCGTATTCATTTTGATACCTAGGACACATTAGGTCATATTAGCTTTTTATATTTTTTTCTTTCTATCAAAGGCGAAATAAGAGTCACAAATCGTTTTCGCGACCTGTCACCATTGATCTTAAACTACTGAGCTGAGACACCGGGAGTCCGAGCCAACTGCAATACCTAAGCTGCACCGTCCTGTAAGAGTAGGTCGATAAAATCCTTTAGGTTTAAGTATATTCACTTTAATTTAGCGAGAAGCGCTGGGTTTGTGTTTGTCATTTTATAATTTAACTTTTCTGATATATCTTCTTTCTTATTTAATTTATCTCCATACACCATTTTAAAATATCATCATTCACGATAAAGTCGATGAAAATACTTTGGAGTAAGTCATAAAACAGGTTATAATATAACAAGTATGATGTCGCTATGACGTAACTTCTCCAACAGAGTAACTTCAAAAGTTACGTTAAGTTAAGAGTCAGGGGTGAGCTAGTTAAATATAATTTAATAACAAAATATTAGCAAAATTTAATTAGGAGTTATATTAAAGGTTAATGTAATAATGATATTATGTTACATGTATGTTTGTTTGTAGCTTATTATTGAAATAATCTAATCACATATAAGAAAATAGTAATGAAGAAAAATCTCTACACTTAATATCTTTGAAATATTCATTGCCAGGTGATACATACATATATCTATGGGTACAATAGTTTTCAATGTTTATCTGTTTGTTTGTATAAAAAATAGTCAACAAGAATCGAATAATCAATAAAATAGTTTTAAATATTATCAATGTTTCTCAATCAGTTTGATAAATTATAGACAAAGTAGCGGCGAAAAGTAACATGTCTGCACTATGCATCATCAACTTCAATATTTACAAGTTAATAATACACATTTAACAAAAATTATTATGATAACATTTTTCCTACTCCATTATTAATAGTTTTCACATCACGTCCTATTTATAAACTCTACTTCCCCATAATATTAGAATATCTTATTATTATTAAATATTGAACTCGTTTTTATACATCACTAAAATTGATCACTTGAATGCTTTTATACATTAATTAATCTACTTGTAACACGTGTATTATCAAAGCTATAGACTTGCTTAAAATCCCTCCTTTTCCCCTTTTGACCTTCACCTTCAAGAAAATCAACCAATGCAATATAATAGTCTACTTATAAATATGTAACGTCGGTTGTTTTTCATATCCATAAGTATAATAAAATGGTAACGAGGTTAAATTTTTACATTCAATATATTTGCCACACAATAGTTTTAATGTTTTTGTCTCTTGTTTGTTTGTATGCGCCTCATCCAAAAAGTACTAGACGGATTTTGGTGAAGTTTGTTCTAGGTTATAGTCCGATTTAACATTTAGGATATTTATAATTAAGTGACACTCAATCAAACTAATATGTAAAATTCAAAGTTAATGTATGGTGTAACATTTCTATCTATATATTTTTTATGTTGTTAAAGTTTCGATTTAAAACAAAAATATATACAGCGACTATAATAAAAGACGTACGATGAAGCCCGCATTAAAATCTTATGCGTAACTCATATCATCAAATATTTTAAAAAAGGTTGTTTCCAGACAGACTTAGAATTGATTCTACTAAATTATAAAATAATTGAGTAAGTAAGAAAAAAAATAAGATGTTTTTTTTAAACTAGTTTACATTTAAACTTTTTAATTGTGTTGTCATAAATTGTAGGTATCCTTGAAATATTATAGGTACTTTCAATCTGATATTTTCAAAACAAATATCAAGTAGATATTATGATGTAGTTGGAAAATTGGTAAGCAACAATGAGGAAATAAAACCATTGTATAACCTGTTTTGAATAAAACAGACATAAATAAAAATATTATTCTGATTTATGATTCCTGCAACACTATTGTGAGTTTATTTTTTTTTGTTTCACCTCTTACGTAACATAGGTGCTTATTGTTCTTGTTTTCTCAAAAACGTTAATAAAAACGTTTATATACTTATGATTTAAAAACACATTATTGCTTTTACTTTCATTGACATACTAAGGTTAATTATATACTTTTTCTGCTCTCTTGTGTAATAAATATTCTATTGAAACATATAATTTGTTAAATAATTGTGATTCTAGCCTCATACTATTAAATTCTACCTCACTACCTCTATTGTTCTTTTGTAAAATTATAAAACGCTAGATTGAGATTAATATTAAGTTGATTGAGAAATATATTTTTTTATTTTGTTTGTCCAAAACAAAAACTATAGTTTTTTACATGTCATGTATATAATACGTAGCAATCAATTATATACAAAATATTTAATTTTGAGATCTAGCTGCGTTACTATTTTATTTTGTCACGGAGATACCACATAATATTATATTGGTACAAAATATTTGTGTTTTGATTCGACTTGTCATAACCTTCCAAATATGTAATGCTATTCAGTCCGAAAAATAAAAATAAGAGAGAAAGAGATATTTTCAAAAGAGCATTACCTTTTTTAGAGTATATATCTTGCGTATAGTTTTAAATAAGATACACAAATAGAAATAATAAGAATCCTAACTTAGTTTCATTTTATTACGGACTTTCAACAAATAATACGTACTATTGAAAATATACATTAAAATTACATAAAAAAATACTTTTTTTACATTTCATTGTTTTTCTCGAAGATCAGTTATACCTAAATGTAAAACCATAACGGATTTAGAAAATGAAATTTCAGGATTAATGAATACAGAACTAACTGTAAACTGTGAAGCGTTATCGTATAATAGTGAATTGTTTTGTTTTTCACCGTTACCAACACGGGCGCCATTTTGACAGAGTTTGGATACTCGTATTGTTATATTTAATTATTTTAAATTATTTAATGATTGCCTACTGCTACTACTTGGTTTTATTCTAAAGAAAATAATCATGAATAGGGTTAATTTTAAGACTCTATATAATACTTTTTAAGAGTAAACCACAAAAATGAGAACAAATTAATTTCAGGCTCATTTTTAATTACAGTAAATCCAACACCCAAGTTCCACATTTATGAAATATTCCAGTAAAAAAGACAATACGCTTAGATAAAATAACTCTAAACAAAGACCTATTTTCAATAGAGCAATCCTTTTTTTAGACTATATATCTTATAGTATACGTATAGTTTTGAATATGATACACAAACAGAAATAATAAGAATCCTAACTTAGTTTTTGTAAGAACTTTCCGAGCTAGTGGTAGTTTTGACCATACAAAATGTTATATAAGAATCTTAGTCATTCTAAATTAAAGAGTCTATTCTGCTAGTACTGTAAAATTAATTTACTTATATATAGAGATTTATATAATTATATCTTATATTCGTTACAGGCAATATTATCTTATATTTCCTTATTTACTAATAGTTCATTTAATGTAACTCTATAATTCATATATTTGGCATAACTAATCAGATGATGATTATCCATCCGATTATATCGTCAAGAATCTCATCCCCGGTAACTTTAGTTTTACACATTTTATCACCAATGATAACGTGTTTATGTGGAAAAATACAATAATGACTATTTATTTTTAAAAATTTAACTTTCGTGAACCCTTTATATATACACACGAAACTGTTCACGTCGTGAGTCCGCCATGCTGCGAGCTCATAAGTAAGTATTATCATCATAATTTCACATGAATACAGCCGTGTATATATATATATATAGAAGTCATGGTTCACAAAAGTTTAAATATAAAAAATAATGACTTTAATAATCATTAACTCTGTACGATACTCCTAGTAGGCGACTAGGAAAACTCCTCAGAAGTTTATGTAAGCTTAAAGTAACATGTAACCTTTTTGCACGTTTGCGCATGAACGTATAGACTAACTGTAAAGAGTGACAATTACAAGAGTGTTTCATTTGAGACAAGTTGGAAAATTATCTAAAATTTCAATTTCCTTTCAGTCTCAAATATATAAAATATATAATAGAAAAATAACATCTAATTTGCAATAAAAAATATCCACTCTGTTATTTGTCTATTGAAAACCAAAAAAACTATAAAATAGCATATTTTAGATGATTGCTGAAAGAATTACTTTATTGATACTACATTTTGTGTTTAGCAAAAACTATATAATTTCCAATCCATCCGAGTATCCGAACAGCATAATGGCTGCCTCAATACAAAATACATGAGCCATCTGCGTCAGACATTTGTTATTATAATTTATTTTATTTGAATATCATACATCTTGCGAAATGTATGACCGTGAATTTGGTTCACTGATTTTATATAGAAATTACTATCTATGTGTTAAAAGTGATTGTTATATTTCTATTCTTATGCTATAGCGGCATTCATAGTTGTAATGCATTTAACATTGTAAGTAAAGCTTCGAAGTACATCGGGGAAAGCCGGCAAGAATCTCCGTGGATAATATTTTTATACGTAAAACAATTAAGACCTAACAACGAAGTCAAAAGCATTAAAGCAGTTTTAAGCAAATCTACTTTGTTTTTACACATTTGAATTCGAAATAATAAACATTTTTGATAGTGTCATATGTTAGGAATTTAATATACTATATATAGTATTTTAGATTAAAAAAATACTCTTTAAAAATTCTTTGAAAAGTTGTGTATCAATTCGTCAGCTTTTATTATGAACTACATATGAAAATAATCAGTCTTAATTTTTTTGTCGGGATCGTCCAAAGACTATACTTACATAGTATAGAAATAATTTTATGAAGAATCTTTAATTACAAGTAGTTCCGCTCTCTTATATAATGTTTTTTATTTATAATTAAAATAATATTGAATGTCTAATAATATTAAAATAATATCTTACTTCAAGGGACACAATTTTATACAGACCCTTAGTATTTATCACTTAAAGTTGAAAGATCTTTGTTATCACATGCTAACGTTACAACATTAACATAATATGTTAAAAAAATATCCAAATGACATCTTTCTAGATGTTGTCTGTGGTAGTCAGGATGAAAGATTATGATAAATATATACAATTACTTAATTTAATTCACACAATACATTGTTTTTGTCCAATAGATGGCACTATTATAAATTGATTAACAACTGTCGGCGGTCACAAGCAAAACAGAACAGTTATACATTTATAGACGAAAGAAAGTAATCTTGGAATGTTATGAAATATTATCTGTATAACGATATTGACATATAACACATGCTGTACAATTATAATTATAAAAATATTCAGGTTTTTTGTTGACGCGGAAAGTATTGAAATTGATTTATAAATAGTATTAACATATTATATACTTGGTTTTTTTATCACCGGAAGAAAACGTATATTTCGTCGTGACCCCGTTTGACCCAATTTATTCAGCGCTGAAAAATCTACTAAAGTATCTTTTATCTTTAGGGCTGTGAACACAACCGTTAATATCTATTTTATTATTCGTTATGAAGAAAATAAATAAACGTATATATATATATATATATATTAAATAATATTTAAATAAAATTGGAACATAATACATCAATTTATTTAATTCAGAATAATATTAAAAACATAAGACATATATCGAGTATTTGTCGTTTAAAAGGATATAAAACCTCCGCACCAACCCTACCCCCACACGGAAACTAAAGCATAAAAAATATGTTAAATCGATATGACCTTCCCGCAGTAGACGCGCGAAAAAATAAAATTATGCGTCCTGCATTATTTTGATAAAAAAAAGCACTCGCCATTACAATCTCATAAAAGACTTTGGGAATACATTTAACATTTATTTATTTAATCTGTATTTTCCAAAAACAAATGTAGAATACTTTTTTACTTTTGCTACTGATATCTGTAAAACCGACAAAAAATACTCTAACAATTTGTCATTATAATTATAAGAGTACAATATTGTTGGAGAGAATTAAGTATATATTTAAATCGTACAATTTATTTAAATTGATTCTCGTCTAGGTAATATTAATATTCCATTTCAGTTTCGTAACGAGTATGGGCTAATCTCATTTGGCGCCATTTTTATTACGACAATAAACTAAAAGAAAATCATATACACTAACTTTTTAAAAACATTATTATTTAAAATATTATGTAAGTATAAAATATATTAACGACTCCTGATTTATTTTTGAAGATTGAATTTTAACCAGATATATAATTATCAGTGAAAATAATCAAGCTATGGATTGAGTTTGTCGTATAAAAAATTAGTTCTAATGTTTTATAGTTATTAATTTCGGCCGTTAGTAGTCCTATAATATTTTACATAACCATAGATATAGATCAAAGTGTGTTCGTTCTTTGTTTGGTATCTGGATCGAGAAATTGGAACGAATTTCACATATAACTTACGATTCGGAATCTTCCCTGAATGGATCGTTCTAGAAACACACAAGAAGTTTATTGAAATTATTTATGTGCCACACTCAATCCATACTAATAACAACTCTGCATGTCTGTCTGTTTGTCTGTTTGTCTGTTACGCCTTCACGGCCAAGCCGCTGGGCCAATTGTGATGTATATTTGTTGAGAAATAGAGAATGATGTTTTTATCCTTTTAACATAATTATCCCTCAAGGGTGTTAGAAAATGGATGATTTAAAAATTCATTTGTAATATTTTGTGGACAAAAATAGCTCGTATTGACACATGGGTGTACTAAAAATTTAAACGGGGAGTTGGCGCTGTTGTCGGGTGAGGAAAATAAAACAGTCATTTGTATCAATAAGATTTTTTTCTATCTTTAATTAAAATAGGTATTTTCAAAAATACGCTGCAAGGAACATAATGAATTTTTCACGGCGTTAGAAACATGGAATAAAACATTAAAATACATATCTAGACTGAAATCCAATGCTCCGAAACTAGGTAATGTATACAAAATACAAATATTCACCTGTTTTTAACCGATTACGACGAGGCCAGAGGAGTTGTGATGCAACTCTTAGCAATGTTTTTGTTTCAAAGAACTATTTTTGAATCCATTCAAATACACGACCAGACTTCCTGAGTAGCGAGGTTAGATTTTTAAATAAATAAAGGTTTACCGCCGAAATTAATAATCGATCTACAATCCGAGGTTGAAATCGAGCTTGAGGTTTTAGAAAAAAAAACAACCGACACTTACAACTCAAGAAACGAATTATAATTTCAATATATAACGGCAAAAACCGTTTCTGAGATCTGGTCTTGATGGATGAATTTAAAAATATATTTATAATAAAATGGTAACGAGGTGAAATCTGTATATATATTTTTTCTATTAACGAATGGTTGGAAAATTGTCTAATTTTCACGAAAATACAATGAATTTGTGTTATAATCACTCAAAACAAATAACTGATCGACTTTTGTAAAACTTTTATCCGGTGATAGATGTCTTATTACCTCAGAGGGTAGAGCAGACAGAGTTAGCAACTACTTGTATTAAAATAATTGTAATACATTAAAAGAAAATAACATTAAAGTATACTTGCATTACGTCAATAATAATAATAAATTGATGGGTATATTTTGACATCCATTTTGGTTTTCAAGTCTACAAGCGCAAGATTAAAAGTATTTTTTTCCCAATTAAGGTTTTGTATACTTTTTTCAAAATAGTTGTTTAACATTTTTTTTTGCAAATTTTCTTGTTTTGTTATTTAAGAAGTGTTATAACTTAAAAGGCTTGACGTCATCCAGATTCCAGAAAGTGGTGGCGTCAATGGCGACCAAATTGGTTCAAGGATTGAAACAATCACTGATTGCAAAACTATTATTGTCTATGGATCTATTTGTATGTGTTTCAACGGAATATTAATGTAACCATAGATATACAATTCCTTTTTTTTGTGCACGCAAATATTTCTTTCATTGCAGATAAATTAGGTTTTATTCAAGAGGAAACTTTTATATAAGATCGATTATTACTTTATTCGTAAGAGTGCGGTACTGCGTGCCTGGCAACCACGTGAGTACTCCAAGGAATAGAAAAAAAACTTTTTACCGTATAATTAGAAATAACATGTGAATTAAGCATCAAATTAAGATTAACCGAAAATGCTGTATTTACTTATATTCATTTAAATTCTTTTCATTATATAATTTGAATTATCTATCATAGCTACCTATTTTCACCTAAAATAATAATCCTATAATAATTTTATACTCACACGATGTCTAATCGGCCAGAATGTTAATCTTAAAAAAATATTTTACTATCCCCGGAATCGATTTAAGAGTTGTCTTTTCAATTGCGTTAGTAAATATAATAAAATGACTTAATATTTGAATTTCTCTTTGTTTATTTTTTTATTATTCTAATTTAGTTGTCGTTTTGTTTTGTTTTATTACAATATATATGAACGATTATTGGAATAAATCGAAAATATTTCAAGTGTTTTTTTTTTCGTTTGTAATATTTCCCGGAATGAAGTTTTGAATTATTCAATGTGCCACTTTTGAAACTAGGTAAGGTTAGAGCGAGAGGGAAGACCCGGTTAGTGGGATAGGAGTGAGGGAGATGGGAGATGTTTTTGGTGCGGGGGTAGTTAGATAGGTTACATCTACACGTGTTAACTATTTAAGTAAAATAAATATCCCACCGCTGGAGAAAATATACCTGAAGTGGCAGACATTCATAAATAATTTATAATATAAGAAAATATATCAAAACAATTATTTTTTATATTTAAGAAGAGTACTATTTGAATTATATATATTTACTTCTATTTCTTTATAAATAATAGTATAAACAGAGTTATATATTTATCAAAAACACTGGCTAGGCTCAGTTTTTAGTGTTATAAAAGTATGAAGTTTTAACTTGAATCAGTAAAATATTGAAAAATACAGATCATAAAAAAGAATTAATGTATTCACAAACAAACAAACAAATTAAATGACATAATGCTCAAAATAGAATCCAACCGACGTCAAGAGGACATTTGAAATTTAAAATAAACTTTTTTTTTACTTCATTTCACGTGCCCTATGTTAATGCTGGAATCGACGCTTTACACAAATTAACGCAAAAATTTTCATTTTCGGAGAAAATAATATTTATAAAAAATAAATTTAGCTTGGTAAGATACAAACATATATATGTATATATATAAATTTGTCATAATCAACCGATTTTTTTTATATAAGCCTTTAAAAATCTGAAGAAGAACTGAGAAGAACATAGCTAACAATGTTTTATTTTATATTACAATATGTATAACTACTTCTGAGTACTCTTCCGTATTTTTTATACACAAGAATATATTTAATTGTACGATTTAAGTATAATAAGAACTTTTAATTAATTGCGTCTATCCCCTTGTGAGAACAGTAAATTATTGAAAAAAAAAACCATGTGCCGGCAATTTTTCTTACGATTAGTGTTCCTACCTATTAAACGACTACGCCCACTTTGCAGTTCTATAATCCTCATATTGATACTAAAATTTGTTTGAAACTTCTCTAAAATATATTAATCATCAGAAAATAGCGGTATTTGTAGATGATTTATATTAAAAGTAATCGATTCAAATGTGAAGTAAATGTATTTAATCTTAAAATGTCATTCATATTTTCGTTAGTGGCCATTGATGCTCTAAACAATACTTAAATTCACATAGTTCTTATTACAATGTAGGAAGAACTATAATATAAGACAAGAAGCATGCAATTTTAAAAATGCTAATGGCCGACGTATAAATATGGCGGCCGGTCTTCAGCTGACGCAGTGCCGGCTCGAACGGGGCAGTTCCCGCCAAATCTCCTGTCAAAAGTCACTCAAAAATTTCTTTTTAGAAATGAGTGCGCTCCTGATTCTCGCGTTTTGCGCGTTAATTATATACAAACTATTTTCACGTAGAACTGTCACGTGGAAGAAGGTTACTAAGTATGGAGAACAGAGTGTAGCTGAACTGAAACAGGCTCCGGGACCTCTGCCATTGCCTGTTATTGGGAGTTTGCATCTACTTGGCAAGCACGAGTCGCCGTTCCAAGCGTTCACTGAATTGACAAAAGATTACGGAGACATATACAGCATAAAACTGGGTTCGTCAGAGTGTTTGGTCGTGAACAATTTAGACTTAATACGAGAGGTTCTGAATCAAAATGGAAAATTTTTCGGCGGTCGCCCAGATTTCCTACGCTTCCACAAGCTATTTGCCGGAGATCGTAATAATTGTAAGTGCTTAATGAAAATATTAAATATATATAAATTTAAAAACTTACATCATCAGCTCAACGCAAAAAACTTTCCACGTCTTTAAGTCCCAGAGTCCAATTTAAAACTGACCCATATTTTTATCTAACCTCTTAGCAATTAAAGAAATATTATTGTCTTATTAAATTATTTTATAGGTCTCATTTATTACATTGCCAACAACTTGACCAACATGGCCAATATATAAATGATATCTTTCGTATTAAAATAGGACCGTATTAATTTACTAAAAATAGAGAAAAGTCTTGTCAAATTTTGATTAAAGTTTTTAAGTCTTCTATATATTTTTTTAAGGTACATCCAACGTTGGTTCCAACATTGTTTTCCAACGTTGGTTCCAACAGTGCAAGACGCACTGCCAATTTCACAATGCAATATGATCTATAAAATAATTAGTTTATAATTTCATACGCAACTGAATGTATGTTTGTATTCTTGAATTACGCTCAATTTAAAATCTCCAAATATGTGCAATTACTATATTGTTTCATGTACTGTTAGTGTAGTCGTTAGTGGCACTGAAAGCTGAGTCAAAGGTTGTAGGTTCGATTCCCAAACGGGACTATACTTTGTGTGATCCACAGATTGTTGTCTGTGTGCACATTGTGTCCGTTGTTTTATGTGTTTGAAATAATCGCCGACACAGAGATTACTTATAGAAATAACAAAACTAAGGATTCATATCATAAGTCATTTTTATTTAGGCTTTAAAACCTGTAATAAGAGCACTAATGGTAATTTATCCTTGGAAATTGAAGATTTGACCATAAACGTGGATTGTTCTGAGTCATAAGTGTACAGCGGATAATAAAATAAGGTACTCACTATAAAACCAATTATACTATTTTGCAACGAAATAAACATTATTTATATAAAATTAACATTTCAAAATTACATGTTTTTAGTAACATTAATAAAATTACTAGGATGAATTATAAAAAAAACCAAACATGTTTAAACATAAAAATACTTTCCACGCTTATAACTTTAGTCGTTGAAACAAAACGCCTTTATTACCTACGGAATAATTTCGACACACGATACCCAAAGGCGCCCTAACAACTTATTACATGCTTATGAAAGATATTAATAAAATATAAAATATTATTATTAGTTTTTAAAACTTCGAATCCAATTATTAATTATTATAATAAAAGCTAAAGCTTTAAAAAAGCAATTTCTAATTAAAATAGTGCATTTTGTATTTTTATGATATTAAGGACAAAAAATATATTTTGGTACAAGTAAAACCTGATAAGTTCACTAATATATTATAAATAGGCCTAAACACATAAAAACTGTATATATAACTAAAATAGCGAGCCAAAATTGGTAACTCGATGCTTGGGTTTGAAATTTGATACCAGTCTTTTGTTTTCTTTAAAATGACATAGATCTAACGCTGATTAAAAACATATATAATATAGGTAAGGTCACTGAATTACAAAAACATAGCGTCAAGAGTGAGCTGATTATAGCTTTTTGAATCATCAAATCGAGTTTGAAATATAAAATATTGTAATTTGTATCGTCACATTGATATGGCGTGCGTCAACCATCAGTTATGCATGCACATACAGAGTGGCTGGAACAGAAATTGAGAATAACTTCGGCTCTGCCCTCCTTATCAAATAATATGACAGAAGATGCGTTAATGAAGCGGTCTCCATGTAAACTTTTTCATCTTTATTATTTTTTTAGCTTTAATCTTTAACACTTTGCTATTCATAAAAACCGTTGATTTCTGTTTTTATCATTCTTTTGTAAAAACATTTACTTAAATGTATCGTTAATGAAATTAAAATAATAGATTTAGATATATGTAACTAATATACCATTATATTTTAGTTAAAAAATATAATATGTTTTTATAGTTTCAAATTAGTTAAAAAATATACACACTAATTTATTTCACATGACAATGAAAATTTGTGTTTTATATTTTGTCTCATTTGTCCACAGCTCTTGCACTCTGTGATTGGTCGAATTTGCAGCTTCGACGGCGAAACCTCGCTCGTCGACACTGTGGTCCAAAACAACACACTGACAATTTCTCTAGAATAGGCTCCGTTGCTACTTTCGAAGCGGTAGAGTTGGTCCAAACTTTGAAGAACATAACCAGGAATTCCTCCGACAGCATCAACATAAAACCTCTTTTGATGTCGACCGCCATGAATATGTTTTCAAATTACATGTGCAATGTCAGATTCGATGCAGACACAGATTCGGAATTTAGAAAAATCGTTGACCATTTCGATGAAATTTTCTGGGAAATTAATCAAGGGTACGCTGTCGATTTCTTGCCCTGGTTATCGCCGTTTTACAAGAAGCATATGGAGAAGTTGTCCAACTGGTCCCAGGATATCAGGACTTTTATTTTGTCCAGGATTGTTGAACAGAGGGAAACAAATTTAGATGTGGATGGTCCGGAAAAGGACTTTCTGGACGGTCTGTTACGAGTTCTTCATGATGACCCGACAGTGGATAGAAACACAATTATATTTATGCTGGAGGACTTTTTAGGTGGTCATTCTTCTGTTGGAAACCTGGTAATGCTGTGTCTCACAGCTGTAGCCCGAGACCCAGATGTTGGAAAGAAAATTAAGTCGGAAATTGATAGTTTGACAAAGGGTAAAAGACCAGTGACTTTAACTGATAGATCATCTCTCCCATACACGGAAGCGACTGTCTTGGAATGTCTCAGGTACTCATCATCACCAATAGTACCTCATGTGGCTACAGAGAATGCAAACATCGCAGGCTACGGGGTTGAGAAAGGTACGACTGTCTTCATAAACAACTACAAGTTGAACACATCCACCAAATATTGGGAGGAACCTGAGAAATTTGATCCATCAAGGTTTTTAGAAAGGACCAAAGTCAGAGCACGACGGAACTCACAATGCGACTCGGGGATGGAATCTGATAGCGAAAGGACTGGCCCAATAGACAGAGCAACGGAAATTGAAAAAGAAATAGTTTCTGTCAAGAAGAACATCCCTCACTTCTTGCCCTTCAGCATTGGTAAACGGACATGTATTGGACAAACTTTAGTCACTACTATGAGTTTTGTGATGATGGCCAATATTATCCAAGAGTTTGATATTGGTGCGGTCTGTTTGGAGGATATGAGACAAAAACCAGCATGCGTAGCGCTACCGAAGGACACTTACAATTTCTATCTATTACCAAGAAAGCAATGAACTCAACTAACTATAAACAAAAACCCTAAAAAGTGTAGTGTATTTTTAAAATGTCTTTGTGTGTGTTAAATTAGTTTAACAGATAATAATATTTTAATTGTTGCACACAGTTTTAGGGTTGTCGCTCAACACTAATTTATTATGGAAATGGTTCTAAGTTATGAATTAAAGAAATGCTGGAAAATAAATTAAATAATATGTTAAGACAACGACTGGATTACGTTTTGTGGATTATTATTGTATGAATGTATGTTTGTGAAGTAAATGAATATATTACTCATTTCTTTCGTTTTTTTTTAAATATTTTTTACGTTAGAGAGAATTCATTCTGGAGTTTTGGTTGAAAGAAATCAATATGTATATTAATTGTTTAATCTAAACTACAAAGGCACTAAATATAATCATCAAGGAAATTCAATATTCGGAAAAAAAATACTCCTCTTGATGCCTAAAATTTAAGAAATGTTTGACTAAATGATTATTTAAATATTATAATTTGATAAGGAAAATATTGGTAAATATATATGTAGCTTTTACCTGAGACTTAGTTGTGGGGATAGAGATGTTGTAAATCTGTTTACGAAAGTAACAGCGCTCTCTGCTGACGAATGGAAAAATATTTTGATGAATCCACAAGGAACTGTACAAACTATCAAAATATATTCTATAAAATATGAGTCACCTAGGTCCATGTTCATTCTTTGCTTTTTTTATAGGTAGTTTTATACGGACGGACAAAGAAACATACAGACTTTCACTATTATAATATACCTCTATAAAACGCTCAAAAAATCCTTTATGGAAATTAAAAAGTATTCTAACTGGTAAGAGACCCAGCTTCTTAGCATTCCATGGAGTCACCGTGCGGGTGCCGGGCCCATCGCGCTGCAGGGAGAGGAGTGCGAACAGCTCCTGGGACTTGCGACCCAGGTGTAGGTTTAAGGGGCCCTTTAAAATACGCATTAATGCTCACCCTTCACTAAAATGTAATAAGAATGAAAATTAACTAAATGATTATATAATCTTATTATTCATAAGTGATAATTTTTTTTATTAAGTTATTAAAAAAATAATTTAAATATTTATAGTTTATTCTTAACAGCGCCCTCTTGTATTACAAAGAGAAAATATTGCATTAACATTTAACACTTGAAGTTACAATTTCATACTCAATCATAGATGTCACTATTGAAAATTATATAATAAATTTAGATGTTCGGTAAACACAATCATTTGAAAAGTTCAGTAAGTTTATTTTGAAAAGGAGTTATAATTTTGAGAATAAATTAATTATTTGAATAAAAGATTTTATAACTACTGTTTATATTCTGGCGAGAATATCTTTATATTTATTATTTCAAGAAAATCACTCGTTATTTAATCCTCATTTAAGTTTTAATTAACACATAAAAATGTTATTTGTTTTCTTGTAGAACTTGTCGTTATATAAATTTTATTTCATACAAAATTTATTTGAGCCCTGAGAAATAATATATTTTCTATATACCAGAGTAAAAAGTGTTTTAATTTAAAATTAATTAAGTATTAAAGTTAATAAAAATATATTTAAATAACGTATTTTCATTTACTGTTGTTGTGGGATAAATATGTATATATATTTTTACGTAAGCCTGTATAGGGAATGAACCCATACTGCGTGACCATTTAGGGGGTTTTTGAAAGTACCAACCTTGCTTACTGCCTTAGGTTTTCGTTACGAAGGTATTTTTTTTTTAATTTGTAAGTTATAAGTAAGTATTCACGCATTCTACCCGTCGCGTGGCTAGAGCCGTATTAATAAAGAAAAACGTGAGCCAAAATATATCTTTTTTTTTTATTTTACTTCAGAATTACTACAATTAATATACTTCAGAATTACTACGAGAAAAAATACTTGTGTTTTCAAATGCTACTTTAAAAATAGTAAAAACGATTCACGTTCTATGGGTACGTTCCCATAACTATTTACTTTAACATATCAAAACCTTGTGTCTCCTTGAACTTTCTTCACTCATCAGTTGTCTGGAAGAGATCCTTTTTATGGCTGAAATTAATAATATACTTTCATTTAATATTTTGTGCTAGAAATATTTGTTGATATATATATATATTTTCTTCAAATTCTCAAAATATATTTTGTAGACAAATGACAAAATAATTCTTATCAAATGAAACTAAATAGCGCTTGAAGTTCTTGAAGGGTTTTATTAGATATAGTTCAAAAGGTACAAAGTGCATTTTCAATTATTTCTGTGAATTGTGCTGAACAGTTGTCAGTACTTACGTTTATCATTTTATTATTTTTTTCAGTCATTGTATACCTTCTTATTTGTAAATAAATTCTTAAATATCTTAATGCACAGTTAGAACGGATGAAAATCTATAAGAGGGCAACACGTGTTGTCTCACACCCTTAAGTAGAATTCATTTATTTTCTTTTACTAAATCTAAAATTTAAAATATAAGTTATTTCTGTTCGACATTGTCGTAGGTCGCGATGTAAAACTCCAGACAGATATTGAATTACAAATTTATATTATGGTAGGACATGGTTAGTGCTTCCTGTAAGCACTAGAATACCTATTTTTTTTGTAAATATTGTCACTAACTTATGATTGACGTTAATAAAACAAACATTATTTTGATTTATAACAAACTCAACAGTAATATTTATTACGTTGTTACAGTGCGAAAGATTAAAGGATATGATGAAATTCATTATATATATGTATATTAAATAATAACATATATATATATATATATAAAACACCAATTACAGAAATAAATACAACTACTACTTCCACTAGTAAACAATCTGAATTCAATTATTCCATTAGAGTTGCGACAGACGGAAACATTCTAGTTAAGAAAATGTATAAGTAAATGATTTACAGTCAAACATTTCGTACCGTAAACTTTATTCTTTACCCATATACAGATCTTGAACAAAATACAAAATCGGTGGAAACAACTGGAGTAATATATTATCTAATAATATACTATAGGTACATATATCAAAGAGCTTATTGTTTGTAACATTAAGTGATCTGGTGAAACAGTTAATATTATACATTTACATAACACATAATAAAGATAACAGATAAAAGTTAATAATTATTTTATAAAACGCGTGAAGTCGTCCTGTTATGTAGAGGAGTCAATCTTATTTAATAAATTGGTTTCTTGACTTGACTGAAATACTTGACCTCCAAAATGGAATCAAACAAGTCATTTAATATTATATTATAATATTATATGACAAACCAACTGTGGCCAGTGACTTCGTCTGCTTACCGGCAAAAATAATAAGCCATGTTACATCAAATAAAATTAATATAAATCCATATAATAGTTTTATTGGATTTCTGTAGCCTATTTTTCTATATATAAACCAATGTTTCATTATTTTAAATAAAATATATTGGAGAAAATAGTCAATTTTAAGACATAGTTTTCGTTAAATCTTTCTTGTTGTTTATATTATCAGGTCTTTAAATAAAAGCTCAACTAAAAAACTCTTCTGGTAAACCGTTTTTTCAGGAAATTGTCAATTTAATATTTTTTTGCCAATTAATTATGTTTTTTATTCATTCGTAAGTAAGAACTCTTAATATAGTTTCAAATATTCCCTATAGTAATTGATGAATGGCCTGATGGTGAGATACGTGCTTGAACAGTGGAGTGTGTTTTAAAAAGGTACAGGTTTTCGCTAAAATCGTATAAAACTTTATTTAACTCTTAAACGAAAATGTATTTAAAAGGTAGATTTAATCAATAAGATTATGTAACTTTTTAAATACCTAGATTTGGGACAAATGAGTGCGAGGTAGTTAATTTATAATATCTTGGTAACCTTCTTTATTAGTAAATTAGAAAAAAATATCATTAAAAAAGTTTACTTCTCCTTAATCTAAAAAAAATATCCTTACCATTTGTCTATTAAGAGATCTTCCATTTATAATGAAAATAACCATCACAGATCCACATAATTGCTTTTGAAGAGCAAGATTGAAGAAAAGAGGTCCTGCGGCTTTGTAAATGTCACCTGGTAACTCTCTGGCCCCACTGCTCCCACTGGCCTCGCAGTAACAACGTAACGGAACGTAAGCTGATGACCTCGGTTTTAAACGAAAAGAAATGCAAATAGAAAATTTCGGAGACACTACCTTCAATAATGAAGATAACAAATAATTAAAAAATAACTTACCGATTATAGATCATTACAAAACTATTCAATTCGTCAAAAATTAAATTGTTTTCTGTAAAGTCGGTATACGGACAATAATTTTAAGAAATAACCATTGATGAATAATTGTATACTTTTATAAATTGAATGCTTATCACTGAATTATAATTATTTTGTATAATACAAAACAAGGACTTTAGATAAATTAACATTTATTTGCAGTCGTTATTTTTTTTTTTTTACTTAAACAGTTACACAGATTAAAACTAGTTAGTAATGTTCTATTCATAATTGACTAACAATTTTTATACATGTGTGATCAAGATCCTCCAATCTGCGTTATTCTGTTAAAGATAGGACGATAATTTGTTGTAAATAAAAATAATGTATCGAAACTCCGCCCGATATCGTAAAATATGTGTTTTTTTTATATTAAAAACTATAATATAGTAAGGAACCTCTAGAAAATAAAGATAAAGATATATTGTATGCGTTGCAGTCACTGGTATTATTACATTAAGTTTGATTTTGTAGCAAAATGTGTCGAAAACTTGATAATTTTAGGCATAACTCTACGCGCCCTTTATATTTTAAAGATATTATCATTTTTATTTTTTTTTACATTTAACTAAGTTGTTGCTTGACTACATTCCACCTGATGGGACGTGGAAATGTATTATAGGTGGTAAAACGCATGAACTCAGTAAAAACCTATTCACTCTTGCCTTGAAGACACCACATTATCATATTGACTAATTACAAGCGCATTGTCTTTTGAAATACGTTTCAGTCTCAAGTTAGCAACAGAGGGTAAATGTGCTTATTTTTGAACGAACAAAATGCTATAGGTTTTTTGTAGGAATGTACTTTTTTTTTTGATTACATAATAAATGCATTCCAAGGGTTTGTTTTGGGGTTGAATCATTTTAGTTTAACCAGGATTCGGAAACCAGTAGAAAAATATTAGTAAGTAGTACGAAGACCCTCGTCAGCCGGCCGACGTTGCTGTTTCATATTTGAAAAAAACTGGTTTAACAAGAACAAATCAGACACCATCTCAAATAAAGTAACACAAACATAACTAATGATCAACTTGGCTTTATATGTAGTAGTAGTAGTTTAGTTCAAAAACTTTTACAGATTCAAAAAGCACAAAAAAATATATAAAAATATAGTAGAAGGTCAGTAATAGTCACATTCACCATTAACTTTTACCGATTATAATGAGTTTAAATAGTTTGCTTTTTGAAATGTACCACTTCATACGTTAAAGTCATTATTGTAACCGAAATGACGAAAACTACATTTCAAAAGGTATTTTGAATATTTTATTGTTTATCTTATAGTTATTCAAATTATGTTAAACATGTTTTTGTTAGTGATTTCATATTCGATTGTTTTTAGATTTAAGTAATGCCTTCCATCCTTCCATATACAGCGACTATATAGTTATAGTATATAGTTTTATAGCTTAAGTCTATAACGTGGAGGGATGGTATGGATACCTAAAAAGAAACTGCTAATAACATTATTAAATTATGCGTTTAAGTTTAATAAATAACATATTTTTAAGGTTTACAAAGTTGATTATAAATGGTTTTATATTGTTTATTAAATTACAGTTTTTAGTCCTCTGTGGGTTAAGTTCCATCGCGTTGTCGAATGGTTTTATTTTTGGACAAACAACTGGGATGATAAATGCGCTTAAGAAGAACGATGACGGTGTCAGTCTCAGCGAAAGCAACTTCTTGTTTATAGGTAAGGGGTTCGAGGAGTTATACATAATTAACCGTAAAAGGAATATAGTAGTAAGTTTGACATTTGTGAAACAATGATCACAAGAAAGAAACACCTAACTGAGTTTGTTGTGGGGTTCTTCTGAGACCAAGAGTAATTTTAATTTTAAATTGAGGAGCGTCCTTGCAGAAGGGCTTATTTCGATAAGGATGGTATCAAAACAGCCCGATAATTAAACAGATAAATTTATCTGCCAGTAATTGAACACCAACTGAACAGAAGTCCAAAGGTCATGATCACGGAGTATCATGACGTTTGGAACAACAGTACCGCAATATCGGAGAACAAGAAAAAATAAATACATTTTAAATATCCCATAAAAACATGTACAATTATAATTTACTTGATCACGTTAGTTCTAAATCTTCTATAATATAACGTTTTTCCAGCATCTGGCGTGACACTTATGACAACGTGTGGATTTGCTTTGGCGACAATCAGCGATAAGATTGGAAGACGTTGGCCTTTTATTATTTCTTCAATAGCTCTTATTATTCATTGGATTATTTTATATCATGCAAAAAGTATGCTATTTTTTGTATTATCAAGAATCATCGCTGGATCAGCCTTTGGAGCCAGATTTTCATTAAATATTCTGACAACATCTGAATATACTTCACCGAAGAGCAGAGCGATTTTTCTGAACATTATAACAACAGTGGCCCCGGCTGTTGGAACAGGATTGGGCCATTGTTTAGGCACAATATCTCACTGGCGAACTGTAGCTTTAATCGCGATTTTTCCATCCATTTTTGGAGTTATCCTGCCGTACTTTTGGGTGGAAAGTCCGCATTGGCTTGCCTCAAAGGGAAGATTTCAAGAATGTGAACAAAATTTTAGAAAAATTCATGGCAATAGCACAAAGTCAGAATCAGAACTACAATTGCTTCTTAAAATGGAAAAAAGCAAATTAAAACGAGCAGAACAAACCAATTCCAAAACGGTTAGGAGGAAATTATACAACGCGATAAAAAAGAAATATTTTTGGAATTTGATACTATTGAGTTTCTTTATGCATGCATATCTAGCGGCGTCCGGAAAAGTTGCTTTTACTATACTAGCCACGATAATGCTAGAAGAAATAAACGGTACCGAAAACGTTTTGTGGTACACGATGATAATTGACAGCTTTGTCGTGGTTGGTGGATGCATGTCCTGTATTTTGATTAAAAAAATGACTATGCGCAATGTTTTATTCTCAACAGGATATTCCGCGAACAGCATTTTGGTAATTTTGAGCGCGTGTCTTTATTTCAATGATGGTTCAACGTATCTGAGATGGACGAATGTGATCTTACTAGCGTTTTACTTCATAATTATAGAATCAGGCCCGTGCCCCGTTTTGGAAGCTTTAATGGGGGAAATCTATCCGTTAGAGATTAAAGTATACTGTTTTTTTTTATCCGGCACCATGTTGACCACGTTTTTGACGTTATCAATAATGTTATTTCCAATACTGTCGAGCGTTATGGGTTACTATGGTATATTTTTATTAAATTCTGTAATAATGTCTATTTGTCTATTGTTCATTTGGTTAAGATTACCAGAAACTAAAGGAAGAACTCTGCAAGAAATCGAAGTTTATTTCAAAACGAAGATATTTGATGTTGATGATGCTTTAAATGATGAACACCTGAAAATGTTGTTTTGATCATCTTCACGACGAGAATCAAACCAGGGACTTTTTGAATACCGTGCACCGCTGTGCCAACAAAGCTATTGATTCGCAGCTTTATATAATGAGTTTCTATATGTCATCGTCAAACGTATTTCAAAACAATTTTTTTTGTTTTGTCTAAATTGAACGTACATCAATAATATTTGTTTTTCATTTTACCAACACTTTTCCAGTAGTAGTATAAAGTTTGCGGCATTGTATTTTACAGTCTTTCTAATAGATATTTTAAAAGTACGTTCTGTTTATCAAGTATTTGCTATTTGTAATAGGTTACGTTGGCGATCGTTGGTTTTTAATAAATTGATTTATTGATATAAAAAATATTAATCTCATAGCTTTCTAATAACAATGTAGTGAAAATTTCCGCCTTGAAAATAAGCCACCTTTAAAAATACACCGTCGTATTGCTAGACATAGTGTATAGCAATCAAAAAAGAAATATAAATATTTAATATAATTCTAATTATTTAGGAATATTAAGACAATTATTTACAGAGCCAGTCTATCATCAGTCAAACCTCAAATGGCAATCGATCATTGTTGGTTCAAGGTAAACGTGTGGCCAAAGTTATCGTTCTATTCGACTAGCTTGATTGCCACTTGTCTAGGCCCTTGGCTGATAATAAATTGTGATACTGATACTTCTCGGTAAAGACGACAACAACTCAACAACAGGCAGTATTGAGGGAATACCAATAAAACAAGAACTATCGTTTTGAAAATAGACTTGATTTATTCTTCTAAAACGGTTAAAATACTTTAAATTATCAATTTATTCAAACAAATGTTCGAGTATTAGAGCGCATTTGTTATTCGCGAACATATAGTAGCAGATGAAGTGTCTTAGAAAATGATCCTTTTAAGCAGCAATATGATTGAATACTCCAAAAGACTCTTCTTTAAATATATCTTCCATAAAACGAACTTTTTAAGTGCTGGAAATATTGACGCGTAATTACATTGAAGCCAGTCTTTGACGAAAAGTCGGAGTTTGTCTACCTTTTTATTCTTATTCTCTACAAATATTAATGGGACATCCTCATTACTATCTGACAATCTTCGGATGGCTTTTCTTCTGTTCACACATGTGTGTGTGTGTGTGTGCGTCTTTTTTGTCTGTTCTTCTTTTCTCTTCCCTTTCGAATTTATTTGTGTTTACCTTTTTTACACTTGTCTCTGCAGCATATTTCCTGGTGCTAATGTGCTCATCCGAAGTTAACACTATAAAAATGAGACAAAAAACTATACTAAATAGCTATTAGTAAGTTACCAGTTTTATTAAATTATTCCCAGACACCTCGGAAGAGATGGCCTATTGTGATTTTTTTAAATTCAAATATTGGTTCATATGTAATGGGAACAATTTTAAAATGCTTTTTATATGTTTATATATATAGTAATTTAAAAGTAAAGGTTATGTATGGGGATAAGGTTTTTGACTTAATTTGTTTCTGTGACGGATGCACAGACAGCCATGCAGCTTTATAAATTAGTTCTAATAATTGGAAATAACCATACTTAAGATCACTAAACATTATTATAAAAATGATATTCTTTTTATAATATAACAATACTTCATTAATGGGTCTTTTGAGACGAAGCTTCTTAGCATTCCATGGTTTCATCGTGCGGGTGCAGGGCCCATCACGTTGCAGGGAGAGGAGTGCAAACAGCTCCTGGGACTTGCGACCCAGGTGTAGGTTTAAGGGGCCCCTTTAAAAATGCGCATTCACGCTCACCTCAACTGGTTGCGCTCCTCTCCCTACCTAACTAAATATGGAATGAACCTACCAATGCCGCCTTTGAAGTACGTTCTAGAAATGAACTGATTATAGTTCTAGAGAGGCCGAGATCTTTAAGTAGGTTATAGAGAGATTTCGCTGTTATACCTCTCGCTCTCACTTCTATCGCGTACAAATTGACTATATACCTATTCCTGGTCAGTTCGTTGGTCAGTTCGTAATACTTGTTTACTTTAATTGTATGATCTTTGGGGATGTTAGTTTCCCATGGAACAGTAAGCTCCACAAGTATTACTTTATTTAATTCAGTAATTTAGAAAGAGCAAACCTATCATATTTTAGATACTGTTATATTTACCATGGATATTGAAATACTAATAGTGTGATTTAAGCTGACTCTTCTCCAGTTTACCTAAAACTCGTAGGTTACAAGTTGTATAAAACCAGTCTATTCTAATTATATAAAAAATATAATAACGACGTAAAATCTGTGATCTCGCAACAAGTCTTAAATTATTGTTATTTTTGCGTCACGCTAGATATTAATGAAATTGGTGTTCTTTAGGATGTATCGGCAGAGGCAACGCCTATAAAAGAAAGAACACATCTTTAATTAATTCAAAGTGCATTTTGTTGGGTTTTAATTAGTGAAACAAACACAACTACTGGACGTATATGGTTTACATTGTGTCACCGTGTTTATTAGCTAGGACATCACCTGATCGAAAATCAGGTGATCAGTCAACATAAGGCATGTTTGATTTTGTGAGCAGACAAGGTCACTTGCAGTGCCTACTTGAGATTAAAATAAAAAACTCATAACGGTCAATATTTATTTCATACACATGGACAACGGATGAAGCGAGTACAGACAGAACTTACATATAAAGCTATCAATAAAACATTTCAAATTATTAACTAAGTAATAAAATATATTTATTTTTTTAAATTCCTGTAGCTTAAAATTACGTCACACAAAATGGCTGTTCAAATAAAATGTCGTTATTCTGTCATTTTGTGATAATCGATATTTACTTGATATTTAAGGAAACAAGCGCACATAAATTTAAAAATATTTTACGCTAAAGTATAAAACTATATAGATATAAGATATATTTTCTGATATAAGGTTTATGTTAATCAAACAATAAAAAATGTTTATTTTATTTTTAAGCTAAATTATATATTGATTTCAATGTGTAATATAAATGTTCGTTTATGACCATGGCGTTATTTAGTATTTTCAATAATCCGATTTGTTTTAATATTTATTCTCAAATTTTTGTTAGAAAGATTTAACATTGTATAATGTAAAGAAAAAAGTAAAACACATGTTATTTATAACATCAAAATAAAAATTTAAATGCAGTTATTTATAATATATATTGATACACTAATATTAACATTTGGTAAACAGTAAGGCCTCTACTATCACACGACACACTGGGAGAGAATCGTATTCACTGGACACTGGTGACGGGACAGTGACAGCTGTCACAACCTAATGTCACCAATTCTGACAGAAAAATGAGAGAAGAAACGTCAAATGTTGCTTCTAAAAAAAAAGGGACTCTCTCTTTTGGTGAACAGATAAATTAGAAAACATAAAACAAGTGTTTTTATACACATATAGTTATATAAAAATAAAATATGAAAAAAATATCTAACTATGGCACTTATACTTTTAAATGTATACTTTATGTAATCTCATCTTCGCTGTTTTAATATATATATATATATATATATAAAAGCGCTTATTATTTGTAATATTGTTTTTAACGTTTTGTACCATAAACTAAACTAATTAACTAACAACTAAAGACCATTTAGAGACTAACAAAATATACCACCTTTAAAAATATATAATTTATTCAACTTATTTCATAAAAAAATAATAATATGTCTATATAAAATATATATGAAATGAATGAAATTATAGTGTTCATATAACTGATTATCGTAATAATTTTTGCAATGTTGAATACATAGTTTAGTGTTTTGTACAGTACATATAAACATTCACATATATGGCACAAAGTGTAAGTGCGTAGGCCGGTGCGAAAAATATTTCATGATAGTCGGGTGTAAAATAATTGACTCGAAGCAGACGAATTAACACTAATAATTAATTACCTGAAAATTTTAAAATTATCTTATATTAATTTATCAAAATTGTAATGATCTAAATCCAAGATACAAATCAACCTTAGATGACTCCTAAAACTCAACCCACAACCAATTTGAAATTGTAACTGAAGCCACGAATGAAGTACAATCGATCTTTAGAAGCGATGATTGGATCAAGATCGGTATTGATTTTGCCTGGTAGTTACTCTATTCAAAATGAACTCTAACTCACTTCATGGCCGCGTTACCGCCGTAGAAGTCAAAGTCATCGAACTCCTCGTGGTCGAAGGCCCGGATCTGTTCGAAGAGGTCGCTGTCCATGAAGCTGCTCTCCGTCTGAGCGGGCGTGGACTCGCTGAAGTAACTGCCGCGGCACCGACGGTTGTTCATTTTGGTACCATTGGTTTTTATTTTGGTATTTTTTATATATTGGTTTGTTGCATTGTTTTTGTGTTTGGTAACGTTGTATTGTTCTCGTTGAGGTATCGTTTAAATGTTTGAAACATTGGTTACATAATGGTTAAAAATTAACAGATTTAATGTTAAAAATGTAATAAGTTGTTGGTTCGATAATTTAGATATTTAGTATACGTAACAATGAAACAATAGCGAGTTCATTTTAATAAAGTATTTTAGTTGTTGTATTCATTTTGTTTGGTTTATATTTTTCGTTTTGGTAACGTTAGTGGTAACGAAATATATTTTTAAACAATTTGATTTATATTATTTGTAAGTTTGAAACAACGTTATATATTATTAAATAGTTGTTTTTTTTGTAGTATTTGTTTTGTAATGTTTGTATGTAGTCATTTGAGCAGTCAGCGGAGCAGCATCCATCGGGAAAGAAGAGAAAATGCAACACTTTAGTAACATTAAAGACGGTCGTTAGAAAAAAAAATCCGTCGCTCAAATTACAGCACAGACTATAAAAACTAATTTAAAAAGGAATAAACAAATTAATATAAATATATATATTTATACAAAAACGACCGTCTGTGTTGCATTTTCGCGAGGGGTTTTTGGGTTTTTGGATTTCTTTTATAAAAAAATCCAAAGACAATAAAATATACGTTTTAGAATTCACGTATATTATAAACACATACCAACATACATTACCATCTATGATTGTATATTTAAAAGTACACCTTTATAAAGATGACGCTGTGACATCACAACTCAACACAATATTCCGATTACTTATCTTATTTAATAGTATTTCTTTACACACAAAAATAACTTTTATTTTAATACATTTCCGTAAAAATTGTTTGTAAGTAAATGATAATAAATGACCGTGTAATTTATTTATTTGGTGTAAATATATATATATATAATTAATTAATTGTGACCCCACAGCGTGTCCAGTTCTGTTTCTTTAGTAACATTCGTATACTTAATAGCCACATCCATTACACTTAGAAAGATTCTTTTTTTTTCGTTGTGCTTTGAAATTAAAAATATATTGCCTTTAACTTATCTTAAAATAACTTGTCATCATTTTTAAACATATTATTAATATTTATTATGCATTTAACCTAAATAATAATAAAATGTCGAGACAAACATGTAATATGGAACTCTGTAAATAAAGGTAAGACTATAAGAAATGAAACAATGTATATATATGTATATAACGAGATCGTACTTCAATATATATATAAAATATTACTATTACATAACTTCCTATCTAATTAAATTTCGGTTAAATTCGTCAAATCTATCATAAATTGGTCATTTTTTAATTTTATAAAGTCAATAGAATGATTATAAATATTTGTGTATAAATGCGTTATGTGTTTATTTATATTTATTTCAACCAATGTAATATATAAATGAACTGTATATCAAGAATACTAAAATAACATTGATATGTTATTATTATTAAAATTGACATTTAATTAATGGACGAAAGATTTTCAAAGATAAAATTAAATATATATTTGTATAAGACATTTTTATAAGGAATGATTTGTTTTTTATAATCATTTGAATGTCTTTAAAGAACCAATATAATATAAAAATATATAAAAAATACTGCACCAAAAGAATACATTTTTAATACTAATGAAAAAATGTGTTTTCAATAAAAACTTATTCAATAAAATCACCTGTGAATTTATAATACTGAATATAAAAAAAGCCTAAAATGATTCCTAAAAATACTTTGAATAAGTAACTTTCATTCTCTAATACTGTCGTTCTTAACAACTACGAGTCACCAAACATAGTTTTTTTTTCAAAATTTTAAACACTTTAACCGCTAACAAGATCTTGAACAATTTAAAAGTAATAATAATTTTCTAGCCTCATTTTACAGCTGAAGCATCGTCGTCCCGCAGCTAAAACAAATATTATATATATTTGTGAAAATAATAAAAGAATCGTATATACACGTGTTGACAGTTGATCAATGTCATGTCTTGTTATCACAATGTCCTACCGAGCGCGGTCACGTCCCGCGCTGCGTGTCTGTATGTCTAACTATACGTCTTAGATATAACCTAACAAAGGAATTAATAGAAAGTGTAAATAAAAAATTAAATCTAAATCATTCTTATCATTAATTAATAATGAGATTGTCTTTTTAAGCGAAAATTAAATCATAAAATAATATTGGATGTGACTATTAAATTAATAAAATACAAAATGATTTAAAAAAATAATAAAAATCTTCCGCTTGTGTCAAAACTCAATCATGTACCTAAGAAAAAAAATAGAAAATAAGATGAATAAAAAAAAGAAAATACAAATAAAAATATTGTATATTGAAATGATACTAAAGTGCACCTTGGTATAAAATCTTCTAGGACTGGCATGTATGTTGTGAGTCACGTGTGCATGTATGAGCGTGTGTGTTAGGAGAGTTTGGGTGTGTATGTGTGTCACCTGCTGAGCACCGAGGGCTTGTTGCGATAAGAGTGCGTGTGCGTGTCTGTGTGTGTTGTGTGTGCGTGTGCCTGTGTGTGTGTGTGTTGTGTGTGCGTGTGCCTGTGTGTGTGTGTGTTGTGTGTGCGTGTGCCTGTGTGTGTTGTGTGTGTGTGTGTTTCCTCACCTGCTGAGCACGGAGGGCTTGTTGCGATGAGAGTGCGAGTGAGTGTGCGTGGTGCGTGTATCTGTGTGTGTTTCCTCACCTGTTGAGCACGAAGGGCTTCTTGCGATGAGAGTGCGAGTGCGTGTGCGTGTGCGTGGTGCGTGTGTCAGTGTGTGTTTCCTCACCTGTTGAGCACGGAGGGCTTCTTGCGATGAGAGTGCGAGTGCGTGTGCGTGTGCGTGGTGCGTGTGTCAGTGTGTGTTTCCTCACCTGTTGAGCACGGAGGGCTTCTTGCGATGAGAGTGCGAGTGCGTGTGCGTGGTGCGTGTGTCTGTGTGTGTTTCCTCACCTGCTGTGCACGGAGGGCGTGTTGCGATGAGAGTGCGAGTGCGAGTGCGTGTGCGTGGTGCGTGTGTCTGTGTGTGTTTCCTCGCCTGCTGTGCACGGAGGGCGTGTTGCGATGAGAGTGCGAGTGAGTGTGCGTGGTGCGTGTGTCTGTGTGTGTTTCCTCACCTGTTGAGCACGGGCTTCTTGCGATGAGAGTGCGAGTGCGTGTGCGTGTGTCTGTGTGTGTTTCCTCACCTGTTGAGCACGGAGGGCTTCTTGCGATGAGAGTGCGAGTGCGTGTGCGTGGTGCGTGTGTCTGTGTGTGTTTCCTCACCTGCTGTGCACGGAAGGCGTGTTGCGATGAGAGTGCGAGTGCGAGTGCGTGTGCGTGGTGCGTGTGTCTGTGTGTGTTTCCTCACCTGTTGAGCACGGAGGGCTTCTTGCGATGAGAGTGCGAGTGCGTGTGCGTGGTGCGTATGTCTGTGTGTGTTTCCTCACCTGTTGAGCACGGAGGGCTTCTTGCGATGAGAGTGCGAGTGCGTGTGCGTGGTGCGTGTGTCTGTGTATGTTTCCTTACCTGCTATGCACGGAGGGCGTGTTGCGATGAGAGTGCGAGTGCGTGTGCGTGGTGCGTGTGTCTGTGTGTGTTTCCTTACCTGCTGTGCACGGAGGGCGTGTTGCGATGAGAATGCGAGTGCGTGTGCGTGGTGCGTGTGTCTGTGTGTGTTTCCTCACCTGCTGTGCACGGAGGGCGTGTTGCGATGAGAGTGCGAGTGCGTGTGCGTGGTGCGTGTGTCTGTGTGTGTTTCCTCACCTGCTGTGCACGGAGGGCGTGTTGCGATGAGAGTGCGAGTGCGTGTGCGTGGTGCGTGTGTCTGTGTGTGTTTCCTCACCTGCTGTGCACGGAGGGCGTGTTGCGATGAGAGTGCGAGTGCGAGTGCGTGTGCGTGGTGCGTGTGTCTGTGTGTGTTTCCTCGCCTGCTGTGCACGGAGGGCGTGTTGCGATGAGAGTGCGAGTGAGTGTGCGTGGTGCGTGTGTCTGTGTGTGTTTCCTCACCTGTTGAGCACGGAGGGCTTCTTGCGATGAGAGTGCGAGTGCGTGTGCGTGTGTCTGTGTGTGTTTCCTCACCTGTTGAGCACGGAGGGCTTCTTGCGATGAGAGTGCGAGTGCGTGTGCGTGGTGCGTGTGTCTGTGTGTGTTTCCTCACCTGCTGTGCACGGAAGGCGTGTTGCGATGAGAGTGCGAGTGCGTGTGCGTGTGCGTGGTGCGTGTGTCAGTGTGTGTTTCCTCACCTGTTGAGCACGGAGGGCTTCTTGCGATGAGAGTGCGAGTGCGTGTGCGTGTGCGTGGTGCGTGTGTCAGTGTGTGTTTCCTCACCTGTTGAGCACGGAGGGCTTCTTGCGATGAGAGTGCGAGTGCGTGTGCGTGGTGCGTGTGTCTGTGTGTGTTTCCTCACCTGCTGTGCACGGAGGGCGTGTTGCGATGAGAGTGCGAGTGCGTGTGCGTGGTGCGTGTGTCTGTGTGTGTTTCCTCACCTGCTGTGCACGGAGGGCGTGTTGCGATGAGTGTCGGGCGAGTGTGCGTAGGAGGGCGATGCGGACATGTACTGTGGTAAAGTCGTCACCAACACCGGCTTCACGTATCCGTTCTTCAACACTTCGTTCTCTGTTTTTATTGAAACAAATATGTTAGAGAGTAAAATAAAACTGTTCAGTAACTTTTTTATCAACAATTCTGTCTACTTGTGAATCTACAACATTTTTTATTATCTTATAAAACGGTTTCTAAGCTGACTAATTGTAGCAATTTTTTTTAAATATTGTCAGAGTTGTTCTTAATTATGTCATAATTATTTCCTTAAAAACAATCTTTTAATCATATTTTATGTACAAAATAGTTTCGACGTCTGATTTTTTAAATTTAATTTGTTTCATTTTTTTATTTCATTGTTTCCCACCGGGTTGCTTCCCTGGCTAGATTTTTATTCGTTAAAATGTTCATAGAAAGCCAGCAATTTGTCCTACTATATCTGCCATCTATATTATATATTAATTGGATCCCTAATTAACATTTCCCCTCACCTGGTTTTGTGTAATATTTGGAGAAAACGTCGTCCTTAGCTACGTTGGGGTACAGGAACTGCAGCTGCGCCAGGTCCAGTATCCTGTCCGCGAGGGAGCGCAGCATGAGATCGCGAGAAGTGAACGGCTGCAGGCTGAACACCTCGTTGCCGTCTGATGGACAGATAAATACATGTATATATAACTAGAACTTTTTTTAGCATTTTTAATATAAGAAGTGTCCACCGAAAACATATCGAGTATTTTTATTTTGTAATATCCCTATTTCTAGTAGTTGAATCTGGGCCTTGTCTGTCCGCCAGAAATACAGGCAGAAAATACGAAAATAGCTTTGAAATGTCAAACTTTAACGGTGTGTTTTAATGATTTCTCTCATTCTGCTGTTTGACAGGAAAATTACAATTATTGTAGTATAATTATGACAAGACCTTAATCAGAAATACTTTCATAGATGAATAGATGAATACGAACCTCCAGTCCAAGCAATAGTTATCCCTCCCAATTCAGAGTCGCTGAATCTCAAGAGGAACGTCCCGGGAGGACACTTGGACAGCATCTCTTCAGCTTGCTTCTTCTGGATGAAGCCCATTATCAGCCTGAATGACGGGAAATTAATAACATGTTAAACTTATATCGAGTCGGAATGAACTATAAAAATAAACCAAACGACAGGAAATAATTATGAAATGAAATGATATACATACAGACGACAATTTAGAAAAGTTTAATATTTAAGTTACAAACTAATAATGATCGCCATAAAGTAACTTCAAAACATAACTCATACACGGTATACATCCACTCACCGATCACACCACAGAGTCCTCAAGTAATCCCTGGTGACCTTCACCACCATGTAGAACCACTCCCAGAAGGTAAAGTTCCTCTCCGGCAGCGCGTCCTTGCAGAACTGAGTCCAGCTGACGCTCATGTTGTTCAGCTCCAGCGCCGACAGAGGGAGACTCGTTCTGTCGACGTGGGAACTAGTCACACGCCACAGACCACGCATTAATACAGCACTGTACGCCGGGTAGGGCTCCCGAGAGGACCCAGACTACATGTACAGGGGGCTCCCGGCACTCACTACTAGCATTTAGTAAAAGAAACATTATTCACTGCAGGAATTGTTTCTTGATAATAATCTACTTTGGTCCGGCGTGGGTCAGTTATTCTCTAGTAAAGGTATTATTTTTGATAAAGACAAGACGTTATCAAGTAGTATATTATTTCCATTTTTACCTGAAAATCTTCTCCGCCAAGAATCTTAGGTTATCTTCGGAGAGGTCACCGCCCGTCGCCGAACAGAACTTGATGCGAAGAGTTTCCGCCAGCTGACCCCAGATAACCTGGAAATATGCATCGGTATTCGAAGCTAATGCTGGTATTTATAGGACAAAGTAATTATTGCTTTTCCGTGAAAATTTGTGCCGTGAAAATACTATAGACATAAAATATATAACAGCTAATAACACACCAAACTGGAACCTCTCCTGACAAATAAACATCCCAAAAAAAAATAGACAAACATTTTGTTTGTGTGTTGGAACAACAGATTGCGGATCATACAAAGTATTGTCCCATTAGAGAATCGAAGACGCGACCTGCCGCCAGCAGTGACCAGAGTCACCGACCACTGTACCAGCGGGCCGTCTAATATCAGTACACACCTTGTCCGGTACGGCGAAGGGCACCCTCCCGGCGGGGCTGAAGGCGTTGTCCCACGTCACGGTGGCCCAGCCGTGGGGCTCCTGGTTGCCGTGCACGATCACCACCACCGGCAACGAGAGCGTCCACACCTGCCCCAGGAACATCACGTACTACATATGTTTCATATTCAGCGAGCACGAGTATTGTTTGATAAGTTACTGAGGAGTCACACCCGCTGTGGCGGAGCAGGGGCGTGCAGAAGAATGATTGATGATGAATGATTAAATTATATTATAAGCATTTTTATCTGAATCTCAATGATTATCATTCATTACAAACAAACAAATATTTTTTGTTTATATCAGCAAGACAGTCCCAACAGTGGGTTCAAAAGACCCACAATTCTGTCCCAACCTCTCTCCAGCCACGGCTCGGACCCACACACCTGAAACACTAGTTCTCCCCCGCCCACGTTGAACTCAGACTGGAACAGCAACGTCAGCTTCTCATCCATCACACTCTCCGTCCCTTTCTTCTCGGCTCTCTTTATCTTACGGAGCTGCATGTTGCTGGAACGACACCACATTGAACACATTACAACGTAAACCAGAAGTTTGGACGTCACGTCGGACGGACGGAACGTACTAGTAAAAAAGTTCTCACAGACTAAACGTTTCAAATTACTCAGAAGTTATAAAAAGATAAAATTAATTCTTAGACTAACCGAGGCTTACAATTAGGCTACAATTTTTTTTTTAAAGTCAACAAGCACAAAAAAAAAAGTCCCCGAACACACCGGAAGCTGACGCTGAGCTGCCTGCCGTTGGGCTGGTACTCCATGCAGCCGCTGTTGTTAAGGATGTCCCCGCACTCCTGCGGCTGCTTCCCGCGTCCTCCCCCCGCGTCGCTCTTCAGCAGCAGCTGCGCCTGCTGCTCCGATATTATCACCACCTGCACCACGAGGTCACGAGATCACAGTACTATACATTCAGAAGAAGACGTGTGATATTATTGTTACGAATTATTGTTCATAAGAGAGAGAGAGAGAGTCACGTAATTGGAATGTCACTGTTGAAAACATGATTGCAAAGGGCGAGTGTGAAGATGAAGAGGAGTGCGTGTGTGTGCGTGTGTGTGCGGTGTGTGTGCGTGTGTGTGCGGTGTGTGCGTGTGTGTGCGGTGTGTGCGTGTGTGTGCGGTGTGTGCGTGTGTGCGGTGTGTGCGTGTGTGTGCGGTGTGTGCGTGTGTGTGCGGTGTGTGCGTGTGTGTGCGGTGTGTGCGTGTGTGCGGTGTGTGCGTGTGTGTGCAGTGTGTGCGTGTGTGCGGTGTGTGCGTGTGTGTGCGGTGTGTGCGTGGGTGTGCGGTGTGTGCGTGTGTGTGCGGTGTGTGCGTGTGTGCGGTGTGTGCGTGTGTGTGCGGTGTGTGCGTGTGTGTGCGGTGTGTGCGTGTGTGTGCGGTGTGTGCGTGTGTGCGGTGTGTGCGTGTGTGTGCGGTGTGTGCGTGTGTGCGGTGTGTGCGTGTGTGTGCGGTGTGTGCGTGTGTGTGCGTTACCCACCGTGACGCGGGGCGGCGTCATGTGCACGTTGAGCTGACCGCCCACCAGCAGACGCACCGTGGCCGTGAAACTAAAAAACGGGTATAAATATAATACAAAAGACAAAAAGATTACTTTTTTTTTTTTGCTCTATGGAATGAAGTTATTTTTCCCATTTCTCATTTTAAGTATAATTTATTGAACATTAGTTAGATATTGAGTGAAATAAGGCAAGTCTGTATTCGTTAAACCCATAATCATATTGAGAACCTGATTCAATATTAAATATTTATACAATGAAAACAAATAACAGTGAACATCAAAAATATATTTCCCATCAGCTGCCCCGCCAGGAACTTTTAAAGCAATAATTCAGAAAAGTAATATTTCTTTTATAAAGCGCCGATTAAATAATGTTATTAGTATATATACTGTATATGAAATAATGTATTTATTATATATATATATTATAAAAGTAATAATAATAATTATGATTATTTTATTTAGCTACATACGAACAACTCACCGCGTGTTCGTCTTCATAACTTGGGGTGGTTGTTTCTCTATAACAAACGTAGAAGTCACCAGAGTCGACAGAAGACTGGTCACCTGTCACATAAATATACTTTTAATATAAGATTGCGCGACTTATTTTTTAAAATAATAATCAAAAAGGCCGGAACAATTATTTGTAGATGAAACAAGTAAGTGAGTTGTGAGTGACCCGAGCCCGCCCCTACGTGCAGTCGGGGTCAGTAGCCATACACACCAGTGTGTCGTGTGTATGATACTCTGATCCGACCGCCAAGTCCAGCGCCTCCACGCACCTGCTTGCTCATGTCGTCCAGCATCTCCTGTAGATGCGGCTGTCGCAGCTCCACGATGCTCTTCCCATTGATCCTGGCGGCGTTGCACACCTGCTGCCTCGTGCTCCACACCAGCTCCGCCAGCAGCTCGCACCACTCCTGGATGCCGTTCAGGTTGGACTGCACCGGGACGCCGTTGCCCGACAGCTGCTGCTCCCTCTTCCATCTGGAGGGGGAGTTAGAGTGCGTTTATGAGTGCTCGTGCTAGGGACGCGCTGTGTGTGAGTGCATGTGTCGTTCAACAGAGCGCCATCTATCGCGGTCGTTTCACTTCAACTCACTTGATCAACTCCTCGTCCAGTACTTGGCTCTGGAGCTGCCTCAGGTTGGCGATGTTCTCCTTCATGTGATCGACCAGCTCCATCTGGGATTGGTTGATTTGAGCCACCTGACGAGATAACAGGACCATTTTGATATAATAATAGCCGAAATCAAATGAATATGTTTTCGGTTTGTATATAGTTCAGTTTTATCCGTCGTGTGTATACATAGATATAATTTTTACGTATTAATAAAAAAACTTAAATTCATTTTATCAACATATTTTAATGTAATTATATGTTTATATATTATGTAACTTATAACATCATGTTGCATGTTCTGTCCTTTGCCCTCTCTCTACACAATCCCTCACCAGAGCGTTCAGTTTCCTCTCCATTTCCTCGATCTGAACCCTCAGGCAGGCCTCCAGCTCCCGACGCTCGTTGGTCATGGGACCGCTCTGCTGCAGGTAGTTGATGTGACCTACGGAGGGGAGGGGGGGGGGGGTGTGTGTAATACAAGACTATATGATAAGACAAGAGACATGAGAGTGGCATTGTGCACTAATGTGCTGATAAAATCTGTACGGAGCTATTTGTTGACAAACACGAGACAGATGGGTTGTATTCTCTATTCAGCACACAGCAATCTTACCCTTGTTCTTCAAGCACTCGTGGTATTGAAGAGAGAATGATTCAATATTCGACTGAAGAGTCCTTATTTCTTCAGACGCCATATTTACTTTCTGACGGACAGTTTGCAGCCCTGTTATTAACTGAAAAATAATATAATATATATACATATATTTTTAAATGAAAATACGCGTCTAACCATTATATAAACAAAGAGACACGTGCTATTTTAATATCGTAAACACAAAATTAATGAAATCAGTTACGGTTTAAATATCTATCTAAGGTTTTACATCTAATACTTTACGTGACAGATTATATATTTACAAGTTTTGAATATATACGGCTTATACACAAAAAACAACCTAATCAATCAATCAATCAATCAATGTATAGACAGACAGTACCTACTATTTAATAAAAAGGTATATTTACTTGAAATAAAAAAAAATGAAATTTTTAACAGTTTTACGACAATTATAATAAAATAATACACCTTTATAATAAATTGTTCAATAATACATTCCTCGTCAGAGTAGATATCGCGTTAGCTATAGGCTGTGTTTAATTTTGTAAAAGAAAAATATTATCCTGTGAGTGACTCACACACACTCACTGTATATATTTGTTTGTATGTGTGTGTACTGGTGTGTGTTCATAATGACGTGTATTAAATAGAAGTGTCATAGTGTGTGTAACATTTGTTTTGGCCGCTTATTATTATGGTCGATAAGTCAATCTGAACAAATTAACAATTCTACATCATTTTTACTTACCTAGGTTTTAAATAAAACCTACTTAATATTTATCAAGAGTGTCTTATCACAACAGTAGTATACTTCTACGAGTCGCTAAGTCCAAGACCCACCTCGCTGTATTTCCGCTCGGTCTGCGGCTGCACGTACGGAGTTCCCATGGCCGTCTGTATGACCTCCATCTCCAACACCAAGCAACGCCGCATGTACGTATACAGTTCATGAGGAGTGTGACTGCAATAGACACATTTATATATTATATATATAGGACCGAGCTGAAGTCATGTACTGAACAAAAAATAGTTCAGTTTATTCAAATACATAGTATTTAATGTACAGATTTTTCCTTGTTACTATTTAACTATATATTTAGATAATCTTGTAACTGCGGTCATCTACAAGTAAACCTCACCAGCCAGCCCTGATTATCAATTAAAATGAACATTCTAAAACAATGCATTATTTATGAGTCAATTAGATAATAGCAGAAACATTCTTAGCTGAGGGACTCGACAACTATAAAGCTATTTAAATACCTGCTCATAAATAAAACTTTACCACAATTTTCAAACAACCGAAACAAAAACAAATCTACAGGTGAGGTGAGGTGTCTACCTGTAATGCATCCGGAATTGCTTGGCGGCCTCTATGAGCTTCATCTTGGTGACGAACATCTCCGGTGACACCATCAGCTCCGTGTGGTTGCTGATCTCCTGCACCAGCTCCTCCACGAAGAAGCGCTGCTGTTCCTCCGGCTCTGGGGTCCTTGGGAATGTATTTTAAGGATATCGTATGATTTAATGTCGTTTTTTATTTTTGTCTACGTAATAAAGTAAAAAATTCGAAGCATTGTACTTTTACTGGATAAGTTATTTTTTAAATGCACTTTGTATATTAGTTGCCATATGAACACGTAAAAACATTAGGGAAACAGTTTTTGGGTGAACATTCATTGATGCGAAATAATCATAAAAAAACATATTTTCATTTACATTGAAAGTGTTTTGGTCAATATTGGAGATTCCATTACAAAAAAAACAATATCAAACTCACCATATCCGTTTCTCGATCCAAGTAGCGAGGCAGTGACGCACTTCTATGGGGAAATGGTCCACGTATATTGCCCGCACCTAATGAATGGTTTTTTAGCAGGATTCAATCAAGAGTCAAACTTATGACTTTAAAAAAGTTGTATTTATAATTAAATGTGAATAAAAAATCGTCGGCACGAAAGAATAAATTGAAAAAGAAAACTTCTTCATATGTTACTTTTACTAATATCGTAAAAAGTTACGAAGAAGAAATTATACATAAATATTTAAGTACTTTTATTATATTTTTGCAGAAACAAAATCACAAAATCATTGGACCGATTTTTATGAAATAGTAATAGCTTATTATATAGTCTAAGACTATATATATATATATTGTAATATTATTTACTGAGGACTTTTTTTTATATTTGAAGTAAACGAAATCGAGAATAACCAAATCGTAGAAAATTAGTTTACAATAACCCACCTTCTGCAAACTCTCCTGAGGAAGCTGCTGTGATCTCGCCCACAGCGACATGATTGATCTAATAAAAAAAAATATCTCTAAGAACTTGATGAGCAGTTCACAACTACAGTTTTTTTTACTTTATTTTGCGAACCTGATATTATAATGAGTTGTTTATAAGAAATGAACATGACGATTTAATAATTTGTATGTGTAGATGAGATGAGCTTAGACGAAGCTGAAATGACACGCCCCATTACTTATTTATGTGAATTAGATGTGTGAGTGCAAATATTAATGATAAACACTTCTATGCCTCGACCAATCAGTGAACTATTATTTGTAAACCCGAAAATGGTCAATATATGGAATCGAGCTAGCGCATTGTATGAAACGAGACGCATCTCACGCATCCTTTGACAATTTATGATTAGTTATAGCGCA
This sequence comes from Dircenna loreta, assembly GCA_963555665.1. Lineage (NCBI taxonomy): Eukaryota > Metazoa > Arthropoda > Insecta > Lepidoptera > Nymphalidae > Dircenna > Dircenna loreta. Next base: position 15,644,527 of record OY743098.1, read on the forward strand.
AATTCTAAAACTAGCAGCTTTTAGCAAATACTGCCTACAAAGAAATTGAATTGAAAGATTTAGTTAAAGTATTTTTAATTAATGATTTATTAGTTTTTTTTTACATTATATTAATTAGAATATAGCTTTATATAACAAGTAAAAATAGTTTTGCAGAAAAATTAAAAATAGTTGTTGGTGACAATTAAGTATAATGTTATTTAACAATGAATTAACGATGCGTGCTCCTAGGTTTGTGACTAATTAATGACTGAATGACGTATCAGGTTCATGTTTGTGTGTATTGCGTAGATATAACTATATCAATAAAAATATTTTGAAATAAATAAAACTCTTACCTTTAATTAATTCAGTAGTATATGTCTCTTATGTGCTTTTAAATCTGTAAACAATAATTATTTAAATATAAATAAATTTAAATATATTTTCCTGTTAAATTAAAAACTTTTGTAAACTGTGATCCGATTGAATGCGTTTGTTATTGTCAAGATAAATAATTGTGTTAAATAAATAAATGTTATTAAAATATATTTTTACACTAATAACAACAACTATTTAACATAATATACTATTGAAGTATGTAAATTATATACATACATTGTTTATTGAAATAAACTTAAAAAGGTAAAAAAACTCAATTTACAGGTTATTTTATTAACACTATAAAGTTAAGAAACAGAATTTAGTATCCATTTTTGTTAAAAACTCAACCAAAACAAATAAAAAAACCAAACATTGCAAATAATATATATAGCACCGGTACGTTTAGGAATCAGTCAATCCAGATAATAACAATTATATATATCTACTCATTACATATATAGAGACGAAGCTTCTTAGCATTCCATGGATTCACCGTGCCGGTGCCGGGCCCCCTCGTGTTGCAGGGAGAGGAGTGCAAACAGCTCCTGGGACTTGCGACCCAAGTGTAGGTTTAAGGGGCCCCTTTAAAATGCGCATTCACACTCACCTCAACTGGTTGCGCTCCTCTCCCTGTCTAACAAAATTTGGAATAAACCTTCCAATGCCGCCTTTGAAGTATGTTCTAGAAATTAACTGATGATAGTTCTACAGATTCCAAGATCTTTAAGTAACTTTATATTTATATATATATTGGGTGTCAACTTGTTAAAATATTCAAATATGATGTACAAAATTATAATACAGCACTTGCAAAGGTTAAAACCACATTTCAATCTAGTCTGACAGTTACTACACTCATATTAAATTATTAAAATATGTCCGTCTGTGATAAAGATACAAACTGCATCAAGTTGTATGAAGTTAGCATGTAGCTTTGAAAATGATTTCCAACCCAGGCTGAGGTAGCAATACACAAATATTTACCAAAAAATATTAGATAAATGGATCCGCATCATAAACTTATATATTTAATTAATACTGAGGACCTTCTTGGTTATCTAAAGTAGACAGTAATTCAATACAGCATTTCTTTTTTCTCTTTCACTATGGACAGGTCATATTTCATAAAACTATATTAACTAAGTTTTCATAATTCAAGAAACAAAGAATGAAAAGTTAATACTTGCCAATTCTAAGAAGTAAGTGTTTGTATGTAAGTTTTCATTGAGGTCATTTATAAATGGTAATCCATTCATAAATCGAAACATAGAATGTTTTATAAGTAGTGTAACATAGCCTTAATATATGTAGTCAGAGTAAACATATAGTATACATATAACCAACATATTTTTAATAAATTTGCATTACAGGTAAAACAGCCATTTTTAAAATAAGAATTTTATTTCAATATTTTAAATGTAAATGGAAATCCAATAAGTAAAATCGGTAATTCAATATTGGCTTTTATGTTAATTACAGCATTATGGCGAGAAAACGAATCGAGTTTATTACAAATAACGTGAGTATAATCGCGTATTGAATTTATAAAAACTGCGTAATTAGGTGGTGTAACTTACAAGCTTTACCTGGAAGGAGTAGTATCCTGGGGAATAGCTGTGCCCAGGGCAAGATTTGAGACCTCACTAGTACAGCGGTATTGAACGAACATCGACATAAAATAGCCGCGGCTGTTTCCAAGAATTATCAACACACAGACACACCCGCACACAGACACAACACATGCGCAGAATATTAATTTTAGATGTGTCAACAACACAAACATTTACCTGCTTGCTGGATCCGAAGTGGATGATAAATCAAATCATATTACATTTATCGGTGAATGAGTAAAATAATTTAGAATTCGTAAAAAATCAAGAGATAAGGAAATTAACATAATCTACATTTGATAAAACTTAACTTGTCCAGGTAGCAACCAACGAGTAGTGAACTTCCTATTCTGTAACTTTGTTTGACTTTGATGGGTAAAGTAACAAAATTGCGTTCCGTTTTCCCTGAACTATAATTATAGAACGAATAATTATCATAATATAAAATTATTTTGATACAGACAAACGGTTTTTACTGCATTGCATATAAACGTAAAATACAATCTAAAAAGCGAAGAAGATGCATTACTAATTGCAATATTAGTTGACCTTCATTTTAATTCATAAGACGTGTCGTCCTGGTGGGTTTACGTTCGATTTCCAAGAAATGTGTCTGAATATAAATTCTCTGGCAACATTACTCTTACGAACATGAAGGTAGTTCTGTTCACGCTTAGTCCATACATTGATACTAATTATAATATCAAGCAAGGATTAATATTTGTAGCCTAAGCAAATAAATAACAATTATATAGTTATCTTTGATTTATATTATGTTATCATTAACTATGGGGATAAGGAACGTAAGTTGATTTTGTTTTTAGAAAAGGAATACAAAACTCAAATATTGACAAAAAATGACAGAAAGTAAACTTGTAATATAAAATTATTTAAAAATATAAATAAAGGTAAAAATACAATGGAAAATTTAAAGTCAAAGAAACAAAGAACAATGTAAGTCAATGTGTGAATGCAATATTCTAAAATTGTTAAAAAAATAGAAATTCAAGTATAATAATAATGGCTTTTAATGTCATATTTTTTCCGAAAATGATTACTTATTTTGTCTTAGATTATCCTTAATGTTTGGTTTATACATTTTGATATTCTTCTTTTTTACATAGATGGGACAAATAAAGTAATACATAATATTATAATAAGCCAATTATTTAAATGATTATACTTCCAGTTTTCTATGAACATAAGTGATTGATATTGAAGTGTTCACAACAATACTAATATTATAAAGAAGTGAAGTTTGTAAGTTTTTTGTAGGAAGCATTCTTCAAAGTGTTCTTCCGACTTCTAAGATATATTTTGCCAATATTTCGAATGAACTTTCATAATGAATATACGTATCATATATTATAATATATTAACCCTAACCATATATAAAAGGGCTTTTAGTGAAGACTATTTTTGCCTTTTTTGTGAAACAATTTAATTTATGCGTTTATTACAAAAACTGAAGTAGTAGTCCACAGTTCCGGACGGAGTAACTCGCTGGCAACATATAGTACAATATATAAAACTTTAAAAACAGTAAAGATAATATATTTTACAGTCAGATGAAGTATCCAGCTCCGTATTCTCATTCCTTTATAAAGTCGGAGCCGTTACAGAATGTTACCAGTAAGATGAAGAAATCTGCCTCATTCCAGGAAAATAAGTATATTATCTTTTTTTATTATACAGTGTTTCCGGAAATTCTTTGATTAGTTTAGACGACCATCTAAGTCTGCTGTAACGTTACAACTGTACTATAACTTATATGACGCGGTTTCGTTAGCCGATCATGTTGTTAATGATTTGATAAATACTAATATGCCATCTACCATATTACATATTTTTGTTATTTATCCAGACAAAGAATCTTCCAACCACAATGTTGCTTGACTTGTCCTAAGCCCATCTCCCAGGGCTGTAATCCTTACGCGCATCATCTCAAGTATGGTGTATTTCCAAAGAAAACTAGACGGTTTGTGTATATCAAAATAATAATAATTATTTTTATAATTAAACTTTTACAATATAACCAAATACAATTATAGTAATAATAATAATTATTATTATATTTATGTTTACCCGGCTGTATTCACGTGGAAATTAAATCGAAAAGTGCCCGACTATTTTCGAACGCATTCGGGGTTCTTAATCATGAGTTCATAGCGTAGCGGACTCGCGGCGCGAACTGAACAGTTTGGAACTAGTCAGGCACTTTCGGATTTAATTTCTACGTGAATACAGCCGGGTAAACATGAATATAATAATTATTATTATTACTATAATTGTATTTGGTTATAATTGATATGATATAATTAATTGTATGAGTTTAACGGGATACATTTTTTATGTTGTAATGCCTACTGATAGATTTTATTCGGCAATTGTTACTAAGTACATTGGAAGGATTTTTATAACACATAGAAAGAATATTGTTGTTGTGAAAAAGATGTTTACTCCTGCGGTATAATGCGGTATAACTAATATAATAAGAACGGCCTGTCTCGTAGCTGTATTATTATATGGATGTTTTTTTTTTTTTAGAAATACAAATATTCAAATAATACAGAAACAACCTGAAACTGAAAGTATCCAAATCAATAGAAATCATTTATTAAGGGATGGCAAAAAAGTATTTAAAAAAGGTAAATTTTATTTCCTCTTATTTCCATTTTTGTATTACTCGATAGAATAAAGGGGTAAGTTTCATAATATCTGTTTAGTTCAAAATAATAATAAACACGATGACGTTGCTGGAAGTAGAGATAAACGCGCTAATACTTATCAAATCTAAAATATCAACCAGCTATAATCATTATATATAACGCATAAACCCTTCTTATTATTTTATAAAATGCACAGCTTCATATCTTATATCTCGAAGAATATAATAATTAAGTAGAATATTTGTTTTTAAAGGTCAGCTTTCCGACCCCCCTCTATTTGTGATCCGTCCTATAGACAAGAGTTTCACACGTCAACTGTCATCGTCAGGCGTCATGCACGTCGACATCAAGCCATTTTCGGCGGTAAACAATTTGGAATATAAAAATACGTCGCCAAAATTCCGTTCAAATCGATTTTTGAGAAATAAAACGTATTGAATGTGATATTTTAATTATTTTAATTTTCTACCAGTGCCATATTCATACTTTTAATAAAGATGGATCTATTCAAAGTCGTGATTCCGAAGTATTTCTATACTTATAAAAACGCTCGTTTTTGTCATATAATGTAGCTAATGTTATGGTCAAACCAAAGTATTTATTACTTTGGAGATCTGAGCCATCTTAAGTAGATAAAATATCAAACAGCTTCGTTTAAAGATGCCGTTAAGTTTGTTTAATTCGTCATATATTAAAATTAAAATACAATACTAACTTAGGTTTGTTAAAATTAAATAGTATGTATTTATATATTGCCTGTATACTTACTACGTAAAACACAATATTTCATGTTTCAAAATATCTATAGCTATGGAGAGCCAGACTAGCGCACGCGCAGTAGCCTGTGTACACGTATACACTAATACATCGATTATTTCTGACTGTATTATGTGCGCGTTGGACGCTTTTTTAAGTGAATTTTTAATTTGACTATTATTGTAATTATTTAATTGAAGGATTACTGTTTATTTATTGAATTTAAATTCATTGACTTCAGTATATTTTGCTTGTATGTAATTATAGATTTTTGAGTTTGCAATAGACACTTAAAGTTAAATTAACAATACCTATGTTATCTGAAATCACAATTCAGAATCACAATTCAGAAATTTTTCAATAATTAACATATTCCACTAATTAATATACTATCAATTGGTTAAAAAATTGTTTATCTGACCTAAACTCGATGTGTTTACTTGAAGCCATTAATAAGAGTTCCATTTTAACTACTCTCACAGCTCTATCACTTAACCACGTCAAAGATATTACGTTAACAATTAATTCTTATCATTATTTACAGTCCTCCATTATCACCTATTATCAATTAGTCATCAAAATATGATTGATGATTAAAAATGCATTGGACTGTTAAGAAAGGCGTTGTTGTTGAAAGAAAACGATTGTTTTGTTAATTAAACATTTACAAAACCCTCTCTAAACAATTAGTCTCAATGATAAATTGTTAAACAACTCTCGATCAATTTAGCTCAAACAGAAAAACTAAATTAAAATCTTCCTAAAGCTACAATCTACTCTGACTCCTCTCCTATGCTATCCCCGCCTTTGGATTGAACTTTCCTTAAAAGTTAATTGCGCACGGTGGCGAGATGCCTTTATGGCGTTTTTGAAGAATTATTATATTAAAAAATCTTACTTTTTTAAATTTAATTTCACGTTAACATCTATTATTGGTTATAGTTATTTTTACTTGACTACTTTATGTATGTAATATATATATTACTTTATTAAATATATTTTTTTTATTCTTATATTGTTACGTATAGTTAGTATCTGTTTCTATAGATTAATTTTGTCTGTTTACTTACTATTCTTATATATTTAATACGCCTCCGAAACGACTCTTTCATACCTTTCTTTACTTCAATGGTGTCTTGGAACAGATCACTCTATAGCGATGAAGCCGCCAAATCTTTCACTTTTGTCTATTTGTTTCGTCTCAATGTATTCTCTGGGTGTGCAATTATTATGATACAACAGAAGGACGAATACACTTGTAAACTTATAACAAACACTTTACAAATAATAAAGCGGAGGTATTAAACTGACTTCATTTATTCTATATTAAAATATCAATAATTTGAACATAATGCTCAATATCTAAATACCTCAGTAGAAAATTAAAAACTTCACACACCAATCTAGAACTAGCTCTGTTTTTTCCACTGTTTGTAACAAACAATCCAGTATGTTATTTTACACCAGTACTAGGACACCTAGTATGATTATTGCAGTAAGTTTATTTTATAAAACAAAGTGTTTTGCAATGGTCTATAAACATATAACGTCTTACATTACTACGATGTACTTATTAAAACATAGAGACTTTTATGTAAAACTTTACCGTGGGTTCAGTTGGCAGAGCGACCGGGGTGGACTCTAAAGAAGGTAGCAGTTTCAAGTTCTGCCCGTTTTAATGAATTTTTAATTATATATTTGGTAAAAAAATAAAACGACATAATATAAAATGTATTATGTACAACCGACGCATTCTGAAATGAGATCTAGTTTTTTCCATATCATATGTTAATATAAGTAAATAACAAAAGTTATGAAAGAAATTTAAGTTCTTTTATGGCATTCAAAACCACTTAAAATATTTAATAATAATATATTTTTTATATACAAATTCCATATCACTAACAACTAATACTGTATCATAGCACATGGCTACCTGAGCTATGACTCAACTCTTAACTCTATAGGACCAACGTACAATATGAATCCATCTCTCAATCAGTTAAAATGTTTACGGACAGATTGCTTAAACTACAGCCGTGGCAATTAATAACCGACTACAAGACGTGTCTCGACTCATCGGTGCTGACGTGTCATGTGTACATTGTTAGATACGAAACAACAACGGTTAATTTAAATCTCGTGTTGTATATAGATTAATAATTAGGGGAGATTCAATTCGATCCAATAAACATTGGATTGGCTAACCAAGTTGGATATCACAATGTGTTTCTGAGTTATTAGTGAACTAACCGACACGTACATTGAGTGAGGAAGCAGTGGAAGGAGGAGCACAATCTCAGATTGTAGGTCAATTGATAATTTCCGACGTAGATATTGGAGAGCACATACAGTCACTGTACTATTTCCTGCTACTCATTCTCACACCACACCTCATTTTCCATCATCACGTAACTCTCTTCCTGTACATTCTCTTCTATATTAACTTCTACCGTCTGGTGCCGACCCATCATGAGCATTAGCTCGTTGTATTTAGCCTTCTGCTCCGCGCTCATGTTCGCGGGGTTGTGGTACTTTAGATGATAATTAAGATGACTGCTCTGTTTGAATCTCTTCTGGCAAATACCGCATTGGAAGGGAGCTACGTTGGTGTGGGTTCTCATATGTTGCTGCAAATGAATGGACTGACAGAAGGATTTTCCACATATCACACAGCGGTAGGGCTTCACTTTCGTATGAATCCGCAAATGCTGGTCCAGACCCGACTTCTGCGTGAAGGTCTTTGCGCAATACGAACAAGCGAATGGTTTGTCTCCGGTGTGCAGCCTCATGTGCTGTTGGACCCCACCCTGCTGGGTAAACCTCTTGCGGCATATTGAGCACTCGAACGGTTTTAGCTTGATATGAGCCGTTTGATTGTGAAGGGTGAGTTCTTTAGAGTTTTCAAAGCCCATCCCGCACATCTGAGACAGAGTAATGCATTACAATCAATATTGATTCTTATAAGTGCTGTTTTAATATATTTAATAATGCAATATAAAAATAAGTCTCAAGCAACTAAAATTATGGATTTCGATGTTATAAACTTTATCTTCTTCTTTTTTCTCTCTTTCTCTCTGTTTTACCTGACACATGTAGGGCTGCTCCGTGGCCACAAGGGGCTTTTCGCACACCTGGCAGCGCAGCCCCTTGCGGCGGCGCGTGTGCTCGTCCCTCCAGTGTAAAGAATACTCGCAGCATGACAGGAACATCTGGTGACACAGCCCTGAGGCGGCGATGGTGGAGGGTTGGAGACATTCGAAGGGCCCACTGTGACGTTCAATTTATAAAAACATTATTTTATTTACCAATAAAGTATAATTAAAAACTCTTACATGTATTCATTATAACATTTATTTATTTACCTTATAGCTTGAACTTCTTTTTCCTTCCGGACATGTTTTATTTCTCTCACTGGTTTCTCTTTTTCGACCTGTAATATTATAGTATTTTTGTGATCTACTAATTAAAAATGGTAATTTAATATTATCCACAGCTGGGAATCAAACTCACAATACTGAAAATACAGTAAAGATTTATATTTTGAGAATTTATTCTTAAATGAGTTAGGTACTTATATTCAACAAAATATTTTGTTTGCCAACTTTATAGTATTTATCATAATTTTTAGTGGAAAATTAAAATAAAATACAATAATTGATACCTTTAACTTTTCTTTCTTAAACTTTTTAACTTGGGGCTCTCCATCAGCTTTTATTATGATATAGCTGACATCATTGGATGCTAAGCTCATGAGATTGGTTGGTTCCATTGAGGAAATCAGCTCTTCAGTTCGTTTCTTCATAGCTTCCTTCTCCTGCTCATTATATTTCCGTTTCTGGTAATGAAAAAATACATTTTATTTTTAAAACCATTATAAGAACAAAATATACAAAACTATAAAACCAAACATGAGTGGACTGATCCTGACAGACTCTTAGCTCAGACACTTAAGATATAATATTATATCGTAAGTGTGCGAACATATTGTTTAATAATATTACACACATAATAAATATGTAAAACAGTAAAATAATGATAACTTAAAAATATCTATAACTTCAAAAAATATTCAGTTCCCTCAAAATATTCAATTTAAAATACTTCTATAACTTATAATAAAATGTTTCATCATGACCTTCATTCATTCATGACCTCTATAAAATAAACTGTTATTTGAAACAAATGTGTAATACAAAAGGATTCTCGGGATTTATTGTTTGCATGTGTTCTCTCATTATTCCGTTAAGATTAAAAGTAAGTTTCTATCTTTTATAAATATAAAATCTCTTACAGTGGTAGTTGACTGTAGTAAGATGCAAGAACTAGCTTGTATCGTTACTTTTTTATCTATACAGAAAAAATGCTGTGCCTTTAGTCATGCAAAATAAGTTAAATGAGTCCAATACATTTACATATCACACTGTATAAAAAAATCATCAAATAGACTAAACCTTAATGAATGTTTTACTTTTTTTTCTGTGTCGGTGTATTTTATTTTATTAATCTTTTATGAGCTCAACCAATTTGAAAAATTTTTGAATCAGCCTCTTAAGAAAAATAGGAACTATTAACTTAATAAACCCTTGATAACTTAAAATATTTTGCATTTCCCTTGGACTTAACTTATTGGAAAGAATAAATCAACCCTAGAACACTGAGAAGAATGAGTTCTCTTACAAGTTTCAAACACTTCACTGGCTAAATGTATACACACATTGTTTTATTACATCACAAGAATTACATTACTTACCGTTTTAACATAATGTCTCACACACATGTCCTCACCAAGCAAGTATCTGTCTATATGCTCGATCCTCGCATGGTTCTGCAGTGCCATCTCCGATACAAAGCTTTTGCTACACACCATGCATGATACAGTGTCTTCTTCTTCATCTTCGGAGAGCTTTTCAATCTGATTGGTGATAAAAGATCTTTGATTTTATTTAGGCCATCAATTATTATGAAATAGTTTTTGAAAAATTCCAAAATATAGGATATTTTAAATGGAATGGAAATGGAAGTACTTAATTGTTTGTGAAAAAACGAGAAATAATAAATTAATATACTGTTTTTATATTATGAAATTGCGGCTCACCTTTAATTTGGTTAAGGGGATTATATTAACTTCTCTTACTTGACGAGCCATGACCTCTGTAATTAAATATTTCACATAAAATATTGAATAAACACCACAAGATATTATTTTATGATTTGTTAGATATACTAATAATTAAGATTGACAGCTTGACAAACGAAAAAACCTAAGAAATATAAAAACACTTTAAAATTGAAGCGAAAACTATCTAAAATTGAAACGAATTATTACTATTTGTCTAATTTTTAAATGTTTATAAAATAGCGGGAATAAAAATTGACAAAGTTTTTTTTAAAACTCTGGCTACGAATCTTGGTGACAAAACAAAAATGAATATTGCATTTTACTATAAAAAAAAACTAACCTTGTATTATATATTCACTTTATTTACACAATAAACGTAACAAATCTTAAAATGCATATTATTTAATCTTTCTGAAACAGAATTTGAATATTGATATTGGAATAGATTGGCGTTTGTTTTTTTTTTTAATAAAAAAAAGAAATTAAAAAAGCAAAATGTGAGCTATGGCGTCATTTTAAAAAACAAATATGTCAAAAAGTTTAATGTCAGATACTTGCCGGTATTAAATTTTATGAGTGCTTTCAAGACAAATGAATAGATTTAATGAAATGTGATGCTTAGACAATGAAATATAATAATTTTAACAAAGTCATCCGCCATTACGTGATGCACAAGAAAATATATTATATTTGACATTGACACAAATGACATCTGTGATGACACAGTTAATAATTTTCAGTTAGCATAAAAAAATATTTTCTATGGTAATAAAGTTAACGCAGTTATAAATTCTCACTAGACCAGTTTTATTTCATTTAGTTTTTTACATGAAATTTGCTGTTTCTTATACCATACCAATTTAGAATGAATTAAAGTCAAATAACAAGCTATCTGTTAACAGCCCTAATAAAATACTATTGTTTCATCGATATTGTTGTTATGAAACTGATGTATTGCTACATTTTGAATTCATTAATTTTGTAAAATCATGAACTTATAATTGTACTAAGAGTTCAAAACTTTTAACCTTCAAAATTAATAAAATAACAGATTAGATAATTTGTATAAGAACGTATATTTTGTTAAATCTATCAAATGGCTACTAAAGCCACAACTATTAAAGAAGCTATTAAAAGATGGGAAGAGAAATCAGGCCAACATGCAGCAACAGCGACGAATGTTAGTTTAGTATTTCAATGTCCTCCAATTGAGAAAATGGACAACAGTTTATCATCTCTTGTTAATTGCGAGTAAGTTTCTAAAAATAAAAATCTAAACATTTATAACATTATGTACATAATATGTTTTCGGTATATTCGGTAACTAATACAAGTAAAATGTACCGAAACTACGTCGAAATCGTGGAATATGTGTGAAGAAGTATCTTTTATTAATATTAAAAAATATATAATATCTGTTTTTTTTAAGGAGTTAAAGATAAAGAAAATTATACCTGTTGTTATTATAGGTTTATCACGTTAGGTTTGATTTTGTAGCAATATATATCGAAAAGTTGATGATTTTCGGGTAAACGCGTCCGCAAGTTAATTTAAGTTATATTATTTTATTATAGAAAGTTAAGCTTGTCTACAAATTTGATAGAAAAAGTTACCGGCTTAAACAGTTTAAAGAAATTGCGCATTTTATCACTCGGTCGCAATTACATCAAATCGTTCGCGGGAATGGTAAGTCAACAAGTCAGTATTTTAGACAAAGAAATGACCTTAGACTGATAAAGTGGATTGTTAAATACACATATTGTCTTTATATATAGGTATGGTACATGTATTTGTCACTAAACTACTTCTTAATTTGTTTGATTAGATTATTTTTAAAGTTGTCTTTTTGTGTATTTTTGAGTTAGTTCTTGGACAGTTTAGATATATAATTCTCTTCGTCCCAAAATAATATGTGTGGTAACATCATTTAAACAGATGTGGATTACGGAAAGTTGCTTATTATACTATAACTATTATTATTATATACTAGTAGATTCATAAAAATTCTGTTCATACATCACAGGAATGTCTCGGAGAAACGCTAGAAGAGCTCTGGATATCATATAACTTAGTAGAGAAGTTGAAAGGTATAAACGTGCTTAGAAACTTGAGAGTTCTATACATGAGTAACAACTTGGTCAAGGAATGGAGCGAGTTTAATAAATTGCAGGTAAGATAAAATATACAAATATTATTTTTATTCATTATAATAAATGTTGTTAGTTGTAGAACTACAGTTCATACAAATGTTCGTTATAGATTGTATATAAGTTTTCTAAAATTGCACAAAATTAATATAAAGGCAAAGATATTTTTTTAACATTATTATATATTTATAACTTAATATTAAGAAGCTAAACTCACAATTTTATTTAATTTAAATTTATTTTTTATATAATTGTTTTTGTTTTCCTTAATAAAAAAAGAAGATGAGATGGAGAGTTCAAACAATTTGAGATTTTTGTTAGTAAATTACAGTGCAGCACTAGATTGTAAGCGACTATCTTTGTTTTTTGCAAGGACACTAATATATTATTGATTAATTAAAATTTTATATAAAAAGGAGCTACAGAACTTAGACGATCTATTATTTGTGGGTAACCCGCTATACGACGCTTGCGAACTGGAGGTTTGGCGGTCTGAAGCGGCACGCCGGCTGCCAGGTCTGAAAAAGCTTGATGGAGAGACTGTTCTTAGAGATGATGGACCTCCACTAATTGTTACTGAGGTAATATATTTTTTTAAATAATATTATTATTTATGACCCCAAAAAAAGTTTGTAACATCAAGTTTATCTTTCTTTTCTTTTGTCAATTTGGCGCGCTCTTGCATTGACATTGACAAACATTTAGGCAGAGAATGGAATAGACTACTGTCTAAACTCTAATCACAGAGTACTATACACTCTAATGAGTGATTATAATCACAGAGTACTATACACTCTAATGAGTGATTATAATCACAGAGTACTATACACTCTAATGAGTGATTATAATCACAGAGTACTATAAAATTATAGCGTTACGGCAACGTCGTTGCCGCGTGAGATAGAAAGATTGTGGAAGGTGCCTTTCTTTAGCGTTTTGTTACATTACATTCCTTAAGTTTTTAGCTGTTATAGAAAAAAGAATAATGAATGTAATATATTTAATTTCAGTCGGATGGCGGCGACGCTGTTGAAACACTAGTCAGCGCGGAGACTAACGACTGATATAGTCGTGTTCAGTTCGAGTCGTAAGTAGTGAAGGTTTTTTAAACCAAAAACCTTTTTTTTCATTAATAATTTTCTGTTATGAAAATAAAAACACAACTATAAAAAATATATTTATTTACACAGTAAATAAACTAACCTCATCCTAACTTATCATAAATTATTGTTTTTGAAGGCATTTATCATATCTGTTGCCAAATATTAAATTATGAACTATTTTATTTAGTAACAGATAGTTAATTGAATGTATATAGAATGATCAAACAAACTGTCAGTTTGGTTGAGTAGTAGCCTTAGGTTTAAAACTATCTCTTCCTTCTTACACACCATAATTAATTTCTTACAAATGTTAGTTAGCACCAGTTCCTTAAAGGACAATATCTCTGATTGGTTGACATGATGACAGGCAAACAGACCTCTTGACAGAGCTGACAAATCATCCTTACAGAAACTGACCGTTACTGACGGTGTTCATTTTTTATATACAATTACAAATATAACCTCAGATGTGCTTGTAAGAACAAAATCATATTTTACAAACATTTCTTTCACTATATTTGTTCAATCATTTATATATTATGAAAAAAAAAATACAAATTTCTTTTAAAGCTTCTTAATCCTAAAGCTTTCAATTTCAATATTATATCGACTTTGATAAAGTTTTTATTGATTCACATATAAATCCTTCGTAGATGGTCAGCCGTGGTTATAGCGTTGCATTGAGGGCAGATTTTCTTAGCTCGGAGGGATTGAAGCCAACAGACCTGTACGAAATCATTTATTAATATCGAAAAATACAATATTATTCTATAATGGTGATGTAACGAATGTCATTTTTGGGACATTAGCTTTTGCGCGAATTTCTGCTACCGACATTCGCGAATGCGAATATTTAATTTTTGTTCAAATATCATAGAAGAATTTGTTTTTGTTTGTTTCCGTTGCGTAAAATCATAACTCTACTAATTATTACAATTTTGTTTCAAAAATTCCAATGAAAATTTAATTGTTAACCTTCACTGCCCCAAGTAAAGAATTTAAAAAAAAATTACCAAATAATACAATAAGGACTAAAAATGTGATTACGAGGTTGAAAGTTACATTTTCTTGTATTAAAAAACATAAATGAATGTTTTTTTATGGTAGCTCGGAAGAACCTAATACTATTATCAAATTAGTTATTTTCTGATATTCATATTCGGTGAACATTTGAAAAAAAATTGCGAATGTCATTCACATTCTCAATTTTTTCAGATGCAATTATGAATATGAATTTTCAGATGCAATTATGTGAAAACATGCAAATAACTAATTCATTAAATAAAATATTGATAATAATATATAAATATATTTTTTAAGTAATTAATACTAATATATAAATACACTAGCGACCCGTCCCGGCTTCATTTATTTTTTAAGGTCTCTGAAAGAAAAAATGTTTTGTATGTGTGTTTTTATATGTTTTTTATTCGTATTACATTTCTTTGTTTCTTAGCTGCTTAACTCTTTTATTTTTGTTTTTAATTTTTAATTTCAACGACCTTAATGCTTCACTATACACTAAACCCTACCTATCGTCAGACGAAAATATATACCAGTTTTTCGAAAATAATTCGAATTAATTTTTCTTTAATATTTGAGACGACTATAAAGCAAATATATTTAAGAAATATAGAATGAAATTATTTATAAGTATTTTTAAAAATTACTTTTGATAATGAGTATCTAAATAGTTCCGAAATCAATTTTAATAAGTGCATCAATTCAGAGAGCCGACCTGCCTCATAGACGTGCACCCCCTCCCCTGCGACACATAGCGGCCGGCGGCCATCATTCATTTTAATACCAATTACAATTTTAAATTCGTAATATCTTTTGAATGGATTGTCCGATTGGAATAAAATAAAAAGTAATTTATAGCTATTGAAACAATCTTACTCAATATTTTTTTTTTTTTATAAAGTTTATTTGGATAAGGATTAGTATTTGACGATAACATAGGCTAATAATTTTAATTACTTTTATTCTATGGAAAAGTGGTTATAATGGCTTAAATATAAATGTTTAGTGTATACTATCGCGGACTTTATTGAAGGCATTATTGAGTTCTACAACTTTTCTATAGAAGTCAACCATACATCTCTAACCATTTAGGCAGCGTTCGCGAGAATCGTTAACGTACGGCAGTTTTTTCGTCGACTTACTCCACAATTTTCACTACCACGAAAAATCCTTTCTATTTTCCGGAATAAATTATAGCCTATACGGATTTGGAAGAATCCCTCTCAGTAATGGTAAAAGAAATGTTGAAATCGGTCCAGTAGTTTTTGAGTCTATTCAATACAAACATACAAAAATACAAAGTTTACCTCTTTATAATATTAGTATAGATAGGAAATTAAAAATATAAGCTACGACTTGAACTTGTGGCTCATGACATCCCACAGCAGAGAGCGGGGGGGGGGGGGGCAGACGTACCTCGCAGTACACGTGCCAGCACTGGATGGAGACGGCCGGCGAGGTGTACGCGCCCAGACAGATCAGACATTTGGCCTGAAACATGAACATACATTTAATATATAAAATGCTAGTGCGTCTGTTACTGGTCATGTAACTCCTAATTGATGCTTATGTATTGTTATGAAACAATCAACCCCTATTTATAATATATTTCTGTCAGTGGAGTGGTGCAGTGTGCAGGAATCCAAAATCAAACAAAAGAACTTACTTCCAATGAAGAATTTTGCTTCTTTTCCAAATCCTTAATTTTTTCCTTCAATGCCTGGATTCTCGTCTGCAAAAACAATATTTAAATTAATTTTAATGTGTGACATTTTAATTATTTTTCTTTAAATGGACTGAAAACAGTATATCTTTAGTTTATTTTTAATAAAAAAACATTTTATTGACTATACATTATGATTTAATGAGTCGGAATTTCGGAATAAATAATATTTTATAAAAAAAAAAATAGCACGTGGTTTTTAAAATTTTAAACACAAATTCAAAACTATATTTTAACATTTTGAGCCAAGTTAAGATTATTATCATTTTTAATAAATATAGAATGAAACCTTCCATCAATACAGGCAGGACTCAAACCTGAATCCTCGTGGAAGCCGTCGGGTCGTTCTACTAATTGAGCTACAGTATCGCTACCTATACATATATTCGTTTTGACCGGGATGGAGGCGACATCTAACTAATGTTCCTAAATTTGTAGTTGAGATATCAAGCTGTCACACAACTCGCCCAACATATATATTTGTTGCTAATCTATTGCATTCTATGTTAGCTTGAGCAAGCAAGCTGATGCTTACCTCCGCGCTGGCCTCTACTAAACCGTTCGGCTTTATTAGTAGGTCGTCTGTATCTCTATCACTTGACTCCTCTAGTTCTGGTATATCTGCCTGTAATGAACAATAATTGAATATTTGTAAACCTTTATAATCTTAACAGTACTTACTGTAAGAATACCCTGTATAAGAGTTTTTATCTAGAGACGACAAGAGACGAAGCTTCTTAGCATTCCATGAAGTCACCGTGCGGGTGCCGGGCCCATCGCGTTGCAGGGAGAGGAGTGCAAACAGCTCCTGGGACTTGCGACCCAAGTGTAGGTTTAAGAGGCCCCTTTAAAATGCGCATTCACGCTCACCATCAACTGGTTGCGCTCCTCTCCCTACCTAACCAAATATGGAATGAACCTACCAATGCCGCCTTTGAAGAAATGTACTGATGATAGTTCTAGAGAGGCCGAGATCTTTAAGTAGGTTATAGAGAGATTTCGCTGTTATACCTCTCGCTCCCACTTCTACCGCGTACAAATTAACTATATATCTATTCCTGGTCAGTTCGTTGGTCAGTTCGTAATACTTGTTTACTTTAATTGTGTGATCTTTGGGGATGTTAGTTTCCCACGGAGCAGTAAGCTCCACAAGTATCACGCGCTTTAACTGTCTAGAGTACAGGAATATGTCCGGTCTGGATGACGAGACAACAATACCCTCGGGGTCTGTGTGCTCTCTCAGTGTCGTGTCGTATCGTTGTAGTCTAATCGCGAGTCGTTTCCGAAATAGAGTAAATCCTCACTCCTTTTGTTTTTTTTTTTATAATATGAAAATCTACCCTTAGTTGATTTAACGAGGCAAACTCATTTTATGCAATCACTGGGTAACAAACGTTTTAAAATAATATACGAAATTAAACTACTATAGTGTTATTTAACTAGTTTAAATCTACGATTGAAATAGATGGAAATCAATGAATATTTTGAACTAACCTCTTGTGCTATCCTGGACGGCGAGTACTGCGGCGGTCCGTACAGCTCCGTGTCCTCGTCCCCGTCCACCACCTACAGTTATAATAGACCTTCTTCACTTTACTAACGAAACATATTCAAAAATGTGTTTGGAAGGCAGTCTCTGAAAATATAGGTCGGGATTGCTTTTTTTATTCATTCGGTAAAAGGAGAAAATTATAATAAATAAGAAAAAAATTGGAAAGTTACAGTTGTTCCCAGACACATTTGAGGAGCAGGCATACTGTACATGGAATGTAGCTTGCAATAAATAAATAAATAAATAAGCACGCTCTAGCAGTGCTCGATGAGTAAAGAGGCTCGGACCAGCGCGTGGTCGGTGGAGGCGCGGCGCACGCTGGTGGCGGCGCGCGCGTCGCCGTCCTGCAGCGCGCCCGCGCGCACGCGCCACTCGCCGCACCACTGGTACTCCGACCCGAAGGTCGCCGGCTCGTCGTTCTACCGACAACATTCAGCCCACATTCATAATCAACCCGGATTCTAATTGCTATCATTGAAATTTCAATCCGTTTTATGAGTTGTCTAAGTAAAGAATTGATCTGTCTGTATTTGTATATATGTATAGTATCTTAAGTTGCATCTATGATTAAATATTGTTTATAATTTATTAGAAATATCTAGCATAGTTAATACTTGGTAGAGGTTGTTAGTTTGTATATATGGGACAATCGCAGTACCTACTAACGAAATCTAAAAATGTTCATTATAAATAATAAGCTGCTTTATTGCTAAGTGCGTTTTTCTTCTTCAAAAAGGTCACTGACCTCAACATCAATACTGCCGTCTTCCGAGCTGGTATCGGGTACATCCTCATCCACAACGGCACCGGTCCTCTTCAAACATCTTAAGGCATGTCTGTGAAGCCTTGTGACGGGCAGCATAGCATTGCACACCGGACACTCACCCTGCTGGGGTGGAGGGCTGCGGCGACGGGACCGTAGTCGTTTGAGACGGTTTGTGTGGATACGCTGAGAAAGTATAAATTGAATTACACAAGACCAGCCATTCAACAACAAGGCTTTCAATGAACTACATAAGATTGTTTAGAACACTTGAGGAATATTACTCCTGAGCTATTAATTAAACATACAGTATTTGTGAACCGTGTTTGGTAACAAACAGTATTATTGACATCTTTGGTATATTTTGTAAAAGCATGCACTGTTGTAAGGGGTTACAGTGTAATATTATCTTTTATGTTATATATCCTATAGCCTTCCTCAATAAATGGGCTATCGGAAATATATAAATAAGTAGTAAGTATATATACAGAAATATCATATCTGTTTCATCCGGAGATTAGTGGTCAAACAAACAATGGCAAAAAGCTTTATTATATGAGCATAAGTGTCTACTGTAGCATCCAGTAATATTGTGCACTACATATATGTAATAAATGATAGTATTATTACAATTCATAGTCTGATAGCTTTAATTCAATAGATGCAATGTACACCCTTGAATTAAATTTAGGATTCAATAAATATTTGTATTATTGTCAATAATTGGTGAAAATGTTATGTAATCTTATATATTGTTTTATTCAATTTTTTTTAAACCTTCAGTTTGTATTAAAAATATTGGGAATACTAAATAAATATATTATTTCTCTTTTTATTGTTGGATTTCAAGAACCTTAGAGAAGACCTAGAAAGATACAAAATAGAATTATAAATCAGTTCCATAACTCTATAATCTCTTATGTAATAATAATTCACTCATTTTAATCCAACTACAAAATGTTACATGTTTTTTTCCAAATTTAACTTAATTTAGGAAATACGAAAACAGAAAAGGTTTTAAAAAGTTTGTTTACTAACCTGGTAAACATCACTTCCTGTACAACCAGACACATCTACATCCTCTTGATTTTCTAAACTAGAACTAGATCCAGGCATGGGATTGGAGCTAGGACTATTTGAACTTAATTTACGCTTAGAACTACCGCTCGAAAGTTTATTTAATCGCTCTACTTCTAACGATAAGTGAGTTTCTAACTCTCCTTGTCGTATAGTACAGCTGCAAACCGGGCAATTTGGTAATTCTGTAACTTTTTTTCTATTTCTAACACAGTTAAGGATTACATTGTCATCGTACACCGAACCAAAATTTGAATTTGGAGTGTTTATAGCGTTCGAACTCCCTTCCATATTAAACATCACTGCGGGTAACATTTCAAACTGTTGTTATTGTTATCTAAATCTAACAACATCACAATTTTGGACGAATTAAACGGTTTTTTGATTGTCTATTAAGTATTGTGGAACTTCGATTGCTACGTAGGAACTCGTCTTGTTTAAGCCAATGTCATTATTTGTAATTTACACCAATAATCATCTATGAAACAAAAATAAATAAAGCGTTAGGGTATTTTTATTAGATCAAAAATGTCATTTCACATTTGAAGTCTTATTTGACACATGACATTTTCCATAGTCAGTACTTTATGACGCGCTCTATGGTTCAAATATTGCCTAATATAAAGCATTGATGTATACATAATATGCAATACCATATCATAGCATAATTGGTGCAATATCCTAAATAAATTTATATTTATATATTTTGTATATTATTACTATAAAATTATTAAAGTTATATTATCCATAGTGCTGTCGTGCAGGTACCTCTGGAGAGATGCAAATGTGCTGCCTCCCTTGAAGAATTGAAAAGGATGTAGTCCGAGGACCGAGACTAGATCACAAGGAAGGATGATGTGGCATTTTAGCTTTCTTTGGAATAAACAATTAAAATATAAGGATTGTTATTTGATATTGTATATAGTGTAAAGATCGAGAACCAACTTATAAAGTAACTACCTAAAGCAATCATAAACCACTCATTAATTAATAAGACGTTAAGTTAGCCCTTAATAGATTAAGTGATTATGCTGACATAAATGATTTAACGATAAAAACTTCAAAAGTCTGTTCTGTGAAAGAACTATCAATGCTAGAATTTGTTTACTAGTTATGTATTTATTTTTCACTGAAACTTTTTTAAACACACATTTTTTACAAAATTGTTCAACTCTCAACTCCTTTGTCAATAGTCAGTGTCAATTGTCATTTGTCAAATAAACATTGAATTTTCTTATTTTGGCTTGTTTATAAAAAAATATTGTTTCTAGAACTCACGAAGTTTATAGATAACTGATCAGTAAAGCAATAACACATATCCACAGGACATCTAGATATAAAGACAGATATGATAACTTCCAAGGTTAGGTTTATATATATTATTTCATATATATTTTTTATATTTTAATTAACTAAGAATTTAAAATTAATATTATTATAAAATCAAGGTCAGTACAATGGTCAATTTAATTATTTACTTACGTAGTTATCGTAGACAGTTTACCTATATTAACATCAATTATCTTTAAAAAAATATAGTTTGCTTATATTTTTCCTAACTTGTAAATATAGATTGTTATCCTCTTTTATAAAAATGTAACTTCTTTCCAGCCATTGATTTAGTTTTTCTGATATTGACCTATACCTTCTTACTATCTATTGAAACTTGATTAAGTTGAATAAGCAGAACTGGTTTTTGTACACACAATGTTTTAAACAAATAAGATTGATAATGGTGATACACATTGATAACATACATTACGCCGGGAGTATTTTTTTGCAAAGTAACTAAGAGACTATGTATTGATAACTTCCCTTATCTTTGCTTTTCCTCAGCTTGAAGTTTTGGTGGATTTTGGCCCAACTCCAGATGAGCAAGATGTTAACAGAACACTAAACCACTTGAAGTCTCAGGATCATGTGAAACAGGTTACATAAATGAAATATAGAATGAAAAACTTTTAGTGGGTGTCCCATTTGGAAAATTTCCCATCTCATACTTTTTCACAAATTATCACATTTTGATTTTGTGTTCTATGTATTAATTTTTGATGCAATGGTCTATTAGGTCATTAAATCCTTAAAAACGTATTTTCTCAATTGGTATAATTTTAATCTCATTCTCCGACGTAATACATGTTACAGGCAATATTTCAAGACGGTGCTGTGATGGTGGAGACTACATTGCCTAGTTCAGTGGTTTTAGACATGGTGACTAAAACATCCGGCCGGAGAGCGGTCCTTCAGGGGTTTGGAGGTAGGTTTTACAACAATAAATTAATTATTTGAATAGTTTTATTCCATCTTATATGAGAATAAAAAAATATACACATTTTAGGATGATTTTAATATGTTGAAAATAGACATAAATTGCACTTAGAAATGTCAGACTCGTTGCTTGGTCCTAAGTATATTGAATATACATTTTTTGACAATAAACAGCAAGCAAGTACATTGAACATTTGACCTAAATAATAAAGGCTAAGTCTTTTGAGGAAAGATTTGTTTATGATTTTGAAGTTATTTAAATAAATTCTAAGATTACTTATTAAAAGTTGTTAAAATAAAACAACAGACACACAATCAGCTGTAGCGATGATATCAAGTCAGTCCACGTCGGAGTACGTGCTCGGAGTGGTTCGCTTCACTCAGACGGAGTCTGCCTTGATCGCGGATGGCAGTGTGGACGGGCTCACTCCGGGCTCCCACGGGTTGCACGTTCATGAAACAGGGGATCTGAGTTTGGTGAGGTTTAGTTAGTTATCACTGCCCGTAACTTGTAAAGTTTGTAGGGTCACATCTGCCATTGTCCGTTATTAATTTCGGCCGTCATTTGATTAGATATTGTTATTTTATTTTTATTGTATACGGAAACATTTTGGAGCAACTTTTTAATATATATAAAAAAAAAGACAAAATATAATTGGCTGTTTATTTTCATATGTATCTTATTAACTTTTTTCAAATGTTGCACTTTAGAGTAAGTTCTTTTTATTACCGAATAATTATAAGTCGTTGGAGTCATCATTTAGGGTTGTTCTTCAATCGGCTCTCACTACAACCCTCTGGCTGCACCTCACGGAGCACCCACCGACCCTCCAGAGAACAGACACGCGGGTGACCTTGGCAACATACATGCAGACGAACATGGCAGGGCACGGTTTAGGATCGTCGACAGCGTGTTACAGGTGAGCTTGGAAACAAACAAACACATTTCAATTAGAACACTGAGTTGTGATTGAAGTTATAATTAGTTTATTGAGTTATAAGTGCAAATAATTCATCTGTAGTGAGCTCACGGGTCTCGGGATTATTTCAATGTTGACTTGTCAGTCGATTATTAAAAGAGCTCTGGCCAAATTACATATGACCTGAACCATACTGTTTGACCTTGAGAGACAACCAGTCGGCGTCTCCACCAATCAGAGAGCAGCACTAACGCACTCACAGCCACTACACTATGCGATGCTGCTGGGACCAGTTGAGACAGACTGGCACAGATCGTATAATGTAATTTGGCCATTAAAAGTATCAATATTTTGTATTTGACAGGGTGGAAAATGATCAGACCGAGGTCCATGTACATCTGAAAAAATCCTTTCTCTCTGTGTCTTAATCTTCTGCATCTCTCTATTCCTCAAGGGTTCACGGGTTCCCCATCATGTACCTCGATGTGGTCGTTTGCGATACAATCCCAGGTTGCTGTCGGTAGTAAACGGTCTTCCAGCTCTCGACCCTCGGGCTATTGACTATAACCAAATTCTATCACTCCTAATATATTATATGTCATATAGATTCACGAAATACTGGGCAGGTCGATTGCAGTCTCTGAGCGATCGGACGACCTGGGTCGGGGTTCGAGTCCGTTTTCTAAAATTAACGGGGACTCTGGGACGCCGTGAGTATACATGTTGATAAAATTTGATATATTAAAGTAGCACTATACACGATAAATGAGTTTACAGACGTTCATGGATTTACAGAGACATATTATTTCAGTAAAATGTGTGTGTCCGTAATTAATGAATAATTTATAATATGACTTATGACGCTTAGAAAACACAGAGGGATAACTGTATATAAACTGTTTAACTCATGAAGCCGAGTAGACACGATAGCTCAGTGAGTACATATAATTCAAGGACTTTAACTCAAAAGTGGGAAAATGTAAAAAAAACGATGTCATTAAAATATAATAGTATAAATTATGACTGCACGTACCTAGTCACTCCTTAGTTCTAACTAAGGACTGACTAGGTACAAATATATGATAGAGTACAAATATATGATAATAATATGTTAACTGTATGGTGCAGCATCGCGTGTGGTATTATCGCACGATCAGCTGGTATTTTCCAAAATCCGAAACGAATATGCGCGTGCGATGGTGTCGTCGTTTGGGATGAAAGAGACAGACCGCTCGCAGGAAAAGGACGGAGAAAGTGTTGCCAGAAGGAAGAGAATGACGTGAAAATGTGTTGCAAGGTATAACATCCGCTGGGCGTAGAATGAATTAAATATAATTCTTAAATGTGCTATTTATTTTTTGGGCTGTTTGTTTGCCCGAGTTTTGGTGGGCGGGCTGTAGAATTAATTGTAATTTGTAATTGTTATATAAGAAATCAATAGTCTTTTTTTTTTTATTTATTTCCGCTATTATCTGTGGGTTTCCCAAAATCTTTATGTATTATTTCCGAAAATCTTAATAAATATGTCATAAAACACAGGTAATCTTTTATTTTCGACTAAAATATATGTCACAAAAAACTGCATTGCAGTATTTCTTATTTTCTTACAGGGAAACCCAAAATTGGTTTGATGTCTGAGCGCTAATAGATTCCTTATTATTTAAGTGGGGATAGGGGAAGGCGAGCACCCCTCACTGGCTAAGGTATCGTCGAATAAAACTAAAATCAGTTCCTATACAATTTATTACATCAATATAATTGCTTATCTACAATAAAACTATTCATTGAAGGAACATCACACATTCGTTCTCTATGACGACTGCTATGAAGACTCGACTATATTACCATGTGAGGAGAAGTCGAAAACGAATAACTTTTAGTTTTTAACAACTGTTTTTTTTAATTTCAGGCATTTTGTATAAGATTCAACTATTTTTTATATGCTCAAAATGTTACTGTTTATATATTTTTTCTACAGAGTTTGACTATTTAGTTTTTTAAATCAAATTTGGTATTTTTTACCCAATTTTAGAAATCTGAGAAAATTAAAAACTAGGGAGGGTTTATATGCAAAAGGCATTACACGTTAATGTTACATAAATGTCATGCATCCTTTAAAAAAATATTTTGACGTTTTAACGTCAATTATAATATCGATTTTTGTTTGGTTTTAAACCGATTTTAAATCTGCACCACAAAGAAAGCTGGACAAATACAAGTCACAAATGACGCTCACTCCACTCTTATATTATTTTAGAATACAATAAACTAACACTACTCTTTAGACACCAATGTCCGCTCGGTAGAGTACGTTAACCCCTGTAGGCATGAACACAGCACGAACTCCTTATAAATAAAGCAAAATAATTAATATCGCAGTGTCATAAAAACATACTTAAATGCTTGCTGGGTCTTAATTTAATTTTTATACAAAATTGTTTATTTATATATTCCCGTAATAGAACGAGATTATATTTTTGTTAAAATATTTTTTTTAATATCAATATAGTCAATAATTGTCAACTTGTCATTGTTTTGCCACGATTTTTCATTACGTCATAATTAATGATAAAAATTAGATAAGTTCATATTTAATCAAACCGAAAATACAAAAATGCAAAAACATTTTTGTTTCTTTTCTTCCCAATATTAAAATGGAGATATCACACCGAAAGTATTTTTCTTAAAACTTTTTTATTTTTGTCTATATCACAGAAATGTCGTAAATGCAAAGTCTGTGGTATGAACAAGGTTCTATAAAATTAATGGTGATGTTCTATCTCCACACATTTCAGATAAATTTTTGAATATGTCATTTCTCATATATTTTTTTGCTACGCATATAAATTTCAATCCACAGAGGATTCGGTATCTTCATTTTTGGTGCTGAGGTGGAAGGCCAACACTGGAATCGAACCCAGCACCATACAGGAACCCATCCCGTAGAAACACCATGAGTATCCGCCGGTCACATCGCGGAGTAACCCTGGAATATTATACAACGCTAACGTTAATAAGAGAAATGTAATATTGAAAATTTACCAGCTTATTGACAGAATTTATACTAAATTTATACTACTATGTCTTTATCATAAAACATGATATGTACCTTTATTTTATTCTGATATCGTACTTAAGATAAACATTATTGTTATATAAAACAAATGTCCCAAATTTAAATTAGAATGAATTTGGAAATGACAAAAATGACGGAAAAACAAAATAATTTTCGTCACAGAAACATGTAAACAAGAATAACAAATATTGTGCGCTAAATGAAACAGCGTGCGGAAAACGAAAAGCACCCGACACTAAGTGAGAGATGAATGAAATGAACCGTGCTGAAGCACGAGAGGTACATGGGAGGTACATGAGAGGTACATGAGAGGTACCGGCGGTGGGCGGCACCGACACCGCGGCCAGGCTCTGGAACATCCGCACCAGCCCGTACGAGGACGCGATGCGGGCCGTCCCGAACGCGTCCGCCAGCAGCACCGGCACCAGCAGGAACCAGCAGCCCAGGCACAGCCCGTACGCGCCTGGACGCGGGACACCTCTTTGATACATGGCGGTAAAGTATAGCAGGTCACGTGTTTTTAGTTTTTGTTTATTGTTCAATGTATAATGCAGGTAGGTAGCTCGTTGGAATTCACGTAAAGTGTAGTGCGGAACGGCGCACTGCACTTGGTCTCACATATTATATATCTTCTAGGAGATCTGCGTGTTCTTGTGGTTTGCCAAGATTCGTCGATAAGACCAAGAGTATAAATATCAGTTCCGGTATCAAAGACACGAGTACCGACACCGCGGCTCCGGACGGCTCCGGTCACTTGTTACGAACACAACGAGACGGCAGTACACGAGCTACATATCGGTTGTAGCGCTATCCTCGAGGGACGGCGAAACTAAGATTTTTATTACTGAAAATACTTTCTTTTTCATAATATCTACGAATGATTTATTAAATTGGAAGTAAAATCTCACCGGATGCTACGGCTAAACTCCACCAGGAGGTCAGACTCGGTAGGCTGAGTACGGCGGCGCCGGCCACCAGGATACTGGACAGAGATAATATCGTACGGTCGGGTTTGTCTCATTATTATTATCGTACTGTTTGCGTTCCTACCTGACGATATAAGCCTTTCTTCGACAGAACAGATGCAGGTCGCACAGGTACCCGAGACCGAGGCGTCCGCACAGGTCCAGGATGGCGCTGATCGCCACCAGGTGACCTGGAACGACACGAACCGTTACGTCAAGACGCGGGAGGCGCTGGGACGAGAGGTCGCGTGAGGCGCACCGGCGGCCGCCTTGCTGTGCCCCGCGGCCACGGTGGCGGCCGGCAGGTAGTACAGCGCGTACGGCGACCCGCACGACATCAGCGCCACCGACAGGCACAGCAGACCGAAGCGCCACGACCGCAGCAGCGACACGTCCAGGTACCTGCGGACCACCCCGCGTTACACACCACGTAACCACTGCCGCCACGTGGGTACAAGGACACTACTTCTAGACGGCCGTCCGACATGACGGTGCGGGCGAAGCCGACGGCGGAACCACGCTTTTTTATAATATTCGAAAAGTAGAAAAAAGAGGTATTTTGGAAAAATTCAAATGATGTTAGCAAATAATTACTTAAATCTAAAATACCTACGTCTAAACCAAAAGCTTTTAGCGGGTTCCTTTGTCGGTTTTCGTATTGACGATTTAACTAACTTACGAGTAGAATATACCTACGTTATTTAATAAAATATAGAAATATACAAAATATAGAATCTAATTTAAATATCCATATAATTGAAAAGCTAATTCAACCTGAAACATTCAGTCCCAAAACAAGGCCCTAGGCAGTCAATCGATCAATCAATCAATCAATCTGTTAGTACCTTGATATTGTCGTAACGCAACCTCTTTTCTCATTTTTCACTTCAACGGTCTCCTCTTTTGATTCTTCGTCCTTCTTTATATTACTTACTGGTTCCGATAACTTGCTCTGTATTATTCTACTTGGTAAAGGCGGCTTTATGTAAAGGGATCTGAAAATACAAAATCATATATATATAGCGGAAGGAAGCTTTAATTTCTAAATTTCTAAATATTTTCAGAAGAATATATTATTAAATATACTTCTATTTCAGTTATACTGGTATTTAGTCAAAGCAATTCAAAGAAATTGACAGCGGTAAATAACCCGCATTTACAAAAATTTATAATCATGCAAATATTGGCTAGATTATTTTTATAAAATTAAGATTTATGAGTATTTTTGAAAAATATTATTTTAATAGCGTAATTACCGACTGAGTGACCTGCCGCGTGCCTTGTACACACACGTGCTGTCTGTGGAGAGATCTTCAACAGAGTGCAGGATGGAGGACGACCGCGTCGGTCTGAGACGCAGCTTGATGACGTCACGAGGGAGACCTGCTTATGTATTGTTTATTATATATTTGTCTTATTTGGCAGTTAAGTGATGTTTAAATGGTAGACTTAACAACTGTGGCTTTTTATTTCGACACGATAATGTATGTAGTTTAATAAATATTCCTATGTACAGGAAAGAAACCTCACACAAATATCTGTACTAATATTATAAGGTGTGAAAAAATTGTCATCACATACGCTGCGGAAACTATGGATGATAGAACAAAACATGTTCTACAGTATTATAACGTATCTAATTCTACAATAAAGTCCGTGATTCCATATGTCCATCTACTGTAGTTACGTCACGAGAAATTTTCCGTTTCAATACCTGTAAAATACTTTTTAAATTATTAAAATCGGATATTCCATTCAAAAGATAATACGAATGAAGGAATGTCAATCTAAAGAAAATAATGTAATAATAAAATAATGCTGATATCTTTACCTTATAAGTTTATTTGTTAGAGGAAATCTTTAGAGTAAGTTATCCGATAATTATTTAGTTTTCTAAAAAAAATCTTAACCAATATTTAGTTGAGAGCAATTTTAAAAATAAAGATGGAGATTGGAGAAAGTTCCTCATGAGCCCTGTGTTCTTAAGTCCTCGAGGACAACGTCGCGGGCAACACCAACATGATATTATATTTATATTTACCCGGCTGTATTCACGCAGAAATTAAATCGGAATGTGCCCGACTAGTTTCGAACCCATTCGGAACTAGTGTTTCTTACGAAAGCATAACACACACACACACATGTGTGTGCTATATGTTATTCTCGCACTACTCGCGTCGTTATATATACATATAAATAACGACGCGAGGCATTTTTGTATAATTTTTTTTATATATTTGGTTTATTTTGCTATTATTTCAATTATTATTCATTAAACTTTTTGTATGATTCATTAAACTTTTGGTTTAAATATTTCCAAACTATCTCCTGATAGTTGAGTCGCTGTAGCTTGTGAGATTGGACTGTATAATTTCAATCCCTCCAATTTAAACGTTCTCCTGAAACATTAGTACTTACTGGAGTGCACTGGTATTTTAGAGGCTATACGTTTTATAGAGATTCATAACGGACAACAATTAATTATATCGACAGACTGCTTAAGTTGCCTTCAAGAACTTGGTAACGCTTTCCGTACCAAAGCTCTATATCCATTATGTTTCAAATTAAAGAAGTTCCTGTCATCAGAAAGGGTTATCTATCACATTCGCTTGGACATCAAGCCACACTGGTAAAAAAAGTAATATAAATGTTAACTGACTTGCGAAGCTCAGAACTGAACTAGTCCCTGGCCCTTCTGAGAAATACTACCAAGATCTGCAAGCTCTTGCACAAAGGCTGACCGTGTAGATTCTGACAATTTTGGGTAGTATTTTTAAAAAAAAGTTAAAAGTAAATACTAGGCCTCCATACAACCTGAAGTACCCGCACGAACCTAGATCGTTTTTTATACAAATATAACACGCTTGCATGTCGCTCCTACTACTGTCCAAATTTAGAGTTCGTGATCCCTCTTTAAACGACTGCGGCTCTGATGAACCTTATCAAATTTTCATAATTGTACGATATTATTACATATATTGACATTAACGAAGGAAATTATCTTCTTGGCAAAACAAAAAAACAAACAAAAAAAAAACACGACAGCGTTTAAATTTGACAGCATTTTTTTCTTTTTACTTCACCCAAATGAAAGCAAAAGATCTTATAAAGAATTAATGAAAGGTACATCCATCCATTTATTTCTGTACGAAAAAAAGGTGTGTCATGAAGTTGTTTCAAGATCTCACCCACGACACCGAGCACGTCCATTCCCTCAGAATCTTCGGAATCTGACATCTGACATTGCAGAGGGCGAGTCGTTACCTGTAAGAGTGAACGTTAAATAAATAAACCCCTCCTTTTTATATATTTTATATACAAAATTATCTTCACTATTTGCAAACTTCTAAATATATTACGAATTAAATACGAATATTTTGGAGTTGCTCGGAATTGAACTCGAAGTCCATCATGCGTGCTTTGGTTCAGGACTGTCATCAAAATATGGGATAAGGGTTTTTTATTAAATTTATAAAAATAAATTACAAATTACTTATACAACGCAATGTAGCCCCAAACGAAGTGTAGCTATAAAGTATACTAAGTCTGGCCGTAAATACTGTTACACTTAAAAATAAAAAAATATTACATTTGAATTTCGAATCTGTCATTTTTATACGATTATTCATTGGGTTTTCTCATTTTGGCGCCAAAACATTGTACAATATTTTGTGATATTAAAATGGAGTGGGGTGATAAAGAGACACGAAACGCTGTGATTGCATTACACAAAGTAGGTATGGAGCCAAATGCAATTTTTAAAACTCTCCAGACACTTAGTATTAGTAAAATGTTTGTGTACCGGGCTATTAACAGATAGGTACAATAAGACTTCCTATGTTTGTGACCGAAAATGATTTGGCCGTCCACGTTGTGTTCGTACGAAAAAGGTGGTCAAAGCAGTAAGGTAAAGAATTCGAAGAAATCCTGTCCCAAAGCAAAAGATTTTATCACGGTAAATGAAGATAGCACCTAGAACTATGTTGAGTATTTTAAAAGATAAATTAGGACTTGCAGCCTATAAGAGACGCACTGGTCATTTCTTAAGTGATAATTTAAAGAAGAACAGGGTGGTAAAATCGAAACAACTACTGAAGCGGTACGCAAAGGGAGGTCACAGAAAAATTTTGTTTACGGATGAGATTTTTTTTACAATTGAGCAACATTTGAACAAACAAAATGACCGTATTTATACTCAAAGCTCTAAGGAGCTTCCCAATTAGTCGACAGAGTGCAACGTGGACAATATCCGACTTCAGTGACTGGCAGTAGAAGACTGGCCGTCGTCTAGTCCCGATGTCAATCCGCTGGATTATGATTTATGGTCAATTTTAGAGAGTACAGCTTGCTCTAGACGCCATGATAATTTGGAGTCTCTAAAACAATCTATACGATTGGCAGTAAAGAATTTTCCCATGGAAAGAGTGCGTGCTTCTATTGATAACTGGCCTCAAGTTTAAAAGACTGTATTAATATATAGCCAATGGAGACCACTTCGAATAAGCTTTATATATTTTTAATTGTTTTATATTTATGTTCTAAACTAACATACTGTAAAAGTAATAAATGTTACTTGCAGTTAACTTTTTTTATTTTTAAGTGTAACAGTATTTATGACCAGACTAAATATATCATACTTTAGTACCTTCACTAACAAAACTTTAATTTTTAAACGTACTCGATACAATAGATAATATTGATTTTGGTTCACAAATTTATATTTTTCCAATGTGAGGGTCGAACCCGCGACCGCCTGGACCTTAGACGGCGTCACTTCACAGGTCAATAGATGATACACATACCAAATATACAGACCTCAATGAGACTCGGGTGAATGATCTCGCTGAACAGATTGGCGCGTTTTTCTTCACTCAGCATTGCGTTTTTCTGATTCAAGGTTAGAGTCATTTCCGGTTCCGGTTGAAACAGGTTTTGGAGTTTGTTATCTTTGTTCTGGATAACTGCTGTTTTACCTGCGACGGGAAAATTAAATTACAACTTTACAAATATATATCTCTTCAAACTTTTGTGTATGCTTTGAACAAAAATATAAAATTTGAACGTGTCATGCTTATTAGACTATTTACACAATTACTAATTTACCGTTCATTTGATAGAAAAAATAAGAACTGCGAGGTTATTAAAATGAATATGGTCGGATGTGTGATCAGAGAGAGCCTAAAAAGAGGTTCACATTGTAGAAAAGCTAGGGTGGTGATTAAATACAATAATAAAGCGTCACCTTCCTGTATGTCGGTCAGCAGCGTGGTGTTCTCGGTGGTGGTGGTGGTGGGGCTGGCGAGGCGCGGCGCCGGCGGGGCGCGGTACAGCGTCGCCGACACGCACACGTGCAGCATGCCGGCGCCTGCGGGCCACGACTATGGCGCTACTATGTACACTGGGGCTCGCTCAGATAAACATTGTTGGAGAATATTGAACGCGTTTAGATGTTAGACTGTGGCTCATGTGGGCATTATGTTATGACACTGTGTGGTCATTGATATCACGTAAGCTTGATTTTTAAGTAGACTTATCGTTGAAACATGGTTATAACATTTGTCTAACATCCTTTAAATTAAAGTTTTCAATAGTATTTTTTTAAGAATCTTAGTTTTTATGTAAATTCTTTGTAGTATTGAGTTGTTATGTGTGTCTGTTAATTTGTTTATTTATCATCCAGCTTCACAGTTCTAATAGACATACGGAGGTGTAAAAGCCAAGTTCCCCGTCACGACACGTCTAGTGTAAGACAAGTGGACCTTTAAGAAATCGCTTTGGGATCGATATCAGATTCCTTTGGCATATACATATACACTCTTAGAGTCTAATTAACTCTTATAACCTAAGTAAATAAGGTTAGTTATCTTTGAACGGAAGGAAAGTGATGAAGGAGACAGATATAAGGAGAGAAAGATATGCTATTCAGCTGTTAAAACTCACCTAAAAGTAAAACGGTGCCGTGGAACCCGTAGGTACCGACGAGTTTCTCAATCAACATAGGGAAAACAAAACTTCCAACCGCCGTCCCACTCACACATATACCGTTTGCTAGTGCTCTGAAAGAGACAAATCATATTTCGGTATTTTGTCACTAGTACGGTTCGATTCCCGGTCACCAAAAGAGTTCAAGATATACTTGCTTTCATCATATACAATACTGTGCTATCTCGTGGTGGAGTAACAATTAACATATGTCAATTATAAGCAGGTGCAGATAGAGAGAGGGGGTATTAGTGGATGAATCCATACCACCCCCCATCTCCTTTGACCAAAACTTGCGTCCGCGCCTCGTTAAGAGTGAACTAAAGTGAGACATTTGTAAGCCTGTAGGTACTTCAGGTAATATTTTGACATAATTATGACTTACCTGTGCTTATCAAAATACTGCGATACAATAACAATCCCCGGTGTAGTGGACAGACCACCGCCGATACCTGGAACCGATCTCAGATTACATACATTAATAGTGTTCAATTAATATTGTCAAAATAAGTTAAAATAATATTCTCAAATAATAAATTTGCGATTTTTATATAAAAAAAAAATCTTTTGTTTAATACCAGCTGTTGCCAGCGAATTATTTTATTACGTTCCTTAACGCGGCGAGCGTGACTATGCATGATGGGCGAAAAAAAAGATATAAAAAATATATATTTTTAATTCTATTAGGAAATAATAATTAAGAATAAATAAGTACATACTTCCTTCGGTTAAGGAATCATATTCCGTAGTCCTTTAAGAAATTTTGTGACAAAATAAGGATTTGGTGGTAGGCCACCTCTTTAATTCCTAACTCGTTATCCTTTCAAAAAAAAGAGATCAAATCGTACTATCCTTTAGTTTAATGGCTAAATCCTACTACACTTTTTGCTAACCCAATATTAATTATCCTTCAAAACATTTAGGGCGATTTCACCAAAACCCCTCCCTCTCCCTCCTCACCGGTGAGCACCCCGAAGCTGAGCAGCAGGTGCAGGAGGCCGGTGCTAAAGTAGGAGGCGGCGAGGCCGGTGGCGCAGCACACGCCGCCCGCGAACACCACCAGCCGGCACGAGTACTTCTCACACAGCGCAGACGACAACGGAGCTGTATGGACACACTGCGCTCTATTTTCCGTCGAAGGTAGAGTAGGATTGGTTTTTGATGAAACCAGTATTACTCGCCCCCTGAGGTGACGGCCGCATAGTGCAGTGGTATCGATGAATGAATCTTTGTATTGTCGGGTCCCAGGTTCGATTCTCGTGAAAACTTATATAGGTAGGGGTCTCCTTGACGAAGGAAAACATCGCGAGGAACCTTGCGTATCTTTAGAATTCCTCAATATGTAATCCGCAACGAAGCGGCGTGGTGGGTTAAGCTCCGTGCTCTTTATTAAATTATAGTGGACGACTGCACCACACATCGGTTTAATAATTCATGTAATACGTATAAAACATACCCAAAGCCAAACAGAGAGTCGACAAGGCGGCCGGTATCCAAGAAGCGACGCTCTCGGAAGAATCTGGGAACGTCTCCATGATTTCCACGTAGAGGACCCCATAGGACTTGAAAAGTCCCGCCACCCAGAACTGAACCATGAATGCCCCAAAAACTACAACCCACCCATACCCACCATCAGGAGGGGTAAAACTGAAACATTTTAATAAAAGGCTTGTCCTCAAATTTTTGAATAATATTGTATTAGCAGATACAGGTTTTTTTTTTTAATCTGTGTAACAATGCATGTAATCTGTGCCACAAAACTGTGTCTAAAAAATAAAAAATAAAGAGAAAAATTTCTAAAAGTCTCACTCGGTTGAATCGGAGTGCGGTCTCAGTTTCCTAGAGGCGGCCAGCAGCGGCCGAGCGGTCAGAGACGACAATGTCAGCAGCGAGTCCTCTTCCTGATCCGTCGGTGACATCGCAGACAGATACGCGCCGACTTGCTGTTATTAACAATCAATATGAACGTTTCTTCATTTTTTATTAATTTGCATTCAAAGTAGACGATACTTTTGTATTTACTACGACACATTTCACTTAATAATAATAATCAGTAAAGGTTACAAAGATAAAGATAGGAAACATTAGGTGTGCGAGTTTACGGATGCATTAATATATATTTTTGATAATATTGTTTTCAAAGGAAACACATTTAAATATACTCTTTTTTAAATTGAAAACTATTATTTCATGTTAATTTAGACGTAAATTATACGTTTAATTTATATGCCGATAGACTTTAACACTTTCCAAAATTGTTATAAACATCTAAAACAGAATCAAACGAACCTGTATTAATGGATTGGAATTCAAAATCATAATGTTAAAGGACCTTTAAGAATAGATGATAAGTTAAAACGAGTTAATATTTTAAGGGTTGTCACAATATTGATCAAGCTACGCTATATTAATAAATAAGGTGACAAACCTTAAAATATTAACTGAGAAATTTAAGACCGAGACTTTTACATGGTATAGAGTATACATTTGATAAAATATACTTTTATTAGATAGTGACTCACAGTAGCCAAGGGCAATTCTAACAGCAAGCTGGCTGGACGCTCGCGTGGTTCCGAACGCTCGCTCTGCTCCGGCGGCGCCGACTGAATCGACAGCAGTGAGCCTGCTTTATCCGGGGATAGTACCTGGGTACATTTAATTTTGTTTATAATAAGGCTTGGTACATTTTCTTTTCACATATTTCCATATATATATACCTAACTTGGCTGGACTCACTGTCACGCGTTTAAGTAAACTTCATTCATAATGACTAAGACCCTAGAATAGGAGCTCTATTGAGTCTTATTAGGTAGATACTAGAAAGAGGGATGCACCTGTCCTGGTTTTTTAATACCATTACCATTTTAATTAATATTATACGTGTTAATAAGATAACGTAGGTACATTACATTTACAATAAACAAATTGATAAAATTGCTTTTTTGTCTAAATTTTAAAAATTAACAATTGAAATGTAAATTTACGTTATCTTACTTTTTTTACAACATCAAAATTCTTAATTTTTTAAATTATTTGTATTCAAAATAGAGTTTACAGCAATGCAGCTATCAAGCTTTTTACTGATTTGTAAAGCAACAATTTCAATAACCGACTGTTTAAAACATGACGTATAAAATCAATAAAGTTCAAAAACAAAATACAACTCGAAGGTTTTCATTCTATTAAGTAAATTGAACTTGAAAGCTGAATGACTCATCGCTTATGACTCAACATAGCACGGTAGCGGATATCAACTATGTACCCACGTTATGTAATGAATGACTTTAACATTATGTAAAGTGAACCGCACTTTATTTTAATTATATTTACGAGTCCTACCTACATTAGGTATATATATGAAGACAGGGTTCTTCATATTTCCCGATGTAATGCGAAATTTCTGCTTTAATAGTTATAAAGTTTAAATTATAATTAAATTTAGAGTTCACTATCAGTTTGTATAGTATCCCTATATCAATAGTTTGATATATGTATATATTTCTGAACCAAAATATATTTTTTTATAATCGTAATAATCGTTAGTCTTACGATATGGGTTAGGTAATTAGTTTCTCAGAAACTGTTTCACATGTGTATACACGGTCTAAATAAACTCTTGGGAGAGTGAGTGGAGTCAGCCAAGTTCGAGAGTGTGTGCCAAGTGTTGTTTTTAAAGGGTCAACTCGCCGTACCTCAAAGGGTGAGTAATTAATAAACAACTATTTTGGTGTATTTCCCAACGACGCACGTGGCTGTTAAATCAGCTTCAGACTTCTTTTCAGAAACAGACCGATATTAAATTTGAGTATAATTAGTGCTTTGATTATTAAAACAGGTCTATCATCAATATATACTTCAACACCGCTTAAGAGTTTACAGTTTATACCATTGCGTTATACTAAATGTATGTATGTAGTATGACAGTACCTAATATTTGTCTCGTATTATATTAAATATTAATCTTGATTGCCTGGATTCAGCCTCTACGAATGTAAATGATTTGAGACTCTTGTAGAGAATATTACATAATAATATAATATGGAGGGAGGTTTAATTTGTTTGTCGGTTTGTTAATCTATTATCTAATCGCTGAATTTTTTAAATAATATCTTTACGTCAATGAATTATGACAATTGAGAAAAAAGTGAGAAGCGAAGAACAGGAACAAAGTACCTACGTTGTTTTTTGGTTTCATCATTTGTTATTAAAAATCATTTTGAACTAAACACAGTTAAAATGATTTCAAAAAGTTTCACTTTATTGATTTGTTAATGCCAACCTCCGTAATAGGATCTGCCTCCATTTCAATAGAACACGACACCGGTGCTGTAGACGTTGGCGGCGCTGACGATCCGAGGAGCTGGCCATCCAACTTCGACAACTCCTGAAAGAAGTAAGTAATACATTGGTTTTGTAGCTGCGTCCCTGAACAAATCATATAAAATGTCTCCCTGAAAATAGGACTTCCAAAAAGACATCCCATCTCATGTTTAATCGGGGATAGTTTCTAAATATTTTCAATGTTAGGAGTTAAAAGACATTTAAATTTTTTACACACAAATTTATAAGTTTCTGAACCCACCGGTTGGACTTCAATAGTCCAATCAGTAAGGACGTATTTTTATCTAAATACAACAGAAATTATTAATCAATCTACTATCTAAGCTCACTAAGAAACGGATTGTAAACATCCTTATTAGTTACCTACCTACCTTATATTCAGATAACATCGATTAGCGGTCGGTTAGAAGGGAGATGAGTGATCTCATAAAAAAACCTCTCTAATAAAATATTATTTAATTCAAAATCTTGTTTAAATATATTTTAATAACTAATATCAGGTTGTATCAAGCGGCGTTTGATGGAATTATTCACTTACATCTTCAACCTGAGTCTATCCATTGATCTAAACTCTACGAAAATAAGTCCAGCAGTTTTCAGACGGATAGCGGAGGGGAGATGTTTGTTTCATGATATATAGCCATATACAGAGAAATATGATATCACACATTACATAAAAGAATTATACAGGTTTCCTGTGTTCGAATGTTACTTAGTACTTACAGTTCAATGGTTATTACATTTGACGTAAATGTCATTCCATTTTGTTGTGTGGTAGCTGTAGACATTGTATTGACGCTCGATACGGGGATACTAGTAAATAATAACCGTAACTCATGAATTAATAATAGCAAAAAGCTTTTAAGTAATGATAAGCTATTTAGTAAGTGAAGCTTATTTGATCGTGCATGTGTTATTAATACAGTAGTTGATGTACTTACTTTATCACCGCATCTCTGTACTTTATTTTGAATTGCCGATATTTAAACATTTTAAACACGGATAAGCTAAAATTCTAATATTAAAACGAAATAAAAATATAATTTGGGTGAACATTTACATTTTAAAAGCATCACGTAATAAGTGTTGTATTGGTTTTTCAAATCAATCAAAATGTTAAACATCAGAAAAAACCCGTAGAGTCAATAGCTTGTGTGGATTTCAAACCCGGGTTAGGGTAAAAGCTGGATAGTTCACTTAAAAGCCTCGGACGGATACAAGCCTCAGTTTTAGTACTCTATGTTAGAACTATAAGATGTGTTAATGCTTTTCGACAATAAGTAGTGACCCCGGCAGACCTCGGACAAGCATTACCCACCACAACAGGTGCTCGTGTTGTGTCCGTGTGAGCAATAATCTTCCGCGGAGATACTTTGATGAGGGTTATAATTATATTTGTAAGTAAATTATATTTTTATTACTGATCGTAATTTCCGTTTCTTTGTATACAGTTCTTCAATTACATTGTTTAGTAGATTTTATTGTTAAATTATTATTATTTATTTTGTAAATAAAAAGGGCAAGTATCCACATCAAAAAGGATAGTCGCCCTACTTACTTTCGCGGATAGTTGCCCCTTGAGTGACTCTTTTTTTTGTAATTTTTAGGAAAGTATCCTGTTTTTGGTTTTCAGAATGAAGGATTTCAAAATTTCCTCCTGATACAATTGTGATTTGTCAATAAGCTTATCAGTATTACATGTGTCAGTGTTCGGACCATTTAAAAATATTATAATGTTTGAAAATATCTATAAAAATGTATAGCAAGATGAAAAATGAACCGATATGGGCAGCGATTTAAGCATTCTATACATATTAATGTTCACCTGGACGGCGGACGTCTGTTAGGATTCTCTCGAAAATCCTCAACAATGTTTCTAACTTAGTAACGTCAAAGAGACGCCACAACCGATATTAATGTTTGAAAATATCTATAGACATGTACAGCCATGTGAAGCATATTTTTATATTTTATATTATATATTTTTTAAATAAACTAAATTAAATAAATAATCAATATTACTTCCATCGATATACAATTCTTTTAATCCTAAATACTAATCATACCGAGGTTACTATCCCCGCATGAGGCAAGTATCCTCCGAATTATTTTCTACGCTAGGCTACTATCCGCCATGGTAGGCAACTATCCCTTTTCTTAGAGGTGAAATTAAACAGTATTTGTTCAGAAACGTTATTGCTTAAGTATACAAAAATAGGTTATTATAGAAGATAAAAGACCTATGTTTTAAGATAGATAGTGAACAATTTTCTGGAAGTTCATATTTAAAAAAAAAAAACATTTTCGAAAAGTGAGGCATCTATCCGGCTTTTACCCTACATCTTGAGCGCAGCTGAATTGAAACAGTTTGAACGTAATGAGCAAACCTTTATTTGCAATCTTCGTCGTCTTCTCGTGAACACTGTTAATGCAAACAGTAACGCGTTAATTATTCAATTAAAGGTGGATTTTTCAATTCCTAGGAGAGTCTTAACTACGGAGTAAATTTATTGTGTAGTTTTACAAAAACGAGAGGAAGCTTCTTAGCATTCCATGGATTCACCGTGCGGGTGCCGGGCCCATCGCGTTGCAGGGAGAAGAGTGCAAACAGCTCCTTGGACTTTCGACCCAAGTGTAGGTTTAAGGGGCCCCTTTTAAATGCGCATTAATGCTCACCTCATCTGGTTGCGCTCCTCTCCCTACTTAACCAAATATGGAATGAACCTACCAATGCCGCCTTTGAAGTACGTTCTAGAAATGTACTGATGATAGTTCTAGAGAGGCCAAGATCATTAAATAGGTTATAGAGATATTTCGCTCTCATTTCTACCGCGTAGTAATTTACTATATACCTATTCCTGGTCAGTTCGTTGGTCAGTTCGTAATACTTGGTTAATTTAATTGTGTGATCTTTGGGGATGTTAGTTTCCCACGGAACAGTAAGCTCCACAAGTATCACGCGCTTTAACTGTCTAGAGTACAGGAATATGTCCGGTCTGGATGACGAGACAACAATATCCTCAGGAATTCTATACTGTTTCTCATACGTATCCATCATTATAGTCCAATCGCAAGCCGCCTCCTAGATAGGATAGAGTGAGGATTTTGTTTTGTTGTTTTAGACGAGCCTTCTTAAAGAATAAAATAATATTTTATTGTTAACTCTATAGAAGAAAGGTTATGTTAATACAGAGTTAAAAGCTTTTAAAATATAATAACACAAGTTCAAAGACAAAATGCTTTAAAACCGAAGAAATCAATAGTAAGAGAATGGTACAAATTGATTTCACCTTCAAGGTATTTCTGGATTCTATCGATGAATTTCTTACTGAATAATTGAATTAACTGCAGAATAATGTATTATAAAATATTAATAGTAACTACCTGTATTATTATGAAGTCGTTAAAAATAAAACTTATCGCTATATAACGTAGTAACGAGCGCAGTTCTAAATAATAACGTGTTCATTACAGGACACAGAACTCTTTTTATTGTTTGTTTGTTTCATGGATAGGGGAAAATCTCTAACTTTCACTTGCAAAACACATTTTTTTACAAAATTACTGGACGGATTTTTAGGAAAAACGGTGTGGTTTTGGGTTATTATCTAAGACAACATAAAACTGTTCAATTCGGAAAATACTCGCACTATCAGGAAAAACCATTGGATTGAAATGTACATTTTAAGTGATAATATAGTTAATGATTTCAATATAAAAACTCATCGGCAACAGCTTATTGCGGTATAAAATTTGGGTATATCAGAGTTCGTTCACCCGTACTTTGAACTGAATACTAAATGATAAAACTAAATATTTTAAAAACGTTTCTGAAGTCGAGACAACGATGTATCGATTGTCGCAGGTCAACGGTCGAGCACGGAACAGACGCCAGACGACGGAGTGGTCTTCCTTCTGTTACAACCATTCAACCTTCCCAGATTTTCAAAAACAACATAATATTAAATGCATGACTGGCCAGTCTATCCGCCAGTTTATATTAAATAACGTTTTTTATAGTACTTACATTTGTCTGACTTATTTTTATAGATACTTGAACTTAAAATATAAATTTTCTAGATTTTTAGTTCTGCTATACAAATATTAATTCATATTTAAACCTCTTAAGGCAAACATCTCTTTCATCTCAGCGAGCACCTGCATTCTAAGTGCATCCTACGCTAAATTTCAGTCGTGCAAAATTTCAGTCGTAAATTTCAGCCTACCCTACTCGTAGCAGATACTGCGATTACAGATAATTTTAGAATGGAGATTAGTAAGTAAAAAAAATTAAATGCCTTACCTTTTTTTTCTAATTGATATTCGCACAGCGCCATCTAGCCCCAAACTAAGCACAGCTTCTACAATGTGTACTAGAAAACTGATAAATCCTGTCTAAAAGCTTTATGTCATATTAGTAATTCACGTGCCTTTGAAATACATTAATGCTGTTAACCCTCATAGTTCCGCGCATAATATTGTTACTGCTGATAAGTAATGTCCTCCGCTCAACGAAAACGAAAAATATATAAACCTTTGTCATTTATGTACTAAATTACTTTTTATGTTATAGTATATATATCATATCAAAGGTTT
This sequence comes from Dircenna loreta, assembly GCA_963555665.1. NCBI lineage: Eukaryota > Metazoa > Arthropoda > Insecta > Lepidoptera > Nymphalidae > Dircenna > Dircenna loreta. The sequence goes on from OY743098.1 coordinate 15,686,583, forward strand.
TAGAATATATAAGATATCAACAACCACCACCGCCAGTATTAGAAAGAACTTTTTTGGATATCGACAATTATTGTGATACCTAATACTATATATTGGATACATATAGTATTCGATCCTTACATATGAATTTGGTTTGGTTTGGAAGTTGTTGTTGACTTCAGGAGAACTGGCTAAATCCTGTCACAATCCAAAATTTACTCAGAAAAAGGCACTGGTGAGTGTTTGGTGGACTAGTGTGAGTGTCATACACTATTTTCTAAGATATAATTAACCTTAAAATATAATTACAAAGACAATGAACTATAGTTCGTTGATCGAACGATCGGTCTTATTGGAACCTTTACTAATATTTTAAGACAAAAAGTCTTTTATTTATCTGTGCGAAGGATGCGCTGTTGAACATATTTATATTAAATCTTCATATTAATGCAGATAACTTGAATCGGAAGAGACATCTATTGCGTCTCGGTAACACGGATCGATATAACTTTTTGCACTAAAACAGTTGCAGAAAAGTGAGTCTCTACTCTCTTCAAAGATCTATAACAAAGCTTAGATGAGACCTAAAAAGACGTGTAGGTATATTTCACATATGAAAATCTGAGTTAGATCTTATATAGTTCATAAATGTTCACAATTTCGTTAGTGTATTATACTTTCTTAGAAAAATATAACTACGATGCACTTCAACATTGGTTTAAATGTTGATCTTCCCAGTTTTGTAGATAGGCAAATTTACTTGCAACATGTTTATTTATGACAATAAGCGATTTTCACGATGTGGGGCTGTGCTTTTAAAAGCACTACCGCAGTGTCAATTTGACCTAAAATGTTAGAATCCAGGTCATACAATGACCTATCGTGCAAGGTTAAATGCACCCGCAGATTAAAAATGCTTTTAACCACAGATAACAAGTACATATACAACGATGATAGCTAATTTAAGAGCTTTTACGTTAATTATAATATTATTTATAAAGAACGATAAAAGGAAGCTGTAGTCTTTGGGCTATAACATCCACTTTAGAAAACGCATTCCTAGAAGGCACATTGTATTTTTTTGTTTACTTTTAATAGTTTTAATTATACATTTGTTTACCGATCAATAATGAACAGGAAATCCTGTATCTAAATCAGTTCGCAAATCTTTTAAGGGACTACATTGCGTGATTGTCTCAAAGATATGTAAAACTCCTTTTTTTATATTAGGGGTAGTAATGTCTGGGTGTTCGACTTCTTTAGTTTTTCTTAATTTTTAAAACATTCCCGACATGCACAACGTATTAAACTAAACCAACGATTTATTATAATTATGAAGAAAACCTTATTTTTATAGATTACAGTAAATGCTTTTTCATAAAATATATATAAACATTTTAAAGTACCCTCTAAATTGTAACAATCTTTATTTGTTTTCTTTTTGTTGTTTTAAATTGGACACTTCCGGAAATGTGTAAGAAGGAAATGACTTACCTTATTAAAAATAAACTCTCTTGGTAACGACATGGTGAAATATCAATGTCAGGAGGAGCTGGTAACGAGAAAATACGATGAAAATTATCTTCCGATTCCGTTGATTCAAGTCTTATTACAAATCTTTTTTCGCGAACGGCATCCGCCGCCAGATGCATTGGTTTTGCGTGGTAATCCTTCGGGGGAGCCGTTGTAACTATTTTTAAATCACACTTCAATAGAAAATATATTCCAAATTAATATTTATGGAGAGCAGAACATCTTTTGACGCAGATCACTGTTAGAGTTGAGTTTCTGTGGTGTGAGACGAGCGTTATACACCGACAGCAAAATACAAATGGCTGCTGCATCCCGACGCATGCGTGGTAAGCTGAATCAATATGCCGCAAAAATTCTCGCAAGAGATTCTAAACTTTCAGAACATTTCGCAATTATTTGCGAAATTATGTCAATATATTAACATACAAAAGATTCGTATTTGTATTTTTATTATAAGCTATTTTTAGTTGATTGTTTTATAATAACATTAAAGTCGGAAGAGTCGCAGCAGAATTACATTATGTTATGGCACTGTAGGTTTCTACTTCTTGCGCATTCATTTTTTTCGACACACATCCGTTTTATTTTTAAAAAGAAATAATTTGCCAGGCTGTTTAATTTTAACAGATCTTTCTTTAAAAAACAGATCTTTCTTTTCTTTAGTCTGCTTCTTAAATCACTTCTGACTAGCAATTATGACCAATTAGCATGAACCACACGAATAAAAAATATATACCCATCAATTTTCAAAAAAACAAATTCAGTCCAGCTTTTGGCTGCCACTCAGTCAGTGTCAGAAATCAAAGAACTTAATTAAAGTTCTTTGATTATATAAATGTCTATAATAAAAGTTTATGTAGAATTAAATTGGGTAGTTTGATATCACACAACAGACATGAACATAGATTTTGCTCCAGGCAAAGCATTTTTACTGGCATTTTAAACATTTTTAACATTGTTTTTTTTGTCAATATTAAAATATTACCGTAAACCCGTAATTTATTTTTATACTCAAACTCAATAAGGTTATATTAATAACTATGATTACACTCAAGTATTCACTGAGATGGGAACGAAAACATTAAATAATACCCATTGCCCCGCTTTTTTCCCTCCGAACCGCGCCTACACACATTACTGTATAAAATGATATCATATTAAACTTAAATTGTTTCTTTCAAGTCACGTGAAATATCAACTTCCTTTATATTACGTACATCTTTCGTAATATTAAGATCCAGCGGAGATGCTGTATATTCCGTCCGTGCTGGATGAGTGTCGAAAAGAACTTTAATCTTCCATCTAGACTTCCCTAGGTTAAGTTTCGGAACTGGGTACCTCAAATCTTGTTTAAGTTTAATCTTCACAAAAAACATATTTGCGTGTTATTACTGTAAAATCCACATTCGTCGTACCAAGTATCTTCGAGAACTTTCCCCACAAAGCCTAGCACAGTATTGGAGTTTTAAAAAAAAGTTAAACATCAAAGTTTTAAAAAAAAGCCCTATATTTTTTTTGTGTATAATTGCTAGGTATTTATAGGTAAAATAAATACCGACCAGCCTAATCTATGAATGTAGACTTTTGCTATTATCATGCATTTTGCACACCCCCATGCGACTCAAAGACGGGATACTCGCGTTTGTAGGGAACTGGTTATTCTGACACCATTTTGGTTTTTGTTAATTAGTAAATTACGTTTAAATTAAATAACTTCTTCAAATTATATACTTACTCCTACATTCCAGCTTCTTCGGAAGAAATCTACGACTAAGAAGAATGTCTAACGATACCCTTCCTTACTCCATTCGGTCCATCCCTTTAGAGGCTATTATAGGTTTTGTCCTAATAAAACAGATTCCTTACAGAATTAAATTAGACTTACATTATTTAAATGTTCAATTCGACACCTCGTGCGCTCCTGTCGCCTCATGCCTCAGCATGTTATTTTTTTTAGATTTAATAATCAATCCTTTGTCTGTTGCCTGAGTGATATTTATAATATTTACTCCCAAAGATATAAGTAGGTCTTCAACGGATTGGAATGTAGATTTATTAGAGTGAATATCTAAACCAAACTAAACTTGGCCAGGGCTAGGGCTAGGGCTAGGGCTACTTGGTCAACCTTCACACAGTGTTTTGGTTTGACTTTAGATTGTTCACAAGAACAATTAGAAGAGTATCCATGGAGTTTCTTGTCGGTTCTTCTCCAACGACCTACACCTTGGAATCGTGCATCTTACGTTCCACGCAATGTGTGCCAACTATAAAAATATTTAAAAAAATACTGATATTATTGACCTCCAAATAAGGTTCATTGTCAAAGCCCAGCAGACTTAAGTAAGGTTAGGTTTTATGTATTTATGTTAGGGATTTGAATAATCTCAAATTTCCTACGAAAATTACGTAATTTTCGACTAATATCTTAAATAATCGACTAGGCGAAAAAAAAAGGAACCTGCAATAGAGAGTACGAAGACAAAACTGTCTTTGACAATGTCTGGTATTAAGCAGAGGATAATAAGAACTAAATACTAATAACAGTATATAGTAATTTGGTAATAGTCTATTGTATTTTACGAAAGACGTAGGCGAGCCGGTAACCATAATATAGAAGTGTAAGAATGTGACAAAAGATAAGGATAAACGTAAATTATAAGAAAAGAAAGAGATAGAATGACAACGCAAATGGATCATAGTACCTAAATAATACAAAATAACTTTAGGACATCTTTTTGTTAAATAAAACACTAGTGACTGGTTCACAACTATCGTACTAACAAGAGGATATATATATATTTTTGATTATTTTAGAATTTTAATGTTTTGATTCTTATTTACATTTAATGTGCTTTTATCGTAATTTAAGTGAAACTTTACATAAATAACATTTTCTACGAAAATTTTTGAAGCATATCATCTAGATATAAAAACATTTAAAGCCAATATCATAAATCCTTCTCCAGATCATCAAAGCACGTCTGAGTTTCCGTGGACGTAACACTCAATAAGGATTGGCTTTCCAAACTGTGTAGATCCAAAGTCTGAGTTTCGGCACTCGTGAGCATACAAAAATTGTTATTTGAGTTCGGTGTTATGCTTTCGAAGCATCTATTAAGTTTGTGATTTCCATACAGACATAAACAGGTTTGAGTTTCTTTTATGCTCAAATGAGTTTCTGATGTTATCGTCTCTTTATTAATTCGACTCAAACCGAACTCTAAGGGCGTGGTTTGAGTTTGAATGTCAGATAGCGAAACCGTCTCCGAAAACACCAGATCGTCGTCGCTGGTCTGAGATTTGAGAGATAACAAATCTTCGAAAACTGTCTGGGTTGATATTTCGTCTTTCTTTGTCTCGTCGGACTTCTCAGCTTGCCACGACGGTAGAGTGACGTCATTCTTTATATGCTTGTCTAAATCAGAAGTCTGGGTTGCAAATGATTTTTTCGGACTGTCACATATTAAATCGGCAAACTTTTCGAATTCTGTTTTAAACTTTTTTGATTCATCAACAATTTTTAACTTCCGTTTCTCCGCTTTTCTTTCTGTTTTGTATTGTTTGTGTAATTCTGGATGCTTTCTCAGTAAATGCACTAATAATTTTTCGTTTGTCTTGTATTGATTATCACAGACTTTGCAAATATAGATGAAGTTACAGGTTTTCAGATGTCTGTTGTATTCCTGGTCACTATTGAAAATCAAATTACAATTATTGCAAGAGACATGCTTGGCTCTATGTACTTTAAATATATGTTGGTTGAGATATTTTCTTCCTGAAAAGAATTTTCCCCGCTCGGAATTCAATGTATATACACAATTTGGTATTGAACAATAAAACTGCAAGTTTATGATGAATTCTTTCTCAAATTGATGCTTTTTCAGTAAATGACTATATAAATCGCTTTTTTTCACAAATCCCACATGACACTGGTGACAAGGTAGATATATTTTTGACTCAATATTGGGTGCTATTATCTTTATTATTAGTTTGTTCTCATTCAGTTCACTAGTTATTACATTTTCTTGGATTTCTATATTGTCATTAGACTTGGGTGTGTTTTGCTGTAAAAAAAAAAGTTAAATTAAAACATTAATCAAAACAGTCAATGACACTATTAGTATCAAAATTACTTATTAGTGTAGTCTGTTACATTAATATTTTAATGTTAAGAATGAAAAAACATGTTCTCAAACAGACAACAATTCAAATAACAGTGATGAGAGAGTGAGAAGATAGCCCACAATAAAAAACAACAATTCTAAATACAACTGACTATAAAGACCTTTGCCTAATACAAGAGATATTGAGAAATTAGTGAAATATTAAATCTGTTTCTAAACCTCTTATTACAAGAGGAATATGTAAATAGCAATAAGTCCATTTAAAAATAAACATACCACTGCATCTTTTAGTAACAAATCAGACTGCATGCACTGCTGAACAAAGTTCCTAAAACTCAGGACAATTCCCTCACAACTTGTACAGAGTAGCTCTGATAAATTGTCAGAATGAGTTATCTGGAAGAAACAATGTTTAGTTTTCTCACAGCTTTCTAAATGGGCTCTTTGTTATAAAAATTAAATAACTAGTAGAAATCACTTATGATAACTTTCTAGTATTTTTGTAGTCACAACAAAATGGGTTTAGCCATAGCCATATAAATATAGCTTGTCTTTATATATATGTGTAAAATATTGGTTTAGTGTTTTAAAAGACAAAGCCATTATTAATTGATGCTTTCTTAAAGTAAAAAATATTAATTGTTAACTATTAAAAGAATCAAGTAAGAGTATCAAGGATCACTATTCTAAAATGTATGGAGGTATCAATCATATTCAAAAATCTCGCTAGTAGAAAGTAAAAAACAATGCAATTTCTTAATATTTATTCGAAAGTAATTGACAAATATACCATATTATTTTGATATTGACTTATACTGAATGCTAAAACTTAGAAAATGCAATTATAAACAAACCTGTATATTTGTAAATTTACTAAAATCTTCGGCGTAACCCCATTCAATCATATTTTTCATTTCGCCAGACGATGCAAGACAACCGCGGCAAACCATTGATAAATCTTTTAGAGATAAATCGGATTCCATCGTGGCCATTATCCATTTATTGTATCGATCTTCGTATATTTATTTATTTTGATTTTTGAACCTGTTAATGTTTATTTTTTTACATTTGACAGAGCAATCAGTCACTAATTAGTGATGTAGCATGTACTACAGATAAAAGAAGTAAGTACAATGCAATATGCACTGGTGCATAATAAATTCCTTAAAATGATAAATTAAAATTTTATAAGATTCTCGTCTCATATTTACAAGCTATGAAACTTTTTTAATATAAATATAAAATAAAGTGTTGAAAGATTACTTATGTATGAAAAGCTTATCATACAAAAGTTTTGACTTCAAGAAATTCCAGAATAAACCAGATGTATTTTCAGAACTAAAAGTTATACGTATACATATTATTATTATTGTATATATAATTTATTCTTTGATTTTCACTCAGATGTTATAAAAACATATCTTTAAATTTTGTAATTCACACGGAACCCCACTAAGAAGAAGTTTGTTTGTTACTCCTTCACACATTAGACATGAAATTTTGAACACTTATTCTTGGAAAGCAAAAAATATTTGCTTCCCGAAAAAAAAAGTGTCCGAGGGATAACAAAAATAACTTTAAGATTTTCTTCCCACAAAGCAAGAAAGTTTAGTAACAAAAGTTAGGTGAGAGATAAATCTAAGGATTATGTGTTTTTTCATACATACATCATTGATTTATATATTGTCTACAGTCTTACCAGATACATAAGGCTTCGTGGTAATTGTACCCTTAACCCATAGACACTCTTTCTGTACTTTTGTATTTCCAAGACCTGTGACGTTTTAGTGGCAGTTTGATTATTTGTTTTATTTCAGTTTGACAATGAAATATTTATAAGTTCAATAAACTTTTGAATAAAATATTGTTAAACCCAACAATATTTGTAATTCGAGTGTTAAAAACAACAGTTTTAAAAATATTTTAAAAAACTACATTAATATATTAATAATATAATAACAGCGATAAGATTATTACAATAGTTACAAACACATACAAACCTAGACCCGGTGTATTATACATATTTTTTATTTTGATCTATATAGGAAATAAGATTTAAGTTTTAATTGACATACTTAAGAATAAGTGACTTTGTATTCCTTAGTTCTGTCAAAAAAAAAAGTGGCAGCTAAATATTTTCAATATAAAAATGACAAACATTTGCAAAATTTGCTTATTTACAAATATCAAAACGTATGTTATCACAAACACAGATTTACAAGAGATTTATGAAAAACTTACAGATATTAAAGTAAGTACTTAATTTTACAATAAAAAAGAAACAAACTGCCCATTCATATATTTCATCTGAATTTAGTTCAATAATTGTCTGATTGCTTTATTAAACTCTGATCTTTATTAAACGTTTTTTTGATTTTTGATTGCTTTATTAAACTCTGATCTGGAAAATTTAGCATATCAGTAACCATTTGTTTTTTCAATAACATTTGGTTAATATTTATCCCAAAACCAATTAACTTAAATGCCTATACTCTTCATTCTATTTTATATGGTTATCCTTATTAAATACTAAAAACTGAGATCAAAATGATGTTTGTCAGTCATCTGGAATACATACCAACAAACAAACGTTGTTACATACTACATAATTTTACAGATACATTCCATAGATACCTATCAATGTGTATGTTACCTGTGTTACATGGGACTGAAAAAGTGTCATAAATTAAAACAACAAGCCTTACAAACAGACAAGATCCTTAAAGAGGCTTTGGAAAATAATGTTGAGGTAAGACTGTTATTATCTTTAATGGGTCACACGTTTTATACCTAGTTCTGAAATACTTAAAACTCATACACTTTACTTATGAGACATCAGATTCAACTCAAAATTATTTAAAATAAATATAACCTGTAATAACTCAATGAATATCCTTTTAATCACTGGTTTATCAATATTGTTATTTTTGTTTCAGATTAAAACTCTGACAGCGTTCAGACTGACCACATCACACTTGATAACTCTTAATATTAACCCAGATCTGTCTATAGAAGTGAAAGATGAAAATGTTAAAACTGAAACCGAAGGTTGGTTGGCTAATTAGAATTTATTTTTAATGTTTGGACTTACATTGCTAGTGAAATCTATTTTATTGAAATACATAAACTTCTATTTCATGAAAATATGAGAATTATTTTCAAACATGGAGTTTATTGCCGTTTCTTCTCCACGGACCTACACTTTGGAACCATGCATCTAGATTCTGATGTTTTATTAGTGTGATGTATGCCTGTATGAAATAAAAAAATTGACTTTGACTTTGAATGAGAATGAGAACAGCCAAGAGCTATAGGGATTTAGCCTAATTATAGTTACTGTAAACCATTAAATGTACTGCCGGATTTAAGTATGGCCGGCTTTTATTATGTATCTTCATATTTTACAAAATTTAAACTCATTTTAGAGAAAATTAAAAACTAAGAAAATGCTACCTTAGGTTTTTACTATATATTATCAGTTCTTGTATATATTTGTAGACATCAGTACAGATATGTACACAAGTGATTTAGATTTGGACGTAATCAAAGAAAATGAGACAAATATCAAAGAATCTAGATCAGATTCTGAGGATGATATACCATTGAAGAACATCAGCTCAAAAATGTTGGGAAAATCTGATATTGGAGTCAAGAGTGTTAGGAGACAGAGAGGTATAATAATTAAAAAAACAAATATTATTTAATCTTAGGATATCTTTAAAATCCAATAGTTGAAGAGATTTCCACATTCAAACAACAATACCAATCACCGTTACTATGAGAGTACATTTAGAGAACAGATAGATGTATGTATTATAAACATTTATATGTAGAATAAAGTATACCTTATAGATAGAAAAATAAACGCCAAGGAGATATTACTAAGTACAGAGGAACAGATGCAGGAAATGACAGAGCGTTCAAAGTCTGAGAATTACATGAACTCTCCATACAAATGTGATCTGTGTTACAAAGGATTCGTGGAACCCATGGCGTTTGATAAACATAACGACAAACATGATAAGGTAGGTGATTCGTTATCATTCTCTCTGTTTGATAATTATCATAAATATATATTGATAGGAAATCGTGCGACGTATCTCTCTTCCCTTTTGAACAGATAAGTGGTCCATATAAATGCAACATATGTCATCTCCGCTATCCAACAACCAAGTCGCTACGAGCTCACACCGCGGCGACGCACGCGAGGAGGTACCAGTGTGCTGTCTGTACACACCGCGCACACACGAGGTGAGTGCACTGACTGCGTGCCAATACTCACGAAGACACGTACACTAAGAGCTCTCACACGTACACGTGCGCTCGCACACAAACACACACTGCGAGTACACACACACACGTACACTAAGTGAAGTTACGCAACCTCCCCATACACGTATGTATATTATATATACCTGATATAATTCTCTTATAAATACTAAAATTGTATTTCTATATTATAGAAAGACAATTTAAGCATTTAGAATTGTAATTATTTTTGTTCCAGAAACCAAGCAGTGGAACATGAGAAATGGCATAAAGGACATACATACGCCTGTCAACTTTGCGGACTGAAGTTTAGGTTTGTATGTGTACCTTTTAATAGGAGTCCGAGAGTTGGCATAGCCAAAGTATATAAAGGAGGAGTGGAGATCGATTACATATATATATATATATTATGTATAATTAATATATTAAAAGATTTACTATTTATTTTGACTAGCAATGTCAAACTATTTTTTTTTGTAAAATAGCCAATATTCCTGGAAAAAAATAATTGTTTTAGTATCCTTTGGTCTATTGACTAAAATTTGGGTTCGAATTCCATATCGGGCAGTGTTTGTGGTCGGACATGTCGCCGTGTCGCCGTGTCGACGTGACAAAACTAAACCTCACTCGTCACAGTCCGTTGCTTGAGTCGTGCCAGTTGCGATCAAGTGGGGAATGAATCCGTAAAAAAAAACGATGTCGGGTTCAGGTCCCAGGTGTAAATACCAAGTAATACAATGTATAGTAGTAACATCATTGGCACCCTCACACGCAGAGGCTAGAGGCGTGTGTGTGTGGTGTGTGTAAGTGTGCGCGTGTTCGTCAGCAAGCCGAGTACGTACTTGACGCACATGCGCAAGCTGCACGCCGGCGAGCACGTGTGCCGCCTGTGCGGGGACAGCTTCTACAAGCGACGCGGCCTGACCATGCATCTCAGCAAGACGCACCGCAGGGACGAGGTCGGACACCTTTTACATTACAGCACTGTCATGTCCTCAAAAGAAGTTTGTATTCTAAGTTAAGAGCCCTTACTGATTTGTACCGGTTCCAATTTTAGTCTTGTCACTTATACAGAGTGGAAGACAAGTAGGCAGCACTGTTTACTGTCAGATTTATTAACTTTACAAATAAATCCTAACATGAAATATAAAATATATACATTTATAGCAATGTATGAAAATAAAAAGAAACTTATATTTTTATGCTTATTATATTTCTGATACAAGTACTAGAAACATAATTAGACTGTCGTAGTTTTTCAAAGTTTCAATCATTATAACGTTGATTTTTCCACCCTGTATATAAAATATTTACTATTGTTTATATAAAAATTTAAAAATATCGTTAGCGGGATGTACTTTTTTGACATTAGAACAGCGCCGTCTATTGATATATGATATGATAAAACTTTCAGCCCAACTCAAACCCTCCAGCGAACTGCGTATGTAAGGACTGTGATATACAATTTTCAAATATGGATGCGTTTACTCGACACCTTCTGATAACGAACAAACATACACTGTTTGATGATAAGTGAGTATTTTATATATATATTAAATAAAACAGTTCCTCAAACTCGGAACGGTTTCTCACTAAAACATACTACAAACTAATTACAACCTCACAGAACACACCTCTCTTTGACATTGTATTTGATATATATATATTTTCTAAATTGCTATTCCCAGTGGCTCACTTATTTTAGCTCGTAATGACGTAGTCCTAAAGTCTCGATCACACACAGTGGCGCTCTCTGTCGAGCGAACTATTGAACTATCCAGCATTGAGCTCAATGATTATATTATTTTATGCGTGTACCGACCCCCCCTCCCCCGCCCCCCCTCACCGGTGACTTTGAGGAATTTGAAAATAAAATGGAGGATATCTTAACAAAACTTCGTTATAAAAACAAGTCGGTGATAGTGTGCGGTGATTTTAATGTAGATATATTTCATGTAACTTCGTCTAGTGTGCGTTTATTAAATTTGTTTCAATCTTTTAACTTGTTCAACGTCTTTTCGGAACCTACTCGCATTACTAATGTTTCTGCAACTTGTATTGATAATGTGTTCTGTAACATTTATGTTCAGATCACTGTGGGCAAAAATTTTCTCTATTCATTCGTTCATGAAATTTAAAGGCCCCAAAAATTTACTTGCAGGCCGATGACAAAAAATAAAATTGTTACTTTTAAAAATAATATTGCACGAAAAGTTTAAAGTAAATTTAAGAGATGATAATCCTAATAATTTATTTAATAAAGTTTTTTTATATAATAAAGTATTTGTTATTACATAAATTAAAAAATACTTCAAGTCAAAAACAAGGATAAAATATTAAAATCTTAAATTTAGTGACTCGGCGACCGTGGGAATTTATAGAAGTAGAGAAAAGTTATATGATTTATATGGTGAGAGGCAATGGAATCATGATACCTTGTACTTGAATAAAGTTAGGAATTTCTCTAAAATATCAAAGAACGTTCGCTTACAAGCCAAGTCGATATATATAAGAAATAAAATCGTAAATTCAGAAGATAAAATAAAAGCAACCTGGGATGTTTTATCTAGTGTTACTGGGAAAACTAGGGCTACCAATGAAACGATAAAGTTAAAAATTAATAATAAAGACGTAAATACTTACGGAGTTCACACTTCCTAATGTAAAAAGTCAAAATTGTAGCCCGCTCCTTAACAATGAAGTGTTGGAACTAACTGACGCAACATTTTACCTTAGGTGTAACTCTAGATAAAAAGCTCCATCTCTCAACGTTCTCAGGAAAACTCAGCTCCGCCGTGTATGCAATTAAAAAAGTAAGACAATTAACGGATGTTAATACGGCTTGATTAGTTTATTTTAGTTATTTCCATAGTATTTTGTCTTACGGCATTTTATTGTGGGGCAGTGCTGCTGATATTTATATATATAATTCTGTATTTATTTTACAAAAGAGAGCTGTGCGGGCTATTTATAATAAAGCTAGAGATTCCCTGAGAGATGTTTTTAAAGAAATAGATATACAGCAACAACAGTACATATTTAATAACATATTATTTGTACGTCACAATTTGGATACATATGTAAGAAATTGTGACAGATACGCTATAAATACAAGAAATAAAAATAAACTCTCAACGCGGAAATATCGTCTTCAAAAAGTTAAGAAATCCTATCTAATAAGGTTCCACAAGATATCGTAGACCTTCCTTTTCTTGCTTTTAAATGTAAAATTAAAAGTATACAATTAAAAAAGTGTATAGCATATCGTATTTCGGTCAACTAAAATGTTAGGTTGTGGAGCTTTGCTTGTTTACTCATTTGTGGGATATTCTAATGTATACATCAAACATTGTTAAATTGTTTTTAAAAAAAAGAGCAACTGTTGAGTTTCTGGCTCTTCTCAGCAGAGCCGCATTCCGAGCTGGTGGTAGCTTAATCACGAACTCACATACTGACATACTATACTGACATATTTAATGTAATGTAATGTTACTGACGATTCAAAAGTGCATGTAAATGCTTACTTGAATAAAGATATTTTTGAATTGTTATTTCTAGTATTATTTAATGGAACCGATGATATCGTTCTCCTGCAGTTCTCACTGTAAAGTCTGTGACACACAGACTACAAACCAGAGTGCTCATGAGAGAATGCATGCCCGTCTGTTGAAGCGCAGTGGCGACCCTGGCTGCAGGGCCGTCTCCGACTTCAGAGTGTCCTGTCAGCAGGTATCATCATCATTTAATAAGATGGCTTGTTTGTTGGTGGCCATAGCTGTAGGGTTGTCTCCAGTTTTGAAATATTGTTCTTATACCGGTTGAAGACAATACAAATTTAAACAATATCTTTATTTTCTTACAACGTACACAATATTTTTCACGTTTAGTAACATTATTTAGTATCAAAAGTAATGACGCTACGATGAGAGCTAGTGGTAGAATACTTATACATGGTGTTTAATTTTCATAGAATCGTTGTCTTGAAATTTGTTTGAATAATAATTATTTTTTTATTTTAGTGTGAATCAAATTTCTCAAGTCGCAGTCAATTACAAAATCACATAAAAAGAGTACATCTGGGCATTAAATATAACAAGAACATCGTTTGTGAGACATGCGGCAAGAAGTGCACGGTGAGTAGCTGTCAGGTTAGGCAAGGTAGTTGTTTAGTTGTATTCAATTAGGAACCCTCCCCCCCGGCAGTCGGCGGCCGCTCTGCGCGTGCACCAGCGGCGCCACACGGGCGAGCGGCCGTTCGCGTGCGAGCGCTGTCCCGCGCGGTTCTCGAGCCGCGAGTACCTGCGCGTGCACGGCCGCAGCCACTCCGGCGAGCGGCCCTACGCCTGCGCCCTGTGCGGACACGCCTTCACGCAGAAACCCGCGCTCAACAGACACTACCGGGTGAGACTTGCTGCTCCGATAGCTTACTGTCGAATAATTTACACTGTTTCATCCACCCCTACAAAAAAATAGAGATATTAGTACAGTAATAAAAGCTTATTTTTTGTAATAGTTTAACTTTGATCAGAAGTTAACATCTTTATATTCTTGTTCCTTACTGTATGAGCGAAATCCCATACGAAACTGTTCCTCCTTGCTTACTTCTGAAAGGTGGAATTACAGAAATGTCTCTTATAGTGAATCCTACAAATATGTCGTTTGTCTTCGCTCTCCTGAACAGCTCACTAAACCCCACAACCAATACGATGTCACTGGAGTCATCCGACTGTAGTCTGGTACGGAGTGCGGTCGGTGGTGCAGCTGTGAGATGAGACGCGCTCTTTGTTTGCACGATGCAATGGGTCCGAGTGCCGGCGCCGTCGCTGGCGCAGAAACCATACGTCAGGCCCTGTAGCGGCAAGCGACGATTGATCACGGCCACGTCTGATGCGCTTGTAAAAGCAGCTGCTGACCGTGTACAGCAAAAACACTGTATCGATCCCGGGTTCAAACACTGAGGATTTCGTATATCTCGACTGCTGAAGTACTTTTTCCGGGAAAACGTCTACGAGTACCGAAAGAAACTTAGCTTCTTTTGAGACCTCCCTAGGAAAGGTTTTAAAAATCTGAATCTTGTTCCATTTTATCACCAGAAGACAATAGCTAACATTACTCTCTTGCGTTTCAAACTAAAAACCTCTTCGTTCGTATCACCGCTGTTCGAGAGCACTCAATCTAATGCCACGCCAGTTGTGGAATACTGGGTCTGGTTATTTCAAATAATAGCCTATTTCCAGTCAATTTAAAAGACAGATAAAGTGACTGGTGGAGCTCGCGGGCGGCGACGATCACTCACCATCACTTATCTATATGCACGTTTTTTATCGTTCTACTAAAATTTTATAAAACTTCCAATAGATATATTTATATATATTTTTCAAATCTAAAATTCATAATACCCACCCTTTTTTTCCTATTAAATCCCCTTAGCGGTAGAACCACCAAAAACCACTTCTTGTTATAAAATAAACCGATGTTCCTCTATGCAGGTTCACACGGGGGCTCGACCTTACGCCTGTCACCTCTGCGCGAAGACCTTCAGCCAATCCAACTCACTGAAGATTCACATTAACACCGTGCATCTGAAGATGCCGAAAATAAAAAAAAACAAAGACGATTCCGATATTAATAAATCTGCTTCTTAATATTGTGTTTTATTTGTTCACTAGCTTTTGGTCGCAACTTCGCCCGCGACCAAGGATAAATAATTATATTTGTTGACAAATAACCTCACAAACGACAACTAGCAAAATATATGATTTGCAAATATTAACATTTTGTAAAAAAAATGTCTACCGTTTATATTATTGCAAGCAGATGAGCTTTGCACCAAAGATACAATTTTTATCTCAACTATATTTAAAATGGAAAACCGATCATAAACAATTTTTATTGCTTCTTAAAAACATTTATCGGTGGTAGGCCATAACAGATGGTCTCCGGCACCTATTGGGAAAAGTCATGCCGCAAAGCGTATCTATCGTGTTCTGTTGTTCGAAGGGTCTGAGCAGCGGCGTTGCGTTGGCGTACCCGTTTGGCGTCCAGTTGGTGTTTGTTGTGTCGGGTGCCTAGTCGAGGAGGAGATCCGAAGCGACGGCATCCCGCTGGCTGCTTGCTTTCAGTTGGGGACCCAAGGATCAGCTTCCTATGAAAGGCTGCCTCGCCAGCTGTGTAAAATCTCAGGGTGGCTTCATCGTGCTAAGGCAAGATGGCAATCTTTCAGGCGTAACGTAGGGTTCTTGTCGGTCGTATCGCTAAGGTTGGTGAAAAGTTTTTAGGCTAGCCATCTCGAGTTTTTGGTCACTTACCAAAGCGATGGAGTCGAATTTCGGCCGAACCTTACCGCGGCAGTGATTTGGTACACACGTTTTAGGCGAGGCCAACGAGAGGAATGGAGAAGCGGTCGCCGTCCTTCTAGACGTCTCGGAGGCATATTAGAGGGTCTGGCGTGCGAATCTTTAAGAAAACTCACAGCGTCTGGTATATCCTCTGGTCTAATCTGCTGGGTAACGAAGTTCCTGAACCATATAACTATCCAGTTTGTTGTTGACGGGTGCTCGTCGGAGCTCTTTACACTAAATATCGGCCTTCCTCAGGACTCAGTTCTTTCTGCGAATTTCTTCTTGCTGCACATTAACGATCTGCTCAAACCATGTAACAGTATCAAACTATCTATGGGTATGTAGGCGACAGCACAGTTGTAGAAAGATACCTGCCTTGTACTCGAGCCAGTAAGGATCAAGTACAGACTGAAAGAGAAGCCATGCGTTTGAATGATAAGCTAAAGGCGGTCTCCGTTTGTGGAATGCCAATCTTCTTAAATTCAACACCACCAAAACTAGCTAAGCGTTCTTGCGAGGATCCGACAGTACTTCACAACTGTAGCACTTGTGTATGGAGTACTGCGGCCATACAATGGCCAATGTCGCTAAATGTCATCTGGCAACTCTGGACTCAATTGAGAGAAGAGCTAAGAGGCGTATTGACGACTCTGAGCTGTACGCTTAACTCCATACCCTAGAACACAGACGTAGATTCGCGAGCTTCTACGTATGCTATGTATCTATGTATGCTATAGGATACATTTTGGTAAGTGCTAAAGTGTATCTCAGTCATATTTGCAAAACTGTTTGATCTACAAACATATACATACAGTAAAGTTATATAAAAATAGTTGAACATTATTTTTTTTTTGACCTTTGATTATATATTCAAACTTATAATATAGTTAATATTATAAGTTTGAATATATATCTAATCTTTGGGTAAAAAATTATATATTCAATTCAAATAATTCAAATTTTAACCAATATTTTTTTGTTTTAATAGAATTATTATATCGCTTTCGTGTTCATGTCACAAGGTACATTTAATTACTGAAGTACTATCATCTGCAATCAATATCATAGGATGAGTCATTTGTCGTGGGTAGATCATTTATATATAACACAAATAGTAACGGCCCAGGGACGCTTCCCGTCGGAATTTATCTCTCTATAAGATGACAAGTAGTTTTTTAACTCTTAGTTGCTGACATATTTATACTCAATAGTTTCTACACAAAAATACACAAACGTCAGTTAAATCTTTCGGTGTAATGAACACTAATTATTCTCAACCAACGTACGGCTTTTTTTTACAGTAATGTTGGTAATATTTAAACCAAGTTTTCAAATAATAAAACAAATCATTGTCTCTTTATTGTTCCATTATTATAACAACGATTATTTATTAGTATATAATTTATAACTATATCATATAAATTTATATAAAATATTACATTATAATTAAAGAAAAAAAAACATCGGTATTGTATCTACAATTTAAATGAAACAAATACAACAAACTCCTAAATGTAGACAAAAATAATAAAATAAGAAAATTTATCTATATATATATACTTCATGATTGCTTGGTGCCACTAAACTCGGCCACTTTCTCCACGCAGGGTGACATCGAACGAGCTTTCTGGAAAATATACCATAAAATGCTTGAAACTAACTTAATATTAAAATCTATCACCCTATGAAATATTTGCCAATACTTATAATTTATATCTTTAATTTCTTTCAATATTTATAATTTCTATCTTTTTATATCACTATAATAAATAAAAAGAGTCATCAAAAGTTAATATGCACACCGCATCCCGCAACACGCACATATGTAAGATCCTTGTCTCACACACAGCACACACAATCGTATACATAACCATGTAGCTGGTATATAACCTCTCTATAATCAGCGTCTGAAAGAACAGGTCCAAGAAGTTCAACCTTCTTCATTGGCGGCTCAATATTATGAATAGCCTTGAAAACTTCAGAGTGCTTCAAGTGATCCAGTGCAGGCGGGGGCTTGTCGAACTTCATGAAGTTTACTCTATAAATTACAAAATATTAATTAATACAATTTTGATTTAGAAAACTTATTGAGGATGTATCAAATGAAAAAGACTATAATATATTAGGTACTGAACGCTATTTTTTCAAAGTATACTTATAAAATAAATGTAAAGAAAACTGAATGTGCATATAAGAATTATTTGCATTTTATGATTATTTAATTTAATTATAAAAACGAATATTGTATTAATATAACAAGGAAGATTTTGTTAGTATTATATATTGCTGGGGTAAAATAAGATACGGATACAAAATGTCATGACAAACAACATGTCTGATGGTGGCAGTTCATCGGCTTATTAATAGTTTTATTAAAAAAATCATCGGTTAATAAATTAATAATAACATCATTAAGAGCTTTGTACAACCTGAACTGTATAGTTTATAACCAAATATTAATTCAGGAGGAGACACCAAAGTGTGCATATTTTATAACATTAGGGTAAAATCGAACATACCCGTGACGTTTCCTACAAGTATAATATTCCTCGTCGCCCCACGGCCACAACTGGTTCCATAGAGCGATCTGCCACCATTGACAATACAATGAATGTAAATGATTTTTAAAATTGGCTGCGATTTCTTATATAGTCCGACAGTGTAATATGAAAACGAATGAAAAAAAAACCATCTAAATATACCCTATCGCTGTTCCCTTAATAACTTCTGCTTGCCCAACCAAAGTGTCAGTTATAAATTCTTCATCGTAAACATCTTCTGGAGTCCTCCATTTTCTACCGCCCGGAAGTACCACAGGTCGGTCTTGAGTTGGCCCAAACAGAGAAATTGGTCTGCCCACACGTGGGTTTGATCTTTGAGTCACTTGACGCGACACTTGATCGATTTTCATAAGTTCCACCTTTTCCTATAGTTTATGTGGCCAGAACAAATATGTAGATGTATTTAATAATTTAATAGTTTTATTAATAGTATTTTATAAGAACTATTATTTAGGAAGAGTAAGGCTGGGTAAAGGAAGTTCTATCTTAAAAAGACTAAATATTTTACCTTTTTCTGTTTCTCCTCCAGTATCATCCGTCTCTTCATGGCTTCTTTCTTTAAAAGCGCAAGTTCCTCTTCCGTTTTTGTTACTCTCAGTTCCAATGAATTTTTTGCTCTTTCTAGTTCTTCACCTTTAGAAAATTATAATTTAATTATAAAGAGCTATTTGGTTTTAATAATCAATTCATTTCTAGCTACTGTACGTACGTTGTTCTTCTTCTTGCCTTCTATATTCCTCTTCTTGTCTTCTGTGTTCTTCTTCTTGTCTTCTGTATTCTTCTTCTTCTGCCTTTTTTTGCTTCTCCTAATATAATTATTGTATCTTAATAAGCATAAAATTAAATGACAAGCTTACAAAAAATTCAAGTATCATCGCAGTTGCAATGAAAAGGACGCCTCTATTAAATATTTAATTTTCAGGTTACCTCGAAGCGTGAACTTCTCAAGTAAACATAATCAAAGCTTTGCGATTGTCAGTTTATTCCATAATTGTTGTGTCATTATTATAAATGTAATTGGATTTATCTTATCTATTAATTGAAACTAAACTAAAACAAAAATGGTACTAAATTGTAATAAAGTAACCAAACTTCAAATTAAGTGGACGATTTTTATATATAAAATAATAAGTTTATTTTAACCAACTCTGCCATTCATTTCGTATGTTGTGTCATCTTCTGACTGTAATAATAATAGGCGATCTATCTATTTTATTTAAATACGTCTAGTAGTTTTGTTGTATTATAATTATAGGCCAAATATTGGCAAAACTATTGTTGTGACTTCTGTAAGAGGAATATGGAATTAACAAATTTTGATTCGTTAATATTCTTGTACGGAGACTATCTGTCCGCCTGCTTGTATAAAATGATTTTTCTTCACGGTGTTTACCTATTTCAGGTGACTGATTTTTACTCTTAATAAAATTCTAATTTAAAGTTACTATAATTTTTGATATTTCTTACTAATAATGTGATGATAGGTGGCTTTTAACACTAATATTAAAAGCCACCTATTATCTTCTATCATCGGGAAGCACTTGAAGTCACAATATAAAGTAAAAATGTACCTTTTCGCTAATCATATTAATCCTCTTATGGACTAATTCCACAGTGCGTTGTATGACGGAGGGAAGCTGCGCTAGTGCCGCAAGCTGATCTCTCATCTGTTCTAGTTGCTGGTCTGTCGGTGCGTTTATGTCTGCGATATTGAACAATTATATATATATTTTGTTTTTCTTTTTACATAGGACCAAGATGATGCTTGACTACATTCCTCCTGATGGAAAGTAGAGATGTATTCTAAGATGGTAATTGGCGCATCACTTAGTAGTTGCCTATTCACTCTTCACTTCAAGACATCTACATTAAACTCGGACGGAAAAACCGAGGCAGGCAAGCTGTTCCAGCCATGTACGCATTAAAAAAGACGAATCAAAGCGTTTCGTCCGGACAGGAGGCATGTCCACAACGAAAGGATGGATGCTCGCCGTCCGTTGGAATGTCCGGTGATGGAAGGGGAATGGGGTCGGTCAACGTACACTCAGCAATATGTATTCTATGGAATACTGATAGGCTCACGACTCTAAGTCTGTGTTCGAGGCTATGGAATTTAGCGTCAATCAGCTCAGTGTCGCCAATTAGCCTCTTAGCTCGCCTCTCAATTGAGTCTAGAGTTGTAAGATGACATTTTGCGGCATCGGCCATTATATGCCATTATATGCCCACATTATATGACACACATGACTGGATCTGTGCTTTATATAGTACTAGCATTTGTCCCGGTGTGTAATACTGTCGTATCCTGGAAAGAACGCCATGCTTGGTTGCGGCTGCTCCTTTGCTGTAGACTCAATGAACCGACCAAAGTTGAGGTTCGAGGAACTCTCTATCCCTAGCAACTGAAGTCGGTCACTGTATTCCAAAGATAGATACTAGAAAGTAGGAGCCAAATCAAATCAAATCAAAAATCTTTATTGAAAATGAGTTTTATACAAAATATTTTTTCATTGTCAGAGCTACCACCAGCTCGGAAAATTAATTGCCACTGACCTGAGAAGTGCTGGCGAAAGAAACTCAGCGGGCTTGTAAGAGGAAAGGACTCCTTTTGGCGGTGAATAAATACGTCTGCGTTTTGATGGTATTGAATTAAACAAGATTGGCATTGCCCCAAACGGAGACGGCCTCCAGCTTGTCATTCAACTGTACTTTATCCTTACTGGCCCGAGTACAAGGTAGGTATCTTTCTACAACTGTGCTGTCGTTTGCATACCCATAGATACCGGATTTGAGAAGATCGTTAATGTGCAGCAGGAAGAGAGTTGCAGAAAGATCAGACCCTTGAAGAAGGCCGGCATTTAATGTTAAGAGCTCCGACGAGCACCCGTCAAAAACAAACTGGATAGTTATATGGTTCAGGAAGTCCGTTACCCAACAGATCAGACCAAAGGATACACCATACATTGAGAGTTTGCTTAAATGGATCGCATGCCAGACCCTATCAAATGCCTTCGAGACGTCTAGAGAGACGGCGACCGCTTCTCCATAGCTCTCGATGGCCTCACCTCTATAACATATGTAGCATACACTAAAAAGTCCCCAGTGGACCTATTTCGGCAAAACCCGTACTGTCGGTTACTGAGGAGATCGCTACTTTCTAGGTATGCTAAAAGGCGCGAGTTCAATACACGTTCCATAATCTATATCTTATATAATCTTGCAAAGTATGGAGGTGATTGAAATCGGTCTGTAATTGGAAGGGTCAGCATGGCTGCTCTTTTTTGGGCACTGGCTGCACTTTAGCAAGCTTCCAGGTTTTCGGCACTATTCCAGTCTTGAAAGAGAAGCGATATATATATTAACTAGATTTAACTGGCTCTGCTCTGATAATTGTTGATAACCCAACCACAATGAACAAATCGCATGATTTTGTGATTTTAAAAAATAAACCGACGTATATTTCATTTTGTTCTATAAATATTAAATTGACTAACAACTTGACTTATGATAAAAAGATGTACTTATGATAAATGGTATTTTCTTATGTGTAATCTATTTTAAGATTTGTTGTAACAAAGTTGTAAGAACTTCTAATTGATATTGATTATTCATATCTTGAGTGGTTTTTGTTATTTTTTCCTACAATATCATTTTCCATGAGGAAACTTGCTATTAGACTTGTTTTATTTTAAATATAAAAGGAGACCATATGTACATGGCGGGTCATCTGGAGGTAAGGTCATCCCCGCCGTCGGCCTCTTGCAACATCAGAGTGTCAACAAAAGTGGTCTTTGGACTGGAACCTTACATAGTTGTTTCTTCTTTTATTTAAACTTTCTTGAACCACGTTGACTATTATGTATATTTATATATATTCAATTGTATCGGAATTCGTAAAGTGAGTACACGCCGCGAATCCGCCATGCTTCGAGCTCATGAGTAAAAACCTCGATTGGGTTCGAAACAGATAAAGCAAACTCCCATACAATTAACATAAAAGCTGTCGAAATAATATGTGTTCTTAATATAGTTAACGTTAATTTAAAGATTAACAAAAATAAACTTACCAATCATGTTTTCTACGTTTTGAATCAACTCTTCAGCGAGGTTCCTTTGAGCCATCTCTTCCAATTCGAGTTCTTCGGTTTCCTTGTCTTTTTATTTCTCAACAGACCATAATCGTATGAAATATAATAAAAATATTTTACATCAATTACAACCGATTTTTAAGTTTCACTTTGATTGGAAACAAAAAAAAAGCTTTAATGACGTCTTTGAGATTTGAGAGAATTTACTTCTTACCTTTAACTTCTTCAAGTATCTCAGTTTTAGTGTCCTTTTCAATTACGTTCTCTTCTTGATCAGTTACGTTATTTTCTTCTTCAATTTGATGGTTTTCTTCTTCAATTATTTCATTATCTTCAATTTCCGTTACTTCAGTTGTCTGAGGTTCAGAGATTTCTATAATTGGTGACGACTCTTTCTTCAATTCCTGAATAAAAAATCAATACCTTTTTAAAAATAATTTTGTTTTATAGTTTTTAAAAATAAGATTTGCCAAAATACCTTATCTTTCCAATCCGGAGCAATCTTAGGTTTCGGTTGCTTTACTATTTTTACTTTATACGCATCCTGAAATTCACAATTTCCATCAGATATACTATATTATAAGAATGCACATTATATAATGATATTTTAATATTTATTTTACCCCGGGTAGATAAAGCTATTAATTAACGATATAACTTGCGTAATACCACGATATTAAAAGAAGCCGAATACAAACTGAACATTATTTAAGTTGATGCCAGAATGTGATCATTGAATAGGCGCCAAACATTTATCTTAAATTGTATATAACTACACGGAGCCCGTCTACGTTCAATGAAATATGTATACACTAGCTGTTGCCCGCGAATTTGTCCGCATGAAGTACTTGGAAGTGCTCGTTCACGTTGTAACATTAAAAAAAAACCCTAAGGCTTAGTATTCAATGCTCGTTGTGTTAACATGTCTATATAATTCATAGAATATTTTTTGAGTTTAGTTAAACTAAACTTATAAAATATAAAATATTATTTTATAATAATAATATTTCGGTCTTTAATCGAAACAAAATTTAGTACATACATATTTTATATTAGACAAAGTTATATTACATATATCCAGCCAGCATTTTAGAAAATTATGAGACTTAATCATGACGAGATTTTATAAATTCAGATATATATAACACTAATTTCAACACAATATTGACTCTTACAGCCTCTTTTAGCTTAAATTTACAAAATTTTCTTTTTCTATTTAAATATTGTAGGATGTGTTGTTATATAGAAATAGTTCGAAAACAAGACGAATATCTATCTACTATAAATTTCACAGTAATTAAAACAATAAAATGCACCATAACATTTGTAATAATTATAATCTAATAACTTACGGGTATAATTTGAGTTTTAATATCAAAGTCTCCATAATAAACCACTTCAGTTTTCGGCGTCGGAGAGTATTTTTTTTGTAAAAACGTTGTCCATTTTTTTTCTTGAACCACAGTTCGCTCCTCGTTCAACAGTTTAATAACTTCAGAGTCTTTTAATGATTCTACCGGTGGGATGATTGCTTCGTCCCTAAAATTATACGTGTTATAAGAACGGGCTAGTTACTAAGATTGACACAAGGAATAAGTTCTTATAGAGATTTAACATAGAAACCAAGTTTACACGCTCCTATAAGAAATGTATGCGTCTTTGTACTATCGTTATTTTCGTTAGTCTAGTCGATGTAAATTGGACATGTTAATATCGTAAATATTGTTAATGGTTTCATGGTTCATAATATTTTCATAAGCTTATCAAAGTTATTAATATTTATCTATAAATTATATATTTTTTGCATCCACGGCGCTGTTTATATTATAAGTAAAAAACGGTAATAATATATTTATATGAAACAATTAAGAACTACTATACCAAACTTTTTTTTTTGTTTTACTTTAAACTTATCTATTATTCCTCTCCCATCAATCTATTACTGACGTCGACGAAACGACGAATACATTTTAGTGAATACAAAAATCAATAATTATATGAATCTTATCTAACCCTGATTGTAAGCTTAGATACTTTTATTATATAGATATAGATTAGATAACTTTGTTATAAGTATTTTTTATAGACTATTAGACTGATGACTATGTTTTGAAAGAAATGGTAACAGTATACATTTTAGCAATTTAAAAATAAATAGTTACTAACGTCCCTGATAATGTACTAAACAGAAACCCAACATGGTCTGGTTATATTTTCAAGAATAACCATAATAGCTGTTTTGTGTTTTTCTTTCAGTATCTTTCAGTCATCTTTTGCTTACTTCTTTAAACCCTTTTAAATTGCTTAAATTTACATTCCTATGAATAAATGAAATTAAAATAAAATATAAGATCAAGATGTTCTTATAGGAATTACCTTGCTCCTAACCTTTGTCATTAGGGTTTATTCATTTAACATTTTCAGTACGATACATATATATATATATATATATATATATATTATTTAAAGTGCTACACTGGTTCAAATGAAAATTTCATTTATATTATAACTTGGAAACTTTTAATTTTATGAATTTGTACTATAATGGAGTTGTTTTATTGAAGGAAGGACATAATCTTCTAGGTCATATTAACATAGAGGGACTTGTAAGATACATCTGAACGTGTGCTAATTCGTATACAGGACTGTAAATTAACAAACGGGAAATAATCAAATAACCGATTTAACTCTTTAATAACATTGGGATAATAATAACTTATTATTGCTGTTTTTTTTGTAAGCGAAGAGTACATTTTGTAAGAGAAGACTGTATCTTTTGAATGGGTTTTATTTCCATAACTAGTTTATAAAATTATAAATGTACCTAATTAAGTGTATAAGTTGGGTTAAGAAAATAAAAATTATATGTTTAACGTATATATATATTTATTATTTCAAAGTTGTAAAAAGCGTGTCTTAGACATTATTCTTTTAAATTGGCTGCTGTTCGACTTGACTCTGTAAAAAATATACTGTCTTTAATGTAAAATACATTATTAATATGTTCTTAATATAATGTTCATTCATTTAAATTTTAATATTATTATAATAATGCCGCCAACGATGACACTTCCACATTCGCTTTCACATTCTGGCGCCCAACATAAGAGCAGTAAAAAATAAATAAAACGTATATAACCAACTATCTACAGCAACATTTAATTGATGTCAGAAATGTTTACAACTCCACATTGTTGCTTAAAATTATTTAGTGAAAAATGACACTCAATACAAAATAAAGCGATATGAAAATAAGAGTTCAAAAATTCAAGGAACCAGACATTATTTATGAAAGATATCATAATGACTTGTATGATGAAGATGTCGATGTGAAAATCATTTAACATTATTTAGTTATGTTTTGAGAAAGGTTAGGTAACATTGTTTATTTATGTTTGTGTTACAGAAGTATTCAAATTTGTATTTTTTGAACGATACAAAACAATCAATAATTATTATATACTTTTACCCTTACCCTATAATTTCTTGGTCATGTAGCATTAGTAACTCTTGTGGCTTATCCTTTGCTTGCACCTCCAGTGCACTCACATCTATAATTAAGATTAATAATGTAATAAAATGGATATATATTTTTTTACTAAACAATAATTTTAAGAAAATAAAACTAAAATCTTTTCAGTATTTGACTGAATTACAATAGTTCTGGTATACTTATATAACGTAAACGGACTAAAACAAGTTTTAAACTAAAACCCTCTGTTCTTGTCAGCTGCTAATTGAAGTAAGCTATTCACGAATATTTTCTATTTCAAATATCTTTTCATTATTTTTATTAAAAAAATATGTTCAATAGAAAAACACTTAATAGAGAAGATTCTGAATTTGATATTTCCAGCAATCTAAGTCATATGTCAGAAATTGCCATTAAGAATCACTTTGAATACTAACTTAAGTCTTTCGATTCAGATTGGTTTGTCGACACACGCCCATCATCATCTCCAGTTCCTTTTAAATTAGATGGATGCACAGCCACCCATTCCTAAAACCATGGCAGCAATATCATAGTAAATTAAAAATAAGGATTTAATTATTTTTAATTTTTAATACTCACGTAATCCTCTTCATGGACTTCAAGATTGTTATCCGGATTCATTGTAATAGGTTTAAAATCATCTATTTGGTTGTCGCTAATCACTTGTTCGTTTAATACTCTATCATGTCCGAGCTCCAATGAAATCTCATCGAAATTACTTGATATTTCTTGAATTTCTAAATCTTCATCATCATCATCCACATTTCGTTCTGTCGTGACAGTGACAGCAGTTTCACCTGCGTTATTATCTTCAGTGACTATAGTAATTTTAATGGTATCAACCTCTTCAACCGGACTAGTTTTGGCTTCGGCCTGACCTTCATTATCCAACCATTCTTCCACTATTTGTATCGGGATAAATTCCTTGTCTACGTCTTCTTGATGATAACTCATTTCTTCTGTGGTTAGTCCAACAGACGCTTTATATTCTTCAATTTGTTTCAATGTTCGATCTATCGCTGATACGAGTGTTGATTCATGGATCTCCTCCTGTATTAAATGTTATTTTAAAACCCTTATTTTAAAAAAGATTTCGATATAACCTTTTTACTTTCATTAATAAAAAATATATATGTAGAAAATATAGATGTAGAAATATAGATGTAGAAAAAATAGATGTAAAAAATATAGATTGTTTTAATAAATATAAGAATTTAATCTTATATTTATTAAAACAATCGTACAAACAATTTGTAAAAGTTGAGGTGAATTACTTAATAAATAAAAGATCTTCATAACATCTCTGAAAGTACAAGGGCTGAGAATTTAAGTTTGTATAAATGGTCCCATTAAGACGTAAGGTCTTGCAGCCATATGAGTCGCGAAAGTTTGTATTGGAGCTACGCCATTTTCAAGATGAAACAAATAAAAAATTTAGAGTTTTGGTTATAAGATTAATTACTTAATAAATAAGTATTAGTAATTAATATAAAACGTATTTGTTTTCTATGATTTAATTTAATTATCACTTTTGGCTAGTATGTAATACTGAGGAAAAAATACTTAACTCTTGGCCACTATCGCTAATACAAAAATGTTAATGTACTTAAAAGTACTTAACATTAAATAAATACCTCTGTTAATTTCTGTCTCTCTGATCCGCCTTTTAATCCAGGTTTCGTATAAACTGGCTTAGCTTTTTCAGGGGATGTAGGTGGGGTGGGGAGGGGGGGACTGTATATTATTCTCTCATCAATTTTTGTTCTATAATTTGTAAGAAGACCGTTTACTACAACGTCCCCATGAATACTCTCAGGGCTGAAAGAGCAATCTCTTGGAATAAAAGTAGATTCATCAGGCATTTCAGTTTGCAGTCTAAATATATATTCATCGGTTAGTGGCGTGGGAGGCATGGGTTGAGGAGAATTTTGATCTTCATTGTTTATTGTGTTTTTGAAATCCGTTCGTAGAGTAAGTTTTTCATCTAATAGAGATTCATGAGATTCGCCTTTTATTACTTGAGCTGAAAGTTGCGACCCTGCCTCAATAGTTCCGAAGGATTTTGATGTAACTGATTTTGAAGCAGCTTCCTCACAACCGCTATCTGTTCGAAGCTTTTCATGTATTTCTAAGCCAATGTTGCTTTCCATTAATGTAGATTCCATGGATTTGGATGAGGAGATAAACGGTTGTTTATTTGAAGCTTCGGTATTATGCAATGATTTAGCTTGAGTGCTAGCTTCCAAGGATCCAGATTGCATTGATTTTACTGATATCTTTAGTTCCTGGTCAGCAGAATATTGTGATTGACTTGATTTCACTTTATTAGATTTATGTACTGAAGATTGAGATATATGGCTCTTTTGACGCGACATTGATTCTCCTTGCTCTATAGCTGATTTTTTAAGAGAAAGGTTGTAGCTATTTAGAGTAGCAGGTTCAGCAGATATATTTTGATTTGTTTCTAAAGAAGAAGTGTTAATTGCATCTTGCATCATTGTCTCATTTTTAAGAGCAAGTTTATGGTGAGTGTCTAAGCTGTGGGCTTCAGTAGATATAATTTGATTTGCATCTAGTGATTTTACTTCAGTACTGGCAGACATATTTATATTATGAGCTTCATAACCATCATACATTGATTCATGTACTTCTTTACTTAAATGTATGTTTTCTATTTCTTTAATTTCCTCTATACTTTCTGAACCTGCTTCAACTATACTTTCGATAGCTAGAGTAAAGGACGTGTCAGCACTTTGTATATTCTTTTTTTCGGTTTTAATTCTTAATGATGCTTCTTCTGAAATCGCTTCTTCAACAACATATGGATGTTCTAATTCTGCTTCAAGTGAAAATAAGTATTCTTCAACGACGGGTGTTGTTGGTGACAATGGTGAAGTAGGAGATATTTTGTCACTCTTAACATTTTGAGTTGTTTTAACTGCTACAGACAAACTGGTTGGTTCTATAATTTCTTCTAACCTCTTTTCTTTTGGCTGTTCGATGTTAAGTTCTAGTTGTTTTGGTTCTTCAGCTTCTACAATTGTAGCTTCAATAGCTTTTAACTCGATTATTGTTATTCCAGCTTGCTGATTTTTAAATTCTGGAACATAAAATTCATCTTTTGGTTCCTCCGATAGCATAGATATAACTTCTGCTACTTTTAAAGAAGGTCCTTCGAATGCAGTTTCGGGTATTTTTTCTTCTATCTTTAAAACTTCTAACTGTTCATCTTTTGGTTCCTCCGATAACATAGATATAACTTCTGCTACTTTTAAAGAAGGTCCTTCAAATGCAGTTTCGGGTATTTTTTCTTCTATCTTTAAAACTTCTAACTGTTCATCTTTTGGTTCCTCCGATAACATAGATATAACTTCTGCTACTTTTAAAGAAGGTCCTTCAAATGCAGTTTCGGGTATTTTTTCTTCTATCTTTAAAACTTCTAACTGTTCATATTTTGGTTCCTCAGGACGTATAATTGTAGTTTCTGCAGCTTTTTTTTCCACAATATTAATAGAAGGCTTATACTCTGTTATTTCAGAAACTTCAAAATGTTCATCTTTAGGTTCATTTGGTAAAATTGTGAAAACTTCAGCAATTTTTAAATGGGGATCTTCTATTGAAGTAAATGGATGTTTTTCTATCGTCTCTGAGGTTTCAAAGATATAGTTACCAGGTTCCTCTAGATTAATGATTGTATTCTCAACGGCCTTCAATTCATTAAATTTAATATTAGCTGTTTTTTCGACTTTGGTAAATATCTCAATATCACTCTTTGGCTCTACAGGAGATATAGAGGTTTTTTGAGCAACGCTAAATGCATTCTCTTCGATTAACAACGTCGGTTGCTCTATTTTTATTTTCTTCTCGTCCAGAGATTCTTCTCGCTGTTCTATTAAAGATACTTCAATAACTTCTGATGAAACCTTTTCACCTATTAATACCTTTGCTGACTCTTGTTTAATTTTAGTACTTTCAACAAAATCACTTTTACTTTCTTCCGGCAATATTGTCAAGGTTTCGGCGGTGGCCCTAAAAGCACCTTCTATTGCTGTGCGAGGTGTTTTCACTACCACTTCCGGAGTAATAAGCTTATCAATATTGGATCCAGTAACTACTTCAGTAGTTTCAGCAACGGATTTTACCATACTTTCTACCACTTGTCGGGGTTTCTGTAAATGTGTCTTCAACGTATGAGTTTGCTGTTCAGAGTGAGATCTAACAGAGGTTAATTCTACTAAAGGTTCTAAAACTTCACTTATTTTCTTTGCTGCTATCTTTATTGTAGACTGTTCTATATTGGTTACGGCTCTTTCAATATTACTTAGTTCTTCTTTAATCTCATTAGCAGAAATTTCTTCCAATTGAGGTATTATTACAGTGTCTGCAAGTGATAATTTCCGTACGTGTTGGTTTGATTCTAATTTAGTTTGTTCAATATTTTGAGTTGCTATTTCTCTTTCTCTTCTCATTTGTTCTTCGAATATAGCTTCCTTGTTTGTGTAAACGTGGGCTTCTACAATAGCCACGTAAGTTACATTTTTATAATCTGGGCTGGTCGTCTCATACACACATGGTGGTGCCTCTATTTTTGTTGTTTTAGATTCGAAACTGTGTTTTTCCGATTTCATTTCACTAATATCTAGTGATTGAATTTTAGTCTCAAAAAACTCTTCATATGTTTTTTCGTGGTCGGTGTTTTGTTGTTTCTGCGACTCGCCGTAACATGTATTCTTCTCACTTTTCATCTTGCTTCTTGTTCCGCTGTGGCTCCGATAAGACTCATCGTGTGATTGTTCCTCAAACCCTGTTTTTTTATGTAATTCAGATATCACAATATCCATTTTATCTGTTAGCTCTGTTGTTTTTCTACCTTCTATTTGTGCTATTTTAGCACCCGACAATTTACCCTTTCTTATTATTTCTCCTTCTGAATCATTAGACGCGTGTTCGTATTTGTATTTACTTAAACCTTGTCCTTCTTCATGTTGTTCAAAACTTTCAAAGTTCTGTTCATTTCTTTTGTCGAGTTTAGATTTTTCCTTCTTTTTTTCAAATCTACTTTGATCTTGACTTTGAGTATAAGAATCTTGACCTAAATATGTATTAGGTTCAGTTGCAATAAACCTCGATAGGGTTACCATAATATTAGTTAATTGTAGAAAGAATGTTGTCAATAAAGTGAATCTATAATCGATTTTAGATGGATTTATTTTTTTTCGTATATGCGGTATCGTTTGAAGACCAATCGAAAATGCACGTTGTTTAGCACTCGAATCCCTACTCCTGCTTTTATCCCTTTCAGTGTGGTTTGAGTCATAATTTTTATTTATTTCCATTCGATAAGGATTGGATATTTCAATAGTTTCTTTGTTAAACATCTCTGACGTTCGCCTTACAGTACCCGATTCTATTGCGTCATTTATCTCTTGCTTGGCACGTAATTTTCTTTCTTCAATATTACTTTCATTCGTTTCAATATCTATTTTCTCCAACTTTTTGATTTCCTCTGAAACATTTATACCATGCTCTATATTTTTTATAGATTCTTTGCGTATGTTCACGTTTTCTAACTTTTCTTCAAAACTTTTTGATAATTCTTTTGTTATCAATTCCGCCAGATCCTCCGAAGTTTTTATCTCAGTCTTAACGTTTTCATTTATTTCTTTGGCTACTGATATACTCCTTTCTAAACTTTCATTCACAACTTCTAAAGCTTTATTTCTAATAACATCCAAATCAGTTTCTTTATACGGTACAATAACATCCTCTTTAATCTCTTGATTTTGTTTGATCTTACTTTCATTAATATATTCTGAAACTGCATCTTGAGCTTGCTGTTGTAATCTTGTTCTCTCTTCATTCGTTTCGCCTATTATATTTTTAACGTTAAATGTTACAAGTGCTTTCCCTTTAAATTTGTCTAACTTAGCTCGCTTTCCTTCAGGGTCATAAGTCTCAGAAACAGGAAGTCTAAATTTACCTCCA
Organism: Dircenna loreta; assembly: GCA_963555665.1. Classification (NCBI taxonomy): domain Eukaryota; kingdom Metazoa; phylum Arthropoda; class Insecta; order Lepidoptera; family Nymphalidae; genus Dircenna; species Dircenna loreta. Next base: position 15,718,956 of record OY743098.1, read on the forward strand.
GGGGGTATTTCGTCCACATTAATAAGAAGAGGAAGATCCTCAATATCAGGATCTGAAAGAAATTCCTCTGCAGGTTGAACAAGTATAGATGGTTGTCCAGTCTGATTAAAATCAATTATATCAACTTTTTGTTGGTTTTCACGGGTATTTGTTTGTATATTTAGTATTTCTAACTCCTCAGGGTCTACGGGAATATAAATAACTTCCGTATCATCAACCACGGGATCGTAAAAGCCACTGAAATTAACATTAATATATTCTTTATTTTATTAACAAAACTATATTATTTCATTATTATGTATTAAAAAACAGTTTATTTAAACTTTGTATAATTATATCGAAAACAATAAGGATATTATTTAAAATTAAACAAATTTGGAAATTGAAGCTTGTTTTTAAAATTATAATAATCACTTATCACTATATTAACCGATTTGGATGGAATTTATATAAACACTTTTAATCGCACTAAACTGAAAAATCTCTTTGTTAGTAGTTGAAACGACTTTCACCAATTAATACGAAATATAGAAAAATTCTTACTGGTCTTTGTAAGTTAGATAGAACCTCATTTTCGGAAGATCTCACAGTGAATGGTAATAGTATTAACAACGTGGGCGGTTCCCAAATAATTGACAATAAATCGAGAGCGTCTATCAAATTAGAATTCCGCGGAAAATATAGTATAATAAGACTTTTATTAAAATGATTGTTTATATGTTTGTTTTTATTTATTTTCATAATATCATTCATACATATTGGTGATAATTAATTGGAATATAATAGAAAAATATATAACTTTATAAAAAAAGTTTTAATCATAAATAATAAAAATCTTAAATAATAAAAAAATGGTGTTTGTCATTTGTACGACTGTAATTTAAAATATAAAAGATACTTTGAAATATAATAATTTATATCTGGTTTTTTATTGATTTTTTTCCATCGACGTCTACTTAAGTGCTAGGGCGTATGATCATTTGGAAAAAACACTGAATATAACCTATTCTAACATATAAAGAGTTAGACCCCTAAAATAAAAATTAAGGATTGAGGAGTGATTGAGAATTTACAAAATAGTTTACTGTACGGAACCCGAAAATTAAAACGATTCTACATGTCAATGAGAGGAAGTTGGCTGCATTATTCAATGTTTGTATCACTGATTGACATATTTATTTATAAAACAAGGTGTGAAAATGTGTTCCTTGAAACTTGACTTTGAATTGAAAGGTTTTTATATACGTGGCGTTATAACTTATATAACAATACACGTTTAAAGAAATCGGAAAATAACTCTATAATTATATTAAAGTAAGTATGAACCTTGAATAGCTTAAAGAGTAAGTAATTCAACCTCATATTTTAGCTTCCTTGTGTCGTGAAATTGATTTATTATTTTTAGAGGTACATATAATAAAATGACAACAAGACAATATCTGTATGGAATTTATTTTTGATAAAAATATTGCTAGGTGATCACAGAACTCCAACTAATTTTCATTTTTTGTTTCTCCGTTTATCGTTTTCTCTGCCTGTTTGTTCGCGCATCATGCCAAATTTACTGGGCCGATATTGAAGAAATTTAGTATATTGTGTAAACACATAAACACAATTAATTAATTTTACTTAAAAACTAAGTCGGAGCACATATGATCAGCTGTTAAACCTAGTGTTGCCAGACTGAAAAAGTTAAGAATCCTATAAGTGTAAAGTGAGATAAATGCCGAGGGTCTTTAATCCTTCAGTTAAGTATAAAGTAAATAATTAAAATATGAAACATTTTATAATAAAGTAAATATAGTAAGCATTAAAATAATGCATTTTTACCAAGTATTTATGATGCATTTGAAACGACTGCTATAAAAAAAATTGGTATAAGCCTTTCAGTGAACTTGAACTGAATTCTGTAGCACTCACTCGTGAACTCATACAAATATTCAAGTGTGGTAAAGTGAATGCAGTAAAAGTTACCTTCTTAGATATATATTACAGTTTTTCCATAACTGTCAAACAATTTTCTATTGAATATTAAAAGAAATATTGTTTTTTTTTAATATTTTGACTTTTAATTTAATTTTAGTCAAATAAGCGATATACTAAATAACAATTTTAATATTTGCAGATAGTAATAGAAGCCGTTGCCATTCTTGGAAGATAGAGAGAACGAGAGGAAGGTTAAGTGATTTGTATTCTCGATTTCAAACTCCCAATGTTAGTGAGCTACAATTACGATAAGGCGTGGCACTACCAAGAGCCAGTCCGTACAACGTACATACTGCCTGCAGGTTTTGCTGGGCCTTATTATTCCAAAAATCAAAGTATTAACATATAGTAACCTATTCATAGTGTTATTATTTTATACAGATACATATTCAAGGCTGATTTCAATACACATGATGAAAGTTAATTCAAGTTTGTGATGTGTTGGCAGTGCAGCGAGCCCCATGACCGAGTGAACTTAATGGAAACAGAATACACGACAATTATCACGTCAATTAATGATCTAAAATAGAAATGAGTGTGTCTACATTGACACAATACAAGTATTCAATAGACTGGCATGCGTTCAAATTAATGTGACCTTATTCACGCGCTGCCAATAGTTGGCACACCGCAGAGAAAAATTACATTTTATTATTTATTTTGAATCAGTATCAATAAGCAATCAATAATTACTAGGCCAAGACAAACTTGTTGTTTTATTATTTTGAGTGACCGGACCCTTATAAATAATTCTAGTTAAAGTAGCCGTTAGCCTGTTTTTAATTTATCATTAAAGTTGGGTAAAAAAAGTAAATATATATATATATATATGTTCTCTATATAACATATAACTATATTTATTAACAGATTTAATTTCACGCTCATTTGTCGAGGACTATTTTCTGCACCCAGTTATCATCATGATGTGCCTTCTCTAAGACATTATTACACATAGGTAGCTCAAATCACAACTTCATTTACTTCTAGATGATTTTCTATTTAAGATATCATAAAAGGTAATTTGACAATGTCTTATACGCATCTGGTTAGTATTAAGGTATATTCTATACATTAGGTTAGTATTCGAATTATTTTCGAATACTAACAGTATTGAAAAATAAAATAAAAATTAATCAGTCTTTACTTATTGTCGCAGTTTTTCGCTTTAACATTTATAAAGACACTTTGAATACTTAAATGAAGTTTTCGTTTTATTAAATCAACCAACACTGGATTCACTTTTTAAATGGCAACATTATTCTTTCTAACCAGAAGGTACGCCATTCTTCAACAAATTATTTAACACAAGATTTTATTGTTCCGGGAAATATAAGAAATGATCTCTCTTGTTTCCAAATAAACACTGCTATTCTATGGTATTTTATTTACTAGGACTTACCTCTCAACCCCTCTATTAGTAGCCACAGTTAGAGACAAACTAATCAATGTATTGGCAAGTCTAGTGCATTTCTTTATCTGCTCCAATTTCTTCCTCAAGGTTAAATGTATTTTCTAATACCTGGTCCAAGTATAAATTATATATATTTTTTAAAACTCAATACCAGTTGTCATGTTAAAAGTAAACATCTACAGTCCCTGGCCAAATTATTAGACGCACCATATTTTTTAAATATTTTTTTGTTTGTTTCGAGATTTTTATGCCGTAAATGTGTCTTTAAAATACAATGTTATTGATTTTTATTTAAAAGATTTATTGTAGGCTACTAACTAGTACTTATTATTTACAAAGGATGGCACTTTGTTAAACAATTGATCCGTGAACGTGAACAAGTACAAGTGTGTGTCAATCACTGTGTGTGTGTGTGTGTGTGTTTCTGTGTGTGTCAATCACTGTGTGTGTGTGTGTGTGTTTCTGTAGCTTTATGAACTGTGGTTGTTTGTTTAACAGTTTTATACTGAATTGATATTAGTTTATTTTGTGTGCAGTATTTAAAAAGTAATTGGTCTACATCCATTATGGGTAGGATAGGCAATCTCTCACCACGTAAAAGAGGTAAAGTGAAGGGCCTTGTGAATGCAAAAATATTTACAAAACCGTGAAATATCACTAAGGTTAAAGGTTTTAGAAGCTAGTGTACGAGGCATAAAGAAGAATATTGACTCAGGAGAGGAATTGAGCCTGAAACAAAAGAGAAAATGCGGGAAAAAACCACTTTACACTAGAAAATCAGAGAGATGTTTGAAGAAAATCTGTTTAGTCTAAAAAAACAGTCTAGTAGTGTTCTGTATAGAAAACAGATTTGCTAACTCAAAGACACACTCCAAGATGCTAGCGTAAATGTTTCTAGGCACAGTGTTCGATGAAAATTAAAATAATTATATTTCAAGGCCTGTCGCCCCGCCAGGAAGATCAAGTTAACAGCTGCAATGAAAGCAAAGCGCCTCAAGGGGGGCAAACAATGGCAAAACAAGGATGTGGACTTCTCGAGATCAGGAAAATCAAGTTAACAGCTGCAATGAAAGCAAAGCGCCTCAAGGGGGGCAAACAATGGCAAAACAAGGATGTGGACTTCTCGAGATCAGGAGAATCAAGTTAACAGCTGCAATGAAAGCAAAGCGCCTCAAGTGGGCCAAGCAATGGCAAAACAAGGATGTGGACTTCTCGAGATCGGTAAGATAATGTTATTTCATCCCAACAACATGTATTAATTATTATTTTCAGTGAAATAAGGCAATAACAAGGAAGTTCCTATATTTTATTCTATTTTTGATAGGTCTGCTTCAATAACGAAAGCAGATTCAAAATTTTGCAGAATAAAGTTCTGTATGTTCCTCGTCGTGGAGAAAAGTTTCATCCTGATTGTCTCTCTCCAACTATAAAACACTCTGCAAAGCTGATGATTTGGTCAGTCACCAGCGGCGAGGGCACTGGACATGGTAAAAGGTATAATGATGCAGGACTAGTATCAAGAAGTTCTACAAAACATTCCTCGGTCTGTTAAAGCTTTTTTGGCAGAGAAAAATATCCCTATCTTGGATTGGCCCCGATACGAACCCAAATGATAATGTGCGGGAGCTGATGAAAAGAGAAGTGGCTAAAGATGTGATCACCAACAGGACCCAGCTCTTAGAAAAGATTATTTATGTGTGGAATCATCATCCTCAAATGCAGAAGACGGTACAGTCTTGCATTGAGAGCTTTTAATGGCGGCTAAAGGTGGCTCTAAAAAAAATTGACTTTTACTTTCTTCAAAACTTAATGAACACATGTTTTTCTTTATTGTTGCTATTTTATTTGTGCTAAATTATTTGTTTCATAAGTGTATAATATAAAAGTAATAAAAAATCCATTTATAACAATAAAACCGAACAGTAAATATTATTTACATGAAATTTTACAATGCGTCTAATAATTTGGACAGGGACTGTATATAACAAAATAGTTTTTTGTTTGTGCAACACACAAGTGTGCCTCTATCGACTGAACATAACTTATTCACCCGATCAACAAAACTACGAAACAGATTTAGGTAATGTTTTTGTAGAGCTAGATAGTTATTTGATCCGACTTATTATAGATTACAGGATTTAACTGTAGCTTATGAAAATTGCCCCCTTTTCACTGAGAAAAACAAATGTTAGTTTGTACTTATAACAAAAAATGTCGTGATAGATAAGCTAGTACCTAATATAAAAAACCAAACTACAGGGAAAACAGTCAACATTAAAAATATTATTTTTACATTGTTTTTTCCACAAAAACAAAAGCAAAAGGTATTAATAAAATACCTTTACTGCACAAGACAAATATATGTTTTTAAAAATATTTTAGTAAATCTAGTTGGTACAGAAACAATCGGTGGTTTACAATTGAAAATAAAAATGCGTGTATTAATTATATTATTTTTTGCTTCTTGTGTTTTTGCCAAAATCAATATGAAAGCGCTGACGGAGTCCATGGGACAAGAGGTCATTGAAATCGGAGCTCCAATTAGAGGTAATTTACTTTTATTTTCTTATAAATAAAAAGACAACTGGATAAACTAAACTATTGATGAACATTATTGTACTAATGCTTTGAAATATAATTTAACTGAAGCTGGACCAAGTTTTAAATATTTAAATACGAGTTGTTGTCCGCGTCTTCGTTCTCGTGAGAGGCAGAAGGGATAAGAAAAGTAACCGGTTTACCGCTTTTTTGTTTACTTATGTTGAAAAATAATATATTTAGGATTTAATAATTTATCCTAAAGTGGCTCATTAAATACTGGTTATAGGTTTATTGTAATCTGATGAGTGGTCTCGTAGACCTCCTACGACTAAAGAAAAGAACATTACCTTACTTTATTTTCATCCTTATTCAGAATTGCCGCCAGATATTGAGGAAGAACCTTCAGCTGAAAACGAAGGTGATGAAACTACTACTGAAATCAAAGTTGCGACTCCAAAAGAGAAATCATTGAAGAAGGTACATTTTGCTAGTATTCTATAGTTATTTTATTAATCTAGCTATTTTTCTTCTAATTAAACACTCTTGGTATTTAGAAAATAATTTTCATTGTAAATAACAAAATAAAACGCATAAATAACTATTTATAAGAAACGTGGCTTTAGCGGTTTTAATGATCATTGTTAAAATAAACATACCTAGCGCTCAATACTCACTTTGTTCTGATGATATTTGTAACATGTTCGACTTTAGGATCGCTTTTTATTTTAAAAGAAATATATATTTATCAGAGTGATCTCACAAAGAAAACAAAGGATATTGATAAAATTGACGGCAAGAAGCAAGAAGATGAAGAAGCAAGAATTGAAAAGGAACTCGCTGATATTTACAAAGATTCTATTGGTAAGAGAATACAAGATAAGAAATAAAAATAATAAAACATCTAAACAGTCAACTTAGTTCAGTTTCGAGTTATTTTGTTAAAAAGTAAATTAGAAATAAAACAGTTTATGAATATATCGTCAGCTATAAATGAGAATAATAAAATATGTATTATTACAGATTATAAAACAGATAGCGCTGAACCGACACGCGAAGACAATACAACAGAAGTTGCTGAAAAACCCGTTGCACGGATTAGAACTAAGTAAATAATATTTAATAATAGCTTACACTAGCACAATACCATAATTAATGAATAAATCGTTAAAACAAAAATAGTGTTGAGCTAAAATAAATAATCTATATACAATCCGAGATTAATATCCACGTAAGATATATTCCTACAAAATCAACACGTCACACGTCACACGTCACACGTCACACGTCACACATCACACGTCACACGTCACACATCTAGCAATAACAATTAGAACATACACCTTCATAAACATTGGTTTACTGCTCGTCATCAAAGTGGAACCGGATTACTGATAGTGGAACCGGATATAAGTAATATCTTCTCACTATATCAACTAACCACATATTTGTTTGCTGTTTTTATCCTCCTCTGTGAAAGAGGATTTTATTATAAATAAGTTAAGTTTTAAATACTTTTCTTTGTTTTCAGTTTTCAGTTTCAGCCGGACTCTAATAGCCCACAAGATGTCGCACGATTCCGGACCTCTGTTGATGAAATTAATTGCGGCAGGACCAAGCTATCTGGGGTGGTAAGAATAACTTTTTTCAACTAATAAAAAAAAACACTTAAACAGTATATGTAAATCATAACCTTGTTACAGAAATTATTATGTAAATTAACATTATTTATGTTAACACTCTTGTAGGATGTTAATATGATGTCATGATGATATAAATATGACTCTGAGCATGATATCACATCATGCTGATCTCATAACTCACACTGTATCTATGGTCACTGATAAAAGGACACGTTAAAACACAATTCTAAATAAATATCGAAATATTTAAATATTTAATTTAATTATAAATATTTTAATGTTTTCTGAGATTCTGATTTCAAAATTTCATTTCAAAATTAATATTTGCTTCATTTAAGTAAAACAAATAATTTAATTGGGATCTATTTTTCAATCTCCGAATAATAATAACTAACAAGTATACTTTTAAGGTTTCATGTTTTAAAAAGACATTATTATAAACACAGACAGATAATATATTTCATTGTTTCAGACCACTCTGCCAACTTCCGGTAGCAGAGGATTATTGACACAATACTCATATTTGATGATAATTTATTTAATTTCATGTATTCTTAAATAAATTCTTTGCAAATGCAATTTAATAAAGATTGATAAAATTGTGCATTTATATTTATCTATATAATATAAGAGTCTTCCTTATTTTTGAAAAAAAAAACTAAAAACTATATGGTGCAATAATTGTTTGCTTGAATTCAACAAAATGAATTCGTACTATGTGGTACTAAGTCGTAGAGCTTAGCTGTTATTTGACCGCAGCTCCTATACGAGACCAACTGAGCTGTATTACCAAACAGATGTTCGACATTAAGTTATGGGCAGGATGGCAACGCATTTGTCACAGACTGTATACTGCTCTTTCGCTTAACTGCCACCCCTCCACACTACTCGCAAAGTTCCTCGGCGAAGTACCTACTCGCTTACGACGTAATCCGAAGTGCCTCTTTCCATTATCATATTCGACGAACATCGTTCAACTTCGCGAGTAGTGTCGAGGTGGTCTAAGAATGTTTGTAGAAAACATTCATACGTAGTTTTTGCAAACTTTAACCCATCTATGAATGAACCCAATAAAAGATATTCAAAATTAAAAACTTTTACTATCCTTCATTATTGCCTACAGCTGTTTTGTGTTCTGTTAAAAAAATATAATTTTACAACGTAAAATTATATGTATTATTTATTGAATTAGCAAACGGAATGTATCATCAAAACACATTAATTTTAACGTGACGTTCAAATAGACAAAACTTTAAACACTTTTACCAACGGCATTTGATTTATTTTCACTTTTTTATTATGTGTATAGACTCAAATTTAAAATCTACGCCTTTAAATACATAAGTTACCAATACAATGCTGATCAGCAAAATTTGTTCAGAAATCCGGAATTCAAAATGGAAAGACAATAGACAAAGAGATAAGAATTGAAAAGGAACTGGCTGTGGACAAAGAATCTTTTGGTAAGCTTAGTTTGATTAAAAAATGTTTTAGAAACGCGTGGAACATTTAAAAATATTAAAGTAAAACCCGTAAATGACATACATTTTATTTGTTATACTTTTTGCTATATAAAAATACCTGGATAATGGGAACTCCTCAATTATATATATATATATATATATATATATATATATATATATATAATTGAGGAGTTATATATATATATATCAATTATATATATATATATATTAATGATAAAATAACTGTTCCTAGGCTATGTGGCGGAGAGTGCCAACGATTTCGAATTAAAAGGAACGGAACTCGCAAACAATAACGTAAAGAGAACAAAAAATAGAAAGAGTACTAAAAAGGGCGGGTAAATAACAAGCTATCTAACTAAATATTATTATATGCAACACTGGACCGCTGAACACTCACCAGTACCTTTTTGGGGTCAAACTTCGCATAGAATATGATTTTAGCAGTTCTACTCGTTTCCATAGTCTGCTAATTTAGTAACTTGTTTCCTAGTAATCTAACTATCTCCAGAGTTAACTTTCTTATAGTCAAAAGCTTTCGATAACTTTTATAGGTACTGGTTTGGTCCAGATTCAACTCATCCAAACGATATTCAAAGATTCCGAACGTCTCAGGATTACCTGAGTTGCGACGCGGTGAAGCTGTCTGACGGGGTGAGTTCACAGAACAACTACAGAAATACAGGAATTCAGAAACAATTGTGTTTTTCATACAAAAGATACGTTTGTTTAAAAATTTGGTTCAAACTTAAAACTAATGGCTTACGGACGATATTGAAAATAAGTCTACAAACTGAAACTATCTTGCTTTTGGTCTGTTTCTTTATATTATAAGTTATAAGCACCTATTTTTTAAAAGTCTTAGATCAGGATGATCCCTAGATCTTGTGATCCATAACGGCCGTAGGTTTGGACCTATGAACTATATTACTGAAAATAACTTAACAGTGAAATTATAAGTACTATTTATGAAAATTATTAAATTTGTAATTTTATTTATTTTCTGAATTAGAATTAGGGTTGTTCCTACTTTGTCTCATATTTTTTTGTGGTTAAACTATGTGTTGCCAGTGACTTTGTCTGAACTCCAATTCCCACTTCCGAATCAAAGTATAAGGAATCTATAAAAAAAGGTACATCTTTAGTTTTATTGTAATAATAGCTCTAAGGAATTTAAAATTTTCCCGTGAAAATATGAGTTTTTCCGGAGAGAGAAGCATCCTGTATGTGACTTATATAAGAAACTGTCACCACACACATTATTGTATTATATAGTATATATATATATATATATATATATATCTATAATTTTATTGTTGCAGGCTAAGGATGTCACGTCCGGATCTCAAGAACTATTCAAAGATACGGCCGGTTGGGTGATGATTTGTTTGCTTTCATTTATTTGATATAAATTGTTGTCTGTGTTTGTAATATTATCTTAATGGAATAAACATAAAGGTTCGAGCTCTTTCATTCAACTCTTTATATTTATATATAATCATTGAATTTAATTATTTTGATATCTTGGTGTGACAGGGTATTATTTTAAGACTACATATTAAAAGGGATGTCAATAAATGGAATTTAAATTAGTAGCTTCGTGGAATTGGAAAGTATATTGTAACAGATTTGTATGAGTATACCTCCTTAGTTGATGCGCCTTACCGCCTACGACTAGATATCAACATACCATCAGGTGGAATGTAATCAAGCATCAACTTAGTTACATGTGAAAAAAAAAACACCTATCAACCCACTAGAGCCCAGACTGAGAAAGACAGTCATATGACTCAGGCTCTTTTGCAGCCTGGTTGTTGGGAATAAAATCCTCGCAAATAAAATGGACAATTATTAGCTGTTATATTTCGATAAATGAGAAAATGGGATGTCTCTAAATTGCCCATACTCCTTTATCCCACACTAAATCTCAACGCATTTTCAACTTTCGACAATTGCACAACTACAATCAATTATAACCAAACTACTGTCAACTGTATGAATACAAACACATTAGAGCATAGTGTAGTATTTCAAATAAATACATTTATCATTTTATTCGACAATGAAAATAGAAATTACTTTTCAAAGTAACAATTCGGTTTTATGGTATCACTCTGTCTCATCGATCGTTCGCATATTGTATAAGCGCATATCTTTTGATAGAGAGATAACATTTGATAATGGACATACATGGTGGTTAAAAATATCTAAATACAAATGTGATGACATTTTTATTTTCTTTACTTTCTCAGCAACAATTTAACCTATTTAATATAATATCTATATATTTATGACCTTTTCAAGGAAAGAAATATATAGATATTATAGATATCATCTATATAAAAACCTGACATTTCTAAAAACCATTAATTTTGATAATCGTACTAAAACATTTGAAATCAGTATTTATTATTTCCTTAAAATTCCTATTCATAAAATACCCCCGTCATTCATGAGTACCCGGGCCCAGGAGTGTTGTTATGAGGGACTCTAGATGAGGACGCCGCCATTTTAAAGAATAACTTTTCAAAACCAATGTTTATCTAAGCCACGGGATGTCTTTCACTCTCGACCTTGACAGAGTTAGCATCCTGGAAATATTATATTATTAAAAATATAGATACCATCTAATGCTTTCTTTAATCTTGTAAATAAAAATACACCTTCTATATATTAATTGCACATACACGTTTTGAGCACAACGCAGTTAGAATTGGTCGCTGTCCGTCGTGTATTGTCTGCCAAAGATGGAACACCCGGCCTTTGAAGCAGCCGGCCAGGAACCTGGCCTTGAGATATGGACTATCGATGTGAGTTGGTTATTTTGTTACCTGTAACTCAGAAATGTTTGATTTATACGCAAAGTCGTATCACGGAAACCAAAAAGGTTCATATGTTAAAAAGTGTTTAATAAACTTTTAGCATTGATTGGAGACATGGACCATTGTAGACATGATGTTCAGGAAATATATTATAATAGAAACACGCTCGACGATATTTTGAACTTTTTTAAATAATTAAATTTTAATAGAAAGCGGTTATTTGCTAATCAGAAGCCAAGGCTTAGGGTCTATATATTTTCTTTTTTTAAATTTTGTTTAAAAAAAAATCAAAAATACCATACAATCAGGTTGGAAAGTTATTTAAAAACACCCGTAAAGAGCTGGCGAGTGGTGACAGACACTCGGCGTGCCCTTTGTTTTTTTTACAGTCATACTGGACTTATTACATTTAGGTAAGTATATTCAATCCTGTAGTATCCTGGCCGTGTCGGTTTCATAACCCCGGTGCATCATGCTCTGAATATTCGGAAAATATCTGTCAGTACACAAACATTCCTTGTTTATTTTTTCTATTTTGCTTTTAGGGAAATTTACAATATGAACAAATTACATGCTCTTTTTAACAATTAATGCAACAGACATGACAAAAGCACTTATCATTGTAAAGATAATAAACTTCACTTCGTAACGGCTTAAAGTAAATCAAATCTGATATCAAGATAACATAATTATACTATTATAATATATTATAATAGTATAATTATGTCATCGCTATAACTATGACTCGGTCTTTAAAAAAGGAATTCTAAAAAAATAAAAATTGAACAATACTTGTACTTGGATGAAATATATTATAAGTCTAAAATTTTAAATAGAAAAGAATAACAATAATATGAAAATAAATGTAAATTATTTATTTATAATTGCGACATGTTTTACTCTGCAATAATTAGCTCTTATCTTTTAAGTGCAATTGAACTTATAATTATTTTGAATTACTCAAGTAAAATATACGAGAAAATATTATACTAAATATTATTTCCCTTCATTTATTTGCCCAGCAAATGAGTTACAGCTTTAAAAGGTAGATCAATGACAATTATTTAATGAAAAGTCTACAACATGTAAAAGTTTACAAAACTGGATGTAAAAATAACATTCAAATAAATGAAACCGCACATGTCTAATTACATTATAAAAAAATATACATCCAGCTTGTTTAGACTGAAGGTAACGTTCCTTTTTTAATTTCTTATTCTCAAAGACTTTTTATTTTATTCTTAATATTATATAAATTGTACTTATTTATTTAATTCTTTATTGCACAGTATATACAATATTGCACGAAAGGGCCTATTGCAACCCACACATTCTCTAACCCCCACCTTAGCGTTCATGAGAGAACGGTAGGTGTGCAAACAGAAAAAACAAATTAAAACAAACACAACAATTACACAATTCTAAAACACAATAATACTACACCTTCTTATGATAAAACAATATATCAATAAATATTAAATCATAAAACAATATATACAATTTATAATAAAATATATGTTACATAAACAAACAAACAATGTGATAAACACGTATATACTTTTTTATTTGACATAAAGTTCTGTTGAGAAGTACCTGGCGTTTTGATGATTCACGAGAAGAGGCTTTTCTAATACATTCAGACAATTCGTTACACAGTCTAGCAGCAGTTACAGTAAATAAGTTGGGCAAGAAACCAGTACGATGTAGGAGTGTATGGAGCAGTAAATTGCGTGAAGAACGGAGAAATCTGTTATGTATATCCGCTAAAAAGGAGAAATTGTATTTTAAGTAAACAAGATTGGAAAAATTAAATAAAATGCACAAAATTCGTAGGTTTTTCCACTTACGAACAGGCAACCATTTCCAAAAATGAAGCGGATACAGGTGTTACATAGCGATCTAATTTATTTAGAAGTAATTAATTTCCGTTGAGGCAGCGCAGTTGTCGATACATGCATATTTTTATATATATTTTACAGTGGAGTTTCAAATGTGGTTTCAGTGTTAACAAATTCATTTACAACCAGAATTCGGTATAACATTCATCAAACACTATGAAAAATAAAATTATGATTTTTACAGAAATTTGAACCAGTCGCAATTGAGAAGAAGATGTACGGTAAATTCTATAATGGTGACTCCTACATCGTTCTTAAGGTAAACTGATTGAAATATTTTAATCTTTTTACAAACTTTGCATTTGACAGAAAATTATTTGTTCTTTGCCGTAGTAACTACTGTTGCTCAAACTGCAAAAAAAATACGATTCAGTAACCTGAAAAATTATAATAATAATTTTTACTTTACATATTACAATTGAAAAATTTTAAAGACCTGGTAATAATATATCTCTTAATAGACACCGTTCTTTAAAACCCATTTGTAACCGACACAACAATTAGGAAGGAACACAATTATAATACTTATATTAACTTCATAATCATTATTAGATTATTTATTTATAGTTTTCTTTACAATAGAAATAAAACAAGATTGTGTGTTATGTGTGTGTTGTTTTAAAAATAAGGATTAATGTACATCAGTCATTAACATAAGTTTACCAATCCAGACAACTGGCAATAATAACTCCACACTCTCATACGATGTCCACTTCTGGCTTGGCGTGAAGACCACTCAGGATAAGAAGGGTTCGGCTGCAATTTTGACAATCACCTTGGATGACAAACTTGGAGGGCGAGCAGTCCATCATAGAGAGGTGCAAGGTCATGAGACTAGTCAGTTCATGCGGTATTTCCAGCCAGGTAATCAGACAAAGAAATATAGAACTTTCCGAAAATTATACTGTATTTAGTGCGACGTCCAGTATACATTTTTTTTAAAATATCATTTTAAATCTTAAATTTATTTTATCAATGTGTTTTAAAGATACCCAATAATTGTTTCTTAAAAACAAAAAAATATGGTACTATGGTTACCATACCTTTTCGATAAGACATTGTATGTATGACCCATGATTCTAACCAAGAACTATTGTTTATTTTTAACAATTTTTAACTTCTTAACGCGATGAGCCCGGAACCCGCACGGTGCATCCATGGAATGTTAAGAATCTTCGTCTCTGTCTACATAGTCTTGATATTTATAATTAGGTACATGTCACGGCTTTAAAGTCAAATCGAAATAAATCTGTTGTATTGAATAAATTCCGGACAGACAAATATAATTTATCGTTTAACCTACATAATGCTATTTTAGCAATTAGGTATTTGGAAGGTGGAAACGAGTCTGGTTTTAATGAAGTGGAAACCAACGCCGGCGCTGACAGACGACTGCTGAAACTGACTGGATGCGAAAATATGAGAATTGAAGAGGTATGAGAATTCCTAAATAGAGATCTATAATATCTACATATATTCATCGTCTAAAATTGTATTCAACTTTTAAAAAATACCTTGGCATCCACAGGTGTTATTACTGCCTTGACCTTTATTTGTGATGTTCTAAAAGGAAGTATAAATGATTGATGTCTTCTTTATCTCTATTCCTATAGGTGCCAGCAGAAGCTTCTTCATTAACACAAGACCATTGTTTTATTCTGGAAGTGGACCATGACATATTTGTGCTCATGCCGGAGGGTGCAAAAGCGACACAAAGGAGGAAAATCATCAGCGTGGCCAATACACTGCGTGATGATTACCATAATGGCAGAGCTACCATTGAAATTATTGGTAAAAAACATGCTTGAATTAACACATAAAAACATACCTTGGGCCGTTTACTGTAACCCACTACGAAAAGTAAATATATCTGTGATAATCAGTAAGTTTTCGAAAGCTTCGCTCAAACTTTAGTTAACGTAATGATCCATCTTTAGGTATTGAAATTTAAGAATTTATCCATTTGTAGATTGTTTTACTTAGGTTGTGATAAATCGTGGTTAGATTATGAAGGCCATAATAGCTATATTTTTTTCTACAGATGAATTCTCCTCCGATGATGACCTTTCAGTTTTCTTCGAAGCTCTTGGTGGTGGATCCAAAGAAGATCTGGTTTCTGACGAATCCTCTAATGTAAAGATTTTAATACTTCTAATGTTTTGTAATGTATATATATAAATATGGATTTCATAACTACCTGCTACACAAGGCATATTCATAGTCTGTAATATAAAGAGAGATCAGATAAAGAAAACAAAGAATAATCTCCTGTTAATTTTTTGATTTGAAATGATATGTGAAACACTTGTCAATATCTGCATAAAGTAACTCCATTTCTCTTACTTTAATATTGGTATTAATATAAGAAGTTGCGAAATCGAATAACAAATTATCACACAAATTCGCTGCAACTTTGTAACTTGGACATTGCAGTTAACGAATCATTTTATCATTGCAGAAATATACACGTTCGAGCATATCCGCTGTTTTCTTGTACAAAGTACTTTTGGGAGATGAAATTGAGCTCGTGGATTTGAGCAAACCGTTTAAACAGAATCAACTAACTTCTGAGGTGAGACAATAGGTACTTAATATTATTTTATAAAAAAAAACACAATCTTTTCAAAGCATTTGCTTTATAGCTTGTTGTTTTATTTTATACCGGTTTATTTATTGTATTTTCTTTTAGGATATATTCATCTTAGATACACCAGACGCTGGAGTCTACATCTGGTTGGGTAAGGACGTGGATACCGATGTCAAGAAGATTTACAACGATATCGCTCAACAGTACTTAGATATAAAGGAATATCCTTCTTGGGTGCGTCTTAAAGTCAAAATACTCAGAATAAAATTATAAGTTTCTTTCACACGTGTTTGAAAATTTTCAAGTATCTAAGTTCAAAGTTTCTTGTTATACACACTTAAATTATACCATAAGATAGTACTCGCTAAGAGATATGTTAAATATATATTCTTCTGGTTCAGGTTAACGTAACAAGAGTTTCAGAAGGAGTGGAGAGCAGCGTGTTCAAGCAGTACTTCCACAGGTGGAACTCTGTGACGACCACAGCTGGCTCTGTCAAGTCCATTGCTGCTGAAATTGGTGAGGCATGTCGTAATTCGGAATATCTTGGAAGGAATGTGTAATATGTAATTTACCAACTCCCGTTTGTTTGTTAATGTGGTGGATGAAATGTATCCATAATTGGGACGGAGTCCTGTAATGTTCTAAGAGCTGCGAAAGACGGGTGGGTAGGACTGTAGCTACAGTATTTACTAAACTAGAGCTCGTATACGAGCCGGAGTATATGTATTTGTAGTACTATCACTCACATTTGGACTTACTCACAAGCTGGACGTCCTGCGTATTTTGCCATCAAATATCATAACGACTTCCCATTCTAGAGGCAGGTTATTTCTCGGGTGACGCGGATGACGAGAATGCGGTAGCGCGGTTCGTGGGTAAGAGCGCGGCCGCGCGCGGGTACATGCCGGGCGACGGCGCTGGGGCACTCGTCGTCTACAGGTACCGGCTGTTCTTTGACTACGGTAGCGCGATATACATTCCGCGCATACATTTTTTACTTAATAATCAGATCCTCGAAAGAAATAGTATTATATTATTCCTTTCTTGCAAATAGATAACAAATCATGCGGACTTTTACAAATAACTTGATAAATTAGGTTCATATTATTAGAATAAGAGTGTCATACAATTAATTTAACATTATTTTTAAAGTGTATTGAAAATATATAAAATGAGAATGAGAAGAAAACGCTTATTGATATTTTTCATTTCATTTCAATGATTGAATAAGACTCATTAAAGAAGTTTTAACATAACTTTACAAAAGAGCTGCAGAAGAAGCAGAAGACATAACAGAACAGGAGGTACCGAAGTTGTACAGCGGCGAGGTGTACGTGGTCAAGTATCAGTACAAGGACGAGAATGACGCTGATGCCATTGTCGTCTATATGTGGATTGTGAGTTTTAAAAAGATATTTAAACCACTAGGTACTGTATTAATGTAGTGTATTAAGAAGTCCCTAAATTCTACTGTCTTAGAAACATAACACAAAACAAAACACCGTCGGAGAAATGTGAAAGTGTTATGCTTTGGATTTCTTTTCACAAGAAATGATAGCTTAGTGGAAAGTAGCAGGTTCAAAGCCAGTTTGCGTTGATGACATTTCAATCAATATCTACATAAAACGTTTTTGAAGTGATAAATTATTAATACATTCGTGTGTTATTTTACATAAATATGTGTAATTTAAGAGCCTAGTATATATAATATAATTTTCTTATAGGGTAAAGATGCCAATGACGATAGCAAGAGGGCCGGTGTTGACCTATTATCTACTATCGAAGATGAAGAGGAGGGTAATATCACCTTCGTGAAGTTACCTCAAGGAAAGGAGATCAAGCATTTCTTGAGCGTATTCAAAGGTATATTTTAAATTATTTTATTTTTTATAAACGTTCATATTAAGGCTAATAATTAAAATTCATAACAAGTAAAAATTAAAAAAATGTACGAATGTAATTTTTTGAATGTCTATTTTAATTTACTTGATATTAGTAAAGTTGCTGTTTAGTAAGTTGTAAAACTGTAGTTAACTGATAAATAAATAAATAAATAAATAAAGCCGTTTATTTCGTACATTTAATTTACATCATAATGCTAGTGTTAGTGTAGTGTTGTTTTGTTATTATTATTACTATTTTAAATTCCTAATAGCTAGTTCCTATTCTGTAAGAATCCCTATTGGGTATAGGCCTCCTTATTTGGAAAACTTTGTTTCCAAATATCGCTATCCGGAGCTACTGTAGTCCAATAAGGGCCCGCAATTTTTTTAATTTATTCTTCCCAGCGTGTCATGGGTCTGCCTCTATTTCGCTTACCTTGTGGGCCCTTCCAGGTTGTTGTTTTCATAGTCCATGTCTGGTAAGTAAGTCTGTAAGTCGCGCCACATGTCCCGCCCATTTCCTGATAAAAACATTTTTATATTTAAACTTTCGGAAACCATGACTATTATATTTATATTTAAAGAGCTCATGATTAAGAACCCGAATAGATTCGAAACTAGTCGGGCACATTCCGATATAATTCCACGTGAATACAGCCGAGTAAATATAAATATGATAAAGAAATTGTTATCTATAATAATAGTGCACCGGTTTAGTTAAATTTTTTTTCAGGTAATCTTATTATCCTCTGCGGTGACAAGGGCACTGAATACAAGAGTCAGAACTTCAATGGAAGTTATGATGACGATGGAATCCGATTGTTTAAGGTATTCACAGGAGTTCAATTCAGTGTGCTATAAGTATATAATATACATTCTTACATTCATCAGGGTCTGTGAAGGAGGGGAGACCTTATGAAAAAATTTTGATATCCTACACGGAATTATAATATATCAACGAAACAGTACTTAAAGATGGTAGCTGTAAACCTTAGAGGATTAAGAAAATTAGCATTTTCAACTTTGTTTAAAAACAAAATCTAATGACACATTTAAGGTGGAAGGCACAAAACTCGGAATGGACATGCGAGCTACGCAAGTTGAAGAGAAGTCAGATGTTTTGGAAAGTGACGATGTCTTCATACTGGAAACTCCAGACATGGTCTATATATGGAATGGCAAGGTTTGATTAATTTATTGTAAAAACTTTTAGCTAACGCTCCAATGAATGTTGGATAAAAATTAAAACAAAATTATTTGAAATAAACCATACCAGCCACACAATTCTATGTAAGAAAAGCTTGTACTTTTTTTGTAAATACTTGCATATAATCAATTATAAGCCAACAACTAAATTAGCAAACTTAAATTAGTATAAGTAACTAAAGTTTTTTTTAATTCGAAATCCTAAAACTCAAAAAATAAAAAATGTTTTTCATATAAATTAAAAAATAAATAATCACAGGAGTCAAACAAAAATGAACAAGAAGCGGCTAAGAATTTCGCCACTTTACTGGTTGGAGAAGACAGGGATATGACTGAAATAAGTCAAGGAGATGAGCCTGAAGAATTCTGGCAGGTTTTGGGTGAGTACCAGACACAATAGCAATTGATGACTCATACAATTTCTGCACCTCTTCATTGTTCCATGAAGCTCATAAAAAGTCATCCCGTTGATAATTATCCGCCGCGTTGTTTAGGCAACCGACCTTTTTTACAGCTTTCAAAGAATACAACTCCAAAACCTTTCGCAAAAAATAATGTACAAATACGATTTTAGGAGAATGTCCTGAAGAGAAGGAAGCCTCATGGAAGCAGTCCGCTCACCGACGCACGGCACCACCCACACTGGCCGCCGTCAGCGTTCGCGCCAACGGGGCCGTGCGCTTCGAAGAGATGGAGGACTACTGCCAGAAGGTGGGAGAACTGGTTTTTGGTAGCAGAGTATTATAGGTCGAATGAAACAAATGTTCTCTAGAACTTGGTTGAATCGTCAAGTCAGTGGTAACAAAGACATGAAAAACAATGTTATTGGGAGCTAGTTAAATTTAGATCCATGTCAATAGTTGTATAGAAATATGGCTGTGAGGATTGAATGGTACTAAGCCTTCTTTTTGTCTTATTTGCAGGATCTATCTGAAGACGGAGTGTATATTCTCGACACGGGCGAAGAACTCTACGTTTGGCTCGGAAAGAACATACCAGAGCGAGTCAAACAGAACCGTCTTAAGATCATTGCTGTAAGTTATAGTTGAATTTCTTTGGAGGGAGCTTTGTTGCTATAAATTAGCATAGTGCTCATCGATGATAGCTTTCAAATCCAGATCACTTTAAAATCAAGATCTGTACGCTTATTTTATTCGAAAATTCGCTAAGCACGGTTGTTTTTAAATTTAGAGACTTATCTGCCAGCTTTAGGAAAGTTAAGCCAAAATGGTAGAATTTTCCAACGCTTCGAGAAGCGATAGCGGAGGAACGATCCTGCGATTCCTGCACAAACACTTAAAAAAATATAAACCTAGTTATTCCAAATCTTTTAAAGATAATTGTAAGGAAGCTAAATCATTATATATAAATAGAAAAATACAAAATAGCAAAAACTTGGAAGATAATTAACGAGGAAAAGGGGAAGAGCTAAATGTGCAAGGCCGCAACTGCTTATGAAACTTTCTTTACTGATACTCCAGTTACTACAACTAAATCTTTAAACTCTTCAACTGCTGCCGCTCTGGAATTACTTACGGACCATGTCGATAAATTTCAATTTCGAGAAGAGTAGTGCCCAGGAAACAGAAAAAGCTTTTAAATCGATTAGTTTCAAAAAGACAAATGATCTTTGGGGTATATCCGTTAAATAGATTGGGGTATATTTCCTGATCTAATGAAAAATAGTAAAATAACACCATTATTTAAATCTGGCAGTACATTAGATCCAACTAGACCAATTTCAGTACTACCCTCATTAAATAAGATCTTTGAAATAATTTTCCTTACTCAACTAGTAGCACACTTTAATAAAAATAACATTTTACATAAACTACAGTTTAGTTTCAGTCCCGGTCGCTCAACAACAGATGCTGGTATAGAGTTATTGTTGACTATATTTGGGGCCTGGGAAGAATCATAAGATGCTCTGGATGTTTTCTGTGATTTGTCTAAGGCGTTCGACTGTGTGCATGAAAGTCTAATCCGAAATACAGTATTAGAATTAGGAAAAATGCCCTTCATTTGACTAGCTCATATCTTGATGACAGAATACAAAAAGTAGACGTGAATGGAAAGCGTTCCCTTGGTTCATTTGTCAAAATGGGCGGGCCACAAGACTATATTAGGGCCTTTCTTATTTCTCATTTACATAAACTTGCAGAAGGGCTTATTTCGATAAGTATGGTATCAAAATAGGCCCTCCTGACACCTCTATTTGACGTACACAAGTGATCACTGAGAATGATTCCAAGTGGAACAGATTTAAATAAATTAAAAATCCAAAAGTAACCTCACAAACACGTGTTCAATTTAATTGTAAAGTCCACTCTAAAAGTTATTATGATAAATAATCTGATTTGACAATTCTTCTGTAGAAATCATTAGCAAGTCTAAAAATTATTCTACAGATATTTATTTGAGTATTGTACAATGTTTTAACAAAATAACATTAATTAATTTGTATTGAAATTACCAGGAATACATAGCAGACGATGGTCTGGAGCGAACAGTGGACAGCGCCATCGTGGTGACGCTGCGACAGGGCGGGGAGCCCGGGGCGTTCAAGAAGTTGTTCCAGGATTGGGATTCCGACTACTTTCAGGTTGGAGATAGACATGACTATAACACTTGTAAAATTGAGTTGAGAAATTAAATTTACAGTTCCAAGATTTTGTGAAAAGAGGCTTAAAGTTTCACTCTAACGTTACCTCTCAGGCAAAACGATATACAATATATACAAATAAATGCATACAATTAAAGAAAGCGAAAAGTCTATAGTAACGTATTTAATGTAGCATTTATTAAACATTCTTAATCATGGGTTATAGTAAGAGTATGCAATAGAATTTCAGTGGAGGTGACAAGTTAAAAATGTAGGTATTGTAGCTAAAATGAAACAAAGACGTTTAACCTACTAATGATGAAATTTTCTTTTCTAGAATCAAACATCATATGAAGACATGAAGAACGAGACAAAGGCCGCAAATTCTAAATGAATAATGTCGGCTTCAATTAATTGTTTTATATTTTAATAAACTTATATGAATTTAAAATGTTAAATTTGAATAATCGTTTTTTATTTATTTTATAGCAGGTCCTTGTAATTTGAAATCCATCCTAGTCCCTGTCCTGTCCCTGTCCTGTCCCTGTCCCGCCACGCATTACCAATCATATCAGATATAGAATATTAATATTTATATGATAATATATTATAAAAATGTAAATATATAATATTACGTTATTATTTAGGTATTTTAACCACGCCATGCTAACTATTTTTTTCTGTAAGCTGTAGTATAGGACTATTCATTTATAAAGACTCCAAACATCACCAAATGATGGAACCGCACTACGTCCTATAAGTTTTGTCAAGATCCTTAAATATAATAAAATTTATAATATCATTAACGACAATATAAAAAGAAAAAAACGAAACATAATTTCTTTGTATTTTTCAAATTATGCAACTGCATTCTTAAATAACGAGTAGCTAAATTACTCTAAATAAATTCAAAGCCTTCATACCATCCTTCACTTTTACTCGAGTTCCAGAGAAATTAGTTCGAAACATTTGTATCCCAATTAGTCGTGGTAGTACGAGTATACTAAATATTGACAATTCATTATAAGGTAATTGTGAAAGATAGGTACTGCACAGTCCTTAACAAATCGACACAGTCAGTGGTTGTTGAGGATTATTTTACCTTAGTTTGTAATAAATTGATTGTTATTGATATATGTACTTAATTACGCAAGTTCAGTCGCAAATAAGACGTTGAAGAGAAATAACGTATTTTTAGTTGAGAAAGAATCCGATCATTCCAATAGAACCTTAAGTGTAGTAAAATAAAGAACAGTGGTAATTTATCAAATCTTACCTAAGCGTGTAATCTTTCTTCTTCTTTATTTCTACTTAGTGTTTCTTTAATTCTTTACCTTCTTTACCTGTCACACAATGTTTCCATTGTTGTTACTTTGGTCATCAAAACTATTACCTAAACCTTTGAAATGCAGTCAAAGAACATAGCGGTGAAACATAAGCTTCATGATGATTGTATAAAATGCTGCTTGTTCAGTCTCTCACATGGCAACAGTACGTTTTGAATAAAATTAAAGTGATATTAACGTGACTCATATTCATCGTCATCAACATTAACTAAACTGATTTAATATACCCTTTAATACTTATAATCTTTTTCTTTTCATGTTTATGTGAAATTGGTTAAATCAACGTTTAGTTTTAATTTTAAAGATTATGTTACAATTAGACAAAACAGATTTGTTAACTACGGCGTTGTAGGCATCTTGTCAAAAATAAATATGTCAATTATTAGTGTGTCATTTAAATAGAGACGAAGCTTCTTAGCATTCCATGGAGTCACCGTGCGGGTGCCGGGCCCATCGCGCTGCAGGGAGAGGAGTGCAAACAGCTCCTGGGACTTGCGACCCAGATGTAGGTTTAAGGGGCCCCTTTAAAATGCGCATTCACGCTCACCTCAACTGGTTGCGCTCCTCTCCTTACCTAACCAAATTTGGAATGAACCTACCAATGCCGCCTTTGAAGTACGTTCTAGAAATGTACTGATGATAGTTCTAGAGAGGCCAAGATCTTTAAGTTGGTTATATTGAGATTTCGCTGTTATACCTCTCGCTCCCACTTCTACCGCGTACAAATTAACTATATACCTATTCCTGGTCAGTTCGTTGGTCAGTTCGTAATACTTGTTTACTTTAATTGTGTGATCTTTGGGGATGTTAGTTTCCCACGGAACAGTAAGCTCCACAAGTATCACGCGCTTTAACTGTCTAGAGTACAGGAATATGTCCGGTCTGGATGACGAGACAACAATATCCTCAGGAATTCTATACTGTTTCTCATACGTATCCATCATTATAGTCCAATCGCGAGTCGCCTCCAAGATAGAGTGAGGCTTTTGTTTTGTTCTCGTCTAAACAAAACTTCTTTAATGAACTCTATGAATCTTTTGGTGGTTGTTATACCCTTTTGCGCTCTAGATACTGAAAGACTAACCGCTTCACGTTTGATTTCCAATACTTTATCATGGCTCCTCGAGTATTGACCTTTTTCCAATAGCACCCTACACCCTACCAACAAGTGTTTAGCCGTTCCTACTGCCTCCCCAAAGATATTGCAAGAGTTTTCGGTAGCTTTACCCCATCTTACTAAATTACTTTGATCTGGGAGAGTCATTTGGAATGCATTTAGATAGAATTTTAATAAGGCTGGAGACCAATCATGAAGTAAGGTGCGCCACCTCAATGCTAATGGAATACAAAAGTCGCCTATGGTCACCCACTAATTTTGAATTTCTAGATTCATCGCGTGCACTCGATACTTACCACTTGTATTAAAAATCTGTAAATGTATGTAAATTACATTTCTGTATACATTTCTCACTTCTATTCCTATATAGAATGAAATTGAAGAGTAGATACGCATTCATTATATTAGGTGACGTCACTGTCAACGTACAGGCCGCGGTAGTGCTCTATCCAACTGCTTGGAGAACCTTTATTACAGTAAGTAGATCCCGAACACATCGAACCAAGCCAATAGAAGGCAAAAGTGTTTTAGATATAAGTATGTACTTAACTAACGATCTGTAGAGTTTGAAAGAAAAGGCTCCTCTAAACAAAAGCCTCCCTTCATCTTAGAAGCTGCTCTTGATTGAACATTCATGATGGTCACGTATGAAAACCAAAACGAAATACCCAAATGACATATGTTGATGTCTAATATGACGAATGTGAACTATCCATAGTTACTAGTTGTACCGCTATGAAATGATTAAGTCTTTATATTTAAATTTTTGTGAATCATGACTATTATGTTTATATTTACCCGGCTGTATTCACGTAGAAATTAAATCGGAATGTGCCTGACTAGTTTCGAACCCGTTCGGGGTCCTTAATCATGAGCTCTGAGCGTGGCGGACTCGCGGCGAGAAGAGTACCCCGAACGGGTTCGAAACTAGTCGGGCACATTCCGATTTAATTTCTACGTGAATACAGCCGGGTAAATATAAATATAATGATTAAGTCGTCTATAATTTCCAGTCAAGTGCTTTACAATGATGTTATTTTCTATCATTCTGCCATTTTTCTTCAGAGATCGAACGAATAGCCAGTTAAAGGTTAAATAAAAGACAATTAGTTGTTAATAATGTATTTACCAGCGCACGCGCGTGCGGTACTCGTCGCTAAGCGACACGCGTTTGATGACCTCATAGCCAAGGATGATGGAGAACGAGAAGCAGGCGCTCTGGACCAGGCGCGCCGAGAGACCCTTCGCGTACAGACCCACAAGGCCTTCCTCACGCCACAGTTCCTTGAACACTTCCTTCATGGTGCCTACGCCTTCTACCTGCGTATCGACATATCGGTCAATAATTGTCTAATGGCGTCCAGTGTAACAGTGTAGTTAGAACTTATTATTGAAACCCACTTTTTATTAATTTGGATACTTAGTTATTTTAACGACTGCGGGAAATATTGTTCCGTATGACGAGTGAACAGTCGGGCTCTATAGTTACTGGTAAGTGGTTTTGAAAAAAAACAAACCGGTCATAAGTGATTTTAGGCATAGGTTTTAGTCAAAATACCTTTCAAAAATACTTTTAAAACTGAACATTGTATTGGATTGGATTTTATTTTATTTTTTTAGACAAAAACAGTTTTGTCTATACTTTCAAAACAAGAAAAATATGACAGATTTTTGTCAAGACCATAAAAATATGACAGATTTTTGTGTTCAAAAATATCTATGATAGATTTTTTGGTCAAAGGTATGTATGATTGATTTTTTTGGTCAAAGGTATCTGACGATTTTTAACTTATTTATGACTGATTTTTGTGATCAAAAGTATCTACTAAATATATCTCTATTTTTGGAATGAAAGTAATAATAACTGACTTAATCATATCTCAATTTTTTTTTGTCGAAAGTGCTTTTGACCAAGAAACATTTTATTATAATTGTTTACTTACTTGCAGCCTAGCTCGCACTATGTCGAGTGGGTTGGTCAGTATGGTGGTGGTGAAGCCGCCGAGCGTGCCCGCCACGCACTGAATGAACAGGTGAGAGACCCAGGATGGACTTATTTTGAATAGCTCGTCTGTGAAAAAATACTTCATATATTATATTTGGTATTAAAAAAATAGTACATTGTAAAAAAACTGTTATATATGCAGTAATATCTTAATTTTCTCAGTCGAAGTGCCTTAAAATGGAAAAACCTAGTTACATAACAATATAGGATAAAGAAATAATTAAGATATCGTTCTGCAGTTCGTTCATTGCGCTGTCACTGGATTATGTAGCCGTACCTTATTTGTACATGTTGTAATTTGATTTTACATCATTTACTATAAATTCTCTAGATTAAAAAAAATCCAACCGTGAAACCCAGCCCAACCAGGTTGCCCCGGTAGTGCGCGCTCCCTCCCTCCCTCGTGCTATCTCCGTCACTCACCCTGGTAGGCGGTGTAGAGCGCCCACCACAGCGCGGAGTTGGGTACGTAGGCGGCCAGCGAGGCGGTGTAGCCCCGGTAGTAGTGCGCGCTCCCTCCCTCCCTCGTGCTATCTCCGTCACTCACCCTGGTAGGCGGTGTAGAGCGCCCACCACAGCGCGGAGTTGGGTACGTAGGCGGCCAGCGAGGCGGTGTAGCCCCGGTAGTAGTGCGCGCTCCCTCCCTCCCTCGTGCTATCTCCGTCACTCACCCTGGTAGGCGGTGTAGAGCGCCCACCACAGCGCGGAGTTGGGTACGTAGGCGGCCAGCGAGGCGGTGTAGCCCCGGTAGTAGTGCGCGCTCCCTCCCTCCCTCGTGCTATCTCCGTCACTCACCCTGGTAGGCGGTGTAGAGCGCCCACCACAGCGCGGAGTTGGGTACGTAGGCGGCCAGCGAGGCGGTGTAGCCCCGGTAGTAGCCGCGCGCTCCGTGCAGTCGGTAAACGCGCGCCGCCACGGCACGTGCCTGCGACCACCTCGACATCGGGCGGGACAGGTCCAGGCCCAGGGGGTTCAGCTTCTGAGGGTTTGCATTTTTTTATGTAAAACAGCATGCTCTTTTTTTAAATAGAAGGCTAACGCGCGTTTTTTTACTTGGTGGGTAATTATAACAAATATCGGTGTCATCTTTTTTAAGGAAGATGTTCAAGAGTTACCGATTCGAACGCGATATGACCAAATCTGGAGCTGGATATGGTTTGTAGGTGGTAGAGTTGAGGTGTACTCGTTTGACTGCTTGTATACAAGCGCGATGAAGGTGGTTCTTCATTCTTACAGAAAATCAGCTTAAATCATCTATTCTAGATACGTTTCGGTGAATTACAGAATTTAATTAGAGAATTCACCGAAACTTATCTAGTCCATTTCTCTAAGCCACTGACCACTTACCGTCGAGTGGACCGTCTGGCCATTTGCCGCACGAAAAAAATTAAATAAAATAAAACAGACTTTGGAACAAATCCAACAACATAGATACGGGTATCATGTAAAACCATAATTATAAAGTAGTGGTAATATATTAGATTACCGACAAATGCATCAAAAATAATAAGCCTTTTATAAAAATAACATTAAAAGGGTGTGAAGTGTTTACAAACTCACCGGGTTTTTACTATTAGCAGCGGAACCCTTCACCAGTCCTAGCACCATGAGATGCTGACTCAGCACGTCGAAGGGGACTATGACCGTCTGACCCACCAACGAGGCACAACCGCCGGCTATGAATGACTGGAAATTTCAAAAATGATGAGACGATCGATGATGAAAAAACATGATGATGAGATGATAAATGATACGAAAAATGAAACTTACGGTTATGAGAAAACAAAATTTAAGATTTTTTAAAAAAAAATTAAGATGATTTTTGGAGACTTTAAATTCTCCAAGTCAATCAATTATAACTATGACTCATTAAGTTGAAGCTATGAAAAAACGCGATAGATTCAGCCTCATTATCATCATTATTAAGTCATTTATCGAATGAATATTAATTTTCAATTAACTCCTTCTTTGAATTATTCAAAATAATTCAAATTTAGCGATAATAATTCTATTTAATTTACAAAAGTTCAAGTTTTAATTTCCATCAATGTTTTCTTTTTACGTTAAATTATCTTCCATCAACCAACCTCACAGTCGTTTGTCAGCAGATCTTATAATTTCTTAAACATAAAATGTTCGTTTTATTTGTACTGTTCGTTGGGACAAGTACCTACACTATGACTACTTTCAATATTAACAGACTTAGGATTTTATATCTTTTAGAAAATTTCAAAAAATAGCAGAAAATTAATTTGTTGTCCACCATCAAAATGTTGTAGTTTAAAATACCAATTTAACTGAAGTTCAGTGAGTACACATTGATGAAAGTGACGACATTGAATTTACTTCAAAACTTGGCGCAATCGTATAGATCATGAAAGGAAGAACCAGGTCTGGGTTGTTTAGAGCATTTCTATCGGATCAAATTAAAAATTAGAAATTCCTTATTTCTGAGTCATCTAAAGCTCAAAGAATCGCGGAGGTGGCAATAGTATGTAGCTTCAGAAATGAACCAATTGGGAACCAAGACACTTGCCTATCAGAATATACATACATCATTGGTCCTATAAGACCGACGATAGGATATTAAAAGTATTATTAAACTTTGCCAAAGCAAAGTGTTGACAGTTGAGAATCTTGTTAATTTTATAAATAAATAAGTGTAACAACTTATTGATATGACTGAAGAGGTTTACCTTCACTCTTGGACTAATTTCGTACCGGCCAAGCTCGTGCCGCACTCCCTCGTACGTTGAAATATAGAACACTCCGGAGATTATCTGAAACTATACACATAAATTATATTATTTATTTATTTATTTAAATCTTTTCCACTTTGAATCATTCTCAGTGATCACTTGTGTACGTCAAATAGAGGTGTCAGGAGGGCCTATTGTGATACCATGCCTATCGAAATAAGCCCTTCTGCAAGAACACCCCTCCCCATTCTCCAAATGTATCTGCAACTGCCAATATTTGCATCCAACGGTAACTACTTACTCTCATATAAACTGTCTGCTACTCTTACTTACATTCGACAGCCAGAATCCCCGATACAACCCAGACACCCCTTCATACGCGTAGATCTTTGATATGGCGTCAGAAACACCCTTGTACGCGTCCTTCTTCCTTTGTACTTGTATTTGTGTCTTTATAAGTGTGAGTGGGTATAACGCGCAACGTACTGAAATTAGTTTTGATTTCTTTCTTATAACTTTTAACCTCCATCTATTTTTGTATATCGCTAGCTCTATTTGTCATGCGTTGCAATGCTAAAGCAATGCAATCTGAAATGTTGTTTAACTGAAGACTTTTTGTTTACTTGGCATTATATGTTCACTTTTTAACAACCAGAACCTTTGGCATACACAGAACAAATTACAGAAGTTTTATTATAACTTTTCAGGATTTGACAAAATAAAAAATGTTGTCTGTAGATAAAGGCTTAAAGATAGGTAAGACATGACTTGTAGAAATATATATATAACTAAAGTATGTATATATATATATATACATACTTTATTTAGTGACAAACGCGTAAAATGAAGGCATGACAAAGGAAGGAATGACAAACGATGAAGGAAGGTAAGAAGGGAAGAGGAAAAGGTTGTATTTTTGCACGAAAAATAGCTTAGAACATAGACATATTTCTTTAACTTACCTGTAAAACCACACAAACTGTACAGTGGGAAAAATTTACTCTTATCCATCATACTCCATTCTATGGTGGTGATCAGCTCTGGGGGGGGGTTCTCCACCATAGTAGACATCTTAGTATTATCACTATCTGTACTATTGCAAATATTCCATATGTTTAGAAGCATCTATGTCTTTGGTTATATATATATATTAATTTATTTTATAATTTAATATGTCATTGTATTTGATACAATATTTCATAAATAATATTCTATATTAGACTAGTTAAGTTTTGAAATTATTCAAATATGTTTTACATATATGAAATTCAGGTTCTTCCATGTTTTGTTTTACAGGATGGTGTGGTCGCTGAAACAAGGGGATTCATTTAGTAACTGAATTACGCCTTACATTTTTAAAAGAAGGTTTATGTATGTTTGCATAGTACCCTACATTAAAAGCATTACTTAGTTTGTCAATAGATGACATTGTCTCGAAATGCCTGAGTAGTGATTTATTCATTATTATTGTTATATGAGTACCAGTCAGGTGACTGGTGGCATGTTCTTACTGTCTGGTGCGGACTGTCTTTAGACGATGTGACAGATGACAGTCGTGACAACAATTATAAAACTATTTAGTGAAACTTTAAAAACCATACATAACTGATAACGTGATTACATTAACTCTAGAATATATAATTAAATCATTTTAAGCTTTTTTTAAGTTACGGGTCATATATTTTATTCCACTAGAATACAAAATGACATTAAAACGAGAATCTTAATTTTTATATCAAACATTGTAAAGTAGATCAATGTTTAGTAATGAGATACCTAAAATAAAATGAAAACTACTGATATCAAGTGTCTATTGACCTTTACCCAGAGAACATAACACACTATTATTATTAGAGATAATGTAATTACTCAAATTCTCATTTACAAGTTTGGAACTGTGATAGTTACTCCATAATACATAAATATTTATTTGTGTATAAGAAAAATGATATAAAGTTGTCACCCAGGATTCTTTCCATGTGGACTAGAGTATCAGCATTCTTAAGAAATGCTCTTGACCTCTTTATTTTGAAAAAACATCTTCACAAAAAGTCCTTTTCTTTTATTGAAAGCATTCCCTTTTTATTTATTTGTGTATTAACACAGCCTACGCAATAAAGAGACTTTCTTCACAATGTTAAATTATTTTTGCAATAGATATGATTGCATAATATAATATAATATAGTATTTATAATAATAGTGTACATAACAACCACCAAGAAATATCACAAAAACAAACAAACACTCATTCACAATGTTGTATGAATATAATATTATAATAAACAATTGTACAAATACAACAAATAGATACTTAGATGGTACATTAGTTTGTTTCATTCAATAATATGTATTAACACATTTCAAAATTAGTTTTTCTCTACAATGACAATGAAATGATTTAATTTAAATGTTTAAAAGCACTATTCTCTGGAATTTTGAGTCCTATCTCAAAAATTGAATGAGTAAATTAATTTACAAGGTTTACACTACTTAAGTTTTGGGTAGTTCCATGGATGGAAATAAAAAGTAATGTTTAACACTACTAAAAACTTATAATTAAATATGCATACACACTTTAAAGATTAAATGAGTGCCTCAATTTTTATTAGTTATATCCTATGGTTATGAAAATTCAATTGTTGCCGGAATATGCTTAATATTGTTTCAAGACTGAAAAGTAAAACAACATGATACCTCATTTGACTGGAACAATCTCAGAGGTGTCTGGTTTACTTTCAAATTATGTCTTTAATTTTAACATATATGTATTCATTTTTTATTAGTTGATTATTATTATTATATTAATTACAAGTAGAAAATTTACTTGATAATAATGTAAGGTCTTAGTACAATTAATATGCTAATATATGAATTTCAATTACTAATTACCTTATATTTAAATACATACTATCTTAGCAAATATTAAAGAGAAGAAATCGCCTTGTATTTCAATACTTTAAAACAAAAGTGAAAAGTAAGATTCTTCTGTGATAATTTATATAACCTTAAATTATTAATTAATTTTAATTATTTTCATTAAATATAAGAGTTATTGAAAATGAACATAAGAAAAAATTGTTAACTATTTACTTACTTGAGATAAATAGTAATAAATATTATAAAAAATAATAAAGTCACTCTGTAAGTGATGATAATGTGCGCAATTATCTAATATCTTGCTTTATCATCATTCATCATTTATAGAGCTAGGAAATGACAATGAGTCGCTTATCGTTTTTTGAGGCTCTTTTCAAAATGACTTATAAACAAAAAAAACCAATAAGAAATTGATTCCTAATGTTTTTCAACTCACCATTTGTAATCGTCAATATCCATTGTAAATTATTAAGCGTCTCTATATATCCATACACTCAAAAACGCGCACAACTTTTAAAAATGTTTTATGTAATAATTTACTTAATTTAGTTAATTACACCATGGAAAAATAAGACCTTCGTGGCTGTCAGTCAGCTGATTGGTATTGGTCATTGGTGTTCACTCAACACCGTTCAGTGTTCACTATCTTGCATAAAAATACTTACAGATAATATTATACACGGATTTAAAAATAAAAATATGTTGTCTATGTCAGAAACTCCACATATAAGCTAACAAAAAAAAATACTATTTTGTATTTAACATAGGGACCTTCGCTATTAGAAAAACATCGATGTTGACAACGGGGTCAACATCGAGACTAAAGCATCGATGTACGATAAACATCACATGAAAAACATCAATGTTTCGGTAGAGAATAATTATATATTTTTATCAAAAATATTTTTGCGCAGATATGACTTGACGTGACTTTTTTCTTAGTTCCACCTAAAAAAACTTACTGGAGTAGGTTGATTCTCAATAAAAGAAGCCTTTTCCATAAAAGTAATGGTTTTTGTTTTAAATCAGCTACTGAGCTTTTTAAGTAAATTTTTCATTCTATAGGTATATTCGTGTATAGTATATTGATATACTAAGCTTATGTACTGTTTGTTTGTTTTGATAAAAATAAATACATGTTTGATTAAAATAAATACACTTGAAATCTTGCTGCACCTCCCTCCCCCTGTTATTATATTTTGTGATTTTTGCCGAAACCCTTCCCCCCTATCAAGCCTTACGTGATTAAGGGATGACCACAATTATGATTGACCTATATTTACGTTCTGATATTTTATTTAAAAAAACATCGTGTCGATGTTATCAAACTTAAACCCTAATTTAACATTCTATTTAGTAATATAAATCCTTAGTATTAAAATGTTATGCAAAATCACTATTCTACTTAGGTATATTCAATATATATATATTTTAATGATTCAAGCTGATTGTTCTTTGCATTTAATTTTATTTAAAGATATTTTATGTCTCATTTCAGTCATTTGACAAAAGTGACAATGGCAATTGACAAACGACAATCTTGGAAGTTAAAATTAATGTTTTGTTGACTTTTGAGTTGTGATTCAGATTGTTCACTTTACATTTATCCTCGTTCAATAGTTGATTAAAATAATTCCTTTTACACTTACTTCGTCTTGACTATTTTTTTAAATTATGGTAAAATAGGCATTTATTACTATTTTATAAGTTAGTGCAATATTTTAAAACACATTTTTTATTTTCAGGCTCGTTATTTCAAAGAACAAGACATTGACGGTAAGATATTAACAAGATTAAATATCATTTATGAATTATCTAAAAGTAATATAATTGCTTATCAAATCACTTGTACGATTACATGGACTCAACTGAACAAAACTTGTTTTGAAATACAGTTATGGCTGATGCCCTACTTATGTTTTGTAGAAAATATATCTGAGTATTTATTGTTAATCTTGCAATGGAATAAATTGATAAGACTACAAAACAAAACACCATATATTATGTTTTTTGCAGTTGCAATATATTTGAGAGATATTACAACTTTATATTTGCAGAGTTCCGAGAGTGCTTCTACTTGTTTGCTCGTTCAGGTCAGATCACCTCTCTAGATGAGCTGACAGTTGTGATGAGGTCTCTTGGAATGAGCCCCACAATACAAGAACTAACTGGTATATGATATACAAACCTACTCAACATGTAGTTGTATTGATCCTTAATTATATTAATATTTTAACCTTAATAATGAATTTGTTGTCATTTATTAGATGATAAGACTGGATACTCAATTACTTCAACCTGGGTGGGATTTGATTTTAATGAAGATATTTGTTACAACTACGTGCTGGCTATTTGTTTGTGTGTTGTGACTAAATAGGTCCATATTAAATATTGATAATATATTATTTCAGGTTACCTGAAGGGTAAAGGTGGAAAAATGTCATTTGCAGACTTTCTGGAAGTCATGCATATACATTCAAGGGCTGAAAATTTACCGCATGAGGTTTGGGTTACCTTTACCTTTTTGATCATTCAATCTTTGTATCTAAAAATCAGCCAATCAGTTACTTTTAAAATGGTTAAGTGAGCATTCCTGTGATGTTTGCAATTTTAATTCTATCATAATCACTGATATTGTAACATACATTATAATTGGTTTCATAGTTTATTGAATACAAACAAGCAAATAAACACTTAGTCTCTTTATGAGTTTAGTAATCATAAGCATAACGGCTGTGCTATTGCTACTTGGTCATGTTCTGCGGAGACACTGGCCCTACAATGACAGGTCTTAATAGTTCAGGGGTCATCCTAATGTACAATACTACATGTCCTGTATCAAAATCAAAATCAAAATCAAAAATATCTTTATTCAAGTAGGCATTTACATGCACTTTTGAATCGTCAATTACATTACATGACATTAAAAAAAAAAAAAAAAATGTCAGTCCGTGAGTAAGCTACCACCAGCTCGGAATGCGGCTCTGCTGAGAAGAGCTGACCAGAAACTCAACAGTTGCTCTTTTTTTTTTTAAAAAACAATTTAACAATGTTTGATGTATACGTTAGAGTATCCCGCAAATGAGTCAACAAGCAAAGCTCCACAACCTAACCTTTTAGTTGACCGAAATACTATCAACCAAAAACTCCTGTATGCTATAATAAGCTTTTTTTAGCAGAATACTTTTAATTTTACATTTAAAAGCAAGAAAAGGAAGGTCTAAGATATCTTGTGGAACCTTATTATATATGCGTACACTCAAACCCATAAAGGATTTTTTAACTTTTTGAAGACGATATTTCCGCGTTGAGAGTTTATTTCTTGTATTTATAGGGTGTCTGTCACTATTTTTGACATATGTATCCAAATTGTGACGTACAAACAGGATGTTATTAAATATGTTCTGAGAAACGACCGTAAGAATGCCTATTTCTTTAAAAACATCTCTCAGGGAATCTCTAGCTTTTAAATTTAAAATAGCCCGCACAGCTCTTTTTTGTAAAATAAATACAGAATTTATTTCAGCAGCACTGCCCCACAATAAAATGCCGTAAGACAAAATACTATGGAAATAACTAAAATAAACTAATCTAGCCGTATTAACATCCGTTAATTGTCTTACTTTTTTAATTGCATAGACGGCGGAGCTGAGTTTGCCTGAGAGTGTTGAGAGATGGGGGTTCCACTGGAGCTTTTTATCTAGAGTTATACCTAGGAAAACTGTTGAGTTAGTTAGTTCCAACACTTCATTGTTAAGGAGCAGGCTACAATTTTGACTTTTTACATTAGGAAGTGTAAACTCCATGCATTTAGTTTTCTTAGTATTTAAGACCAAATTATTAATTTCAAACCAATGAAGAACACGTGACAGAGCACTGTTAACTTCGTCATAATTAGTCCTATTACGCTCGACTTTAAAAATAAGTGAGGTATCATCAGCAAAAAGTACTATGTCACATAGACCTTTTACGAAAAAGGGCAGATCATTAATATATAATAAGAATAAAAAGGGGCCAAGAATAGATCCTTGTGGAACATCCATATTTAGGTAAGAACCAGCCGATTTAGAATTATTTACATCAACCGTCTGGACTCTTTGATCAAGGTAGGAGGCAATAAGATCAAGCGCAACACTACGCACACCATAGTGGTTAAGTTTGCATAGCAATGTTTGATGGTCAACACAATCAAAAGCCTTGGATAAATCGCAAAACACCCCGATGGCATTCTGCGACTCTTACCATGCCTTGTAAATGTGCTAAAGAAGCGTGGCACCCGCATCAGTTGTTGATTTGCCTTTGGTGAAACCATATTGTTCGCTATGCATGATTTTATTGTTATAAACAAATTCTGTTAATTGGTTTAAAATAATCTTTTCAAAGATCTTACTTAAGCTCGGTAAAACGGACATAGGCCTGTAATTTCCCGGTTCTAGTTTATCGCCACTTTTAGACAAAGGAACTACTTTACTATTTTTCATTAAATCTGGAAAAATACCGGTTTCAATGCATTTGTTGAAAATTAAGCAAAGCTGTGGGGCAATATCACTTATATTATTGCTAAGTAAATTAACTGACATACCCCAAAGATCACCTTGATTCAATGAATCAAAACTCTGTACTTAGTCTTGAAACATCACCAGGTAGTGAACGCTTTCAAGGCGGGTGACAGTGACAGACGCGGCGTGATCCCGGCGCGGCAGCTGAGACACCTGCTACAGAGCTGGGGGGAGGGGCTGTCTGCGAGGGAGGTGGGTGCACCACACTGACCACACCATGGATTCATTGGCATCGTTTATTGTTTAACTATAAAATCCAGTTGAACCAGTGTCTTTGTGATTAGTTCTATAAGTGTTAATATGAAATATCAGATAATAGCTTTTATTTATTTTACTATCCACAAAGTTCACAGCAGGATTCCATCATTGAAAAAGTACAGTAATGATTAAATGAAGAATTTGTAACCCGCAATGGAAGACTGTTTTAAGTTAATAGTGTCTGCGTGTTGTGAAAGATGACTTGATGGAGGTGTCTCAGCTGTGATTCAAGACAATCAGCCATCTGAACTTCAATCCAGTCCTCTAAACATTGTTGTAATATTTCTAGACCTAGATATTTATTATTTCAGATTGACAATATATTCAGAGAAGCAAATGTGTCTAACAATGGTACGGTGCGTTACGAGGACTTCGTTAAAATAGCCTGCGCCCCCGTACCGGACTATTATTAACTTGTCTCTATATATGTACTCCGCCTTATGTAATATAAAACAAATATTAAATCAAATTTGGTTTGTGCATCAAGTACTTAATTTTAATTGCCTAAGAAATATATTTTTGGATTTTTTTAATAACACTAATTTATATATAGTTATATTTGATATAAAAGTAATAAACATATAAATAAAACAATATTATATTTAAAAGGAATTTTATTTCAAACATCAACAATCACCTGTAACATGATATGGCACTAATGTGGTCCGTTATCTAAATTATAATTATTTGAAAAATCTTACTATTTAAATAAACTCAAAGATCATAGGAGTGCTGTCTCCTAGACTATAACTTAAAGAGCACGCACTATATTGCCACGTACACGACACACTGTGTATGGCACAAAGTAACCTAACAAGCACACTTATTATTGTTAGTTTATTTTAAAATAAAATATGAAGACTAAACAAATTACTCATAATAATAAAATATCTAACATGGGTTGAACCGTGTACATCATTTACTACGATTAATATAAATAAATCTTAAATTCTAAACAATCCAGAAAATAGCGTTTTTAATACTGAATTACATTATCAAAATATATATACATACATTTACAAATTTTAATACCATGGAAAGAAATAAGTAGCTATGTGTAAAAACTTATGGGAGTAATGGTAAAATTGCACGATACTCGGCATCGAAAAACGTATCTTGATTAGTGATAATCGAAAAGGTCACACAGTACAGAATTTAAAACATCACACATTAACAAATCATCTATAACTATTATATATAAGAATACCTACGTGTCTGTGTATAATCTATAATTGTGTTGGCACTATGGCTTACAGCTAGCTCGATAAAGATTGAAAGAGAAGAGAAGAGAGGGAAATATTCTGAAAAAATGTACAAAATACGTCATATATTGAGGTAATATCGTCAGAATTAGTAGAAATATAGCTGTTTTTGACATTAAGCCCTAAATATTTAAGTATCTAGACTATTTAAGAACGCTACAAAAGGCCGTGAAAAAGTGACGATTTGTATAAGAACTTATAACGGTCAAGATTATCTACAAAGAAAACAATTTCTAGATTTAAAAAACTAAATTTATATTCTAGTTTAAATTAATAACAAATTATGAGGGTTGAGATTCCCTCAACATAAATTAATACGTCTACTTACTTCAAGAAGCATCATAAGAAGTACGGCGTTATCAGTTCTGCTAAGTTTAATAAGTTTTATAAAATATTACCCTTGTCAAGTACATATATATATATATATATATATATAGTAAACATTGAGTCAGCTGATAACAAATCCTACCACAAATTGACTGTACCTGTTGTGTGAAATACCGTGGTATTGGTACTGCAGTCAATTTGAATATTAATAAGACAAGTCTATATATTTTTAGAACGAACTTAATAACATTATCACGCAGAGGCCATAGTTTACCGATTCTATATTTATTATACCTTCGGTTCGATCTCCTCACTCGTGCAGTCCATCTTAATAAAATATGAATATTATTTTGGAACACATCGCAATGCCACTAATACTAGATACAATATACATTCTAACCACACAAAATAATATTGATATACGTCTGAGATTGAAGTTGACTTTAGATGCCTTCCCAGACACTCAATCCTCAACTGGTCCACAAACACCGATTACTAAACAGACTGAATGTAGTTTTAATTATAAGTAGCTAAAATTGGATCATATATTATTTTGAAGTAAACTTAGCATTAGTAGGAATTGACACCGATGAGGTGACGGGGAAGTGCTGACCTGAGTCTCTTATTAGTGACTAAATTATACACACAAACGAAGACTCGTATGTATTTACAACACGCCACGCACGAAACTGACATGAAACTAACTCACGAGTCTAAACAACTACCACACAATAAAACTCATTTTAGTTGAAAAATTCAAATCGAACTTATCATACAAATGTTAATTAAAAATGTGAAATTGCGGATATTTCAGTATAAAATATTATTTATATTTAGAGAATAATAAGATATATTAGATATTGCTTTAAAAATATAGTATTAGAGCAGAAGAGACTTTTTATCACTTTACTACGAACCTATTTAGTTGTGTTCTATAAAAACTGTTATTAAAGCATTCGTTGCCTACAAAGCACTCGTTACCTACTTTAAATGTATTCAATTAATTAATATGAAATACAATTATATTTTGACTAGTAATAACTAGTACATAAATTATGTAATATTGTTGTATGTTCTTTGAATGTTAGTTCTTTGTAATACTGTATAGATTATAATAACTTATCAGACGCAGATGCGGTGATATCCTCCACAAAATTTGTTTAGAATTAAAAGTCATAGCTACTAGATTAAAACAGGGTCAAACTTCCAACAACAAAACTGTGTCAAAAAGTCATTCTAAAAAAAATATATATTTTCATGGAGACTAAAAAAATTGGTCAATATCAAGTGCTCTTTGAGTCAGGGACGGACAATTTAACCCGTTGCCACCCCTAACATGCCCGCGCCTGTTACTTACGACAAAAAAAATGCATCTATAACTTAGCTTAGACACCTAAATATACATATTAATAATATACTTTGATTTTCACAAACTCATTAAAATAAAACTATATTTCTAAGTGAATAGATTCCGACAGTTCAAAACAAAAGTGAAAGTCGAAACATTATGTATAGTGAATTAAAATAGTTTTACTTAAATAAAGATGAGTCAAAAGTAGGAAGTCAGTCAAACATGTTTGTTCTTAATGGGGTTGCCTGGTTTCCGTCGTCTAAAATTCCCCATTTGTCTCAATATCTGTAGGTTTTCGTCGTCTGCATCCCTCTCCATACCTGATGTTCCAGGTATCGTACCCCAAAGTTTTAATTTGGAAGGTAGATATACTAGACCTAGTAATGTTATAACTGAAAGAAAAAATGCATAATCGACAACTTTATTGGAAATAACGTGATAATGACGACCAATACTCCTATCCAAAACAAAAACGTTCATAGAACGAGAATTACAATAGATAAAAAACGTATGTTACAAAAATCGACTCAAAAATGTCAATGGCATTTTACTAATACGAAATTTAATTGGTTATTTGCCAGAAATATAGACCAAGAGTCATTTACTGTCGGCCTCAGGTTGTAATAACAAGGTTGAAATACCATTAATATTGAGTGTCATTTCAGCGTTTAAGGTATATACAGAGATGAGACATTTTGAAAATAACAGTATTTGAAATGCGAAATACCTATTTCCATTTTCTATTGAAATACTTTTTGATAAGTTTGGTCAAAATACTATGTATAATAATAAAGACTATAACAGACGATGGATCACATATGGTAAAGCTTTTAGGATATATGAACAGGCTTCAGATGAAGGAATAAGTGAAAGAGTATCAGCTCGTATCAAAAGTATTTAAATTAGAGTTGTGCAAAATAATATTAAAGATTGAGATGATGGTAAAGTGTGAGACAATTTCAAAGTCAACTAAAGAATCTGAAGACTCACAACTGAATCATGAGAGCTGTTCCACACGCACATTACATTCAATAGCTTCAAAAGACACCAATAAGGCTAGACCTCGAAAGTAATTTATACAAATAACTTTATGACCCAGACATGGCAAAATGTCAAATATAAAACATTACAGAGACGAAGCTTCTTAGAATTCCATGGATTCACCGTGCGGGTGCCGGGCCCATCGCGTTGTAGGGAGAGGAGTGCAAACAGCTCCTGGGACTTACGACCCAAGTGTAGGTTTAAGGGGCCCCTTTAAAATGCGCATTCACGCTCACCATCAACTGGTTGCGCTCCTCTCCCTACCTAACCAAATATGGAATGAACCTACCAATGCCGCCTTTGAAGTACGTTCTAGAAATGCACTGATGATTGTTCTAGAGAGACCGAGATCTTTAAGTAGGTTATAGAGAGATTTCGCTGTCATACCTCTCGCTCCCACTTCTACCGCGTACAAATTAACTATATACCTATTCCTGGTCAGTTCGTTGGTAAGTTCGTAATACTTGTTTACTTTAATTGTGTGATCTTTGGGGATGTTAGTTTCCCACGGAGCAGTAAGCTCCACGAGTATCACGCGCTTTAACTGTCAAGAGTACAAGAATATGTCCGGTCTGAATGACGAGACAACAATATCATCAGGAATTTTATACTGTTTCTCATACGTATCCATCATTATAGTCGAATCGCGATCCGCCTCTAAGATAGAGTGAGACTTTTGTTTTGTTTAAGATTTGTTTAAGTCAAGATTGGGCATTTTTAAAGAAATTGAAATCCATCTTTTGCAAGTTCTGCACCTGTTAAATGACTATTTACATTCAGTGGAATGACCTAACATGAACTATGAATCTCATAGACCTAACATTAAAGATGAAGTCTGAACAAATACTAGCATCAAAATCAGTTAAATAATTAATGAGATATTTTAATTGGAAGACCTATTTTGAAAATAAGTATTTTGTATTTCAATACTTTTATTTAATACTATTTTGAATTTCTAGTTTAAATTGTAAAATAACAAAGCATTTGCATTTTGTATTGAAAAATTTTTACTTATCTATTTGTCACATCTCTTGGTATATGTAATAAAGATTTTTGATTAAAATGAATAAAAACAAACGGCACATTTAAACATACTTACTGTTCAAAATGCAGGGAAATACTACATAAAAATTTAGTGTTGTTGAATGAAAATAAAACGCCTCAGTGATGTATAGAACTATTGTTAAAACGAGTGACCAGTAACCCATAGATACGACACTGGAACAAATATAAGAGATAAAAAATACTAAACATAATGAGCCCATTTCATTATACATTACATCGCATTGCAATCGTTAAATGACTGTTATTGAGTAAGTGCTTCTCTCTGATTTTCATAAAAAGAGTGAGAGTAATAAACTGGTCAGTTTTTGTTTTTTTATATAGTGTGAAAAACTATTTTATATTAAACAAAGGCTTGAAAATTCCTATACATATCCACAATTGCATTCCCTAGAACAAAAAGAACAAAACAAAAAGTACACAAATTAGCCATTTATATAAATAATACAGTCTAGCCAATAATAAGGAGATACATATTAATTTATTCTTAAACCATCTTAATACTCACGACATATGACGTCATTGTTATTGAAACAGGTAAATAATATTTAAACCTCTTTCTAATACGCTTTTATTAGCTTGGTATGTCTTAATCTTGGTATATCTTTGTTTGTAACGGGAACTTTGACCGACTTTGTAACACCGGATTTTTGCATACTTATCAAGGATGATAGCAATAAAATTATATGAAAAAAAAACAAAAGCTTCTGCGAAAAATCTAACCAAAAAAACTTGTCTTCTGTGAAAAAAAAAATGAAAAAGTATTTTTTTTTAAATTGAATTAAGAATAATTTTAAAAAATAGATAGGGTGTCAATTTATTATTTAAAAAAACCAGCACAAAAGCATGTTTTGGAGCTATTTAACTATTCTTTTTCTATTTATTATTGTTAAAGAAGTCACATACATATTGCAATATATGACTACAATACTCAAACATTTTATTGCATCTGATAATGATATTTGTCACCCAGATTGTTAATAATTTAATACTTTCAATTTACTGACGCATGGTACCAAGTATGTAACATCCTTGTTTTGTGAATGTTTCAAAACCACAACATACTTCTATTAATGATGACTTATCTCTTGCAATTCCCTGACCACCTTTAAAGTTACTGTAATAATGTAATACTTACGGTCGATAATGTATGTAAAGTGTACAATGTATCAGAGCTAAGGCCTTCAACACCGAGTACATTCCAA
Source organism: Dircenna loreta (assembly GCA_963555665.1). NCBI lineage: Eukaryota > Metazoa > Arthropoda > Insecta > Lepidoptera > Nymphalidae > Dircenna > Dircenna loreta. The sequence goes on from OY743098.1 coordinate 15,762,126, forward strand.
GCATTCTTGATATTGTAAAGTCACCTGAAACATAAAGTAAATAGCAGATGTTAACTATAATGTTAGTGATGTAGTATATTTTATACTAAAAGAGACGGCCTTGACTGGAATGTTATTACTATAAACTTGTACAGTATTATAAAATATTACATGTATTAACTTACTATACAAACTTTATTTATATTGTAAATACTGACAATAATAATTACAAAATATTAGAAAGTAATTTTATTGACATGTTTGAAAAGGAGTATGTCAGCCTTAGCACAATTTGAAAACTTTATAACAGTAATTTAAAAAATCGGGTATGTATTGATGTATTTAGTATCAATAAATTTGATAATTTATCTTGTTAGACAGGATAACAAACTTCAAGGAATGATAAGCGTCTAGCAACTTACCATCTATGTTTTCTTCTGCATTATTACTCAAAAATGAACGCCGTTCAATGTAAGACCGTCCTGCTGTTCCCAAATCCATGAACGCAACGAAAGCTATCCAGCCTCGAAATGCATACAAAACTTTATTTTGAACTGCCATCCTTTATTTGTTTGATTAACCTAACACTTAACCCGCGTTTCAAACTTTCAAAAGGAACTTTTTTCAGCTTCTTACTCCCGAAAACATTATATAAACTTACACCGGTATTCAGTACCTAATCAGCCTATAATTGAATTAAGCGGGCGTTCTGTCTACAAATATATATAGGCGCGTAAGTTTAAGCATGCATCGCACTGCGGTATTTTACCTGCATTATACATTTCGATGTAAAATTTATAATTAGAAGTTAACATTTCGCAGTCGCAATCGCTATGTGCTAGTCGCGCAAGACATTTTCATTTTGTATGTGATAGATGTCATTGTCAACTGTCAGCAGTCAAATGATGTTTTTGACAAAATGGCAGTTTGTTGTTTAAACGTTTTGAAGGGAAACCAGAGGAAATGGCAGTTTAGAAACGATTTCGTTGGTTCTATGACAAATATCAACGAGAATCGTATAGGTATTATATCATTAAGTTTTTTAATTGTAAAGTTGTCTTATTTCTTCTAAACTATAATTATATATTCATAATGACATAATATTACTGTAATACTTGAATGTTTACATAATTAGTATTTTTGTTTAAATCTTCGTAAGTGATCAATACTGCCGGTAATAGTGCTATGGTTAGTTTGTTCTATATATCTTAGTTAAAAAATCATTGCTAATACTATTTAAATAATTATTATTTTAATATTTTTGAATGTGTTACTAGCCTTAAATAAATATCTTTTTCCACGGCTGGTCACAAATTCCTAAAAATACCGTCGCCATATTGGTATTGTCAAAAAGTTGGGATCTATCGGTGTGTTGGAAAAAATGATTTTTCTCCTTACACAAAACCTATTAGAACTGTACGTAATATCTAATTGAATGAGCTGTGACTTTAGATGTTTCGTTCATTGCGTCAAGTGCACAATATCATTGTTAAATAATGTTTTCTCTGCTGAAATGTACTGAACTTTGTGAGACAGAGAGTGATATGGAGGCCGGCGGAGGTTTGGGGAAGCCAACCCTCCCTTCCGACGAGGTAGCTTCAGCCGTAGCGGCTGTTTCTGATGAGATAGGTGACATCCTAAAGGACGAACTCGGAGACGCCGACAGGGCAGATCGAATCGGGGCTGAACTTGCAGACCTCAGCGCAGAATTGGGCCTCCTAGCTGGTCTTGCGGACGAGCCTCAACAGGACTTTCCCTCGCTTTTTGAGATAGCTGTGAGTATTGCTTCGTTAATTGATTTATTTCGTCTCCGTGTCATTGACCTTTGCTTTCTGTTGACATCTGAGGTACCTATAGAGAGCATTATGATATAGCCGTTAGCCAAATTATTTCGTAAATATTCAACATTCCTTTCAACATATACTTATTTCATAACTTTCTTAATTATATTTGTTTGAAAATATAATGTGCTAACTCATGTTTAAATATATAATATAACCTTTTGTTAATTTGTTTGGAAATTATCCAAAAAAAAAGTGGCCCCTTTTTTTAAACTTTTGACTAATAAAAGTTCATATTGATATTTCATGAAGACCTTTTTAAGGATAATTTTAAGGGATCAGTTTAAATAACTACTTTCATCTTACCAAATAACAACTAATAAAAGTTTGACTCAAAACTGTGAACTCTTAAATATACTGTTTAAATAAACTGTTTTGAAGTGAAAGTAAAGGTTTTAATAGATTATGACTTACAAATTATTTAAAAATAAAAATTATTCTTTATATAAATTGTATTGTTATTAACTCTGTGAATATAGTATTTACACAATATAGGTGAAATTAAATAAGAGAATTGGATTTTAATATAATATATGTAAAGCTAATTTTTCAAACCTAAAACAATAAATTGATTGTCTAGTTAAATTTTAAATCTTAACAATCAATTAATTGTTTTGATTGTTCTTCTAAAGATTTTTTTAATAATATAATATTGGATCTAAAGAAACCTAATAGGTTTTACCACAATCCCAATAAAGACACATTAAAAACTGTAACCCAGTTTTACCCATTATAACAACCCAGAGACGTCAGATGTAAATCTTACCCATGTTGATGAATTTTTCAATTTATTAAAAGTTTAAATAACACAGCTTACATGTTTAAAGACAATGTCAAACATAATAGACTGTCTATCTAAGTATAAAAAAAATATTTGGATTTAGAAAACCGATCTGTAGATGCCTATTTTGTCATTAATATAAAATATTATTTAAATTAAATTTATTAATTTTAAAATTTATAATTCCTTTACTGTAGTAAAATTGAAAAGTATTAAATGATTATAATATATTTTTACTACAAATAAAATAATTTAAAAAATAAATAAATTGTGTTATCAATAGTAATAATAGTAGTGTAACAAAAACAATTTATGTCATTTGTATATACTTTTCTAAACATAATCCTTTTTAAAACACTAATTATATGGGATATTAACAAACCAACGGAATGGGGCTATATTGGTGTGGGAATGATATTACATTGCAGGAAATATGGTATTCCAAGAAATGACAAATATTGTGATTTAAAAGGAACATTTCAGTTTCCAAATGAACCCACAGCCTGTGCTTGTGAGTTTTATTTATTTATTCTTAAGCATTACATAAACATAATCTTATTTCAGTATCTATTAACACTTTTATGAGATTATAATTTTTACTGAAAGGAGAAAATATCTACTTACTAGGTTTACATTACAGAATTGAAAATACAGCTTATAAATTAATTATGTAAAGTTTGTGATATTGGAACTTGCAATATCATTAGAATAATAGAAATCAAATAGTAACAAAAACAATACCACAATTACATTAATAACATAGTGTAAAGTTTTTGAAGTTATTATTTAATTTATAAACATTTATGTTTTTTAAAACTATTCTGTCAAAGTCTCACTGGACCAAATATTGTGAAAAAGTTGCAGTGATTCTTTCACTTTTAAAACACAAACTGTGGAATGCTCTTCCATTAGATGGTCTGCTAATGATGAAGACACTTAATAGTTTTAAGAATCATCTGAAGGACCGCTTGTTATCCTTATATTATAGTATTGTGTGTAATAGTATATAAAATAATATTGAATAATGTATGTGTATGTAATATTGTAGAAGTTATCTATATATAATAGTGTTGTGTATGTGTGTACTTTTTTTTCATTAAGTTGTAATGTTTTATGTCCCATTTAATTTAATGTTCTTTTTGTCATATATTTTTATATCAAATCTTTTTGCAAGAGAGTGTTATAAATAAAAAAATACTTTTGTCACATATCATTTTATTCATATTTGTGAATTAAAAATATATATCAGGAGTATTGTTGTTGTATGATGAATAAGAGAATGTAACCACTTTAGCTTGCATCTGCTATCATCTGATGTTCTGTGCACTGTGCAGATTGAGGCATCGGGTCACTGATGATTGAAATTAACTTAATCAATAGTAAAAATAAAATAAATTATATTTAACAACAACTTCCAAGTGACTAGTTGATTAAAAGGATACTTATCATCATTTAACAGTTCTAAGAGTATCACAAATCATCAACAGATCGGTCACCGAGCGTCCGGGAGCGGATCCTCTTCATCATCGTGGTCCGGTCGGGGACGAACTCGACGAGCTCCACGGCAACGAGCCACACGTAGGCGACCCATCGTAAAGGGGAAGGAGGTAGGATGAATGTCAAGGGTTGTGGGTTGATCGTTGATAAGTGATTTTTCAAACCTCATAATTACAAAAAAATAATTGAAATAAAAGTGGGTAAAGAGATTTTGTTGATGTATATTTTGTTATAAGTAGAAACGTGTTTTACACCAAGTTCAAATATTTAATTGGCCTTATATGGATGTTAGTTCTCGTCCCTAGAGGCTCTTACTCAACTGGGGAACGTATACAGGGTTCTCGGCTCAGTTCACTTAATTTGAAATTATAAGTTTCGGGTTTTTTACTTGTAACATTTGAAAGGCACGGCTCGATACTCGGGTGGTAATATAAATCCTATGCCACACTCGGCTTAGTATTAAAATTTTCAATTGATAAAAATATAACATATAAATACTCCTAGATGATAAACAGCACCACAACTGCCCCAATACCAATTTGTAATACTTTTTTATTTGATAAATTCACTCCGCGCGGAAAAAAGTCAACTTATTATAATTGTTGTCACGTCATTTTTGAAAAATCATATAAAAAAAGGTAGGGAATAGAAAAAAAATACATACTTCAAATGTTTTTATTGGTGAAGCCCACCTTCAATAAATGTAAATAAGTCCAGTTTTTTTCTAGATACCTTCGAAACCTTGGTACAAAATTAAATAAACGTTCAATTGTTATTGTATCTTTTCAATTTCTTCTTCTCGTCTGTCTAATTGACTTTCAAGACTTGTAACACGAATTTCTTATAACAAACAACCAAACGCTCCAATAGTTTTTGTATAAATGTGTCGGATTTACAGCGTGCCAGGTTATAGGAAGGGTTCATCTCTTTTTAGAATCGTGATAAAATAATAAGTTGTCCGCAGATATCTCGTCGTCGGAGCGCGGTCGCACGACGAGTTGCGATGCGGATGCGTCGGATAGAAGTCGTGTCGGACGCATCGGATGTCGGCGCTGACTCGGACTCTGATGATCAGTGGACAGAAATGGATGATAATAGTGAGATTTCTTTTACTCATTATGACCTTTGACATTTGAACTTGGCCCTTCCTCTTTTTGAGAATACAAATTGGATACATAAAGTTATTTTGGAGTCAAAATCAATTTAATAGTTTGACAAGAAAACAAGGAATATAGTAGAGTATAATATTATCACATATATAAAAGAAACCATAACATTTGGTTACAGCTGGCAGCACAGACAGCTCATCTGGAAAAGATCTTGGAAATTTGGATATTGTCTGTCCATCTTATCAGCATAAGGGATCGGTGAGAAAATTACACAATATAAAACAAAATCATCTGTTATAAATAAGTAGATATTGCACTTATGAAATGACAAACTGAGGTTGCACTATTTTTAATAATCCCTGAAAATATGATTATGCGGCTTTGACAAATCGATAGTGTTTCATGAAATTTAAAATGTGGATAAATATATATAAATTTTATTATTATTTGCTTACCTATATACAATTTCAAGTATGTACACATTTGTTACAATGAAATTTTCCAAAGTAAAAGTTAACTACACCGGCACAAACATGGTACACAAACATGGTACACAAACATGGTACAAAACATGGTACAAAACATGGTACACAAACATGGTACACAATCATGGTACACAAACATGGTACACAAACATGGTACACAAACATGGTACACAAACATGGTACACAAACATGGTACACAGACATGGTACACAAACATGGTACACAATCATGGTACACAAACATGGTACACAAACATGGTACACAAACATGGTACACAATCATGGTACACAATCATGGTACACAAACATGGTACACAATCATGGTACACAAACATGGTACACAAACATGGTACACAAACATGGTACACAATCATGGTACACAATCATGGTACACAAACATGGTACACAAACATGGTACACAAACATGGTACAAAACATGGTACACAAACATGGTACACAAACATGGTACACAAACATGGTACACAATCATGTTACACTTGTCGTCAATGTGCTGCATTCTATATAAAAGTTAAAGGTCACCCCAAAAAAAAAAAACAAAAAACTTAAAAAAATCGAGCATAGTTGTTCTGAACATGTAATGTAAGGGTCGTGGTGACGGCAGCCGGCGGCCGCGCTGGACCTGTGAGCTCAACGGTCCTAACTCACACACATTGCAGCAGGTGGAGCCTCCTGCGATGGGTCAGTTCCTGCTGCCGCTGCTGAGCGCGGACTCCTTGGCCGCCGACAACGAACACTTCCTCATCAGACACGAAGACATACTTCAGGTAGGGGTCGGGGGCCACTGCGGGAACATTACGTTTTGTAAAATTAGGAATATTATATTGTCACTTAATTAATTTGCTTTATAATGTTTTATATATGTATATCTAATATTGTAATTAATACTATTTTTCATGTATAATTTATGGATAGAATACGTACTACCCACAGAGAAGGTTGAACTAATTAATAAACCATCTGTACATTGTATTAACGGTTCAAACGGTTCATTGTTACAGCTTCTTGCATCTGCAGAGGACTGCGTCCGAGAGGACGTGCCGGTAGGAGATGACACGGGGCTACCCTCTGCGCCCTCTGTGTGAGATCAATTGACATACCTCTGTAGCGATGATCGTGTCTCACGAGAGAGAGAGAGTCACTTACAATATGTGTTAGCGAGAGACTCCTCCCCGAGGAACTCATTTATTTACACATATTTCTTTTATGTCTCAATTGTTAGTGTGGCCGTGACTCTCCGGGAAATACTATCGGAGTACTTATTCATTAAAAAGGGAACTGTTTTAAAATATATTTAGATAAAAAAAATAGTTGTTTGTATGTTACAGTGTAGCAGATACATGTAAGAGTGAGCCGGCAGTGACCCCCGAGGACGAGGCGGCGTTGCTGAACTATGTTTGCGGTGAGCTTGTAGCTTTATATTCTAATGTGTAGAAGTTTCGATTCCCATTGGATAGTTTTTTAAATAATATTCTTTGTTTATTTATATTATTTGACATTCAATTAAATTAATAATATTAAACTTTTACTTATTGCTTTATTGAAAGTGAAACATACATAATTGAAAAGAAATTATAAGATATGTAACCCCCCAATCTACAGACGAGCAGCGCGGTGGGGTCATTAAGTAATTTATTAATACTACCATCCAACATCTAGGTTGTGAACTTAAATAAGGGGAAAAAAAAACATAATGTATATAGATTTTCTTCATAGTTTAAATTTACAATACACTATTTATTCTTAAAGCTGAACCACCCAAGCCTGAACCCTTCAAGCCAGTGGAGGACTGGCTGCTGGGAGTCTACCACTCGTGGTGCGAGATCAGTGCCCTCATGTACACGCTCATCGGGACCAACATGTAAGACCTCTCTTCACTATATGTAACGATATATATAACGCTAAATTTAGACAGTGTTCATTGGACAATTTCATTCATAACTATTTATAGTAAATATTATATTAAAAAATCTATGTTATTACTGAGTCCAATCGTAATTGTTCTCACTATACATGCTCGTACAAGGACAAGGGTCCCAATGTACATAACATTAAATATAAATTAAATGGTCCCACATAAGTGGACCCTTGTCCTTGTACGAGCATCTTTCTCCACACACACTCCCTCTCACTCTCATACTGGCCACCAGTCTATGTAAATTGGAACATATATTTAGCACCTATCCATCTACTGTACTAAGTCATCGTTACCTGTCATGTATTTGTTCCTCAGGAGTGCGGAGATGGTGAAGTCTGACTGGTCCTATAGAGCTCGTTTTGGTTGTCACTGCAAGCTGTGTCTGACTCTCGCTAACAACTCTAGTGCTCTTCACGCCTGGTTGTTCAAGCTGCTGGCTGAGCTTGCACATGGTATGAGCTGTTATTAAAAGCCATGGCTTTATGTACGAATAATCACCACTTGAGGATGGCTCAAATGATTTCGTTGTTTTTGTGTCTTGTGTTTGTTTTTGTCGAGACAATATCTGTATCTGATATATATATTTTAGTCAGTAAAACAGTTATTCTGAAAATGCACAGAGAGGTAAAAAAAAAGTAATGAATATTTGTTGGTCAGAGCACTTGATGATATACACATGTATGGTATGTTGGTTCCAGGAGTGTCTACAGCCCCGCTGGGCGCAGCTCTGTCCCGGGCGCTGCACCTCGTGCCGGGGAGGGAGCCCGACCCCGCCGCCTGGGACTTACCGCGGCTGCTGGCGACGTCCGTAGGGGGAGACGGTGAGAACTACACACTGATATCAGTAAATGATATTATAAGACTAACGACAGTGGATCACGGGTGATGGCACTGACCACCAGCTCAACTGATAGCTTGTTTGTCATTCTGAGTGATATGAAAAATATACATGGCCTAGCCATGAATATTTCATATCATATTTTGGTCAGCGGACTCTTCAACTTTATTCAGAGACCGAAACAATATTGGGATGAAATTAAAGAAACCATCGGAGCTCTACAAACAACTAAGAGCTACCAAAAGACATATCATCGAAAAATCTCATGATGATATTGTAACATCTCTTCCAAAAGATAAAAATGCATCAGAGCTGGAGTCACGACTGCAATTCATGATAGGTGCTCAAACAAATAAAGCAGGGTTAGGATCTAGCGGGAGAGTTCGAGATATAGACTTAACAAAATCCTTTATTTGGCAAGATGATGATTGTAGGGTGCTATTGGAAAAAGGTCAATACTCGAGGAGCCATGATAAAGTATTGGAAATCATACGTGAAGCGGTTAGTCTTTCAGTAGCTAGAGCGCAAAAGGGTATAACAACCACTAAAAGATTCATAGAGTTCATTAAAGAAGGCTCGTCTAAAAAAACAAAACAAAAGCCTCACTCTATCTTGGAGGCGACTCACGATTGGACTATAATGATGGATACGTATGAGAAACAGTATAGAATTCCTGAGGATATTGTTGTCTCGTCATCCAGACCGGACATATTCCTGTACTCTAGACAGTTAAAGCGCGTGATACTTGTGGAGCTTACTGCTCCGTGGGAAACTAACATCCCCAAAGATCACACAATTAAAGTAAACAAGTATTACGAACTGACCAACGAACTGACCAGGAATAGGTATATAGTTAATTTGTACGCGGTAGAAGTGGGAGCGAGAGGTATGACAGCGAAATCTCTCTATAACCTACTTAAAGATCTCGGCCTCTCTAAAACTATCATCAGTACATTTCTAGAACGTACTTCAAAGGCGGCATTGGTAGGTTCATTCCATATTTGGTTAGGTAGGGAGAGGAGCGCAACCAGTTGAGGTGAGCGTGAATGCGCATTTTAAAGGGGCCTCTTAAACCTACATCTGGGTCGCAAGTCCCAGGAGCTGTTCGCACTCCTCTCCCGGCACCCGCACGGTGACTCCATGGAATGCTAAGAAGCTTCGTCTCTTCCATTATAAATTGAAAGACTTTTGATGATGTTTCTTTGGAGAAGGTTCAAGAAAGAAGTCAGCAGAAAATATTAGGCTATATGCTCGTTATAGCCAAGGCACTGAAATATAGTACAATGAATATTTAAAACAAAATAATATTTTTATTATTAACTTTTATAATATTAAAATATAATGAAACGGCCGTTTTGAAAGAGCTGTCAAAGAGAAGTATTTAATCGGAACACTAACAAACTTAACAGACTTCCAATAATACTCAAATAACTTGTTTATTTTTAGATAACAGTTTAAATGAAAACATATTATTACATGTGCTTATAATTATAATTCAATGAAAATAAAATAAATGTGTTTTATTTCAGGTATGTCTATTGTACAAAATCATCTTGTTAATTTGGCTCAAGAGAATGAAGTTACGAAACAAATAGTAAATCAAATCTGTGTCTGTCGGGTGTATGACCGTCCGTTTGAGAAACAGTGAGTTTATATTATATACAATATACCTACATTTTACATTTATTTTTGTACATATACTGGATGGCCAGTAATGTTAATCCTATAGTAAAATGTTTTTATTTGTCGTAGATATGCAATGGAGAGATTCTGCAAGCTACTAGATAACTTTAAAACTGCATCCACTATCACTTTTAAGGTACATTACATAATACTTTATTAGGAAAAAATATAATTCATCAACACTCAGATTACTTCCCTTCGTGAATTTAACATTTTCTATGTCACAGGAACTATAACATTAACAAGTTTCTAAGTTAACAAGTTTCTAGATAATACAGAAAAAATAAAGAAAATTTTATAAAAAAATGTATCAATGTTTTTTGTTTTTATTATTGAAAATATTTATGAATCATAATATAAAATAAATATGAAACTTTTTTGTTGGTCGGACTTTGTAGATAACAAACGTAATGATACAACATTTAATCACAATTTTAACCCGACATGTATCAACGAAATAATTACACAACATACTGTAACCGTTGCTTATATAAGCATCTAACGTTGTATGATTCAATATAACCCACCACGCCACAGGTGGAAATGGTGGCGGGCGTCACGGATGACGGGCGCTCGTCCTCGTGGCGGGAGGCGCAGGAGCGACTCGCGAGAAGACTAGCGCCGCACCAACGACGAGCCACCGCCGAGAGACTGAGGCACATGGCGGCGCACACCGCGCCACACGTCTGTCAGTAAACACGCACACACTGCGCCTCATGCTATCAGTACACACACACACACACACACACACACACACACACACACACACACACACACACACACACACACACACACACACCTAGCCACACGCCTGTCAGTAAACACGCACACACTGCGCCTCATGCTATCAGTACACACACACACACACACACACACACACACACACACACACACACACACCTAGCCACACGCCTGTCAGTAAACACGCACACACTGCGCCTCATGCTATCAGTACACATACACACACACACACACACACACACACACACACACACACACCTAGCCACACGCCTGTCAGTAAACACGCACACACTGCGCCTCATGCTATCAGTACACATACACACACACACACACACACACACACACACACACACACACACCTAGCCACACGCCTGTCAGTAAACACGCACACACTGCGCCTCGTGGTGTCAGTACACACACACTCACCCCGCCACACAGTAAACACGCACACACTGCGCCTCATGCTATCAGTACACATACACACACACATACACACACACACACACACACACACACACACACACACACCTAGCCACACGTCTGTCAGTAAACACGCACACACTGCGCCTCGTGGTGTCAGTACACACACACTCACCCCGCCACACAGTAAACACGCACACACTGCGCCTCATGGTGTCAGTACACACACACTTACCCCGCCACACGCCTGTCAGTAAACACGCATACACTTATTAAACGTAAGACTACGTAGTCTTTGTTTGTGTATTCGTCCCTCATTCACGTATTTTCACCTTCCTCAATGGCGTACGTCCAGATATGCAGTGACAATAGAATAATCATATAATATATATTTGGTACTGTGTTAGTGAGCGCGTGGGCGGGCTACACGCACCGCTGCGACTGCCTCACGCCGCGGACGCTGTGCGCGCAGCAGAGGAAGCAACTGCTGAGGTAACTACTCGGAGTACGGAGCTTGTGGACTAACCCATCTAACCCATCCTTCAACTCCTCGCGTTACACGGTTTTCGCACTTAGCTGACCCACATTACCTTACCACAATTTAAAAATATATATGTTAATTGCTCTGCAGCAAGTTATTTACATAAACATAAAATGCCTTTGAGACAGCACTTGAAATGTTTTTTAAACGCTATTTAATATAACAAATAAATTTATTTAAATAATACAACGGAAAATGTTATTTCCCTGAGATATTTAATTTAATATTGAAATTATGTCATAGGATCTCATTCTTCGGTATGATGCAGGCGGTGAATGAATTCAACGGTACAAAGAACTCGGAGAAGGTAATATTGTAACACCCTACTTAATAAACATTTGAAAATAATTGTCTATATGTCATGCAATAATTACTGGTTGGGTTTATATATACATAGAATTACGGACCTAGGTAGATATGTTTGTTATATCATTTATTTATTTATATCACAAACATAATTAAATTATATCCATGAATCTGATTTGACATCTCAAGTTTTTGTGAAAATGATATCCATGTTATACTGCGATTGTTTCAGCCACCATCAGACGTAAAGGAAAAGTCAAATAGGGAGTTACAGCAGGGGGATGGAACGGGGGCGAAGTGAGTTATTTATATTATTTTTAAAGTTTTTATCGTAAAAGAGGGGAAAAGTTCGCATGCACGAATTTAGTCTCTCTCGTTTTTGTGCTATGGGATGGACGCAACACACACAGGCATGACTATATTTGAATCACAGTTTGAGTTTGAACGAAAGTAACTACCACTCACAAAGTATTTGGTTTTGCAATTATTTCGTATACCTTTTAAAACGTATACCTTTTAAAATTTGATTCTGTGACATCAGGCGACAAGCTACTCCGCGAGCATGTACCATCAGGCTGATGTCCTTGACAGTGGCAGTGGGGACGTACACAACATATTACAAAGACATTGCAGTTTACTTTACACCTCAATATAAACTTTTCAATCTCACATTTCTCTGTTCGCATTATATTCTTCAAATGGGATACGAAGTGTCTTCTTCACATATTGGTATACATATTTAGTTATTTTATAAATAGTATAGTACTATATTACTGACAATTGTTTTTCAGACCTCCAGATGCAGATGACGATAGAAACTCTTTGGACCTTAGTGATTCCAATGTGACTGTGGATCTCGATGATTGTATGTATATCTATAATTATATAAGTATCTACTAGTTTTGTCTCAGAATATTTATACCCATGATAAAATTGTAACAATTGACACGTAAGGATGTGTTTGCATATTATTGGCCAGATTTTAAATTTGTTTCGGTATTTTCAGCAATATAATTGAGGCTGTCGGCGCAAAAACGGTCTAAGCCTCAAATTTTCATATGTGGACTTACATACATACGTCAACTTTTTGCAGTCCACTGCTGGACATGACCTGATGTAGCTTGCCGAATGCTGCCTAGCCCAGTTGAACCCTTTCCCCTTGAAATTGTGTCGGCCAAGTTGGAAAGTTTGCCCTAAGTACACATTCCCGCACAACCTCGAAAAGGACGTATATAGATCTTGGTTTGGTTTGGTCATTGAACATGACTTTCGACTTGTCTAGGATCATACCAAGCCCAACTCACCGAGAAGATTAATTTAGGCTGTTCAGCATTCCTGCAAGCTCTTCCAAAGACTGCCACAATGACAATATCGTCAGCAAAACGAAGGTGATAAATATACTCTCCATTGACGTTAATACTTCGTTCAACCCAGTCCAGAGTCTGGAAGAATTCTTCCACATATGCATGTGAACAGTTTCGGGGATATGATATCCCTCTGCCTCACTCCGCGATTTAAATGGATTGGTCTTGTCCGCTGGTCCTGGGTTTGAATGTTCATCCTCGCTGCGTTAAAGAGACATAGCAATATTTCGATATATCGCCAGTCGACACCACATCGCTGCAGAAACTTCAGAACAGCCCAGATTTCGATGGAGTTGAAGGCTTTCTCGTAGTCCACGAATGCCAGACACAATGCATGGTTATACTCTTCGGTCTTCTGTACAAGCTGCCGAACATTATGAATGTTATCTACCGTGCTGTAGCCTTTTTGAAAACCCGGACTGTTACGGGGGTTGGAATTCGTGTCTATAATAAATCTAGTGGCGCGACGGTTCGTCACGAAACAACTTATAAAACTGGCTACGAAGTGCTATCGCTCTAGAATTCTATAAGAGAGTCCGCATCTAGACCTCGCCTCTGGCGTACTTCCCTGGTGGTTGATGGCATTGAAGAGCTCGACCAAAACCTTAAGGACAGGTTGTCCACCGGCTTTTAGGGGTTATGTTGTAATACCGTCATCACCCGAGGTCTTCACATTTCTAAGTTGCCCAAGTGCCGTACTAATCTTCAACCATGTGCCAACGTCAACTTCCGTGATACCTTGCGAGTAATGGCGCATTAGTGGTGCTCGTAGATCTTCGGTGTCCTTGGTCTGATGGCTGATGGGTGCTCGATGAGTATAGTCGTCCATAAAAACTCTCATCCTCTTCAAAGGGGTGAAGCTTCTGAGGTCAAAACGTAAGTAATTGGCCATCCACTGTTTTAACTTTCACCAGATGGCCTCCTCCAAGCAGTTTTTGTAAAACTTTTGACCCCCTATTCTGCTCAATGAGAGGTTTGATAGCTCTTGTTCTAGAGCAGCAGAGGTCTCTACGAATGATTTTTCTTATTCGCTTGGAGAGGGCTCGATATTCTGGCAGAGTAACATAAGCAGACGGCGTCTCACATCTCAACTTCATCAGATCCAAGGTTCCTGGAAGGATGGGAAAGTTTTGACGACTTCGAGCATTTAATGGGTAGAACATGACTACGAAAACCCTGACCCTGGCACGGAGCGGAAATTGTATTCTAACGTGTACCCGGAGCAGTCAAGGTATGCAGCGCTGAAGGGACATGGTATCTGCGTCTCCGGCAGAAGTGCGGCTGCTATGTTTCTAGGTTGTGATGGACTGAATAGCTGATAACTTCGAGATTTGAATGCAAGCCTTGAATATTGGCGAGGTGCATTAGGAGTGATTTTTTTGTACCTTTCATTTTGCGGGGAGTGGACTGTATATAGGATGGGAAATGGCAGTTGAGCGAGACGTTACGTATCGACCCTGACGTCGAAATTGGTGTTGTCGTGCCTTTGAGAGGTTAGTCTGAAGACTGCGGGGACTTCTTCTGGTCGCCAACCAGCACGATGGAACCACCCTGGGATTTTTCGCAGGCTGGCGGGGCAGCATTTCGTGGGGGACTGACCGACTACTTGGGCCCCCAAATATTTGCGGTTGGCCAGCGGAAAGCCGTCGCTTCGGATCCCTCTTCGACTAGGCACCCGATACAACAAACATCGAGTCGACTCCAAACTGGTTCGCCAACGCAACGTAGCTGTTAAGACCCATTTCCCATATACAGCTTCATCGAGCAACCTGTCGGAACACGATAGAGTCGCTTTGGCACGACTTTGCCCTATGGGTGGTAAGCTTGTCGTCGACTTGATGTTATGCCCTACCACTGCTAAAGCAAAATCAGCTTAACTCTGATTTAGCCATTATCTGCTATGATGTAATGTAAGCCATCTGTTCACCATTGGGTAAATCAGACTTAGCCGATTTTGGTTTGAATTTAAGCATGTTTCAAATAACTTATAGTAAATAAGTCTGCATATAAAAATTTGATGGTTAGGCCGTTTTTGCGTTGGCAGCCTCAATTATAAATGTAAAATGTATCTGACGTTGGCAATCTTTAAATAAATAACAAAAACTGTGTGTTTAATCTTTTTTTAATAAGTTATTTCCGTGTGAAGTATGTGACATGGGCCTTATCATAGTTTTTTTAATGTTTGTCTGCTTTTTTGGTATAATGTCAAAATTGTTGGACACTTTCATATTTTTTTTTTAGTTACAGTAGCGTATCTGTAATAACTCATTTCTTTTTGGAAAATTAGCTTATACAAAGAAAATACAGATTTTGTATAAATTGTTCTCATTTAAATCGAAATCACACGAAGTGACACCCCACCGCCGATCCGAATTATCAACTAACTCCATCCGCAGTGTCGGACTCCTCGGCGGATTCCCTGGGTCTCTCGGCGTCGTCGCTGGACTCCGCCTCCGAGTTGCTGCTGGCGGCGGCGGCCGCAGTGGAGTCTGGCTCCTCTGGTTCCGGCGGTGGCGATGGGGGTTCCGGGGGCACTGGGGGAGGCCGCCTTTGCAGGACCGTCAGGCAGCTGATGAGATCCATCGCCTCCATCGAGCGCCTCATGGATCGTGTGCTCCAGCACTGTGACCAGTGGACCGACCACGAAGCCAGGTGAGACCCGAGGGGCGGTTTTATTACTTTCTCTCACATGAAGGTCCAGAACCGAAGGTGGTGCACCGTGCCCGCTAGCCGTGTTTCTTTGTGCTCTGTATATTTAAGTTTAAAAGTGCTGCATTTAGTCTAAATCCAGTATAGGTACATAAGACAATTTGAGCCCTAAACATACAAGGTGTGCTGGTGTAAACCCTTTCATGCATTAAGTCGCAACCAATACCAAATTTTTCTTTGCTCCGGTTTTGTACCTTCACTCCTGATGAAATTAAAAAGAATATAATTTCTGTCAAATCAGATGTTATTGGCAGTGTTCGCGTTATTCGTAAAATGGTGATTTTAAGTTTAGACAACATCCTGCACATTATCGCCCCTTCATCAATTATTGGCGTATTACGCAAGTCATTGCTATTCCAAAAAAACACCAATCCAATGTTACTTTCACAGTATCGTCCTATTTCTATTCTTCCATTCTTATCCAAAGGTGTGAACGTATTGTCTTTTATTCCCAACTCTCGCCGTTCCTCTCTAAAATGCCATACTTAGTCCTTTTCAATCTGGTTTTCGCAGAGGGCACAGCACTGTGACGGCGTTAAAGACTGTTTGTGACGATGTACGATTTGCCACAGATAACAAACAAGTGACAATTCTGGGCCTGCTTGATTTTTCCAACGCTTTTAATACAGGCGATCTTGACATAGTTTAAGCTTTTCTTCATTCCATTAATACCTCATCAGATGCTATTGGTTGGTTCGAGTCTAACTTATTTGATCGTACGCAATGTACACGAATCAAGGAAAAGCTATCGTCATATCGTGGTCAGCATTTTTTCTTGGAAACCACAGGTCTAAGTAGAAAAGTTTTAAGAGCTTTTGGAGCTCTAAAAAGGCGTTTTTTTTTTCTGCCAGGACGAAAATAATGCTTGCTAATGCTCTCCTTTATATCCTAGATTGGATTTAAATGAAGATCTCTCAAATAAACTAGACGGCCTGCAAAATTTATTCATCCGTTATATCTTTGGCCTTATCGTAATCTCAATGTCCTCTCTGTCCTCTTTACTACCCTCTTCTACACTTGGTCACCATCCATTTTTTAAGCGTGATTTCACCTTTCGTCCCTGTAGGGACAACGTACTAAGAATCACTCCATGTAACTCTTAAGTTACATGGATACTTTTACAATGAACGCTGTCATATTGTGGAACGCACTTCAAGTTGAAGTAAGTCGCTCCCAATCATTAACGGTTTTTAAGGACGTGTCAATACGCATTAGCTGTCACTATAACATAACGTCCGGTACACTCTGTGTTACGGAGTTATATATTATATTGAGTCATATATGTGTATAATAATATATAATAATAAATTTGTATGTATCCTAAAGTATTTAATTAATGTAAGTGTATCATATATAGAGTATTTGGTTAGGTATTGTTTTGTATTATAGTTATATAATTCTGGAATAGACGTGTATGAGGAGCTAGCTACTTACCATTGTTATTATTCATATTTATCTGTTTTTGGCGGACATTCATTTACAGTTTATATTTACTCCCAAAACAAAAATGACAGACATTTTCGAATGAATCGAATCCACGTTCTTTAATGAGACAGTCAGTGTCACTTCATAGTAATTGAGAAGGTCCATAAATGTAAAACAAAATGATTATTATAAACTCGTGGCGCTGTTAGAGCAGTCGATCTCGCGAGTAGATTCCTATCTTACAATATAGCTTTCACACTTTAAATGGCCGCTACTCCGCAGGACCCTTTGTCTATGTTACTCACATTTCCACGCTTCTCGTTCGTTATGTGTATCTTTAATTATTATTTTTTCGTATTTTTTTCATTTTACTGGATTCTCAGAGCTTTCCAATGAGACTTCACTCAATAAACAGGGAACAAATTAAAAAAATAGTTTTCTCGTACCCCCTTGTCCCCCTTTTCCTCCTCTTCTGCTTATTTATTTTACAACAGCCTATATGGAATAAAATATTTAAAGTGGTGCCACATCAGATTCCCCCTCCCCATTATTTTCCTGAATTAAACTTATCGCCGACGAGAAAAAAGTGCAAAAAATCAAGGAACCTATATGTCAAGTTTTATCAAAATCGTTTAAAAATTGCGACCAGTGGCGTAGAACTGTTAGACGAACCCACAAACTCACTCACAAACTCCGAATGGGCCAGACCTACAGTTACTTTACAGTTACCGTATAAATTTTCTGACCAGGAAACGCGTAGACGTAGGTCTGTCTGAAGTAGACCGGAAGCTGATGGCGATGTATCGACGTTTACCGGATGTACATAGACGACAGCTACAGCTATATAGAAAACAGAAGAGACTTTCCACCGTGAGTATACCTTCAAATTAATAAAATAATATAATATATAAATTTAATTACTTAAGAAATGTATTAAAGCTAGTAGAAGTTGACTACAGAAGGGTTTTAACAACAGGGAAAAGTTCATTCTAACTAATCGAAACCGGGCAAGAAAGAGCATTAACCACATTTGGCAAATTATGGAAGGCTCTTCAAATATTGTTTTAAAGATACTTTCTAACCCTGGTTGAAAGAATCGTAGTGTTATGTTTTATATCAAATGAATATGGTAATATTAACAAAAAAAGAAAAACTAAAGTGGTAGAGTCCTATTGCAGCTCGTTTACGGGTCGTCTTTCGGGGTAGATCCACCCACTCTTAAAATGTAGGTGTTGTAGCTTTACTATCTACAGCTCGTACGATGATCGAGAGAGCCGGATGCCTCACGTATCCCTCACTGTCAGGTCGATCGTTAATTCTCTTGCGCCACCAAACCATAAAAACTGACATATGTTGATCGAATCCCCCCCCCCCCCCCCAGGTGTGTACTCAGCTCGTGGGTGGCGTGGCGCCTCCCCCGCCCCCCCCGGGGTCGCCCCCTCCCGCGCCTGCGCACGCGCCCTGCCGCCCGCTGTGCCCGGAGTACCACTTGCAGCGGTTCAAGGAGGTACGTAACACACACACATTCATGCATGTGCCGCTCTGAGTAGGTGAAACACACTAGCTTGGATCCATAGATATAAAAATATATATAGATAACAAAACAACAGTCATAATAGCTCTTACGCAATCAACTCAATAAAAATTTAGGCTGTATAAAAGAGACAATTATAGGTTTTCTATTTCTGTTGCGATTTGTCTTTGTATCAGCTTTCGAAAGAGTTAGTAATAATAAAAAGCATCAAGATCAATGCGATCAAGAGAGCTTAAGCTATAGACAATATGTGTTTACAATTTTACTCTTATAATTTCCGTTTTTCGCAAATAACTCAACGAGGGATGAACCGACAAGGGCAAAATAATGCGGGTTTCAGTAAGATCTATCCGACGAAATAAAATTTAATTATAATATGTCATCGACACAATTTTCAGTAAAATATCATTTATAAGTATTACTTTGTAGACTTATTATAATATATTAAGCCTCGACTAGAATACTAGATGTATTTATTTGAATATTTGAAATAGTCTTAAAATAAACACATTGGACATGTATCAACACGATAGCTCAGCGCTACAGCAAAGCACGGATTTACAGAGGGTGCACGTTCGAGTTCCGCTCATGTAGTAATATAATAATTATATATTTAATTAAATAGTTGTACTAGAAATGTGTATTTTAATTTGTTTGTAGGTTCGTCGTAAGGTTATGCATATGAGAGATCAGCAGCTGTACTACCATCGATTGAGGATGTGGCTGGAGGACCAACTGCGGCAAGAGAGACAGAAGTCAGTATCCCGGGTTCGATTTCCGACCACGAAAATATTTTTTGTTAATATCAATTTACTGGTGCACATAATTGTATATAATCTTTACAAGTTATTGATGTCAGACTTTTTTTGTTTCAGTCATCTGGAATGCAATGTGACATTAGTAGATCATCTCCCAAGACGAAAACGTAGGAATCTAAGTCCAAAGCTACCGAAAATGACCTCAGCGCCCAAACGAAAACTGAAACCTATACAAAATATAAGCAGGCCTCACAAAATACTTCAAATGCTCAAGAATAGAACTAATCTAGATATATCGCCTTATAAAGAGATAGATGACATCAAAACAGAAGTCGAGCCGCCGGAAGCATTTCCATTAGATAAGGAGTTTAGTGAAACAGAGACAATAGTAGGGGATAAGGAGGAATTGTGCAAAGAGATGAAGGAGTGTCTAGTTAAATTTGCTAATTTTGCACTTAAGGATAAAGATGTAACAGAAAAGGAGAAGTATCCAGAATCGGTGAGCCCTCCGTTACAAGAGATGTCTCCGTCGTCTGAGCCTCCGGTTTTTAATCAGAAATCTAGGATTTTAACAAATAAGATATTTAAAGATGATAAGGTTGATTTTAATTCTCAGATCCCGGATATTAACGTACCCTTGAATGCTAGGGCTCCCTTGAAAGACGATAAAACTGATCCGGATGTTTATAAATATGTAACTTTTGGTTTAAAAATTAAAAAAGCAATGGAGGAATGTCAAAATATAATTAATACGTATAATAGTGGCAGAGATGACAAGAGGGAGCTAGAAGATCCTCCCTCTCTAGAACAAATAATAGAGGTAATGATGACGTTAGATAAAGATTCGGCTGAAATTCTTGAACGCATGGTTGCTGAAGATGCGATTGACGATTCTGTGGATATGAATGTTGCCATGTCGAAACTATCTGAATTAGTGGATAATATGCCTCAAAATTTGGCTAATATGCCTGAAATTGCGACAAAGTTATCTGAGTTTGCGTCATCTAGTATGGAATTGCCGGAATTTGCTTCTTTAATTAACAATGTAGACACAAATGAAGCTCATTTGACTCCGGAGACAATGAAACAGATACGAGAAATCAAAATGTTTAAGCGAGATACCGTTAAAGTAAAGAAAAATACAACGAAACGTAAAATAAACCGACGTATCAAAAACGATGAAGTTTTCGAATTCGAAGGTGATTTGACAGATTTAATAAAAGATGAAAAAGAACTACAGAACTTAATGAAAAATAAAACTAACAAAGACGATATTAAGGATTTGGTGTATTCCATTTCAGCTCAAGTGTTCGTGAACAAAGTCTTCGAGAATGTTAAAGAGAACAAAAGTCCGGAATTGGCTAAGTGTTTGGAAGAAGAGAAGAATTTGTTTTCATTACCCACTAACACAATAAACTTTGAGATGTATTCTAAAATGTCGACTTTATTCGATAATTCCTTCAAGGATGCTACGAGTATGGATGACCTGAGAGAGCTGGTTAAATCACGGTTCAATTCCTGGAAGCAGTACGTAGCTGCTAAATTTAAAAGCATACCTATAGAGTTGTTAGATAATGAAATAGAGGCAATGATTGAAAAGTTTTATTCCTACATACAGGAGTCCGCATCGAAACAATGTAGCAACGAAAGTGATAAAATAATAGAAAAAATTGAGGAATTACGTAAAAACGAAGACAGTTATAGCTCGGATAGCGAAAGTTGTCCCGCGTCAAAAGAAACGTTGAAGCAAATAACGAAGTTACTAAACACATTCGCCGGAAATACTTTCGATTTATTAATAATGAAGTTATCAAATATGTCGAATGAAAAAAAAACTACAGTTAAGAGCTTAAAGTTTAAATATATGGATGTCATTCGGCGATGCTCGGAGTCTCAACAACTTGTGAGCTGGATACTTCTAGATCCTGAAATAGCAACAACAGTCATACAAGAACTAACAGGTCTCGAGGTCAGAAAATTAGATAACGCTCCCAATTTTTCCAATCTAGACAACGAAAGAAAACAAGAGTATTTTATGAACAGATTGCACGAAATGAATCGGCAATATATGGAAAATTTGCCCAAAAAAGGTCTGACCGGAGACGAGTGGTTAGTGATATTGTATAGAATAGAGCAACTGGAAGATAAACTTAAGGAAGCATTTTCAAAAGTCCCTCAACCGACCAAAACGGTTCAGACGCAGAGTGCCAGCGAGGCGGAAATATTAGCGGCCAGAGGACTCAGCAAAATAATAGGAAAGGCGAACGTCAAGATCGTCAAGAAACCAGAAAATCCACCCAAAGTCGACAAGGAACCGGAGCAAGGGCGGGAAATGAGCGAAACGGACAAAAAGGTTTTCTTCGAAAAAATGCTGGCGAAATTCGAGGCGGTATTGGCGTCTAAGAACGAATATAATTTGAATGACAGCGTCAACACGATCAAATCATACGTAAACCAGGGTCTGCCGGTTCCGGAGAAGTATAAAAATCACGTCATATCCGTATGCTCCAACATCGAGGCCAAACTGCTGAACATCGAGGAGACCCTAAAAGATGACGACGAACCAATGGAGCCGTACATGATAGGTTACGAAAACCCGGCGCAACTCGCCAAGTCCACGGCCGAGGCGTTGCGCAACGCCAAGCAGACCCTCAACGAGGTGGTGTTCCGCAACATCGCCCGTCACGGACAGACCAAGTCCGAGAGCGACGTCTGCGACACGCCCGCCTCCTCCTGCACCTGGACCAACGACTGCGGCTGCGACTCCTGCAAGGACGACGACCGGAAGAAGAAGGCGCCCAAGAAACCGCCCAAGTGCGAGAACGTTAATCATCAGCAACACGTCTGTAAAGGTTAGTTACGGCTACGGGAACATTCATTGCTTTTTATTTTTTACATAATTATTTATTTATGCTGAAAAACAAATATGTACTACTATATATTATGTACTTATACTAGAGTGATGTTCTGCTCTGTTCTGTTCTATCCTGTAACAGACGGGTTATATCACACGAAAAAAAAAACAAAAACTATCGACGACTTGTCGAGGCGGGTAGCGACACGAAAACACCAATGACCCAATGAAAATAAATAAATGACACAAACTAAACGGAATCCTTTTTTATGTTATGCAGATAAAAATTAATACATTTAGGAAGACAATATTGGAACACTTTTCATAATATATATTTTTTTGTATGGTTATTTTGTTTTCTTTTGATTTTCTCTTGTTTTATAACTTTTTTTTATGTTGTATTTTTTTTATTGATTGTAAGCTGTGGTTACCTATAATTGGCCAGACACTAAAAATGTTTCGTTATTTTCAGAAATATAATTATAAATGTAAAGCGTATCTGCCGTTGGCAATCCTTAAATAAAAAAGTAAAAAAAAAATAAAATAAAAATCCAATGGTAATTAGTAATGATGAAACATCCATATATATGTAACACAGTCCGTCCGTCCGCAGCGGGCCACGGCTCGTGCTCGGGGGAGGGCGGGCCGGACGCGCCCTGCAACTGCTGCTACTGCACCGTGTTCGGACACGCCGTGAGTACACCCGCAGCCCCCATTGCAGGTTGCATTACTTGGCGACCTAAAAGTAGTCATATCTTCACTTGGCAAGTTTTAATCATGTGGTGGTCGAATACCCCACTGAACCCATCACTCTGTGTGCCGATTGATCGAGCTCTTGGTTATTGATCGATCAAGTTATCAGTTTAATTGAACGATTTTTCATCAAACTAGTTAGATTTATATACCGATTGTTTGACTGACTGAACATTGTTAGCGCTGTAATCGGTTAGAGAGTCGTGACTACTCCACGACACCACACCGCGGCGGACCGTGACACTGATCTCTCTATGTCTGCAGCCGCCGCTGACGACTCCGGTGCCGAGGAACTTCAACGAAACAAGGGAACGGCTGAGGTCTATACTTAATAAGAAGAAACAGAAATGTAAAATAAACGTAAGTTTCATTTTGACGACAACTGCCTGTAATATCTATCTGCTATGAAGTACTCGGCTATCCATCATCGTATACAGTTCGGTTATTTCTAGTTTTACTATAATTACAGCTCAAAAGTTTTACTCAAAGTTTCGGAGTCTGTATCGAGTACTTAGTGCGTATCAACTGTTCCTATTAGGTCTTTCATGTATAGGTTTTGTTTTATTACCGTCATTATAAGTATACACTAGTTAATAGTTCCCGGCTTCTTTCAACATTTTGTACTGTAACTGAAGTATCCTGAACGCGTGTTGGTATTTTTATTGAAGGCTCAAATAAGATTCTAATGGATATGTACTTGAATAACAGAGATTCATAAAAACATTCATCCTTACTAAACGCTCTGGAGGTTAAAATTTCCAAAAATACTGTTAGCAGTCCTGCTTACGTACTAATATAATAAATCTCCAAATTTCTTTCTTATATAACTCGGTAGTGTTGTTTTAGCTCTATAGTGAATACAAAATTCAACAAGGACAAACGATTTTATAAATATATGTTATGTTTGTACTTGTCCAGGGCGAGACCGAGTCACCGGCGGAGCGATCGCCGGTGCAACTAGTGCCTCCGGTGAGTTCTACTATTGTTACATACTAGCTCTTGCCTCTACTCCACGTGCGCTACGGAACGTAGCTGCTAGTCTGAAATCGTTAGTTAAATGAGAAACCGCAGCTTTATTGAGATATCTTTTAAAAATTATTTTCTATGACTAGTTGTAAGGCTCGCAGTATAATGTTATTTGTGATATGAAAAGCAACAACAATTGCACAAACCTAAGTTGTTCCAGGGATTAGCGTATTAGTACAGTTAGTACACAATTGTGGCTCGGGTACAGCTCAAGTGTAGATAATGGAAAGATGAGATGTTGGTGTAGACCGCAGTGGAGAGTGACCGTGACTGCTGGTCGTAGGTTCACGTTCGTGTTCATTGAGTTCACGCCGACACGAGTCACCATGACTACTGTTCGTAGGTTCACGTTCGTGTTAATTGAGACCAGCAGACACGAGTCACCGTGACTGCTGGTCGTAGGTTCACGTTCGTGTTCATTGAGTTCACGCCGACACGAGTCACCGTTACTGCTGGTCGTAGGTTCACGTTCGTGTTCATTGAGTTCACGCCGACACGAGTCACCGTGACTGCTGTTCGTAGGTTCACGTTCGTGTTCATTGAGTTCACGCCGACACGAGTCACCGTTACTGCTGGTCGTAGGTTCACGTTCGTGTTCATTGAGTTCACGCCGACACGAGTCACCGTGACTGCTGTTCGTAGGTTCACGTTCGTGTTTATTGAGTTCACGCCGATACGAGTCACCGTGACTGCTGGTCGTAGGTTCACGTTAGTGTTCAATGAGTTCAATTTCAGTTCAATTTGTAGCTATATAGTCAATATTTTCAGGCTTTACCAAAGACTTTGCCCCCGGATCTAACGACCCAAGCCCAACAAAAGCGCCAGGCCATGGAACAAAAGCAGCTCGCTGATAAAATGGCCGAACTTGCCGTCACAGATGACGCAAGCCAGGTATAACGTCATTTCCAATTGTATATTGATCAGTTTTTATTACTCTTACGACCGATTTCTGTAAAAATGATGAAAGTAATAATGACTTGTCAGCTCTGTCAAGAGTTGTGATTGTCTGTCATCATGGTCAATTTATTTATTTACTTACTGACTTCACACAACACATGAGAAATATTAACAAAGAGGCGAACAGCAACTCAGTTTTTTAAAAACAATCAGTATTCGAGACGTCTGGTGTCATTAAGCACTGTCGCCGTGAACTGTTATCTTCTTTCAAGTATTTTTAAAATCTGTTACTAATCATCTTAATTTGAGAAACCTCTCTTAAAATCTATTTATCGTCTTTGATACTTTTGACAATGACTTCCAGGTTACCTAAGTAGTTTAGTATGTGTACTAGAAACATAATTTAGAAATTTGAGGTCTTATATATTCACAGACTCAACCAGTAAAGGCTCCCACGGCGCCTCCGCCTCTGAAGACCGAAGGCCAGGTCAGCGTTACCGCCATGGAACAGATACGATTACAGGTAACAATGTACTTTACAAAAAACAAACAACAAACTTCACTACTTTATATTATTAGTATAGATTGATATCAAAATATGAAATTTGATATAATTAAAGTTTATATTTAAAAGAAATGCTCAAAGCTGAAACTATATATCTTTTTTTTTATTGAATTGAGTTGACATTTGATTACATTCCACCCGATGGCACGTGGAGCTGTAGTCGAGGGTGTAAGGCGCGTCCACTCGCTCAAACACCACGTTGTACTCGGACGGACCGACGGACCCACTCCTTCGCTCGTGGCTGCTACTCAAGGATGGATGCTCGCCGTGTGTTGGAACGTCCGGTGAATGAAAGGGGGTGGAGGAATGAGGTCCAAAATGTATCCCATAGAATACTGAGAGTCTGACAACTCTACGTCTATGTTCGAGGCTACGAAGATTGGCCTCTACCAGCTCAGGGTCGCCAATTAGCCTCTTTGCTCGCCTCCCAATTGAGTCCAGAGCTGCAAGATGACATTTTCCGCCACCGGCCAATAAATGGCAGCAGTATTCCACACACGACCGGATCTGTGCTTTATATAGTATAATATATATATATATTATAATACTAGCAGTTGTCCCGGTATGACTGCTCTGCATGCTCTGCATCTGCTGACTTGTATTTCCATATTCGCCTTACAATGGTGTAAGGAATGGTATGAGGTTTAGATACTGGTGGGAGTATGTAAAAACAGATTTCACCAGACAGTGATCGAACATTCCAAAGAGCGAGAAAACCTCTATATGATGCCTGTCTAAATCAGCAGAAGGTCTAACCAGTAGGCTGTATGAGACTCCGCATCAGGCACCCTTGTCTCTTGACCCACCAGCTGAAAGAGGTCAAAGGACAGAGGTCAAAAGAAGTCCTCGTGGACAAAGCCGCGGACAATAGCTAGTATTATATGTATTGAATTACACAATATTGCGTTTGTACTATAATATAAATTTAACTTATACTCCAATTGATAAAAAATTAAGATATAAACTATGCGATCTTTCAAATTGAATCTAACTGCGCACAGTGAGCAAATTCGATTAAAATCGGTTCAGCAACTTAGGAATCCATAGCGGACGCGAACATAGTGACACTTCAAATATATATATATATTAAGATAATTTTTCGTTTCTTATATAATATTTTTTGTTCGTCTTTCCGTCGTCTCGATTTTTTCTAAAACTTACAAGTTACAGGGGCTCTAAAGACTACAACTATACAAACAAGTTTCTACGATCCGTTCTCATAACTTTATTTTGCTATTATTATGTTACTAGATGTCTGCTAAAATTTTATTGGTTCTCTAAACAAATACCGGAATTTAAAATTGTAAATAGCTTATTTCGAAAATAAAGAAAGTCCCACGCACGCTTTAATCCCTTATTGAAAGGCAATTTCGTAAAATCAAAAACATCAAAATATTTATTTAGAATCTCTTTATTTACCAATAGGTCTAATATGTATATATTATTGCAGCAACTTAAACAGCAGCAGCAAATACAAATGCAGCAACAGAAACAACAGCAGCAACAGCATCAACAACAGCAGCAGCATCAACAACAACAGAATAAACCGGAACCAATCTACGACCTGCCGATACACAACAAGCCAACACTCACACCTCAACAGCAACAACAAATACGACAACAACAGGTCCGTTGTATTCAAATGTTGTTTATTTCTTGCCCTGGGATCAAATTTTTATATACACTATCTCCGTTACTATTTTGTTTAGAATAACAGATTTTTGTATATTGGATTATAGATCGTGGATCGCAGACGTTACGTATTAAACCTAAGTTCCAAACTTTTTTTTAGGATTTTTTTCTGTCGTTGATAACTAACTAGTCGGGACAAACGATTCTGTTAGTATAGATATATACTCATCTGAAACCAGAAAATAAAAACTTTTTAAAAACGATTTCTATATTATTTACTTTTTTCAACAGCAACAACGACAAGACGCGCTAATCCGTCAACAGATTCAGATTCAGCAGCAGCAAATGCAACAACAGCAAATGCAGCAACAACAAATACAACATCAACAGATGCAGCAACAGCAACAGATGCACCATCAGCAACAGATGCAACAACAACAACAGATGCAACAACAACAACAGATGCAACAACAACAACAGATGCAACAACAACAACAGATGCAGCAACAGCAACAGGTGCAACAACAACAACAGATGCAACAACAACAACAGATGCAACAAAAACAACAGATGCAACAGCAACAGTTACAACAGCAGCAGATGCAGCAACAGCAATTACAGCAAATGAGGAGTCGCCAACAGAACACAGTATCACTTTCGAGTCGCGATACAAGTGTATTCTCAACATCTAGTGGGTGTTCTGGGTATGTCTCTATTATTTTTGAATATAATCAATATACTTATATGTATGTAATAAATATTTAAGACAGTTTTGGAGTAAGAGTAAGTGATAGTGCTATCCGAGGTGTTAACTGGTTCGTAAACCGCAGGGGCTCATGCTGGCGAGGCGGGCGGCGTGAGGACCCCCGGGACCTCGACGCACTGCTGCAGTATATAGAGGGACCTGCGCGCCTCGTAGACCGCGCCAAGAAGAGGGCCAAAAAACAACGCCAGAGGGGCAAGAGGGTATGGAGCATACTATTAGATATAATATTTATTACGCCTTAATATCTTTTACGAAGTGCTATATGTGTTACACCACATGTAACATAATATTATGTTAGAATGAACAATGGTACTCTTACTCCAGATGGAGTCCCGTCTGCAGTCCCAGCTGCAGCAGCTGCAGGGCGAGGTGTCGGCGTCGCGGGCCGCCGCCGCGGCGCTGCAACGGGCGCATGCCGCCGCCACTAGGGACCTCGCGCACGCGCGGGCCGCGCTCGCCACCAACAAGGGGAGGAAGGGTGAGTGACAGCCCTGCGGGACTATACTATGGGTCGTGCAGCCAGAGCACGCGCGGGCCGCGCTCGCCACCAACAAGGGGAGGAAGGGTGAGTGACAGCCCTGCGGGACTATACTGTGGGTCGTGCAGCCAGAGCACGCGCGGGCCGCGCTCGCCACCAACAAGGGGAGGAAGGGTGAGTGACAGCCCTGCGGGACTATACTATGGGTCGTGCAGCCAGAGCACGCGCGGGCCGCGCTCGCCACCAACAAGGGGAGGAAGGGTGAGTGACAGCCCTGCGGGACTATACTGTGGGTCGTGCAGCCAGAGCACGCGCGGGCCGCGCTCGCCACCAACAAGGGGAGGAAGGGTGAGTGACAGCCCTGCGGGACTATACTGTGGGTCGTGCAGCCAGAGCACGCGCGGGCCGCGCTCGCCACCAACAAGGGGAGGAAGGGTGAGTGACAGCCCTGCGGGACTATACTGTGGGTCGTGCAGCCAGAGCACGCGCGGGCCGCGCTCGCCACCAACAAGGGGAGGAAGGGTGAGTGACAGCCCTGCGGGACTATACTGTGGGTCGTGCAGCCAGAGCACGCGCGGGCCGCGCTCGCCACCAACAAGGGGAGGAAGGGTGAGTGACAGCCCTGCGGGACTATACTGTGGGTCGTGCAGCCAGAGCACGCGCGGGCCGCGCTCGCCACCAACAAGGGGAGGAAGGGTGAGTGACAGCCCTGCGGGACTATACTGTGGGTCGTGCAGCCAGAGCACGCGCGGGCCGCGCTCGCCACCAACAAGGGGAGGAAGGGTGAGTGACAGCCCTGCGGGACTATACTGTGGGTCGTGCAGCCAGAGCACGCGCGGGCCGCGCTCGCCACCAACAAGGGGAGGAAGGGTGAGTGACAGCCCTGCGGGACTATACTGTGGGTCGTGCAGCCAGAGCACGCGCGGGCCGCGCTCGCCACCAACAAGGGGAGGAAGGGTGAGTGACAGCCCTGCGGGACTATACTGTGGGTCGTGCAGCCAGAGCACGCGCGGGCCGCGCTCGCCACCAACAAGGGGAGGAAGGGTGAGTGACAGCCCTGCGGGACTATACTGTGGGTCGTGCAGCCAGAGCACGCGCGGGCCGCGCTCGCCACCAACAAGGGGAGGAAGGGTGAGTGACAGCCCTGCGGGACTATACTGTGGGTCGTGCAGCCAGAGCACGCGCGGGCCGCGCTCGCCACCAACAAGGGGAGGAAGGGTGAGTGACAGCCCTGCGGGACTAAACTGTGGGTCGTGCAGCCAGAGCACGCGCGGGCCGCGCTCGCCACCAACAAGGGGAGGAAGGGTGAGTGACAGCCCTGCGGGACTATACTGTGGGTCGTGCAGCCAGAGCACGCGCGGGCCGCGCTCGCCACTAACAAGGGGAGGAAGGGTGAGTGACAGCCCTGCAGGTACATACACATAAATACACTGCATGATGGTGTCAGCTCTAAGGATGTACTGGCAGAGTGGCTGGGGCTGACCTAGTACTGCACTGCATGATGGTGACAGCCCTGGCACACTGGTAGGGAGTGGTTGGGACCTCATGATACACACTGGCAGACTGCGGTCGAGACAGACGGATTGCAACTTACCGTACTTAAGTAACCGTCATAAATACAATAGTAATATCAAATATTATAATATCGACTTTCCACTTCAGGTAAAAAACAAAAACTGAACCCCGCCCAGCAGGCCAAGGCGCAGGAGGTGTTGGAGCAGCTGAACGAGTACACGGCGCTCGTCAACAGCACCGCTAAGGTGAGACCGGCTGAGACGGCAGCTCGCTGAGCTCTTGGACCCTTTTTATTTCTGCAAATACTTTATTTGCTTACTATACTCAATAACAATGTAAGTGAAAATTGAACACATCGGTTCAGAAGGACTTGGTATAAAAATATGATTGTCAGTTAGACAGTGCTGACCGTGCTGACAGTGCTGACAGTGCTGACAGTGCTGACAGTGCTGACAGTGCTGACAGTGCTGACAGTGCTGACAGTGCTGACAGTGCTGACAGTGCTGACAGTGCTGACAGTGCTGACAGTGCTGACCGTGCTGACAGTGCTGACAGTGCTGACCGTGCTGACAGTGCTGACAGTGCTGACAGTGCTGACAGTGCTGACCGTGCTGACAGTGCTGACAGTGCTGACCGTGCTGACAGTGCTGACAGTGCTGACAGTGCTGACCGTGCTGACAGTGCTGACAGTGCTGACAGTGCTGACAGTGCTGACAGTGCTGACCGTCCCACGGACGAGGCTGAAATGAAAATACGTAATATTATAACGCAAAGCGGACTTTTGATTTAGTGAATGTGTCGTCGAGTGGCGCGGCCCGTCCTATCCACGTGCCATCCGAAAGTTGTCAAAATCTTATTATATGTCGGTCGGTCGTCGGTACATTCAATATTAAATGTTTGCTCTCCATTCCGCTAAAACTACTCCGGGAATATAGATTACATTTTGTTTAACTATAATTATAGCTGGTCACCTCGCTTCACGTAGATGATATTTTTACTCAAGGACATTCTCTTATTTTCATGGAAAAATTCAAACTAGAATATACTATAATTTCAATACAACCGGCATGTATCTGAAGTAGTGATAGGTCGGTTGTGTGTCCAGGAGCTGCAGGCGGGCGAGCGCCGCGTGGCCGAGCTGACGCGCCGCCTGCGGGACTGCGAGCGGGAGCTGGGGGACGCGCGACACCTGCAGGGGAAGGAGGGGGCCGCGCCCCGCCCACAGGAGGTAGGGGGGACGCTGAGACAGGATAAACTAAACATTATACATTTTTCAAGGATATTTAGAAAAGAATGGAAAGGAATGAATGTTCTATCTTTAGGTTAAATTAATATTTTAAACGATTCCATTTTTTTTGTAGTAAAATGTTTTAGTCAACATCTTCTCTTTTTATCTCAGGTTGAGGCGACGATAATAAAAAATCAACACTTCGAACATCAGAGGTATTTAGAAATGGAGAAACAAAATCAAATAACTGGTAAGTTACTAATACATGTATGTGATAATTTAGTACACGGCCATTCTATATCCACGTGAGGCGGAAGGGTGGAGTCATAAGAAATATATTAAAAAAGTATATTAGAGAATGTTTAAATGTAGCGCTTGTCATGTTGGCGCGAGGTATACACTTGTTGAAGATGAAAGTGGACGGATGTGAAGTCAAAGAAGAGATGAATGGTTTGTGTGAATGAAGATGACACGAGGACGAAAAGAGTTAAGATGTTTTGCCTATCACACCTAGAGTGAGATTTGTAAAAAGGAGTTTTTTTTTCTTCTTTGTAGTCTATAAATTGCTAAATCTATATTCATAATTTGTCCACAATAATATTTATTCAAAAAAAACAGCACATCATCTCAATATTTGTAAACCATGTAATTACTGAACGGTAACGGGAACGAGCCAACTCTGGTTAGTTCTGGACAGAGACTACAACGACACATGACATACATACATACAACTTTGATGACTTCGACCAATGAATCTATTTTTGTATCCGACATGTGGCACTGAGGTCTAGATGGTGTCACTCATTATTTTCGGCCGGAGTCACGAGCTATAACTAGTTAATTATAATATATATTTTAATTTATTTTCCAGTTGCAGAGACAGTGCGGGCTGCTAACGTTCAACCGGCCGAAGCCCCCGCAACACGGAATGGTGGGTGATAATCTAATCCTAATGAATGATAGATATTTATAATTTTGTACATTTTTAATAAAAGCGCGGCGGCACGTGACCGACTTCCTTATATGTTCAAACCCCCAAGGAAAACTTCAAAAATTTCAATTTTTAGACCTCAAGGTCCAAAAGAGGAGCTGTGAACAGTGCCTCATGTTGCATTACAATCGTTTGTTGTATCAGCGGCGTCCCTACGTATCATTAAACTGGGCTCGTCGAGTACATTATATTCATTTTTTACGATAAAGTGTCATTGGGCCGGTTGAGCCCATCCTGATATCACGACTCTTATTGACCGGAGGAGTGGATGACTAGCTCAGGGAACTTGGTTTCACTTTACAACGCGGAGTGTCTTACATTGGTATATATTGTACATGATATTAACAAAAACGATTAAATATTTTTTTTGATATTTAAGAAAAGGGTATACAGAATTAGTCGAAAGGGTCCCTGAACTAAATTTGTTTCCAACTCAATAAAAATATGTAGTTTCAGCTCCAGATGGCAAGAGGACCTGGGAGCAGGCAATAGCACACATCAACCAACTTGCACGAGGAGCCGCCAGAGATAAGGTGGGTCTCGAGGGCCACGAGCACAAGATTTTAGTGAACCCTACTAGGGGACCATCGAGATGATAGTGAGTCCTATGTGGGGTCACTGTACCAACATGCTCACGACCACTCACCTCACCAGACCGATGTGGGGTCCGGTTAAGTTCATATGACCAAGAATCCATTTGAAACTATACTCTTAACAGGTCTAACATGAGGTCTCGTTATATTAGAATTTTAATAATGTAACCAAATGTGGTATCACATACAAATTTTCGTTGTCTTAATCTGGTACGTCCTACCCGAGGTTCATGGATTTGATTCTCACACGGGGTAATAATCCGATCTACAAACCACAGACTTATTCCGAATCTGCTACTGTGAGTCAGTTATCTATATTTAAAGTGTCCTACATATCTGTCATCTTTCCTATAGAAATAATTGTTTGAATTAGGAGTAGTATTTGACACACAAACAAACATAAATAAATAAAAAAGCGTCTATTATATCTAATTCCAGAAGAAACAGAAAGAGCTTCAAGCGAAAAAACAAGAAGCGAAGCAGAAAGAACAGCAGAAGCAAGCAGAGCCAGATCCTCCGTTGTCCAAAAAGCAAAGGAAGTTACTCGCGAAACAACAGGTATAACTCATTATATATAATATTTCAATAGTAATAATCTTTATGTGCACTGAGTAAGGTTAAGTACTATAATATAATGCACAAGTTGAAAATGAAGATAGTTTTTATTTACATTCTCTCAATAATAATTATTTTATCCACGTACCACAACAGTTGTGTCGGAGTCGGCGACTGTTGGGTTTATTGTAAATAGAGCAACCTTTGAGAGTGAGAGCGTCTTGTATCGTGTGTGACGACTCACTGACTCGCTGTCACTGCAAGAGAGCGCAAGAGCGACACGCACGACTGGGCGTGTGTCCCTCCATAGTAATATATCATACAACCATATTTTATATACAATTGTCGGTAAAGCAAATGTCTATATTTATCAACTAGGACTGAAATAGAGGCTTCCAAAAGGTGTCCCTCTTAGAAAAAAAGCTAGCATTATTTTGATTTAAAATTCTAAAGCAATTTTATTTATTTTGTGAATGAAATAACTTTGATACCTCCTCTGGGTCTCGCCTGTTAATCAAATGTCGGTTATGAGGCTTTCGTCATGCTCTATCCGCTGATGATCTTCCCGTGTAGTTGACATCGTTGAAATCGTCTTCGTGAGTAAGGGCGAGGGCCTTGCAGATAATCTAGATATTGTGAGAACCTTCGATCGTGTATGACACACATCGCTGTCTTTCGAAGCTACCTTCCTATGGGCTTCTCGAGCGTTTATTCAAGTAAGTTACCAGCCTTCTTACTGGGCGGAGCCCAAAAGTCATTATCGGCGATTATTGTTCGGAACCCAAACCCGAAAACACTGGTGTTCCCCAAGGGTTCGTTCTATTCCCAACACTGTTCATCCTGCTTATCAAAGATATGTCAGAACAACCCACATTCATTGCTGATAACAGCACCGGATGCTTTTTTTATTCCGGCTGTGCAGGACTATCACGGGAAAACTTCGAAGAGTACCGAATGATCGTCCCTAGGGAAGGTTTCGGAATAGAGTGAACTGAATATTGTTCAGTTTAAAACCTAAAAAATACTGGTTTGCGCGGTTTACCACTAAAAAATAACCCTTTCGTCATATTATCGATTCGAGAAGACTATCATTAATGCCTCGCCAAATATCGGACTACTGGGCCTAGACATATCAAGTGATTGTTAGTTTCGCCGTCGCGTGGAGAGCAATACCAATCCGGCCGCGAAGAAGCTGGGAATAGTCAACAGAGCGAGACAGAACTTCACGGATCAAAGGCTCGCGCTTTAAAAAGCCCATCCAGACACATGGAGTACTGGTCTCATCTCTGCTTCCTACCACTCTCTCCCTACTCTCTCTTTTACCACGAACCACCAAGTAGCGAAATAAATTTCCGTCGGTGGTGATTTCAGGTCGATATCTACATTCAAATAGGTCCTACTTCTATCTCAATGTATAATTTAAAAACAACTAACAAAAATATACTATTGTTTTAAAGGAATAATACGAGTATACAGACATCAAAAATAAATATTAATAAAGTAATCTTTAAATACAAATATTACGTTCTTCTTACAAATATACAAATTTTACATCTTAAAATACTAATATTGATGAATTGTTTTTTTTAACACGTAGTCACTTTTTAGTTTCTATATTAATCAGTATTTAATGTATTGTAAGGCTGAAGAAGAAGAAAGAAAAAAGCAACAGCAAGAAGAAAAAAGCAAAAAAGAAAAGATGGAACCATTGAAAGCAGAAAACACAAAAAAAGATAAGAAAGAAAAGAAAGAAGAGAAGAAAGAAAAAAAGAAAGAGGATAAGAAAGGGAAAGAAAACAAACAAGAGAAAATTGGTAAGTCAACTAAATTAGTATTTATTATAAAAAAATATAATCATTTATCCTTTATGTTTCTGTTTAGTACCGCCTAAACCAAAGTCTCAAATCAAGAAGGAGAAGAAGAGTCAGTCGATAATTCAGTCAGTAAGTCATTTACAGACCAACAAGCCTCAAGTCATTAATATTACACCAGATACGACCATAGAGGTCCTTAGCAAGAAGGTATGTTTCATCTAATGTATCATTATTTATTATAAAATTGTTTAATCAATAGACTGTGACATAAACATCCGAGCTGTATACTGTCAACTATTCAACAGACCGCGCCGCCCAATGAGCCGGAGAAGCCATCCTGCAGCATCATGGAACAACTCAGTAGCGGTGTTCAGGTACAGATTATACTGTAAATATAAATGTTACTGACTCTGTCACGTTCCACGGTTCCACGCTGGACCAAATGTGATTGCATTTGAAATACATACAGTTTGAGCGCAGGAGAGACGACAACAGCTGCTTTTTGTACTAAAAATAAAGGAATGTTCAATTGTAGTCTTTACCCAATAATTAGACTAGTAAATATCTTTATAGGACTAGCCGCCGTCCGCGACTCCATTTGAGTTACACGTTCGATCAGTAATAATGATCTTCATATTGTGACTTTCCCTATCAGGTGGCCGATTTAAAACTTCCCCCCGGCATAACTCTCACACGAGTTCAACCCAGCGAGAAGAAGGAACCGACACCACTTAAAACTGTGGTGAGTGTTGACTTTCTTAAAGCAACAATATACATGAGAAATAGAAATAAAAAAATATTCAAATTGTGTGTAAGACTTTTTGTTGTTGTTTTTATAAAAATAAAAA
Organism: Dircenna loreta; assembly: GCA_963555665.1. Classification (NCBI taxonomy): domain Eukaryota; kingdom Metazoa; phylum Arthropoda; class Insecta; order Lepidoptera; family Nymphalidae; genus Dircenna; species Dircenna loreta. The sequence goes on from OY743098.1 coordinate 15,798,587, forward strand.
TAAAGTTACATTATACTGAAGTGACAATGAATAGGTGTCTTGTTATACTGGTATACTGATAGCTGTGTGTCCGCAGGCCGGCCGGCGCTCCCGCGGCCTCCCGCCCGGTGAGTACACCCTCTTAACAATCGTTCAAATCAAATACATTTTTCCATATCAGTTCTGTAAAACCTATTGAAGTAAAAACTTTTTAAAACTTGTAAAAATTCAGTAAAATAATATTACATCATGCGATGAATGTTTTAGAAGTATTATGTAAATGCTCCAAATTGCAGTTTAAAATATATTCAAAAAAACAAACCGATTTCAGATCCCCCAAAGATAATTCCGGAAGCACAATCGGCTGGAAAATCTAAAAAGGCAAAGAAGAAAGCGAAAAAAGCGGCCGAGAGCGAGCAAAAACCGGAGGCCAGGATGGTGACTCTACGAAACCCCATGTTCCATCCCAACCTGCCGTCCGTTCAGATCACTCAGCCCCAGAAGCCGGAGATTCGTATTCCCGAACCTATCCCCATGCCGCCCCCACCGCCGCCGCCGCCGTGCCACGCCACCATCACGCCCGCCGCCAACGGAATGTACACCATCAGGAACCCGCTCATGTCCATGATGCACCAGCAACACGCGCAGACGCCGCAGATGGGATTCCAGCCCCACTACAACTACGTCAACCCCAATTACCCCGCGTACGAGAACCCCCCCAAAATGCCAGAAAACGATTTCCAGAATCGTATCATGAATCTGGCGTCTTTCACTCAGAAGAACGACGAGGGTTACTCGCTCTTCAAAACCAGCGAGGATAACCAACAGAAGAGCTTCCTGAGCCCGGAGTACTTCGAAACGCCCAAAGTGGTATCTCCGAATCCCATCGGCACTCGACCGGATCACAGCAGAGGTTACGAAGACTCTCTATTTACCACGCACCCGGAGCCGATAGGACCGCCTTTGAAGAGAGAGGAGGGGAAGCCCTACCGAGGTCTATACACTCCCTTCGGGCAGGAAGACAGAAACGTGTTCAGGAACGCACTCTTCAGCGAAAGACCCGACAACAAAACGAATGACACATATCTGAACGGAGAGCTGCCGTACTTCCAGAGACTCAGGGCGGGCTCCAAACTCAACAACGAAGTCACCATCCACTACGTCACCGACTCCAAGTTCTACAAAGGACAGGTCAGTTATCTCTTTGAACACCAGCGAGCTGGCTCAGCCGACAGCCGTCTCACCACTCTCCTGTTACAGGACACCCACGAGCGCGGCGAGTCGCTGTTCTCGCGCTGGCCCGACCACTGTGAGTACTACTCGGCCTGCACTCCTACTCTCTCTCCTCTCACTCCACCACTCACTCCACCACTCACCACTCACCACTCGCAATTTACAATTATGATAACTAATCAAATATTAACGCCTCGTGTAAAGTCTGTATATTAAGTGCAACGTGTAATGTTTTCATACAGACCCTTGTACAAAGTTTTTGTTGATATTTATATATATTTGTATATTATTGAACGATGCTACAAGGACTGCGTGTGTGTCTGTCCGTCAGGTGCTCAGTCGTCGGTGAGCGCGGGAGACGCCGACGCCGCGCTCGCGCACAGACCCGGTAACTGGTAACAGCACAGTAACAGTCAGGGACTAACTACAACTACACCTCAGAACAATTGTACCTCTGTTTAAAATACTAATTCCAAAAATGTAGCTATCACACATTTAATAATATCAAGTTTAAACACGAGAAAACAATGAATGACAGCTTTACTGTGAGCTCTAAGTCACGGTTCCAATTACCAGACTGTTCATTTTTACTCTAAGCGATGGTTGATGATGGATGGCTTGTCTCCAGAGTCCAGCGTGTTCCTCCCGGACCGCTCCATCACCAACCTGGCGAGTCTGGACGCGTCAGAACGAGAGATAGAATCCTTCAAACGCTTTGATTTCTACTTCGACCCGCCGCAAAACAAACCTAAGGTGAACCTCGACGTCCGCAACATCGCCGACACGCTCAGACAACACAAATAAACTAAATATATATTTAAAAAATCTAATTGAGTTATCGTATAAATCATTTTGTCTCGAAATAGTCACAAATATTTCAATTTGAAGCATGTTTTTTTCGACGCGACTGATGTGTGGCTGTGACCCGCCTCGTGCGTCCAGCGCTCGCCACTTGACCCACCACCAGCTGGACGAACTGTTATCAAAGTGTCGCTACTTACTCACGAGTGGGACAAGTATTGACCGCGCCCACTGATGGGATAATACTCGGAACGGACGTCACTTTGAAGAGCCACTTATGTCATAGAATGGAATTGTGTAATGCGACATCGCTGCTAAATGGTTGTAAGAATATTAATAAGAAAATGTATATTATAGCAGAGTTATTGTTTTATTTATAAGAAACCTTATCCCAATCTTTAAATTATTAAAGGTTAAGGATACATTTACAGTTAGGCCAAAATTAACCAGTTTTCGGAATATTGCTACAAAATTAAACTTATGGGCCCGTTCCGTTGTATATCGACACTATCTCAACTAGCACACTAACATCGCTTTGTTTAATAACTATTAGTGAGTTAGTGTGTCATTGTGATTGGTGGAGACTTCTACTCGACTTTTTTTTTTTTAATTCAAACAGCTCGTTGAATTGGATAATGGGCGTATTAAATGAAACAAATCATTCCAAAACAGAATGTTTCTATATCTTTAATATTCCATGAAAAATAAATAATAATAAAGTTTTGTATAATAAAAAAAAAATCGTCACTTCGCTTACATTCTACGATATTAGAAGTTTTAAACCCATTCTCGTATTAGTTAATACATATTTCAATATAAAAAACACCTTGGGTTCGAAAGACAGACTCAACAAACACTACTATAATACTTGTACTATTCAAGTATCACCTCTGTCGATAAAAAAAGTTGTCGCGAGTGGTCACTGTGTCTCTTATTAATTATATTTTGTATTGACTTCATGGAGTGGAAAGCCAAGCCAAGCAGACCTACCATGAACTACAATGGTTTTAAGAAGTTTTGTTGCATATTACAATATTTATTTTTTTCATTTATTTAAATCTTTTCCACTTTGAATTCCAAATTCCAGTGATCACACTGGTAATGATTCAAACTTATGTACGTCTAATAGAGGTGTCAGGAGGGTCTATTGTGATACCATACTTATCGAAATAAGCCCTTCTGCAAGAACACCTCTGACTTTAAAGTTAAAATTACGAGGGTTCCAAACGCGCCTTGGTCTGAGAAGAACCACACAACAAACTCAGCCGGGTGTTTTTTTGTTGTGATCACTGTTTCACAAATGTCAAAATAAGTAAAATGAGCAATTTACGAACAACTAGAACCATCACAATCAATTTTCGTGTAGGACCTAATAATATAATAAAAAAAATACAAAAACCCGTTGCCAGGAACACTACCAGTCACCGCAAGCAGCACCCGCTTCATTAGGGAGTTTATTATAAAAACGTATACAATTAATCCTGAAGGAATTTCCAATTTATTGGAGCGTAGTGGTGGGCATAGCAAGTTTTTTTTTGTTCCGAGTATTAATTTTGTGTCAATAACATTTTTTCTTGAAGTTATTAATATTCTTATGTATATACATTAAGTTCTAATATATACATAATACCTACACCTGGGTCGCAAGTCCCAGGAGCTGTTTGCACTCCTCTCCCTGCAATGCGATGGGCCCGGCACCCGCACGGTGAATCCATGGAATGCTAAGAAGCTTCGTCTCATTAAATACAGTGATATTTTTGAATTCTTTGAATTTATTTCTTAACGATTCTCTAGGCCTCATCTTAGAGATCGCACTAACAGCCCTCTTCTGCAGCACAAATATAGCATCAATATTTTATGCATTACCCCATAACAGTATGCCATGTGACCAGATACTGTGAAAATAACTATGAAAATACTGTGAAAGTAAACGAATCTAGCCGTTTCAACGTCAGTCAACCGGCGTATTCTTTGGACCGGGTAAGCGGCAGAACTAAGTCTGTTCGACAAATCAGAAAATATGAGGGCCCCATTGCAATATTGCATCCAAGGTAATGCCCAAAAAAGTAGCAGCATTGACAAATTCCAGATCCTCATTTTTTAGCTGAACATTGGTTTTGACGGTCTTCACGTTAGATAAAGTAAATTTAATACATTTAGTCTTTTTTTTCGTTGAGTAACAGATTATTAGCGTTACACCATTGCACAACAACTGAGAGAGCATTGTTTACATCGTCAATTACTGGTTGCTGTCTATTCATTTTAAAATTAAGAGATGTATCATCAGCAAACAATACTAACCCATGTTTATCCCTTACAAACAAAGGAAAGTCATTTATATAAATGGGGAATAAGAATGGCCCTAATATAGAGCCTTGTGGCACGCCCATTTTGACAAAAGAACCAAGAGAATGCTTTCCCTTCCCGTCAATTTTTTGTATTCTTAAATAATAATAATAATAATAATAATAAAATTACTAAAATAAATAGTAATAAGATTACTTTGATTCGTACCATGTGCTCTAAAACAATATTGTTTTATTCCTGCTTAGTGACGTAAAAGAATTAATGCGTTTTTCTTAATGTCAAAACTTTACAAAAATAATATAACATTACTATTTAAAATATCAAACCACATAGTACGAGTAAATAATGTTTTCTATTGTAACAGAATGAATGATTTAGGATGACGTCCTCAAAACTTCTTATCGAAACATTATTTAAGTATGTAATATTAATTTCAGGACTAATACAAAAATAAGATTATTGTAATATTGCTTGCTATAAGAGTTCATGTTATGAAGGTAAATCGATGCAAATGGATCTAGACCGATAGAACTAAGTGCAGCGGGTTTAGATTTGTTGTTAAAAGCTCTTACCTTCGGACTTGATGGAGTAAACTGAAGGTATAGGACATATACAATAGCCATGTACCCACAGGCCACCACCCTTGACCCACCCCATCTGCAATGGAGTTGGTGGGTCAAGGTCAAGGTCAAGGTAAACTTTTAATTTTTATATAAAAGAAGCTTGAATGTGTCTGTCAGAATTGACTTTTGCAAGATGAAAACTGTGTTATAAGCAATAGAGCCATCAGCCATCCAATTCTCAATTTAACAATACATCAACTTTATCTTTAGCAACCTAAACCAGGACCATCTTAACAAACTTGAGAGACTTCAAAATCTTTCAATACGATTCGGTGCATATTTAGTTTCGCAAATTTGATGCACATTCCCACTTTTCTGTACTCTGTTGTATTTAATCCTAGGTCACCATCCTATTTAAAAATCTATTTTCAGTTAATGTTCACCCAAACACAGAAGGCCCTTAGATCTTCTGATAATCTGCTTCGATATATGCCAATACACAAAACTAAAACACTGCCTTATTTAAAAAAAAATAAAGCACAATATCTCTTAAAGCTCAGAGTAAATATGTACATATCTCATTGATATATCTTTTTTATATCTGTAAATATCTCTATAATGATATGTAAGTTTTTGTAGGTGGTGGTGTAAATGGTTTATGTATAATTGATGTATGTACAATATAAGTATTTTATGTTTATATTAGAAAGTAGGTGTACATAGTTTATACTTAAGTATATAATAATTACGTATTTAATCCACCCTCCTAATTTATACACGCAGTCTCCAGTCTCAAAGGTCGTTTGGAAGAAATCGCTTTGAAGCGTGTAAATATTTTCTTCAATATGTATAAATTTTCTGTTAAATATATCTTAGTCTTCGTACATTTGAGTTGAGTTGAACAATAAAGAACGTAATAATAATAATTCCTTAAACTTTTACACACACAAATAAAAGTGATAATATGTATCAAATTATTTATTATACAAGTAATGTGATGATTTTCGAAAAAAACACGAGTCTGTCAAATATTTCAAGTTAGTTAGTTTCAAACAAAATATGAAATCAAAAATATACTTATATTAAAGTCAATAAGCAATAATTCAAATTACTTCACACTAATTACAATATAACAAAAGTTAATTCTGTTCCTTCGACAATAATTGGACTTCTTCATAATTATATCGCACAATATATTTACAACAACGTACGTCGGAAATATGAAATGTTAGTCGAGGTGTGTCCGAGCGAGAGCGCGGTGTTTCTGTCTCACGTGACGCGAGAGGCAGGAGTGCCACGCGCAGCACGCTCAATGGAGAATGTGGTATGTTAGTCGAGGTGTGTCCGAGCGAGACCGCAGTGTTTCTGTCTCACGTGACGCGAGAGGCAGGAGTGCCACGCGCAGCACGCTCAATGGAGAATGTGGTATGTTAGTCGAGGTGTGTCCGAGCGAGAGCGCAGTGTTTCTGTCTCACGTGAAGCGAGAGGCAAGAGTGCCACGCGCAGCACGCTCAATGGAGAATGTGGTATGTTAGTCGAGGTGTGTCCGAGCGAGACCGCAGTGTTTCTGTCTCACGTGACGCGAGAGGCAGGAGTGCCACGCGCAGCACGCTCAATGGAGAATGTGGTATGTTAGTCGAGGTGTGTCCGAGCGAGAGCGCGGTGTTTCTGTCTCAAGTGACGCGAGAGGCAGGAGTGCCACGCGCAGCACGCTCAATGGAGAATGTGGTATGTTAGTCGAGGTGTGTCCGAGCGAGAGCGCGGTGTTTCTGTCTCACGTGAAGCGAGAGGCAGGAGTGCCACGCGCAGCACGCTCAATGGAGGATGTGGTATGTTAGTCGAGGTGTGTCCGAGCGAGAGCGCAGTGTTTCTGTCTCACGTGACGCGAGAGGCAGGAGTGCCACGCGCAGCACGCTCAATGGAGAATGTGGTATGTTAGTCGAGGTGTGTCCGAGCGAGAGCGCGGTGTTTCTGTCTCACGTGAAGCGAGAGGCAGGAGTGCCACGCGCAGCACGCTCAATGGAGGATGTGGTATGTTAGTCGAGGTGTGTCCGAGCGAGACCGCAGTGTTTCTGTCTCACGTGACGCGAGAGGCAGGAGTGCCACGCGCAGCACGCTCAATGGAGAATGTGGTATGTTAGTCGAGGTGTGTCCGAGCGAGAGCGCGGTGTTTCTGTCTCACGTGAAGCGAGAGGCAGGAGTGCCACGCGCAGCACGCTCAATGGAGGATGTGGTATGTTAGTCGAGGTGTGTCCGAGCGAGACCGCAGTGTTTCTGTCTCACGTGACGCGAGAGGCAGGAGTGCCACGCGCAGCACGCTCAATGGAGAATGTGGTATGTTAGTCGAGGTGTGTCCGAGCGAGAGCGCAGTGTTTCTGTCTCACGTGAAGCGAGAGGCAGGAGTGCCACGCGCAGCACGCTCAATGGAGGATGTGGTATGTTAGTCGAGGTGTGTCCGAGCGAGAGCGCAGTGTTTCTGTCTCACGTGAAGCGAGAGGCAAGAGTGCCACGCGCAGCACGCTCAATGGAGAATGTGGTATGTTAGTCGAGGTGTGTCCGAGCGAGACCGCAGTGTTTCTGTCTCACGTGACGCGAGAGGCAGGAGTGCCACGCGCAGCACGCTCAATGGAGAATGTGGTATGTTAGTCGAGGTGTGTCCGAGCGAGAGCGCGGTGTTTCTGTCTCACGTGAAGCGAGAGGCAGGAGTGCCACGCGCAGCACGCTCAATGGAGAATGTGGTATGTTAGTCGAGGTGTGTCCGAGCGAGAGCGCGGTGTTTCTGTCTCAAGTGACGCGAAAGGCAGGAGTGCCACGCGCAGCACGCTCAATGGAGAATGTGGTATGTTAGTCGAGGTGTGTCCGAGCGAGAGCGCGGTGTTTCTGTCTCACGTGAAGCGAGAGGCAGGAGTGCAACGCGCAGCACGCCCAATGGAGAATGTGATATGTTAGTCGAGGTGTGGCCGAGCGAGAACGCGGTGTTTCTGTCTCACGTGAAGCGAGAGGCAGGAGTGCAACGCGCAGCACGCCCAATGGAGAATGTGATATGTTAGTCGAGGTGTGGCCGAGCGAGAACGCGGTGTTTCTGTCTCACGTGACGCGAGAGGCAGGAATGCCACGCGAAGCACGCCCCGCAGCGCGAGCACGCGTGCGCCGACACGCCGTGCGCGCCCAGGATGTGCGCTCGGAGCTTGGCGCCGTTCTGGGACAGGGTATGAGCACAGTTTTGTAAGTACAATAGAATAAGTAAGGTCTATAGGTACAACGGTGATAGTAGTGTACTACTCCGTGTGATATTTTGTACGTGGAGAACTGGTACTCAAACATAACGGTATAGTGCCGTCGATGTCGTGATGATGCTACAACGATGAATGACGAACATAGGGCGAGCGTTGGTGCGATAAATTTATTATGATTATAGAACCGGTCGTGTCGTGTTCATAGAACTTTAAACGGTTCGATTTAATACAGAACAGTTTATTGTAAATTTGAAGGGAATTGTGTTTAAATTATATAAATTTTACATTTTCAGTTAGCGATCACGTGCAATTGGTGAAAAAAAAAGTATAACAATGGGGCCAGGGCAGGGCTGCAGGTGACCAGTACTTGATCGTGATCGCAAATAATTAGGATAAGAGAGAGTGAAAGGCACCTTAAGTTACTTCTGCGATTCTCTTGAAGAGTAATTATTTAAATAACAACAACAATCAATCACCATCTCTTTTTCAATCATTTAAGTATATTAAATGGAATCAGTTCGATATTCAATGATCATGAGTCATGTACGAGAGAGTTACTTAGATATAAAAGTACATTTATACATCACGATACACGGTAATGATATAAGAATTAACTTCTCAACAATCTTTATATTCAAACTTTCGTGAACCATGATTATTACATTTATGTTCAGTTCACGCCGCGAGTCCGCGACACTTAGAGCTCATGAATAAGAACCCCGAATGGGTTCGAAACTAGTCTGGCACATTCCGATTTAATTCTACGTAAATACAGCCGGGTAAATATAAATATAATTCTCAACAATAAGTCAATTCTGGTGAAAAACATCTAGAATCGTACATAGAGTAAGACGAGGCGGCGCGCCACGTTCTAATCTAGGGGAGTGAGAAGTACGTGTGGTATAGTCACCGGGAACGGCTTCCCGCAGTGGTCACAGAGATGCTGCACGGCGTCTTTCCTGTGCACTGCCTGCTTGTGCAAGTACACCGAGTTGCTGGTTTTAAATACCTTGGACAAATTATTATGAGGACTACATTAGAAGATGGGGAAGTAGCAGAAGCTTGAACTCAAAGGAGGGTATTAGAATGTTAAAGAGTGTCATGGTAGCTCCGTAACGGTTGAACCAACTTTAATTTAATATATTGTTATGAATATTTTTAAACTATCGTGACTCGCACATACTTTAAACTTATATTGGGTCTATTTTACGATAAAAAATTAAAGGAATCTGTTTGTAAAATAAAAGATGCAAAATACCTCCGAATAAAATGTGTACGTTTGGAAGAAGTCACCCCGCGACCACGGCTGGTGGAATTCGGCCGAATCGTCGAAGTAAAAAGGTATTTCACCTTTTATTCTTCATCGCAAAATAGAGCCGATATTAGTTTAAAATAATATATTGATATTACAAAGAGAGACTCGATCGAATGTTCTTAGCTATCATTCCGAGGTGAGTCTCTCCAAGTGTTCAATTACCTTCTGGCACTCGTCGCAAGTGTACACGAAGTTCTTCAAGTGCTCCCAGTTGATGTGGTCTCGGAGACGGGACTTGGTCGGGAAGCGCTTCCCGCAGTCGCTGCACATGAACCTACACACTCTGCTCTTAGAGACAACACAGCTCCGATAAGGATCTCATTTCACGGCCGCGAGGAGCGAGCTGGTGTCTAGTGTAGGATACACCCAGCTCGCTCATGGATATATGCATTCAATAATGTTGTAACTGGATAAATAGTTTCGAAGATTACCTATTATTCAATACATACAAATAATTAATTTAAATATGTCTTTTCCACTTTGAATCAATATGAATATGGAGTCAGGAGGGCCTCGTGTCTCTCTGTCGTGGTCACCGGGTCACTGACTCGACGTGAGTGCAGTGAGAGAGCAGTCTCTAACGACGGACCGTCGCCGGGGACGCTACGAGACGCTACGAGACGCTACGGGACGCTACGAGACGCTACGAGACGCTACGAGACGCGGAGAGAGAGGGCGCACGTCGTACCCTGAACTGTTGACACTCACTTGAAGTCGTGCTCCGAGGCGTGTTTTTTGCTGATCTTCATATGTTGCTGGTACGTGGCTATCGACGAGAAGGTCCTGTCGCAGGGCGCGCACACCAGGTCGCCCTTCGCCCTTTCATTGTGTTCAGTTTATAGTAAATGTACTCAATTTTTTTAAGTATATTATTTCTATTTCAATAATAAAAACGTTTTAAATATTAGCCATCGTTATATATGTAATAGAAATATTGCAAAATATAAGTCAGACATGCAAACGCATGCAATATAAAAAACAAACAAGACTGTTATATTCCATACACGTGATCGAGTATTCGTCTCGCACTCACTTAGCGACGTGGCTCTGTAGGTGCCGCAGCAGGTTCCCTCTCCAGAGGAACCGCTTGTCGCACTGAGTGCAAGGGAACTGATGACGAGCATTATTCACAGACGTCTTTATCTCGTTCATTTGCTCCTTTATGTTATTCTGTTTTTCAGGAGAGTCGCTCTGCTCTTTCAGTTTCCTGTAATTTAATATTGATTCAAAATGACCTGTGCTAATTGGCGGTAGTCAGTGTTAATCGAGTTACCTTTAATTTTCATAATTCAAGTAAATCAGTTGTATGAGCTATCTATTTACCTCAGTTTTAATTGTATTTGATGTTTTGAGCTAGTTCGTACATGTTTTTGTAGATTTGATGTTGTTGTGAAGGACAACCTAAAAAAATATGAACCAAATGTAGAATGTACAGAGCGGACCCAAGACACACGACACGACACACGACACGACATGTCGCACCTGCACGGTGCACAGTAAGGCTTCCTCTTCTGTCCGGTCTCTATGCGATGTGTTTCCAGGTGTTTCCTCAAAGATGTCTTCCATTTAAATGTTTTACTGCAATACTCACAGGGATATTGTATCTGGTTTTGTGTTAAATTACTGAAATATATTTTCAGTAGTAGTAACTTAGAATGCTTACTGCTTACATATGAAACCTATATTAATTTATAGATATTTTACCTTGTATCGTTATTATCTTCAACATTCTCATCGCGATTATATTTAAATTCTAAATCAATTCCTGTTCTGAAAAAATATAATGTAAAATAAATTCAAAACAGTAGTGACACGATAGCTCAGTTATCACGGAGGCGGCACGGCAGGCACAGCACAGTATTTGATCCAGAGGGGGCATTTTGACATGGTTTTATTAAATTATTTCTAGAAAATTCGTGGTATGTACTAAAATGAAACGTAAATTTCGATCAATACTAATACTAATTATTTTTTTATTATTCTTAACACCACCCCCCCCCCTCCTCCACGGCAGGTTCGACTCACCCCACACAGTGCACCATACTGTAGTGTCTAACCGCGTCCCGCTTGTTAGCACACCGCTGGGAACACACAACACACTGGTATCGAACCATGTGTTTGTTTGTGTGATAGTTGTATGAGACCTCTGTTGCAAATGTACATGTGCATATTGTACATTTATAACTTGAGGCGTTCTGGAAGTTTTTAATGAATATACAGGTTACAATAAAATGTCTTAGTACGTTTTTTATTCATTCAAACATTCAAACAAACTTATCCAGCGGGAAACAAGTAAGTTAAATGCTATATTTCGTTTTTCAGAATATTGTATGTGTACATATAGCTTGAAAAAATATTTACTACAGAGGACAGGGAGTAATCTGGCTCCTTGCCCTTTTGACATTATTTATGTAATTGTCTTGTTCTAATTATTGTGATATACTTATTTTTGTCATCAGTACTTTTTTTTTTAATGTTAGGGTTTATTAGAAATTCAAATTACCTTTTTTGGAATAGTTATTTTTCTAGATTCTATACATTTATTACCAACATTGAACTAGTGAAGATCAGAAACAAATTCCTTCCAATATAAGTGAAAGGTCCATTTTATTTGGACCAAACTATAATGTCATTTCATATTGTATATATTTTTTTCAAGGTTTTTTTCTAGAAATATAACTAAAATAATAAGTGAATATGTTTTTTTTATGAACACTACAATCACACACAAGGATGGAGCCGACTACAGCTATATAATAAATACTTACCAATTCATGTTTGTTCTTTTCATGGTCTTCCAAATCCTCTGCATTCGGAAATGACACAACACACTTATCACAACGAAACATAGCATTAATGTAATCTTCTTTTAACTCTAACATTCTCCTCTCTTCTTCAATCTCTTCTCTGTTCAACTCCACCTGAATATACTCTCTAAACTCTTTCTTTTTTCTCCTCTTTATTGGTTCAACATTTTGAGTACAATCTACATCATTTTCTGTTTTTACATCAATGTTTTCTAATTTGAGTTTACACATTTCATTGTTGCTGTAAAATATATCTGACTGTTCTTCTGTGTATGAAATTTGTTGAAGATTCTTTGTCTGTAATCTTATTAATGGTTGAATTGGCTCTAATGGTTTCTGAAAGAACATACAGTTTTATAATTTATGTACTCTTTAGACAAACTTTTTAATTGCCTGTAAAGTACCATTTAGTTAAGGACATAAATACTATATTATAGCTTGAATATAGGTTGAGTATAGATGAAATCATTAAACTGTTTATATATGAGATAGCTTTACCCCAGTATCATCACCATCTCACAGAATAACTAGTGTTAAGTGGCTATAATAGCTACATTTTTTACTTTTAAAGAGATAGATGCCCAAATAGCCCCATTTCTCTATATGTATCATGTATCTATTGGCAAGCCTAAAGGCTGCAAATAAATGTACAACTTTCTGTATTCATAGATGCATTATCTGATTCACTTATTATTTACAACCATAACTAAATATAAATATATTATATCTTACAGTAATAAAATCATTGTAGACTGTATAGGACCTCATGACTTGATTCTTAAACTCAGAGAACTTAACTAGTAATGCTGCACACTCATAGCAGAGCTGTATTATTTCTTGATATGTCATCTGTAAAATATACATTGGATATAGGTTACGAATCTTTTATTGTTGTATTGGGACGTTATTTTAATGATTTTTAAAATATTTGTATACTATCACTATAATGTAGGTTGCAACAAGAAATAGACTGACTGAATAAAAGTAATTATATTTTAACATTTTGTTTGTTTACTAGTTAATTAATTATTTTCAAGAACTCTTTTCCATTTCAACAGGCCGCGTCTATTCTCCAAGCTAAGTCAGATCATTCGAGATATTCTTTTATTATTAGACACTTATTGTGGATAAGACATTTATAAGCTACATTCATAACGATATGTTGATGAACGTAGATATAACATTACCGGTATTTCACCAATTATTTGTATTAAACAGTTTTTAGCACTTCGTTCTTGAATTTGAATCATTTTACGACCACTGTTGAGACATCCAGTACATAAAGAACTCATGTTTCAATAAAATAATTGAGATTTTTATTGATAAACAAAAAATTCAATACTGATTAGTGATTACTAAATACTCTCAAAACATTATTTTGTTTGTAAAATTGTTCAAACAGATTATAAAAGAGGCCTACATTTTGAACTGACAGTGACAATTTTTATGGATTTTTTTTATTTGTTTTCAATATTTCGTGGATTGAGCAACCTAAACAGCTATTAATAAATATACAATTTACATATATTTGAAGTAACAAATACTACTCTATAAGTACTCCATACTATATGACTTACCCTAACGTTAAGAGAATTTAGAGAAACGAAACGCTGTCTAAAAATTGTATTTACGCTTTTTTTATAAATGAAAATTATATTTCAGTTATTTTGTGATATAAAAAAAAGAACATACATTAACCAGATTTTGAGAAACATACATTAACTCTTTAATAGACAGTTTTTGATTTCATAAGTATATCTAATCATAGTACACAGCATCCCAGTTTCTACGTAAAAGGAAAAACAGTAAATAAGTCTATTACATATCAATTGTCAAATGGTAAATTTGACATTGACATAAAAAGGGAATAATATAAACATATTGAATCTAATAAAAAAACTAAAAATTTGAATTGGTTTAAAATGGCACATTTCATGCAATTAATCTTACATGAATATCCACTAAAAGAAGAGAAATCGCAAACAAAAGCCTGTGTTGGTTGTCTAAGCCAAAATGTACGTTTCGTCGATTTAGCTAGCTGCAAACACGCCAATGTATTTGAATATATCTTGGAATTTAAGGTAAATTAACGTTACGAATTTACCTAATGACATGATCTAAAGACCTTAAGTTGACATTACTATAGTAGTGTTGTTCTAAATTGGTAACAAATTTAAGATGGCGGATATTTTATTTTGAAATATAAAATTATACATTATTATTCTGTAAACGTAATATGTACTTAAATATTGTTTCTAAATTGTAACTAGTTGTACCAAAATTAGAGCTTAACTTATTGTCAACAAAGTTATGAAAATATATTTGATATAAGTATTATTTCTTATTCCAGATAGATCTGAAACACAATGTTATTTGTTACACATGCCACAATACTCTCAAGAAAATAGAATCATTTAGATTACAAATGATAGAGAGTGTGGCCGTACTTCATCATGAGGTCTGTAGATTGAACTTCAACCTTTGTTTCTTAAGTTTTTCTTAAGTTCGGTTTTTGTTTTTATTTTTATGAATGTTCATTTGTGTACTTGATCAATTTGTGCCATATATTATAAAATAATTACTAATTAACACCTTTGCTGTAACGGCAGTGTGGCCTTATGTCACAGCTGCATAATTTTTTTAATTAAGATTTGTCTAAAAATTATGTTACAATGAATTATGTGACATAAACAAATGGTAATTTTTTTTTTATATATTGTGAGGTCGTATTTTTGAGTATATGCTATATGTATATATATTTTTAGTATTTTAATATAATATTCAAAATAAAAAACTATGTAATTATATCATATTTGGTAATAAATGCAGTCAATGAAGTGGAGACCAGTACCAAAACAGGTACTAGTTGCTAACTACACATCCTGGAAAGTACCAGGTCATTGTCGAGGCCCCTCTAGGGTCCTCTGATCTTTGCCTGGTATGAAGTGTGGTGCCAATTCAACATCCGGCTCGCACAAGACCTGCAACCCGACGCGTTTGGCACTACAAGTCAGCAGATTGGGATGGATTGCGGTCCTTTTTTGAGTCCTACCCGTGGGGGCCGATTTGTTTCCCTACCAATGATCCCAGTGACTGCGCTGCGGCTGTAGCTGAAGTGATACTACAGGGCATGGAACTATTTATGCCAAGCTCTGTGGTACCACTTGGTGGCAGATCGCGGCCTTGGTTTGATGCGCCTGTCAGGGCTGCAGCAGCCGGCAAACGGCAGGGGTATCGTGCTTGGGCTAATGCGTTAGTCACCAAGGTCACTCTAGAGATCTGAAGAGGAAATATAATCGTGCCTCCAGATTCTACAAACGGCAAACGAGCACGGCAAAAGAGAAAGCCGATCTCTTGGGCACTCTTTTTTGCCTCAAACTCGACTTTGAACGACCAAGGGAAGACACCGCCTACCATTCAGCGTTGTCAGAGCTCCATGCCGGAAATAATTTTCCGGCAAAAAAACAAACGACAGTCTCTGCTCTGTTTTCCTTGGATGTTCATAAGTCGAGTGGGCCGGATGGGATTTCCCCATTGGTGCTACGAACATGTGCTCCAGAGTTGACTCCAGTGCTAACGCGTCTATTTCGATACTCCTATATAAAAGGCATAGTCCCGGTCTCATGGAAGAGCACCTTTGTCCATCCGATCCCTAAAAAAGGTATTAGCTCGTGCCCAGCTAACTACAGATCTATCGCCATTTCCTCTTTACTCTCCAAAGTCATGGAGAACATCATCAACTAACAGCTCCTGGCGTACCTCGAGGATCACCAGTTGATCAATGACCGGCAATATGGCTTCCGCCATGGCCGATCGGCTGGTGATCTTCTTTTATATTTTACGCATCGTTGGGATGCGGTTGTTGAAAGCAAGGGAGAGCGTCTGGCAGTTAGTCTGGATATAGCGAAAGCCTTCGAACGTGTATGGCACAAGGGGCTTCTCTCGAAGTTTCCTTCCTATGGGCTTCCCGAGAGTTTTTGTGGACCCCAAGCCCTTGAACGCAGGTGTACCCCAAGCCTGCGTGCTATCCCCAACCCTGTTCCTCTTGCATATCAATGATATGTTGGATATTTCCAAATTACATTGTTATGCGTATGACAGCACTTGGGATGCGACATATTCCGGCTGTGCAGGTCTTTCTCGGGAAAACGTCGACGAGTGCCGAAAGAAACTTGTGTCTTTTATAGAGACATCTTAGGGGATGGTGTCAGAGTGGGGTGAACTGAACCTCGTTCAGTTTAGTTCCCAAAAGACTCAGATTTGCGCGTTTACCACTAAGAAAACCCCTCAATGCCTCGCCAAATATCAGTATACTGGGCCTCGACATTTCGAGCGACTGTCAGTTTCGATGAAATTGGGTGTAATCAATAGAGCGAGGCAGTATTTCAATCCTGGCCAAAGACTTGCGCTCTATTAGGCGCAGGTCCGACCTCGAACCTGGTCCGGTTCACCCCAATATCAGCTTCTACCTTTTGACCGCGTACAGTGGAGAGCCGTTAGGATTGTCGGAGCTCCAGTGCTCTGTGAACGGCTGGACTTTTTGGCATTGCGTAGAGACGTGGCTTCTTTGTGCGTTTTCTATCACATTTACAACGGGGAGTGCTCCGAAGAGCTTTTTGATCTGATACCCCCCGCCGAATTTCACCACCGCACAGCACGACATCGCCTGCAATACCTGCATCCTTACCACCTGGATGCGTGGCAATCCTCTACTGTGCGGTTTTCAAGAACGTTTTTTCCACGTACCACAAAGACGTGGAATGGACTTCCTTCGGCGGTGTTTCCAGATCGATACGACATGGGTACTTTCAAAAAAGGCGTTTATACCCACTTCCAAGGCCGGCAACGCTCTTGTGAGTCCTCGGACGTTGCAAGAGTTTGTGGGCGGCGGTGATCAGTTAACACCTGTGATCCGCACGCTCGTTTGCTTTTTAATAACATAAAAAAAAAGGTATATAATACCTATTCTATTATGCAGCTATAATTTTATTAATATCTTTATGTTATTTTGATTAAGAATAAACTATTAGCTTGAGTTGATTTTACTTTCAAAAACAAAATGTCAATTCAACTCTATTTACTTTTATCAGACGTTTATGTATCAAATAACAAAGAAAAGAAGGGAAAGGATTCAAATCAGTAATAACTCTTTTATGCCACTTTTTTTTGTCTAAATTAAATTAATTAATTTATGTAAAAAACACAAAAAGGTGTAGAAGCAAATAATTCCCTGTGCTTAATGCCTATTTTTCACATAAAAATACTTGACTTAAATGATAGAAGACTTTAATTAATCATGTAAAAAATGAACTCGCCATAATATAGATAATATCTTATATGTAGGTATATATTTAATGATACATTCATCAACACGGGCAGGATTTGACCCCGCTACCTCCGGGCTCTCTAACCGTCTCAGTCTCAGAATTCAAAACATTTACATTCTATATTTATTTAAAAAATATTACATAATCAAAACATGGCTAATATATTTCATGACACTTTACAATATTGTTTTTATACGTTTTTAACCTTTTTATTGTATTTGTATATTAAACATTAATAAGCAAATATTTAAATAAATATATAAAAACGTATAATAATAATAATAAGATAATGATTAGTTATAAGCCGAAAGTTAAAAAGCCATACAAGTTTGTAACACATCAGCTACGTACTGCCGCACTCGCGCATGGATTTTATTTCCACAAATGTTGCGTATGAGCCTTTCTTACGATGCACATCAATGTATGCAGATGTCGTGCCGCCGCAGTCAAAGTGTTAAAATAAACCTTCACCATCTACCATTAACAATATTTTTTTCATTATTTTTGATATAATTCTATTTTAATGGTGAAATGTTGGACAAATGTATTAATAAGCCTGCCGAAGATTAAGAATTTTATAATCATACAAAAATTTTGAATTCCAAATATCACTATACCCATACGTTTGACATTATTTATAGCCTTTTTTATAAGATTGTACATTAACGGTAAAGATATTTTAAATTTTAATTCTATACTAGAAAGACATTTAAATTTATTAAAAAAAATAATACGTAATTAAAAAATCGCCGTGAGTGAGTCTTAGATTCACATTTATATATATTTTTATCCTAATTTTAGTCAAAAATAGAAGCTAATAATGGGAAAAAAGCAACCCTTGGCTTTTCAAACGTTGAAATGTATTCCATATCCAATTATCAAGCATCATTAGAGATACAAACAACCAATCAGAATCCGCCAACCGAAACATTGCCAGAGATCAAAGAAGAATATGACAGTTCAAATTCAGAACACATTCCATTAGAACAGATTAAAAAAAAGAAAACTCTCAAAAAGAATGTGTCCGAATTACAAAAACACTATGAAGGTAAGATAAGGATCGTTGCACTGACCATGGAGGAAATGCTGGAGGAGAGACAAAGACACAGAAAACAGCCAAGTTATTTGCGTTTACCATTTAAATGTGAGCTTTGTTACACGGCCTTCGATCACGAGCTGACTTTGAAAAGTCATTTTGAAACGCGCCATAATAAAGTGAGTATCTATTATCTTTCTCCTTGGATCATATTTTTGAGAATATAATATTTATAATTAGCTTTTACTCTTCAAATTCTGGATACCGGCCATATATTAGGTACAAAATATTCTTCGCTCCAACAAGTATCATCCAAATTGATAACTAGTTGCCTACCTACCTGGGTACGAGTTAATAATGTTTCCAATAGTAAAAGAATTAATGATTTATGATGACGTCATCAAAACTTCTTATCGAAGCATTTTTAAAGTAGTATTAGTTTAATAATGCTTTAGAAAGTAAGATTATTGTAATATTGCTATCTGAGTTCATGGTAGGCCTGCTGATTTGTTTCATACAAAATATTTTCCCACCATAAGTTTAAGATTCATTCAAAAGGCTTCTTTGCTGTTATACTTTGTTAGTAGCGTAGGATTAGTTGATCTATTAATGAAATCTCTAATTCATAAATATTTTCAAAATATTTTGAACTCAAGTATTAAAAAAAAATTAAAACAAGAAAAAGTATATTCAAAAAAATTTTGACATAATTATATTAAAAAAGTTTTAAACATACAGTTTTATTATTATCAAAACGTACTCTCTCAAGTTGAACTAGCAATGGTCGTGATAATTAATAACTTTAAAAAGATGTCGGTTTACGAACTCAACATTATCATTTATAGAAAAGTGGCAAATACGAGTGCAAGATCTGCAAGTCCAATTTATCAACAAAGTTGTCTTACGACGAGCACATGAAGCGGCACTTTAGACGGTGAGAGGAAATTAATAAAAATATATTGATATTTTAAATTAATAAAAAGATAAAAATTGTTCCAATATCAGAATTTACAATATATTTGAAATGAGATAGCGCTGAAAATCTGTTTCTTCGTACCGAATATTTTTAATTTTTTTTTACATTTTATTTATAACTCTTAACTATAATTATTTTTTAGTCTCCTTTTGGTTCAACTAGTCCCTTTTTCCATACATTTTAAACATACGTCAGTTAAAAATCAACCTCCTCATATATTGTATTGTCTTAGGTACGAGTGTATAGAGTGCGGTAAACGAACTAACAATTTATATCCTTTGCTGAAACACTATACCGACTACCACGGAAGAATTGAAATAGAATTCTCGTGTAAATTTTGTGAATTTACCACAGAGTAAGTATTTATCAAACCGATATATAAACAACATGCTTATGTTAAAATATGTCTAATTATATATTTATTTGAAGCAAATACAGAGGATTGCGCTATCATTTGGAAAAGCATCGCAAAGGAAAAGCGGAGTGTAAGTTGTGTAGAAAGACCTTCGCTAACGAACACGGCCTCAAGAGACATCTGTTGTAAGTAAACACAATTGTAGCACTACGTGTGTGTACAAAGGAGTCGTTTCATATTCTCTACAAACATACGACATACCACGTTACATAACAATAAAAAATTATCGCCGTAGTACCTCCCGGTACTCGAATCCGAGACCTCGAGGGAGAGTGGATGTCCCATCGGTTTTTTTGTAACAAAAATATTTACACACCACATGCGTCTAGTCCGGTCCGACGTTAGTGCCGAGTAGTAGCCATATTAACCATAACCGTCCGGCCGTAGAACGCTCCACGGCCAGTCGCGCCGCCGGTACGGCTGCGAGCTGTGCCACAAGGAGTACCGCACCAAGTCCGGTCTGAGCGCGCACGCGGCGACGCACGCGCCCGCCGCCGCCGCCTACTGCGCCGACTGCCGCTCGCACTTCCGCTCGCCGCAGGGCCTCAGGCACCACCTCAAGACGCACTCCAGGCACGTCTCCGACTGCGACAAGAGGTCTGTGCGTTGGAGATATTTACTGATGCTCTTGAACCCGGTTTCCTCTAGGCACTTCGCGTTTCGGTCAAGTTTGTTGTTGTTACAAAATAATTAATCTTTCAGAAAGTGTTTACAGATTTACGTGTAAAGAATGCGATGCGAAATTCTTGACCAGTAAGTCTCTTCGAGAACACGTGGATTGGGTTCATTTGAACGAAACTAAATACGAGTGCGACGCTTGCTCCAAGGTAAATCTCTATAAAAAAAACTCTATAAGTAACTCTGATAATGAATAAATGTTTGTTCAATTTGATGTTCATTCAAAAATGGATTTTAACATATTGATGTCTTATAATCTCAAATTCTGACGACGAACATTTCATAGGTCCAATTCAAATTAAATTTATAGGTATTTAAAACAAAGACCAGTCTCAAAAAGCACCTCCAATACGTCCACGAGAAGAGACGACCTCCCAGGAACAAAATATGTGATCACTGCGGCAGGGCCTTCACAGTGAGTAGTCAAAAACAAACTGCGACGCTTTATATCAATGATATCCAATATACAGTCGAAGGTCATCAAATGACGGTAACAAACCCCTGCACTTCCAGACGTTGCAGATCCTGCGCTCCCACATCCACACCCACACGGGTGAACGACCTCACCGCTGTGACGTATGCGGGGCGACTTTCGCACACAACGCCGCTCTCTACACACACAACAAATTGCTGCATCGCAAAAAATAAACTTTATATTCATACAGATGTATCTTTGTTTCTTTGTACCTTTTCTTAATTATTACAAGCTTGTTTCAAGAACATCCCTAGTACAAGTGCCATTTATGAAGAAAATGGGAAGTAGGCATAGCGTAGTCACAATACAAAGTCAACGTCCATTTCATTTCAAATTGGCTTTCATTGCACTCATGACACATCAGACGAGTTGTAGTTCCAAAGGATAGGTCCGTGGATGAGAGCCGACAACATACTCCGGCAACTGAGTGTACGCAACGGGAGAAATGTACTATGTGTATATAAAAAGGCGTTTATACCCACCTCCAAGGCCGGCAACGCTCTTGTGAGTCCTCGGACGTTGCAAGAGTTCTTGGGCGGCGGTGATCAGTTAACACCTGTGATCCGCACGCTCGTTTGCCTTGTTATAACATAAAAAAATAATAATAATAATAATAATATTCAGTCGGTCTTTAATTAACATAAGTTGGTTCATAATAAACATTTCTCTCTTACAAAAGCTCGCTCCCCTACTGACTCTGGCGCTTGTAATCTGACTTGTAATCAATTTTAGCTAGCACCTTGGGACTGCCAACTATTATAAATTGCGACTTTTCCGGGTTAACCCTAATCCCATACGCCCTGCACCAAGTGCATTTATGTCCTTAATCATCATTAAGTGCACAGGAGCAGCAACAATATCTATAAGTCATCGGCGTAAAGGTGGTAAGAAGATGAAAGAAATCGAGTAACAATATTAATAAAGATAAAGAATAGAAGAGGTGATAGGAGACTACCTTTTGATAAACCGGTAGAAAGTGTTTGATAGGATGAGGATTTATTAGCGGCACAAATACACTGATGTCAGTCACATAAAAATGTACGGAACTACTTTATGGCATCATTAAAAACGTTTATGAGTCAAGAATAGCCAAAAGTATGTCGTAATCAACCATATTAAATGCAATGCTGAAGTCAAGTAAAGCTAATATACTGAGTTGCTTGTTGTCCATGTTGTGTCGTAGGTCATCGCAAACTTTTACTAATGTTGTAACTGTACTTTGTCCCCTTTGAAAGCCGAACTGAAATTAGAAAAGGATGTTGTTTTGGTTGATAAAGGTATTTAATTGAAAATGGATGATACGTTCTAATACTTTGGACAAGGAGATTTAGATTCTTTGATTTTTAGATATAAGTTGCTTCACAACAAACAGTTCCGTTTTACAAAAGGCCGCTCTACTACTGACACTGATGTCATTCTTATAAAGCACATATTCGAAGCCTGGGAGGAATTAGGGGATGCTCTTGGAGTATTCTATGATCTATCTAAGGCATTCGATTGTGTTCAGCATGAAACAGGGGTAGGAAATTGTACCACTATGGAATAAGGAATAACAATCTCAAACCTTAATTTCTTACTTAACTAATAGAATGCAGAGGGTTGAGGAAAGAGATCGTCTGGAGTTCCGATTGATATGGGGGTCCCTTAGGGCTCAATCTTAGGCCCTTTTCTCTTCCTTGTTTATATAAATGATCTGCCTAGTTTTATAGACAAACATAATGAGATAGTATTGTTTGCTTATAGTGTTGTTTGAATGGCAAATGGTTAAAAGAGCAATTTAAGTTTATTAATATTTTCTAAATAGTGTTTAAGGCCGATATAAGTTTAAATAACAGTAATTTTTGTGTTACAATACATAAAAATGTAAAATATAAACCCTAGATGAACAAATTCAACTGTCCAATTTCTAATAAATGAATTTGTCAGACAGATAATTTAGCTACTCAACCTTAAAAATATGGCGAGTTGGACTGGCACGGAAATTGGCACATAAGTGTCAAGTGACCTATGAGTCACGTAGACTGCGAGATATCACGTTTTAATTTAAAAAAATACTTAACATTTTTGAGATGTTTTTATGATAAGTATATTGGTATTACAAATTAATGAGTTCACATTTTGATCTTTACGTAGAAAATATTTTAGTTGGTCGATAAATTAGAATATATTACACAAATTTTATCTAATTAAAGTGAAATCAGTTCATCGTCTAAATTTTAATATGCGAGCGACTGGAGTCGACTTATTATATTGATGACATACATCTTGTTTTCTCAATTTAGAAAATTTCTACAAAATTAATTAGATATTCAAATGTTCTATTTCTTCTTATCAGCTCTCAGTGGCTTACAAAAATTGTAATGCTTAACCTTATGGGGAAGCTTCTCCTCTGAATTAGTCAATTTTTGTTTATTGAGATTAGTCTAGAGAATTTCTACTTAGGTGGTTTTTAGTGCCTACATGTGTACATGGAGCGGATTCAGATTCGTCTATTTAACCATTAGTACCAGAGCGTAAATAGTCTGACATAAAATTTGAGTGTGGGAGTGGTAGTAGCTTGAAGTTTAATTTGTAAATATACAGTATACCTGCACCGGTCTGGAGCCGGCATAAAAATGTTGGTAGGTGTAATTTTAGACAAAATTTATGGCAACACTAAATAATAATTCAAAATGGCGGATACTGCTTACCAAGCTAATATTTTTAATCGTAAATATAAACAAATTTTATGTTGAATTCATACGTTTATAATATAGTGCTAATTCTATTACAAAGTTTAAATTAATGTGGTTATGGAGAACCACATGCATGATGTAAATATAGTGCATAATGTGAAAATAGATCCTCACTTACATGAAGTTCAAGTTTCCCATATAAAAATGGATTCGCACCTAATGCATGAGGCTGTTTCACATAATATTAAGATGGACATGCATGACGGAAGTGGACATAACGTTAAAATGGATTTACACGAAGTTCCTATCACACACAACATTAAAATGGACGGTCATGTACACGAAGTGCCAGTAACACATATATCTCAAATTCCTATATCTCAAAACACGCAAATGCAGCATCAGGACCAAGTAAACATCTCCCAGAGTAATGTAGAAATTGAGTCGGAAGCATTAATAAAACCGCGAATCGAAAAAAAGAAGAAAGAAGCGATTGACGGCCAAGCTCGTGAGATTATTTATAAAGTAATCAAATTCTTTGAAAGTGAAAAACAGAACAGAGGGTATGCGTTTCCAGTTGAAAATGTTGTGAAAAGGGCTTGCGCGGCAACTGGTTTGTCAGAAAGCACGATAAAACGAATAAAACGAGAAGGAATCCGAGCGGAAGCGACACACACGAAGATGGCAGGTCCAAAGAAGAAAAGAGTCAGAAAAACGAAAGTGCAGCTAGATTATTTTCAACTATGTGCGCTCCGGGGCATTGTTAATAGTTACTCA
Organism: Dircenna loreta; assembly: GCA_963555665.1. Lineage (NCBI taxonomy): Eukaryota > Metazoa > Arthropoda > Insecta > Lepidoptera > Nymphalidae > Dircenna > Dircenna loreta. The sequence goes on from OY743098.1 coordinate 15,823,187, forward strand.
ATGAGGAAAGAAGTACCAACATTAGGCAAAATACTAACAGCAGCTAAACACGAACTCAACTACCGAGGAGGTAAAGAATCTCTGAGGTTAATATTATTAAATAAATTAGGAATTAAATTTAAGAAATGCGAAAAGAAAAATAAAAAACCACCCGAGCAAAACCAACCGCCACCTATTCAGCCTATGCAGAATGTAATGTCACATCTACCAATGCAACAAATGAAGCCTGAAAATCAATGTATTTATAGTAATATGATGCCACAAGTACCACCTGTATCATATTAGCATAGTTTGAAAGCACACTCCTGAGTTATAATAGGTTTTGTACATAGTAGATGGAGATTGATTTAGGAGTATGGTAAATATGATTTATTTTTGGTTCTAAATGTTATCGTATTTCATATATGCACTTGATTTCATAAGAAAACATTTATTAAGCAGAAAAGACTTGTTTTGTTTGTGATATAAGTTATGAAGTCAGTCTAAATAGAAAAGAGTAGTCTTCCTACATGAGTGACATTGTAATATTGATCAATGTATATTTGGAATGAAAATGCCATAAGGATTAATATAATTTTATTTTAATATTGTACATATTCTGTTATTATTGATACACAACACAACACAAACTCTGAAGGTGAAACTTATTTAATAATTATATTATTATTATGATAAATCATATTATTTTTAATCTGTTTTTTTTTTCAAGCCGAAGACAGATTACAAATCTTTTCTTTTGAAGAAAATATTGTACAATTATACTATGTCACATATCTTATTTAAACAATCTGAGTTTGTTTTATATATATTAGAAATCATTATATTAATGATAGATTAGCATTATAGGTATATAAGGCTGAATATTGTAACATTTTAAAAGAATTAAAAACGAGTTTTAAATATACATTTTTATTTATTTTTTGAATTTGTGTGGAACTTGATATATCCAATATCTCAGGTAATTTATCTCTATAATAATTTGTTTAGGAAATAATTATTTCTGAGTATTTATTTGTAAATAACAATATCTAAAAATTTAGTTTCAATTGTCTGAGAACCAAATGACCTAATAGAAGAGTTTCTACAATTAAACCTGGTCTAAGCACCAAGTTATCAATTGTAATAAGAAATTACTTTAACATGAACTAAACTCTTTTTCTTTTGGCATTGATATATAGTAATATATATGCAGATTTAAATATTTTTTAAAACATGGAATTTCTAGAATATGGATTTGTTTCTTTTGAATAAATATTTTTAATAAAATATCAAATTATTTTTTGATCTTAAATATAAAGAAACATTAATTTAATTCTAAAAATTCTAATTTTATTCTATTATTTAAAATACAGATCTGTATGTGCAAACTAATTTTAAAACTGTTATGATGATTCACTTAAGTATATTACTTAATAAATTATTTCAAACAATAAAAAGTAAAATTAATATTTTTATAGAGAATTGTAAAACAATATTAAAAGCAAAAATAAAAGTCATATACATAATTAATAAATATATTTCAGCTATTTAAAAGAAACACATTCTTATGCTGTGTTCGTTCATGTGTCTTCTTTGCTTGGAGCTGAGCAAATGCAGCGGAACAATAATTGCAAGAGAATGGTCTCTCTCCTGTGTGTGTCCGTTTGTGGTTTATTAAAACCCGGTTTGTCTGTAAGTTTATTAATATCAATGCAACTCCTGCACTCTAAAGAATGATATTTAGTTAGGGGTTCCACAATAATAAATAAAAGACAAACTATTGGATTGACTTGCTCAATAGTCACTATGTAGAGTAGATAAACTCGTGAATATTCAGTTCACACTGAGTAGACAGATTAATTTATTTTGTTATAATACTCATATTGCTAAGTCATATATCTTTTACTGAATGTGACACACCACAGTGGTGTAATGTAGTAAATAAACATAGGAGTAAATATTCGAGCTAGAGATGCAGGATCAAACCCTGTCCTCCGTGATTCTGTCAAGTCTTGAAATGATTTGTACAGATGTCAGCTCTGATATGTCTATCTGTATGTTGAATATTTGCTGAGTGCAGTGTGATCAATATTAATACTTACATGGAATCCTCTGTTACAAATATCACAAATTTTATTCTTTGGCTTCTCGTTCTTTTCGTGTACAAACTTTTTATGAGTACGTATAGCGTAACCATTAATGAAATACTGAAAAAAATATAAATTATAGAACATATTATAACTGATGATCAATTTAGTAATTCAACTTTTAAATAAATAATATATCTGTCTGTTTGTTATTCCCACAAAAAGTAAAAGACAAATTTTGATACCAGTTTGGTGCCTTGACTCAGGCTAGGCTTAAATAAACCTAAAGAATCAATTTTTGAAATACAATAAAAGTAGTAATAACCGAGAGGAGTGTAGAGGAGTGTAGAGGAGTGTAGAGGAGCGGTGCGAGTACCTTGTCACATATCTCGCAGTAGTGCGGCGTCTTGCGCACGTGCACCTGGCGGTAGTGGTTGTTCATGTACACCTTGCGGGTGAACACCTTCCCGCACTCCGGGCACGGCACCCTGGGACGCGACACACCTCGTACTCTACTATATTCAAATCAGACTAATATTTCATTTTGTACACCAATGTTGCTTAGTTTTAGTTACTTCAATATTTTCCTGGGCCGGTGCGCCACGGACGTCCTCAGGTGTCGTTTGTACCCGTACTGGCTCGCGAACTGCACGTCGCACTCCACGCAGTACGTGAGCTCGGTGGGGGCCAGCTCGTGGCTGGAGAGGTGCTCCCGGAGGTGGCTTGAGTGTTTGTAGTGTTTCAAGCACACGTGGCAGATGAGAGGGAGGTGCTTCCTCCTGATGATAAATTATTAGTGTCATTATTAAAGAAAATAATATTTAGTTATTTATTGTACCTAACAACTAGGTAACATTTCCTATACGATACTGTGTCGTGGTTTGATAAATTCGAAATAAATCTATCTCGTATAGACTTATCAAACTAGGACCTTTGAAATAATATAAATAGTATTGTAAGTTCCATTTGTATAATTGTGACTAATGTTTCTTTGTTGGGTTTGATCAGTAGTTCTGAGCTGATGTGGAGTCCTACGTGCCCTCCTGCGGACGTAGTCGCTGAGGATCCTCAACAGCATCACTAAACATCTTCAAAATCGGTACAGCAGTTTCTGAATCACTATTCATTATAATATAGTATAGAATATAGTACAAATATTCACCTCATGTGTCTTTCGATACTTGTCTTGCTGTAAAATGTTCTGTTGCAGTGATCGCACGTGAAGTATTTGTGGAAATGTCTGAAGTGGTTGTTGAATTCCGGCATTTTCCTGAAAATATATTTAAATAAAATGAAATAATTTACTAATCTGTTAAATGAATGTTTTATGTGTTAGGTGCAAAATAAACATGTCTGAGCAAAAGTTTCTACAATTTATGTTTATTCTAATGAGTGAAATTTGGTAAAGTAGTAACCAAATCAGATTGTTGAGATCAATATTCTAAATATTGATCTCATTCAGTAGGTAAGTAAAGGCCGCCGGGGCAGAAAATAAACGAGGGGCCAACTAAACTATTTAAAATAGTTTGTTCCGTATTCGTCGTGTTATAAATTTGACGTCAGATTTGTGAAAGTGATGGTTGTGGTGTGAGTCTCTCTACCTAATTAGGATGCCAGCTCTGTATTGTGGACAGTAGAGCACGACTGCTATTTAGGATAGTTAATGCTCACTAGTTCAATGGTAGTTTGAAGTCAGAGCCGCTCCAGTCACACGGCAGCTGTGCCGCTGGGACCATTCATCACCATCAACTCCCAATATCGGTTACGTTTTAGTTGTTTATTTTAAATGTGATTCCGTTTGCTACGGCTAGTGTTTTATATTTAGAAAGCTATTCAGTAACGGACCAGCACTTGACCCCGCAGGCGTGGCACTGGTACACCGTGGTGTGCCAGTCGCTGATGTGGTGTATGATCTCGTGGCGCTGTCTCGAATATATATTACACAGAGTACACTGGTACAGCTCCAGGGTGAGCTCGTCCCAATGACGTTCCATGTCGTCATGATCCGCTACGGCTGCTCCGCAATGAGTACACTCCAGGCTTTCGGGCTGAAAATTAAAACTAAATATATGAAATCAAAATGAGCAATTTGTAATATGAATAGGTACTTATGAAACGTCAGACTCTAGTTGACGTAGGAGATGGAGCCATCCTCTCCACGATCGTTTAGTAGCTATTACCCTGCGTGCGTGCGTGCGTGCGTGCGTGCGTGCGTGTGTGCGTGCGTGCGTGCGTGCGTGCGTGCGTGCGTGCGTGCGTGCGTGCGTGCGTGCTACTCATTTGTAATTTTGTTTAAGTATAGTATAGATGTAATAACACGTAAGATACTTAATAAGATAAAAACAAAAAAAATAGATTTAAATGATTTGGAGAAACAACTATTTTTAATACATGATTGGGACAGCAAAATAAAAAATGTTTTATTTAATAGTCTATCTGATTGGCACAAAAAAATGACAATTGTGTAACCAGATTCGAATATTTATGGAATTGAGGGAGTTGTGTCCTACGAGGGAGGGAATTAGGTTTCCATCTCTCAGACACACCAAAGGGTCTATAACTTCTATAATAGCTACTTAACGTCGATCTCCTGCGAGAGGGTGGTGCCAGCACGAGCTGCTGTCGGAGTCTGACATTCAAACACATTAAATAATATAAAATCACCTTCTCTTTCTTCTTAAGGTCACATTTCTTTAAATCAGCTAACTTACTTATAAACCGACTGCAAGAGCTAAGCATGTTTTTGTAATGAACTCCCTTTTTCTTTTTGGGGAGTGCTAAGAGATCGTTGAGTTTCATCACAACCGGTACAACAAAACATTTCTTTTCCTCTTCACTGAATGTTACATTTGAAATTTTACACTTTTTCCGTACATTAGACATTTTTTTAGATTCTCTTTTAACAGTGTCAACATTATCTTCCAAATTTTGATTAAAACATGTTCCAAATATGTCATCAATTTCTTCCTTCACATCAGTGTTGGAACAGTCAGTGGCATCAATTGACATAGAACTGTTAAACTCCATTTTAATTTTACTCTCATCGGGTTCTTGAATGTTTATTAAAGTAAAGTCATCCTTTTTGGTTATTGTTAATTGTGATAATGATTGGTCTGGTGTCTGAGAATATTTTATGACATCTTAGTATGGAGACTATTTGTTTTATTGACACTATGGAAAAGTAAGTAAAAACATAACAAGAATACATATAATGTGCTTTAGAAACCATCTCTTCTGTTTTGTTTTGAGTTAACAATATTAAATATACAATGACATAGATTTGACTCAGATCTGTGACTAGATAATGAATATAGCACTCATATCTTTCAGCCCATGACTTTTTAAAATAAAAATATATAGAATATACAATAACCAACTTATTAGATGATATTCATTTTACAGATAGAAGATATTAGAACTTGATGAATTATATTAGTTATTATCATACATACCCAGTTCAATGACAACATTTTAGTGAACACATTCTGTGCTGTTTGTATTCTACAGCGGAACATCTCGACTTTCCGTAATAATGAATTGCATTCGAAACATAAGTAGATGTGCTCCTTTATAGCCTGTAAGGTATTTGTTAATATAATTAATATAATTGTTATCAATTTATTTAAGCACTTAAATTTATTTATAAAAAATACTACACTATACAAAATATTTATCTAAGGCCCAATTATCGAAATTAATAATTCTACACTTTAACAGTTTCACTTTCCATCACAATAATATTAATATTAAATTTAAAAAATTAACATCTATCAGTAACGGCAATAAGGCTGGATCTAAATTCAAATTTGAGATTTAATTACTTGATTTAGATCTCGCAATATATATTTGGGATGTTAAATATTCAAAGGGAAAACAATAAATGAATGATATATAATTCTAACTCTCCTCAACGATTTTAATTCTCTTAACAACATTAAGAGTTAGTCTTATGTATTGTGTAAAGTAACTTACGCTTGAACTAAGTTGATTATTTCCCAATAACATTAAAAAAAGATCCATATTTCTTTTTATCGGTAAAAGCGAGCGATCCACGCTCAAACATCCGCGGCAAAATATATTACTTCTTTCAGGTTTTACAGCATCCATTATTAGTAACATTAAATTATTTTAACACAAATAACCACAGTAGGTTAAGAAAGTTCATTTATTTAAATAACAATCGATTATCAAAACTGGAGATACATTATAGTAGAATGATTTCTAATAATATGTCACAGTTGACAGCTACATATTTTTTTTAATGTTTGGATGCGATAAATTGCATTCTAATATATAATTAAATATTTTTGTGTGTTAATGTACACTTGTGCTAATATATTCAATCTACATTCGTGGTAGCTCATTTATAATTTCCTTTGTTCTCCATTCTACATTTTGTTATTTAGCTCATCGCCATTGTTCCCCACGGTGTATTTCTAGTTAGAAAATGTTATTTAGATTATATATATATAAGAGGCTATGTTGAGTAAGTATTATTGCTATTTTAACGTTACATGATTCTATGGATCGATTATTATGATGCTGTATGGTTTTTGACCTTTGCGTGACAAAAAAACGACAAAAATAAAAATGTATTCGTTTTTGACGCTTATTAATTAATTGTTTACAAACGCATACTACGTTAGTCTCGTAATTGCTGAATTTCTATTGTAATTTAAATTACTTTTTAACAATGACTTCGTTCTACAATAAAATGTGCACGTTATGCCTTAAACAAACCGATACTCTTTTAAAAAAATATGAAGATATTATGATAACTGACATTCCTGTGTTAAAGGTAGAAAAAAAATATCTACCGTGTAACGAAATAATGTATTTAGTGAAATGTATGTATTCGCATATCTTTAAAGAATACATACGTTTATTTTATTGATAAAAGTTATTTTCATAAACAATCAAGAGTTATTTTAGATAATGTTCATATTTAACTTTCCTTTCTAAAATTCGATTTCTAAATAATTCTCTTACAGCACATACAGCTAAAATCACTGTGTATTTGGTGTGTCACTGCTTTGAAAAAAATATCAAAATTCTTATCATTCATTCAGGAATCACAAAAAATACTAATTAATCATCAAGATAACAGCAAGGTAAGTTGTTATTTGTCTGTATATATTCCTCATTGTACACCACAAAAGAGTTAAAAAGTTACAAATATCAAATAGAGAGAATTTATAATGTCATACTACAACTATTGCAACTAGTACTAGGAAGTCCCTGCAAAGTTTTGTATATTATAATAAAAACTATAGACCATTGGTTCAAACAACCAACTATACACACTGGTCTATGAATGTAACCAGCAACACCTGGCATGTGTATAATAAAATTAACCTCTTTTCATATTTAAGTGAATATGTGTATTATGATTCTTTCAATTAATCTATATTATTTTCCAAGCTTCAGGATTATGGACACAACAACCTCTCAATATGTATAAATGACCCAGTACATATACAACCTTTCAGTGAAGTATTTGTTAAAGAAGTTAATAATGAACTTTTTTATAAAGAACATTCAGATGTTGTTAGAAAAAATATTTCAATTAGTGAGAAAAAGAAAAAGGTGTTAATCAGGTGAATATACATCTATTTTATTCATGTGCTTCTTATTTTAATATTTTAAAAGAATAAATGAAACAAACGAGTGAATGAAATGTATGAGGTTTGAATTTTGGAGTTGTATGGTTTTCTATCCACTACCAAACATCTATGAATATATAATAAACTAGACATATCTAATAGAAAAGTACATTTGATATGTGTTGATTGGAAGAATCTTTTGTAAATTGGAAATTATTAATATTTTAGGTAAAAATCTAGAATGAAATTACTAATATATATATCGATTTATTAAAAACAAAGTATTATAGCTTTGAAATACTATTAAAAAATACTAATTTATTTAAAATTATTATAGAAAAAGCAAAAACCAATCAATATATAGCGACATGAAATTCAGAGTAGAGTTCTTATGTATAGAAAAGCAAAGACAGGAAATTGAAATAAGAAAAAAAACATTGAAATATAAAGAAAGATTATACAAATGTGAGGAATGTGGTGTTGGGTTTTTGACTGCTGATGTGTTTGAAGATCACAGGAAAAGACATACAATGGTTTGTTTACATTTTTAGTTTTAAAATAGAAATCAGCAGTGGTTGTTAATACTTAGATTGTTCCACAAAGACAAGGTTGATGAAATGAAGGAAAGGGATTTTCCAGTTTTTTACTGGATTTGACCTTGTTAAGTCCAGGTTAAATTAGAAATCATTTTTTTAAAGATCTATTAAATTGCCATCTCAATTATTTATTTGTTTATTTCCTTTAGTCTTTAGATTACATTGATATAACCTTGAGAGATTAAATTTAAATGTGAAAGATATTTCTAAGAACTGTCTGAGTTGTTTAGTTAGTTTAATTAATATAAAATAGGACTATATTTTTGTGGATGTTTTAAAATCATCAATAGTCGCTAAGTGATGGCGCGATACACAAAAATAAAAACTTATAACTACTTATAACTATTGTTTAGAGGTCTGAGTAGTAGCAGGTAAAACAGTACGATTTAAAAATATAATAATGTGGATACAAAATTGACCTCAAAAGGACAAATTAGCGCGGTGAAACGTTTACAAACGGAGACAAAGGATGAATCATCAAAATAATTGTCATGGAATTATTTGAATTACAAGTAGGTACTTAAAAATAGTTAAACGTCGCATCGCAGAGTTAATAGTGATTGATCCCTTTACATTTTTATTATATTTTTTTCAACTAAATTAAAAGCAATTTTCAGGTAAATTTGAAAATCACACAAAAAACTACCTCCTATAACAAGACCAGTATTTATCAGTTTAAGTTTTTCTTGTGTGTGTTTTTAAGGCTATGTTTGATTAATAAAAAACATCTTTTTAGGAGTCGGGAACGTATATTTGTAAAATATGCTCGCTACGATTTAAATCAAAGGCAGTGTTATCTCAACACGCGTTACTCCACGCCAGACTGTTCATATGTAGTCTGTGTGGGATACAGATTAAGAAATGGTCACAGGCGGTCACACACAGGCACAAATGTGGCTCTGTGTGTGTTACCGCTTGTGTTTATTGTGGAAAGATTTTTGGGTGAGTTATGAATGAATGAATGTTTCTTATTAAATTTCAGTGTTTGATTTAATTTAAAGAGTAAATATGCTCTGCAAAGAGCATATTTACCGTACCGTCTGTGCTTCATATACCTTGCCTTGCCTTGCCTTGCCTTATCATTTAATTATTAAATTATAAATTTTTTAAACGAAATTTAATCGGATATTTTTAGGAATCAACATTCTTTGGAAGTACACATAAAAGGTCATACAAAAGAAAAAAAAAATGAATGCAAAGAGTGCAAGAGAAAGTTTGATACCAAACAGCGATTGCGAGTTCATACCAGGTAAGTGAAACTGACCGTCCCAACATATGAGTCTCCGATGTGTCACACAACATACCGTCTCGTCGTCAGTGAGGTCTGTGAGGTCCGTACCGACAGAAACAGTTCTGGGGAGGAAGGAGACGATATGTCAGCGACATGGCGTATCTATCTCACATATCGTTGTTATTTAAATGGGTTACAGTTTTATAATTATACAGTAGAGGTCCAGCTGCAGCCTCACCGAAGATCATCATGGATGACTTTACGAGAATGATATAGCTATAGATAGATAGAATATCGGCGTAAATTAATTTTTATTATTCTCGTTTGTTACGCTGAAACTAAGAAGCCTAATCCTAATGAGGAAGAGATTGAGAAGGGAGACTTCTCAATCTCTTCCTCATTTGTACAACTACCCATATTACTATCTCTCGCTCTCTCTCATTTGTATTTTGTTTTTATAAAAAATATTGGGTTATTGTTTTTAATAAAATCGATCAATTCCAAGTGGATGTATTCATACAAAATATACCTCCTAATTCTTCGAGACAATTCATATTACTAACCTGGCCATTGTCTTATATGAATAGAATGTTGCCATTATTAAAAACAAATGTTAAAAAAAATGTAAGTGCCTCTTTGTTATACATATATATTTTTCAGATTACATACAGGTTTCAAACCGTTTACATGTGATTGTGGTAAAAAATTCACAACAAAATCCAACTTAAAGTCTCATCAAAATGTGCACAGTCGTTTAAAAAACCACTATTGTGTTGAATGTAACACCACTTACAAGACTGAACGTGGCTTGAAGAAACACTTGTCTGAATCTGTGAACCACGCGCGGGACAGACCGCCAGGGTACAGTGTAATGTTCATACTTCGTCTGGCCATAAATACACTTAAAAATATATTTTTTAACTGCAAGTAACATTTATTACTTTTACAGTATGTTAGTTTAGAACATAAATATAAAACAATTAAAAATATATAATTTTTTTTCGAAGTGGCCTCCATTGGCTGCAATACAGTCTTTTAAACGTTGAGGCCAGTTATCAATAGAAGCACGCACTCTTTCCATGGGAAAATTCTTTACTACCAATCGTATAGATTGTTTTAGGGACTCCAAATTATCATGGCGTTTAGAGCAAGCTGTACTCTCTAAAATTGACCATAAATCATAATCCAGCGGATTGACATCGGGACTAGACGACGGCCAGTCTTCAGCTCTGATGAAGTCCGAAACGTTCGCTTCCAACCAAGACTGCGTGGAACGAGCTTTATGACCCGGCGCCGAGTCTTGCTGGAAGCACCATACTTGGTTATTGAACATGGTGATGTTAAGGGGCTTAACTACCTTCTCAAGAATGGTATCTTGATATACTTGTGCCGATGTTTTGATACCTTTTTCATAAAAATATAGCTCAGTCACTCCTTCATAGCTAACACCCCACCAAACCATCACTGAAGTCGGATATTGTCTACGTTGCACTCTGTAGACTAATTGGGAAGCTTCCTTAGAGCTTTGAGCATAAATACGGTCATTATATTTGTCAAAATGTTACTCAATTGTAAAAATTCTCATCCGTAAACAAAATTTTTCTGTGACCTCCCTTTGCGTACCGCTTCAGTAGTGGTTTCGATTTTACCACCCTATTCTTCTTTTAATTATCACTTAAGAAATAAACAGTGCGTCTCTTATAGGCTGCAAGTCCTAAGTCATCTTTTAAAATACTTAACATAGTTCTCGGTGCTATCTTCATTTCCCGAGATAAAATCTTTTGCTTTCGGACAGGATTTCTTCGAATTTTTTCCCTTACTGCTTTGACCTCCTTTTTCGTACGAACACTACGTGGACGGCCAAAACTTTTTCGGTCACAAACAGAAGAACTCTTATTGTACCTATTAATAGCCCGATACCCAAACATTTTACTAATACCAAGTGTATGGAGTGTTTTAAAAATTGCATTTGGCTCCATACCTACTTTGTGTCAAGCAATCACAGCAATTCGGTTCTTTTTATCACCCCACTCCATGAGAATACACAATGTAGAATCGTATAAAATGACAGATTCGAAATTCAAATGTAATATTTTTTTATTTTTAAGTGTAACAGTATTTATGGCCAGACTAAATATATATATTTATATAAATATCATTAACGTGTCCTGGACTCGAACCTGGTTCTTACAACACGATAGTTTTGTTGTCAGAGCTATGGAAGGATATCACTTTAGTAGCACTTTTAAATCATGTGTTCAAATATTTACAAATTTAAAACTTATAAAAATATGATGTATGTATGTTACAAATATTAATATATTTGTTTTTTTTTTATTAATTTGTTTTTTTAGGTTTTCTTGTTTACATTGTCACAAGAGTTTTCCATCTGAAACGTCTCTCAATTCCCACCAGAGAGTGAAGCACTTCACGAAATACACGTGCGATATATGCAGTAAGGTATCATTCAAGTTCGTTCTTTCATTCACTTCCATAAGTAGCTATAATCCATTCTTACAGCATTCTATAGATAGGAAAGGAGTATCTCATATGGGTATTGAAGTAAACAAAGTGAGGTGACAGCTATTTAGAACGTCAGTTCTCATTCACTCAAACCTCTACAATATATTCACTAGTGTTGTAGAATCATACAATTTGTCTTTATTAATTTTAACGTACCTAATCATTAAATCGTTCTTTAATTCATTTTTTTTTAATATATTTTTCATGTTTCATTTTTCCGTATATTTGTTACAGAACTTCTCCAGTACTTCGAATTTAAGAAAACACATCCGTTGTATTCACAAAACAGAAGAGTTTTTAGATAAATAAAAATGTGTTGATATTTTTGTAAATAAAACTATCTTTCCCTCCTCGTTATAAATCGACCTCGACAGACAATGCATACCAACACTTATTGTAAATATGAAAGTGTCGCCGTCTGTTTGTGACGCTGCTACGATTAGACCGCTGGGTTATAAACCCTTTTGTATAAAAAATATAGGTATAGAGATAGTTTTGAGAAAATAATACTTGAAGACGAAAATTTGTATGAGAAACCAATCATCTATCAAATTAGGGACATAAAAAAACATATTTAAACTATTTTAAAGGTTAAACTATAGATTTTTAACTTCAGTTCAAACTATAGTTTTTTATCTTTTTTGTAAACTAGATGATCACCGTCTATCAAATATAAGTTTTGAAATGTTTTTATTTATTACTTGGCAATTTATACTGATGGTAATTTTTACTGACATTAGCCATGAGCCTCACTGAAGACCTTGGTTGTTGTCTTTCCCAGGGTAAACTAACTATTATCTGCTCTTGTAAGGTACAGAAGATATGGCCTTCCGCTTTTCTCTCCTCCACTTCTTTATCCCTCTCATTTTGTCAAAAGATGAAATGCATTTATAACTACCTCTATTTGCGTTTGGTCTGCGAACGACGCTAGCCGGTTAGTACTTTTTTCATGACCATGTTTACGATACATGTTGGAGAGGGGGGACTCCTTTACAAAACCCTATATTTTGTAGGACAAATATTATTTCACGTTATTTAGATAATTATCTCGATAATTAAAAAAATATATTGGTTAGTAGTAAATTATTTTAATTTGTCAAATCAACATATTTCATCCCTATTAACTTAGTTATAAACCACAATCGAGAATTTTTGTACAAGAGTTTGTAGGACGTCTCATTGAAACGAAGCTATTCTCGAACATTTAGCTTGATAGTAAATACTTTTACTTTAAGTATTAGTACTACAGCTTTTAACCGTAGGACCAAGATGACATACCACGCTATTTGCAGGACAATGTGAGTAGTAAGCTATGTGTAACGTAGTATTTAATTAAAATAGGAAAGCAAATAAAACAATGAGCGGTTTAGATGACATATCAAAATTGTCTATTCTCGCAAGCTGATTACATAGACTATAGACTAACATTTTTATTTGGTTTTTTGGCTTATGACAGATGCCTATAGATACTTTACATCTCCCTTTCTTTATAAACTAAACAAACTTAAAAACGTTTTCTTACATTTTAAAACTAACTTATTATTCTTTAATTAACATGAATGAACATAATAAATTTTATATAACAAAACAATGACTTACTATTATGTGAATAGTAAACTAACATTATTCATCTAATAATTAATGTTGCACAAGAAAATATAAAATGATTGTAAATTTACTGAGCACAGCTTTAATAAGTACTGATTTAAGTGTTATTAAAGATCAAGTCTATTTACTGGTTTTATTATTCTACCATATCTTGATGATCTAGGTGCTGTTGATGGTTGAGTGAGTGTTGACTCCAGCATGTGATTAGAACTACTTGGTGATGAACTTGTTGATGTCGGTTGAGACTCCAGGGCAGCAGGTGATTGTGGTGATGGAACCTGTTGTGTTGTTGGTTCTTCTGTATATTTAATATCAGGAACTACCACTCTGTTTCTGGTTATGTCTGCTTGAGTCTTGTGCAAATGACTGAAGTTTCTGCGTAGTATTTGTCCTTGATCAGTTTGGATGATAACGGATCTTGGTAAACGTTCAGGCCTTTCTAACACCCTTGCCCCCTCCCATTGACGGTGGGCAACTTTGTGTCTGACCTTCTCATTAATTTCAAAAAAATCTGGTTTTTTAGTGTGCCTATTACCATATTTGGCTTGTACTTCTCTTAGTCGTTTAAGCTCAGTGGTCACTCCTGTTATTATTTTTGGTTTTAAGTTGTTGTCGTTTATAGGTAATGGAGATCTGGTAATTCTGCTGTATAGACGTTGATTGGGTGAGCCTAAAATATCATTTCTTGGAGTATTTCTCCAGTTTAATAAAGCAAGTTGGACATCAGACTTGTCCATACTGCATTTTTTCAATATGTTCTTGACTACTTGAACTGCTTTTTCAGCAAGCCCATTGCCCTGAGGGTGATGTGGACTGGAGGTGACATGGTTAAATTTCCACTCTTTTTGAAAGGCCTTGAATTCTCTGGACATGTATTGTGGTCCATTGTCAGTTTGTAGCTCTTCTGGTACTCCATGCACGGCAAACCATTGTTTCAATTGTTCTATAACTTCATACGATGACTGACCTTTTAGCTGTCGAAAATCCACATATCCGGAGTAGCTGTCACAGATTACTATGTAAGTTTTACCTTTTAGTTCAAACAGATCAGATGCAACTATTTGCCATGGAAGTGTAGGAAATTTTTTAACTAGCACTATATCTTTTATGTTATCTCTTTGTGTTTGTTCACAGATGGAGCAGGTTTTGACTAGTTTTATAATGTCGTGGTACTGTCCTTTCCAATAGAAAAGTTGTCGTGCTCTTCTTAAACAGCTGTTTATACCTAGATGTCCTTGATGAATATTCTTTAGCATTTTGGGGATCTGTAATTTAGGTACCACAATTTTATTTCCTTTAAAAATTATACCGTTCAGATAGCTTAGTTCTTCTTTAAAATTAAAATAGTGTTGTAGTTCTGTAGGAAGGTCCCTGACTTTGTCTGGAAATCCTTGTATTATTGTCTTAAGTAGTAACTGTGAGTGTTGGTCTTCTTTTGTGGCTGTAATTAACTCTTGTTTAGCATTTACTGACATAGGTAGTATAACTGCAACTTTCAGATTTTCTTCTTGTTCATATTTTAGATTAGAGGCATCACAGTCTCGACTAAGGAAGTCTGCCAGTGGTATCTCTGTACCTTTTTTAAATATAACTTTTGGTGAGTATGGTGTAAGATTAAATAATATCCGTTGCAATCTTGCTGGAGCAGATTGTATGTTTTTCTTGAAGATAGACTCAAGTGGCTTATGGTCTGATTCTACTGTCAGTTCTTTGCCGTAAACATATTCGTGAAATTTCTTACATCCAAACAGTATAGCGAGTGCTTCCTTTTCGATCTGTGGATAGTTCTGTTCACATTTGGTCAACGCCCTTGCTCCGAATGCTATTGGTTGTCCTTCTTGGAGGAGTGCAGCACCAAGATTTTTTGAACTTGCGTCTACACTTAATGTTACAGGTTTATTTACATCATATAGTCTTAATACTGGAGGCCTCTGGAGAACTTGTTTTATTTTGTTCCATGTTTCTTCGTGATGAACTTCCCATATAAAGTTTGTATTTTTGTGTAGCAAGTCTCTTAGTGGATTTGTTAGGTCTGACATATTCGGGATGAATTTATTTAGGTATGTGATCATTCCTAGTAGTCTCTGTAGCTCCGTTTTATTTGTTGGCGTCTTCATTGCTTGTATGGCTTCAACTTTTTCTGGGTCTGCTTCTAGTCCATTAGCTGAAACAATGTGCCCCAGGAATTTAATTCTTTCTGATTCAAAAATGCACTTATTTTTATTTAGTTTGAACCCTGAATTCTTCAGTGTTTCTATAACTTTGCTAACAGTTTTCTTAAGTTCTTCTCTACTTTTTGCATAGATAAAGATGTCATCGATTGACACTCTTGCGTTTTTAAATTTACTGAGCAAATTTGTTAAAATTTCTTGGAATATTTCAGGAGCCGATGATACTCCGAAAGGAAGTCTCTTGAAAGAATATCTTCCCCATGGCGTAGCAAAAGTTAATATCTTTTGTGTTCTTTCAGAAAGTCTAATCTGCCAAAATCCTTTTGTACAATCTAACAATGCAAAGAATTTAGAACCTTTAATGTCTGCTGAAATTTCTTCTATAGTAGTAAGTGGAAAATGACATCTAAGAATGTTTTTATTTACATCTGACGGATCAATACAGATTCTTATTTTACCTTTTTGTCTCACAATTACCATAGGACTCACGGCAGGGGTAGGCTCTGTTTCTGGTTTAATAACATCTAACTTAACCATTCTATCAAGTTCTTGCCTTACCTCGTCTCTTATAGCATGTGGAATTCTTCTTGACGGTCTAATTTCCAGTCTCGGGTTCTCAATAAGGTCAATATCATATTCAAAGTTTTTATAACATCCTAAGCCTTCGAAGATATCATTTTTACATTCACTTTCCTTCAGTGTTTTCACTCGTGCAATAAGTTCTAATTTTTCACATGTATCAAGTCCTAGAATTGGTGTAACTTTTTCTTTAACTATCTTGAATATTATGTTTCTTTTTTCATTTTTTATTTTACATAGTAACTCTGCTTCACCTAGAACTGCCATTTTATCTTCTGTATAACTTATTAAATTTTTTGTTCGGCTTGGTTTCAGACTTGCCTTTAGTTTGTTCATCAAGTGTCTCGGTAACACATTGCATTGTGCTCCTGTGTCTAATTTGGCAGCAAATTTTATTTTACCAACTTGTATTGTTTCTGTCCAGTCTTTCTTATCTCCACCACTTACAGCTGATATATATACCTCGTCTTCTGAACAATCTGACATTTCTTCTACAGTGTTCACTTTATTTTTTAATTTAGGATTATAGTTCTTTGTGCGGCACATTTTGGCAAAGTGACCATTTTTGTTGCACTTGGTACAGGGTTTGTTAAATGCTGGACATTCTCTGCGTTTGTGATTTGAACCACACCTTTTGCAGTCAAAATTTTCATTTTCTTTGTTTTTGACACTTTTGTTTTTGACTACTAGTACTTTATTTGTTTTATTTTTGCTTTCAAACTCATCTAATTGTTTGGACGCTTGTTCACTAGTTTTACAGATATTAATAGCTTTGGTTAAGTCTAATTTATCCTCTGTCAACAATTTCTCTCTGACTTGATTGGATCGGATACCAAAAACTATTTTGTCCTTTAACATTTCGTCCAGTAAATTGTCAAATTCGCATTTGATTGCCTGAGTTTTTATTCGGGTTAAAAATTCGTTAAAATATTCATCTTCATTTTGTTCAATCTTAAAAAATATATATCTTTCGAATGATATATTTGTTTTTGGTGCAAAATACTCTTTGAACCTGTTTTTGATGGCGGCCAGGTTTTTTTTTTCTGTATCGCTCAGATTGAAACTATTGTATATTTCGATCGCTTCTGGGCCTATTACTGCCATAAATGTTGCTGCCTGGACGTCGGCTGGCTTTTTATCTAGCTGAACAGCGATTGCATACCACTCAAACTGTTGTAACCAGTTTTTCCAACACGTTGATTTGTCCGAGTCAATTTGTAGGTTAGCCGGCGGCTTTATTCCAGATACTGCGTCGTTCGTAGCCATTTTACAACTTTCTCACGAATTTCTTCGTTTCCTTTTTTTAACACGTTTTTAAATACTTCTGACACCATGTAACGTAGTATTTAATTAAAATAGGAAAGCAAATAAAACAATGAGCGGTTTAGATGACATATCAAAATTGTCTATTCTCGCAAGCTGATTACATAGACTATAGACTAACATTTTTATTTGGTTTTTTGGCTTATGACAGATGCCTATAGATACTTTACACTATGTAAATGATAGCTAACCAATAAAAAAAAAATTCCGGTTAGTAATTATTTTTCATGACCTTGTTTAAGATACATGTTGGAGAGGGGGAACTCCTTAACAAAACCTTATATTTTGTAGGACAAATATTATTTCACGTTATTTAGACGATTATCTCGATAATTTACAAAGAAAAATTCGGTTACTAATAAATTTTTCAAACTCGTCAAATCAACATATTTTATCCTTGCTCTCCCTGTTAGCTACCCACGAAAAATCAGCTTGATAGTAATAAACGATGAAAAATGTTCCAGGGATCCTGTACTATTACCAAAATTGTATCAATTACCGATTGTTGCGTTAAAATTAAATTTGTTTATTAAAATAAGAAATAAAACATTTTTTTCATTTGTTATTGTTTTATTTATAATTAACGTATAGGTGTAAATTAAACACGTAATAGACATAGACACAGAAGATATCTCGTATATTTTATTATCAAGATAACTGATAGTCCTCATTGTCTTTTTTTCTAAATTTATTATAAAATATGTTTTAAAATAATATTGCTATTGATGACTCTGAAGACCTGTGTGATGAGGCTGTTATATCAGCATTTTGTATTTTAAATTCTCATTCTCTCTCGTCCTCTAGGTACAGCTCTAATCAGGATAAGGACTACGATTAAAAAAATAAGTATTAACTAGAGAGAGAAAAGTAAGTGAACTAGTTCGCGATCTTTTGGTATAAGTAACATTGATGGGCCAGTCAGTTTTTTATTTATATTTTATTAAGAAAATAAAATTTAAATTAAAAAGGTAAAAGTAACGGGAATCGAGAACACCCAGACCACTCTGAACAATAAACTGGAGCGTCGTACTCCGTGACTTCTCTGGTATCTGAATATTTGTAGTCAAAATTTTTTTGCTATTGAAAAAAAATTGCTAATCAAAAGAATTGTATAGAAATAAACACTGGTATAAAAAAGCTATAGAACTTGAATAACTACTTTCCTTGGAATTTATCTTCACACTTGGTTGCTCTGATTTCTAAAATTAATTAGCGAATGAATAAATATTAAAAGGTGTCAAATAGATATTTTTTTTTGTCATTAAATCCTTCTTTTTTATATTATTCTAAATTGTAATCTGTCACTGTCATTGACAACTGTCTCAAAGCAATCTCACATTTATGACATAAATGAGAGGTTCCGCCCGCGTATTCAAACTATGTGGTAGTAACACTTTTAATAGTTGTAATGATTAACCAAACTAACCAAATGGATATGATGCAACTACCGATTGAATAAAGTCATTCTTAAATTTCTTTAGCTATAGGCGCGTAAAAAAATATTAATTAGATGTTTTTACTAGATGAAACCCGTGACTCTGTCCTACAAGACTACATAATAATATAACACACAACCGTGACTAGTGATCGAGCGGAGTATCAAATGTTAGTATACGTAAATCAGCAAATTTTTTCTTGGAGCCGCAGTATAATGTACATGGCCTACTAACTGTCACCAGTGACATCATCTGCTCTCACTCGCTGTCTCTCGATAATATTATAGGCCGTCTGTCATGCCTGAAATTTAATATAGAGCCATACACTTTTAGTAATATTTTTATTATAGACATACATTTTTTTTAAACCAATGTAAATATATTTTTTCTAATCCCTCTTAGATTTGAAAATAGACTTAAAATTTACATTTGACAAATTAACTCTCGAGATAATTAATAATATTACTCTACGGCGCTATTTTAAAAATATACTATTCTAGGTATTTAGAGAAGAATAAATGAATAATATGTCTGAAAATAAAAATCTGGACTCTATATTTAAATCGATACAAATGTCAGTGATTTATTAAGAGAATACAAATGTCAGAGAATTAATTAATCGTTAGCACCAGCGTAATATAAAGAACTCTTTTTTCCTTGTATTTGATCAAATGGTTCGAATATACTTCAAACCATTTTGGTTAGTTTGACGTCAGTGCCAGGCCTCCGCCACACCTCTAATTTGTATAATAAATCGAAGTAAGCGCTTGACGCAGTTCAATTTTAAATTAATATGCAATAAATTTTGTATGTTTGTATAAAAGTTTCGTATTTGTAATCAAACTAATTAGTATTTTTTATATTATTTGTGCGTTTGGTTATATGTCACTAATCAACAATACACAAACAAAAAGCTATATTTACGTCATATTTATATTATGTAGGTAAATTTCTGTTTTGGATATATTTTAACCAACAGTAGATAAAAGTTACTTAAATAACCAAAGACAAGCTTTATAATAATTATGGCAAAGTAGGAATAAAACATTATTACATTTTAAAAAAATAATAAAAACGTGTGCGGTCGAGGGACGAAGTTAGTACAATGTACTGTATACTGTATAATGTGTACACCATATACATCCGTATCATATAACATTTGGCGTTATTTCGGTGAACAAAATTAAAACAATGAAATAATATAACTGCCGTATGGTAAATGAAAATATAACAAATAAAAGCTAAAGATTTTTTTAAGTAATGAGTTACCGTGCTTCTCAATGCGGCATAAATGAAACCAAAAATAAAATAAGGGATCGCGTACGATGCCGTGTACGTTCTCGTTATTCTGCTTGTTGCCTATATTCACGAATGACAGAAATCATCAAAAAATAGTTTGTTTTTGCGTTTTATTTTTAAAGATAACGCAAAATAAAGATATGTTTCAAAGTAAACTATTATAATTTTATGACGTTATAAGTACTTATTAAGGCTAGGGAACGTAACGCTTTCAGCGCTCTAGCGCTACATCGTCTTTAGATACCGGAAACTTAACAAAAGAAATGTAAGATAATTTTATGAAATATATACTCTATAGCATTAGCATAGACGTCATTTTCATGTAAGACGTTGAGAATGCTCTCCGCATAAAAAAAATCTTCAACCGGTTTCTGTGACGTCACTGGTTACAATCGCTTCATTTGAAATTCGAATCATTTTTGCCCACACGCTGTGGAAGGTACTGGTTGTGTCGTAGAATTAAAAATAAAATGAAACAAAACATGCCGTGTTGAGTTAAAAAATAAAAATATTAATACAGTGAAGTTGGAAAAATTTGTTTGGATTTAAAAGTAGAGCGACGATGGCGGTAATATATATTTTTTAACTTAATTTGATTTTTAGACTTCATTATAATAGAATTGTAGTCTCGTATCATAAATATATATATATATATATATATATATATATATATATATATATGTATTTATAAAGCATTGTTGCTGAATTATAAAAAAATAGTTTTCATTTTATGATTGTTGGCTTAAAGATAAACAACAAAAAATTACAGACACCGCGCTTATTATTTCTTATTAAATAGATATTGTGTATGAAAATGATATTTATCACGCAATAGTGAAAATACGAAAGATATAAGTACAAACAAGTCTGTTATAGAACACGCGATCCTTCCAAGAATCCACTAACCGTTCTTATAACTGTCCGTATTCTCTATAACCCGTTTGTGAGAGATCTTTGACCATGGAGGTCTTATATCATAATGGACTTTTTGGATACAATTTAAAAAAGATAGTGAAGAAGGAGGCTGAATGTTTAAGAAAGTTTTATTAGTAGAAAAATATGATCAATACAAACTTTTATAAAATTTTAAAAGCAAACTCAGACCATCATTGAGTTATAGGCTTTATAAATTAAACCTATAACTCAATGATGGTCTGATTTAAAATGCATTTGTAAAAAATTAAAACGTTTTCTTAATTTGTAAATATAGTTATATAATGCGCTATTTTATTAAATACAATCTTGCTTTTTTTACAAAATTGAAATTTTAAAACAAATTTATTGAACAGTCTATGCTTTAAATATATAAATAATAATTTCCGTTAGAGTAAAGTTCCGCTCCAAATCACAATAAAGTAAAAAGGAAGCGTGTTACCACATGCAATGCTTCATTAACGTGTTTGTTTGTTCAACAACTAATTATGTATTTATACCATTACTCTCAGTAAAACAGATGAAACCGTCAATAACAACAATACATTTTTTATTAATAATTACGGATTCAATGAGATTTAATGTTTTTAGAACAAATAAAAATCTAACAATTGCGACTTGTAATGTATAAAGGCGGCTACACTACTATACACTGTGGTGTAGTGTTGTGACGTGTCGTTTTAAAGAATACTAATTTTATAAGTTTAGTGAGGAGAGCGAGCGAGGGCGAGGAGGGTTGGGCGGAGTGTTATTCCACTCCTTGACGCATGGAGCGTTCGGATTTTTTTATAGTAACTGGCAGATAATTAAAATCATTTTAAAAATACTAAAGCTCAAGATATGGTTTTGAGTTTTCAGACTATGACAATTCCCCGGAAAATGTGCTACCTGGGACAATAAGAAAATAACCATATAACATTTAATTTAACTTATCTTTTACTTTATCAGTACTTTTTACGTTGTGCCTGACAGACCTTTTTTTATTGTCTTCTAAGTTCATGAATACCATCTTAAGTAATTATTATACGTGTGGTAATAAATAAAAACACATTGTAATTTATATGTTCTTGTAAACAAATATATTTGTAAATGCTTATTTCGTTTTTTTAAAAAGAATATGTGCTTCGTGAATGCTTTCGTAGTTGTAAACTATCAATGTAACGTGGATAAGATAATTAGAGAACGTCATCAAACTAGCAAAGTCTATTGATAGTATTGTTTAAATATCATAAGGTCAGAGACCTTAACATTGACTGACGCTGCAATATCCAATGGGATTAAAGGCGGAGATAAAAAAGGTTTTCTAAACAAGTAAGTGGTTCACCTCATTTCATTGGGTGACTCGTTACGTATATGAAATATCCATGACATTTTTAAGTTAAAAATTCAAAATATATTCAAAATCCTTCCACCCATCAAAGTCGGTTCATCAAGATCCGCCATCACGTATCTCCTCCCAACACATAGACATTGTATATGCATAGTCTGGCCATAAAAACTGTTACACTTCAAAATAAAAAAAATTAACTGCAAATAACATTTATTACTTTTACAGTATGTTAGTTTAGAAAACAATTAAAAATATATTATAAAACAATTAAAAATATATAAATTTTATTCGAAGTGGCCTCCATTGGCTGCAATACAGTCTTTTAAACGTTGAGGCCAGTTATCAATAGAAGCACGCACTCTTTCCATGGGAAAATTCTTTACTACCAATCGTATAGATTGTTTTAGGGACTCCAAATTATCATGGCGTTTAGAGCAAGCTGTACTCTCTAAAATTGACTATAAATCATAATCCAGCGGATTAAGATCGGGACTAGACGACGGCCAGTCTTCAGCTCTGATGAAGTCCGAAACGTTCGCTTCCAACCAAGACTGCGTGGAACGAGCTTTATGACCCGGCGCCGAGTCTTGCTGGAAGCACCATACTTGGTTATTGAACATGGTGATGTTAAGGGGCTTAACTACCTTCTCAAGAATGGTATCTTGATATACTTGTGCCGATGTTTTGATACCTTTTTCACAAAAATATGCCGTGCCGTGCCGCGCCGTTTAGAAGATGAACGATTTAAACAGACAAGTTATATAATATATATTTAAATATAATATATGTTTCCGTTTTCTACAGAAATACGAAAAGTATAAAACGGAAACGAAAAACGTTTCCGTTTCGTACAAGAATACGTAAAGGAAAAACGTATTCGTTTCACAAAAGCATACTTAATTATTATCTTGTTTCTTCGTGTCTCATCAGAACAATGCGTCGTCGTCTGTCTCGTTATATTCAAAATGAACTCTCATATCAAATAGTTGAAAGGGTACATTGTTTCGTTATGGATGTATTTGGCTAATGAGTGACGTCATATATTCCCTACAATATTAGTTTTTTTTATTGAATACAGTGTACAATATGTAATAATAAAAGTTTACATATTATGTACTTTTATCATCTGTCGATCAAACAGCTTGGTTTATTTCATACAAGATCACCTGATAGCGGCCTACCGCAGACAAAACCTATAAAAAAATATACATGTGTTATTCTAAGCTTTCATTCACTTAAAGAATTAAATTCTTATAAATCAGTTGTAGTCAACATTTTAATGTGTTAGATAGTGTAGAGTCAGGACGAATATTAAAAAAAGCTATTTTACATATTTAGTATTTATATTTTAGGACATTGGTATGGAATATAAAATTAACATTTTATTAACACTTGTATTACTAAACTCGGAATACATTTGACATTTTAATAATTTAAATAATTTTATAATATAATGAATAATGTATTTTGCCTGTGATTTTCACAAGTTAAATTGATATGTAATATACTAGCTTGTGCCAGATTCTTCCGCGTTATTGGTATACATAAAACAGTGATGTTCAAACCTGCAGTATTCACTTCCTAATTAAAAAACTTAAATAGTCTGTTAATTTGATAGTTTAGGAGGAGGTCTGTTAATATAATTTCAAGAGAATAAGAAGAAGTTAAATATAAAACAATAATGTTTTTAAACTATCGCGACTTGTACACATTTTAAACTAATATCGGGTCTACTACGCGATAGAAATTAATTAAGGTGAAATACCTTTTTATTTCCCGACTTTTCGGCCGAATTTCACCAGCCGTGGTCACGGGATGACTAATGTCAGCTCAGCGTCGTCTTCGTGAGGCGCGAGTCTCGGTAACTACCCTCGCTTGTTCCTCATTATTAGTGTTGTTAATATTGTTACTATCGGAAGTGAGGGTATTTAAACAAACGACACTAACGGTGTCTACACACTGGCTTCTTAAGTCGCGGCGAGTATGGCACTTGTTAAAAACTGGATTCCATGCTGGTGATAGTCGATATCCATCTTCTCGATTGAAATTTTTATGTTTCTTTATTTCAATCGCTTCACGTACTATTAGAGGATAGTGGTGACGGTCTTTGGAGAGGACTTGTGGCTGGTGCAACTCAATCCAGTGGTTGTGACCTGATTCTATCAAGTGCCTATTTGTACCTATAAGTTTATTACCTCTAGATAATAAAAAACTTATAGGTACAAATTTAATGTCGTTATTCTATAGTCGTCTTTCGGCTGGGCGATATGTTTCTACAAAGATTTGTTTGTATTATAGGTAAAGCAAGAGTTCATCCACGATGACAATTTATATAAACATTTAAATAATAAATATAAATGCGGTAGATATTTAAAAGAACAGGTTAGGTAGGTTACTTGGTAACTGATGGCCGCGTCCGTGGACCTAGAGTGGAAAGAAATGGAAAGGGATAAGTTATTCAATAGTGTAGAAAAGTGGGTGATTAGGCGTCTGGCTCTCACACTCATAGTATTAACTCCGTCTAGAGTCTAGACCGTTCTTCTGTAAGAGGGTGGTACTATTCGCTCGAGTCTAAGCTACAATTAAATGACTGTTTTTTTTTTCAGCGAATGAACGTTCGTCTGGCGTTTGCGATAGTGTCTTCAGCGTGTTGGTCCGCGTTCCAGCACGGATACAACACTGGCGTCCTGAACACACCTCACGATGTGAGATATATATCGGTTCAAATATACAAACATTAACTCTTCAAACACTCAATTATTTACTTGATCAATATTCAATCTATGACAAAATCATATACATGCTTACTAAAACTATACCAGTTTTTTATCTTTTTACGTTTATTAAATACGGACAAGTTACGTATTTAAATAATAGACAGGTCAAATAAAAAAAAATCGAGATTTATGAACGAATGCATGAATATTTATGATTTAATAATAAAATAAATTGCAGGTCATGACAAAATGGCTACACAGAGAGGCTTTATCAGATACGAACGGGACGCTGGAGGCGAGGGACGATCCCAGAGTAACAACTGTGTGGGCCGTCACGGTGTCCATTTACTGCGTCGGAGGAATGATGGGGGGCGTGCTGACGGGGCTGGTGGCCGACAGGTCCACACAATACATCAATACGACCCACATCTCACTATGAGCGCCGTCAAAAGAGGGCTGACCCTATTTTAATACACATTTTGAATGTTAATATACGGCCCATGTACTGAATACTAATTAAATGTTTGGAAATATCATCACTTAACTGAAAACCTAAAAGTTGAATACAATATATTTCAATATATGTGAATTGGGAAATGAAGGTTTTATTGTTATATCATTATTAACAGTAAATGAACGAAACTCAAGTGTATCTTTTTTTCAGATTCGGGAGAAAAGGCGGTCTCCTCGCGAACAACGTGCTAGTGTTCGTCGCAGCAGCGCTGGAAGCGTTCTCGAAGATGACTAGCTCTGCTGAAATGTTGATTGTTGGGAGGTAGCGACGTTTATTAACGGTTTATCATTCTCTCTGAACTTCATAAATATAGTGTTATTACATTAAGTAAAAGAGAATGGAACCGCTGTACTACAGCTAACACGCGGTTCATTCATTAAGTTAATATTTACAATATACATTATTCACATAATAGTTGAACACTGTTGGATGGTGAGACAAACGAGCAGACGGTCCACGGTAGCTAGTGCCACGGCACTTGGACATATTATGTAGATATGGAACATTTATAATGAATGTGTTGTTACCCTTGAAAAGGGGGGGAGAGAGGAGACTATAATGTACTCGGTACAGGTACAGGTACAGGTACTACCACGGCTGAATCGCCGCGAGTACGATTGCAGTTAGTTTTAGCATAAAGGGCGGTCAGGTGAAGTGTTCTCATCAGAGCCGAGGTCACAGTTGATAAGTGTGTACTCAGGTTGGTGATGGGAGTCAACAACGGCCTCAACGCCGGCCTCGCTCCGCTGTACTTAGCTGAAATATCTCCGGTGTCTCTGCGGGGATCGGTGAGACGTCATCTTGTACTCAATAATATAAAACACAACACACACCAAACTGTTTCGTATCACAATGTCGCCATGTCTGTTGGAAATCATGATTCAAAATAAAATTAAAAAGGCGAGTTCAATTGTTTTCCATCTATTTGTATATAAATACATGAAAAATGACCAATAACCTTTTATATGACATAATTTATATTTTTCGTTATTGTCTGTGTTCTGACAGCATCGTCAACATCTGTATAAAAGATACCTCGAAACTCTCTTCCCTGCAGATCGGCACAGTGTACCAGCTGGTGATCACTATATCGATCCTGTTGTCCCAAGTCCTGGGTCTGCAGTCAGTTCTTGGCAACTCCAACTGGCCCTGGCTGCTGGCTGTGACCCTCATACCGGCCGTCATCCAATGCTGTACTCTCCCGTTGTGTCCGGAGTCGCCAAAATACTTGTTATTGAATAAAGGGGCCGAGTTACACGCGCAAAGAGGTTCGCTCTATTTATTTATTTTAACCTTCGACCTTTTTCATTCTTTAATCCTGTAGAAAAGCGCAGTTAAAAACCTTGCATTGTGCTTCTACCGGTGAGTGAGGTGCCTCCATGGACCTCTGGAGCTTCATGGGACCTCGTGGCGCCACATATGTATGTATACGTGGCATGTTGGCGGCCAGGGAGACTGGGAAACGGTTGACTGCTGGCGCCCAGAAGACAATTGGGTAGGCTGGTGATGGGCCGGTCCACCAGCAGCTAAAAAATTCTATCTCTATTAATAATAATAATAAAAGAAGAAAAAATCCTCTGGAGTCAATCGCTAAGAAAGTCCCAGTTGCTGTGACTCTACAATTGTCCAATATGTAACTCTCTCCCCATCTCCCCAGCGTTGTCATCTCCAGAACAGTAGTTGGTCATCAGAGGAAAAGACTGCATGTACATAAGATGCAAGTCAGTCCTCACGGAGTGCCACTGTCACTGCAGGACTGGAGCGGCACTGGAGCGTCTCCATTAATGTATAGAGACTGCTGCGAAAATACTCAACTACTCTGACCACAGAAACATCTTCGAGCCACTAAGTCTGTTGAGGGGCACTTCCCTGTAGAGGGTCACCTCCCGTAGCGTGTTCTGTGTGAATAGTTTGATATGGTGCCGACTGCTCCATCCAACAGCTCCATCATAGGCATATCATCCACATACCATGGAACCACCCTGGTCTCGCACTGTCGGTTCTATAGGAATTTTCTGTTGTTTTAAAGTGTTCATATTTTACAAAATAATCATAAATAATATATTTAAAAGGGCGAATGTGTGTTTCAGCTCTGACGTGGCTGCGCGGTGACGTCGCCGTGCACGGAGAGATGGAGGAAATGCATCAGGTTAGTAAATATAAGAAAATTCTAAAATCTGAAACTGAACTGAAGGAACGGTTCCTCGCTTCTGTTTGAGAGCGTATTGAAGTAAAGATGTCTTAGTTAAATTCAAACCTGTCGAGTCGTTTGGACCTCAACACTTTATTACCTTCATGACAAATAACATCACGAACGAATAAGAAGGTTCCGTATTTGAAAGAAACACAAACATAGGCTCGTAGAAAAGTATTTATATTGGAAATATTATAACTCTACAGGAAGCAGAAAAGAACAAAATAAGCAAAAAGGTGACTCTCCGCGAGCTGTGCTCCAACAGGCAGTTGCGTCAGCCGCTCGTCATAGCGGCGACGGCGATGATCGCGCAACAGTTGTCGGGGATCAACGCTGTCATCTTCTTCTCCACCAAAATATTCGAAAACGCCAAACTAAGTGACAGTCAGAGTCAGTACGCCACTCTCGGTGAGCTCTTCACACTTACACTACGCACGTCGCACGACCAGCTCCGTCTGCGGTAGGGGACCTATCTGTAGAGACATTTGTCAAAGAAAAAATTAAAAATCGATTACAAATAACTTACCTATTTTATGTGCTTGAGCTCTTTTAAACAACTACGTCCGCGATAAAACAATTCAGATATAAGAGAAACTTAAAAGATGGCGACTGTTGACTTTAGTGTGACCTTAGTGTGACCTTAGTGTGACAGTGACTGAAGGAAACAACAACTTGTACTCTTTGTGTAGAATAAAACACACGTTTATGTAAATATAGACATGTGACGTCATCGTGATGACGATCATTCATTATTATTGTAACTTTAACAGTGAGTTTGTCAAGTCGCCATTCATTGCACTTATCAAATGCCAGGCTGTGGTCCATGGAGAAGAACCGTTAAAAAAATCGCTTGGATAATGTTTTAAATAGTGGAGTGTGTGTCCAAGGTATGGGTGGAATGAACGTGGTGATGACGGTGGTGTCCCTGCTGGTGGTGGAGGCGGCGGGCCGGAGGACGCTGCTGCTGGCCGGCTTCAGCGGCATGTTGGTGTGCACCGTGGGGCTGTGCGTCGCGCACTTGTATGTGAGTGTTGAGTGTTTTATTATTATTTTTATTAAAATTTAAGTTCATTCCTCTGAGATCTTCGTTTGTTAAACGGGTGGTGAGCGCACACTGTACTTCAGAGTTATACTTTATTCTTATTATAAAAATGTAAAGTTTGAATGAAGAAGAAGTGTTATAATTATTCGTATTATTTGAAAAATGACTCTTACATATTTAGAATGAACCTGACGCTGTAATACTCAGAGCACGTCAGACGCTGTTCAAATTAAAGATGTTTTGTTGAGACCTAATTTGCAAGAAAGAAAATAGATGTCGAAGAGAACGCGCCCGTGCGTTGTCGTCAGGAGACGGTGACGTGTGACGTGTGACGTGTGACGTGTGACGTGTGACGTGTGACGTGTGACGTGTGACGTGTGACGTGTGACGTGTGACGTGTGACGTCGGCAGCCGGCGCGGCACGGAGCTACACTCTGGCTGTATTTGTTGTTTCAGACTGCCCACATGTGGGTGTCGTACTTATGCATCGTGCTCGTGATCCTGTTTGTGTTGATGTTCGCAGTGGGTCCGGGTTCCATTCCGTGGTTCCTTGTCACGGGTGAGTCATCGCCTGCATCTTTATTCTTGTATTGTTTACATATATTTACTTATAACCGCATCTTATTTATGAAATTATTTTTTTATATAATACTATGAGTAGGATAATAGTGAGATAAAATAAATACTAGACTCGACGGACGTCACGTCGTCAGTGCGTCGTAATATAAGTAAGACGAGTGATATTTGCAGAGTTGTTCAACCAGGCTGCTCGTCCGGCCGCGTCGTCGGTGGCCGTGACCGTCAACTGGACGGCCAACTTCATAGTGGGACTCAGCTTCCTACCGCTCACGGTCAGTCTACACGCACACGCACACGCACACGCACACGCACACACGCACACACGCACACGCACACACATACGCACGCAAACGCAGTACTCGAATATACCCCTTTTATATTTATCATCACGAGCTCGTATTATTCTTCCAGACGGTCCTCGGTTCGAACACGTTCGTCATATTTGCAATACTTCAGTTCCTGTTTATTTTATTCATTATCTTCAAGGTTCCTGAAACTAAAAACAAGACTGTGGAAGAAATAACGGCCATGTTCCGACAACAGATGTAGAGTGGAATAAATGTACACGAAATGACGTGGCAATTCTTTTTATAAGAACGTATTTTTCACTTCAGCTTCGACAAGACGGACTACGTTTCAATCATTTTAAGTTTCTCTATAATAGAATTAGTTTTGAGGAGTTTATAAATTGTGTAGTTAATGTAAGTTAGTTTAAGATATCAGTTTAAAAAAATATATGAACTGGATTTATTTAATTTATATTACTATAGTTGTTTTGATACCAATATTGTTAAAAAATAATTGAAGAATACTCATTACACTCAAGATGTAATTTATTAAATTGTTTTAAAATATAAGTCAAGGGCTGCCGTCGGTCGAACCAAACCGTTTCTTATAAAACCTTGCCTCGAGATTTATTCACTTTGTATGCAGTAAAGCATTAATTAAATTTTAAAGTTTTGTTACTTTTTTAATAAATTAATACAATAACCTTTAGTTGTTCTTCTTTCCTAATGTAACATTCTCGGTTGTTATTTTTAGCCACGGGTTAAAATAAATAATAGTTAAAAAACTAAAGAAACACGCTTTTAGTGCTCATTGAACTAAAAAGAAGAAAATATTGTTTAACTAGAAAGAGTTTTTAGTTAAGAGTTTACAGTAATAAAAGGTCGAACAAGAACAAGAAAATTTAAGTCATTAACAGAATTGTTTAATTCAGAGTAAAAAGCGTGGAGTGGATGTTCGTAACTATCCTCTCACACATATATAGCTGCCAATAGAATGATTGTAACATATTACATAATAGAACCCCACGCTTTTTACTCTGAATTGAATTACTATGTATAAGGAATGAACATGGTGAGAATGCAACCGCCAGGTAAACGTTTCGGCTTCCGTTGTACTGTGCCGAGTCCAGAAGAGTAAGTTCTAAAATACAGGAATGCGTACATCGCGCGCTAGCTCTATCTCTCTTACTCTCCCACAGAGGAGCTATAAAAGAATTGATTAATCTAGGCGGTCCTAATAAGGATATTGGGAAACCGTTTTCAAATAGCAATAGCATTGTCATCGATCCTTGACACGTGTGCAAAGTTTCAATTCAATCAGATTTCTGGAAACCGGTGAAAACTAAGCTCAAAGATTCCGTTACGTACATACATACAACCCAAGCTAATAAAAGCGTGTTAAAAAGAGTTTTATCCAAAAATTACGAGATACCGATAATAATAAGTCAGTAGGTATGTCGTAATTTGTATTCCTCGTTATAGCTAATTGCTTTGTTTGTTGCTCTTTTATAAAAACGATGACTTTTGTTACGCTTATATTTATAAAAGTATATGAACGCGGTAACAAGTCGGGAAGGGTACCAGAGGGACAGATCAAATAAAATACAAATGCCACGCTAAGTATTTATTTAGAAATCTTAGTGAAATGCAATACCCGTCGCCTGAAGTCCCTTAGTTTAATCAATATTAGACAATTAGTTCGCGAAGCCCTAAGTGACGCCGCCGCCCCTCGGAGCGCGCGCTGGGACAGCCGTGCTCGTCAGAGTTACATTGCCGACATAAATGACAACTTACAATATAATATTTCAAATCCAAAAAGAATCCTGTAAAAATGGTTTCAAAAGAAAATATTTACTGCCAACATTTTTGACCCGTCCTGGCGGACTCCTCTCTTGTGAAAAGGATATCGCTATCTCTTTCTGACTTTACAAAAAACAAATAGTATTATTTTTTAATTTTCTGATTTTCAAAAGAGAAGGCTGGTGACCCGTGTTCGAATGGCAGTTTTAATTTCAGTGGAAACCTCCGATTCAATAAATTTTGTACTCTCGAAGATGTCTTTAACCTAACCTATATACATTAACTAAATTTACAATTAAACATACTTATTGCGAACCGTAACATTCAATTAGCGACGCGTCGACTAATCAAATATGGAATTTATTTTTAATCACATTTTTATTTTTTTTACTTTTACAAAAAAATATTCACCACTATTCTTAGAAATGTTTTTTTTTTCGAAACAAAAAGAGTATAAAAAATAAATAAATAAATGACAAGTTTGTTATTTCTTTTTATAAATATCGTCCTGCGATCTAACTTACAACTGCATTACTTTATATATCTTACATAATAACTATTTTACTGTACTCACAAAAATTACAATCCCGGGATTCCGGGATCTCAACCCCGCAATCCCCGAAAACAAGTTATTGTTAGTTAATAATAATATGTATGAAATGTATTATTCAGGGTTACCATACCACAGAACTTTACAAATCCGGGATTAAATATATTTCTTTTACTCCTTAATATAATCATACAGAGGTAAAATTAGCAAAAAGTAAAAAAAAAAATCGGCCACCCATCCAAACATGGAATCAGTTAATGTAACTTAACTTTCACATATTACGCGTATATGTAATCTCATTTTTTATATATAAAAAAAATATAAACAGTTATTAAATGTTGATTTGTTACTGCTCGTAATTCTTCTTTCTGTCCATTTCTTCGTCCGTTCGGTTCATGGAGTGATCTAAAAGTGAAATACTACCGTCAATAAATATTAAAGTATCGGCCAAGCCACTGCCTTCAACAGCCTCCGCCCGACCTCGTCGTGAGACACGCGCAGGAGTCGAGCCCGCACCCAGCACCCACACTCTACGACACGAACTCACCTATCCGCGGCACGAGCACGACGCTCCCGTCGGCCGCCTGCTGCAGCGAGTACTGCGCCGAGGACAGGGGGCGACCCTCGGGGTCACGCAGATTCTGAGCGTCAAAGGTCAAGGGTCAGACTAAATATTACTTCTCATTATGTTTTCTTTTCAATTACATCGATTGTAAAGAATGTATCTAACATATTAAAAGAAGTTCTTAAACCGTCCAGGCTGGCCGTCGCGCGGCCGGGCTCCGGCAGAACGATCTCTCTCGTTACATAAATAACAATGAAGTATGAATGTGTTCTCGGTGGTTCTTTATGTGTGTCGGTGGTTCTTTATGTGTGTCAGTGGTTCTTTATGTGTGTCAGTGGTTCTTTATGTGTGTCAGTGGTTCTTTATGTGTGTCAGTGGTTCTTTATGTGTGTCAGTGGTTCTTTATGTGTGTCAGTGGTTCTTTATGTGTGTCGGTGGTTCTTTATGTGTGTCAGTGGTTATTGTACGTTCTTGTTATGTCGTGGGTCAAATGTCAAACAGACTTCAACTTCACAAGTTACTTACCTGAAAAACGTGTCTATAGAGCGCTGCGAATCGTTCCTTGAGCTTCTGTCTCTCGGCCAGCAGCGTGTGTCTGTCTCTCTGTGTTCGTGCTTTCCTGTCTCTAACTGTGCGTACTTCGTCCGCTAGAGATGTAATCTGGTCCAACTTGCGTTTCCGGCAGTTCTGTGCCGCCACCTGGAACATCATCACAACTGTATTCATTAATCATCACAACTGGTGTCTGAAACCAGTCAGTTCAACAGTAATATTTGTTCACAGAACCCTGTTTATTATTAATCGAGTGGAGAATGAGTCCCCCCCCCGTACCTTGTTCTTTCCCCTCCTCCGTATGTCTCGTATGAGCGACAGTTGCGCCTCGCTGAGGTCGTGTTTGGAGAGACGCTCGTTGAATTCGTCCATCGGAAGGTTTATGATGTCCTGGACCTCCAGCGGGATACCTGCGACAGGATGAATGTATTCAATTCAAATATGTAATATATTTTGAGACAATTAACAAGTAACAAACGTAAGTGCAAAATATTGATGCTCAATTATATTGTCAGTTACAACAGTGTGTGTCTTGCCCTCTCTCTCACACTCTCGCTTCTCTCTCCCTAGGTTCCTCACTCTCCGTGTCTGTGTGTGTGTGTGTCAGTGTGCATGTACTCACACGTACCTAGCGCCTTGGCTCTCTTCTCGTCTCTACTGAGGTGTCCGCTCCCGCTGTCTGATGTACTGCCGTCCGTCAGACGCCGCACTGAGTAATTGTTAATATATTATCAATATTTACTTTAGAGTCAACTTGTGCGTCATATACTACCACTGTTATATAGTACATAAGTCTTATTTGTTTGTATTTAAGTGAAATGATCTAATTCAAAGATTATAAAACTGCAATAAACTTAATTTAATAATGCTATGCGTAGTGTGTGTGTGCGTTTGTGTGTGTGTGTGTGTGTGTGTGTGTGTGTGTGAATGCGTGTGTGTGTGCGCTCACCTCTCTTGTCCCTAGTGGGCAGTCTCTCCTCAATGGGCGGTAGCGCCGCACTGTATGTGTGGTTGTGTCTCACTCTATCTCCAGAACTGAATCCGAATCGAGGTGGGTTAGGACTCGGTAGAGTTGTCTGTAATTAAATTAACATTATAATATATAAAATAGTAATGACTGACTAACTATACAGATACTATGAGACGGGACCATGTTTCAACCTTAATTTAAATAGGGAATGAACTATTAGCCATGTTACGCTTACTTACATTTAAAAATAAATGAAACATTCATAAACACGGACAGGACTCTACGGACGAACTGTACTTATTTAAATATATCTGACAGTTTAATTTAACGTCAAAAATATTATAAATGTAAATTTAATTTGAATAATAACAAATGAAATGAAATAAGGTACTATGTATAGACAAGAGTGTTCAAGGTTGTACTGACGTGCTGCAGAGCGTGGCTGGAGTGGGGGGAGTTGATGTCGAGGGTCGGCTGCACGGCTAGCTGCGGCGGCAGGTGTTGGCGAGGAGGGTAGTCTGATGAAGTCAGCACATTAGACACCTTCACGTCACCAACATACGTTTATAGTTATGTGTATGTATTATATATATCTCACCAGTGTGCATCTGCAGGTCGTGATAGGTCTGCTCGCACTCGTACTTCACCACGGGGCGGGGCTCCGGGGGCACGGGCTCCTGCGGGGCAAGGGCCTATTATATATACATATATATTATATATAGGGTTCATTGAAGTCATATTAATTGACATGATTCCTTCTCGAGTGTAATGAGGGAGTAGAAGTGTAAGTTACATTGTACATTATATTATATAATACAGACGGAGTGAGAGTAACATTCTCAGAAAGCATAATGATAGTGACGAGGACCTGGAAGGAGCGCTTCCCGAACATGTGATGTTTCTTCTGCGGCGCGGCGTGGGATCTCTCGCGGCCGTACCCTCCCTCGTACGGACGGAACTTGGAGCTGACAATTATAGAAGGAATTTTAATATTACATGACTACTATTAACTAATTTATTAATTTATGACATATCTTTTTAAGTTTACACAAACAATAAAAAAAATGTATACATTTTGTCAGTAATGAAGTTAATGTTTAGCAGAAAATATTACAAATAAATATATGTTTAGAAGGATATGATATAGTGGCGGGAGATACGGTTGAAATAAATAAAATTAAATTAAAAGAGAAATTAATAACGGATCTAGAATCAGAGATTTAAATCCATCTTAGATGGTTTTTTACGAACTGGAACTACAGATAGGATATCATAATAATAAATATATTTTATTGTACACTGGAAAATATATAAATAAATTATAAACAAAGTGACAACTCAACAAACGAATTGTTTTTTTAATATTTAGTAGCGGGGACTGGTTAGGTTAGAGAAACAATTACAGCAGTAGATAAAATAGTCATGAATCAGTACATTCTTTTTTGGAAAAAGAATTACTGTGTGGCTGTTTGTTTGTTTGTTCGCGCATCACAAAAAGAAATATTTTAAGAATGTTGGCGACTCACCTATGGAACTCCTGAGCTGAGTCACTCCCGTCACACCATTCACCATCAGACAGAGATGGAACTCTCTCGGAGCCCATGGACGACACCGCGCTGTCGGAGGCCGAGTCGCGTTCTTAACACACAAGATACGTAAGTCACTTTGTACAATTTGTCAATTTCATATCAAAATACAAGAAGCTGGATAAATTGAATCCAGACCACGAGACGTCACTAAAAATATATAATTAGGCAATTAATACGTTATATATATTAGGAATGATAAACATCAACAGTCTCAGTAATTAGCATTGATAAAATATTTCAAAATAACCAGAATAGCTCGAATTTTAGTTTCAGGATGCCAATATGATTTAGAGTTTCTCTAAATATTATATTATCGAATCGGGGCACACAGTGCACCCCTGAACCCTTATTGGAACCCACCAGTCGTCATCGGCATGTGTGTGTTGTGCGCCACGTGAGCCGTCGGCGCTCCGTCCAACATGCGCATCGTATACATGCCTAAAACAAACAGTACAGTATAGTAGTACGAGTCATTTAACACGAGCATTGATCCGCCTTCATTCATATTCAATGTACCTATACTATTATTTCGATGGCGCAGTACAAACCCATTGTAAGGTCATTAGTTTGCACTGACTTGACGGACGGTTTGTAAATTACTATTATGATAATTGATTTCGACCCACAAACATTATTTAATAAACCATCAGGTATTTGTGTTTCAAGTAGCAGTAAAGTTATATTTTTTATTATTCAAATGAAAAAAAATTAACTGAATTGAATAAATTATTTTATTTAAGTTAATAAACAATATATTGAGTAAGAATGACTAGCAATAATTTAATTAACAAATCCACTTATGATAAGATTATTTCAGCCAAACATACATCTACACGTCTGTACAGACATAGTGCGACACAGCATCACACCACGACCCTCAGGAGAATATAAACTAAGTGACATCTTGATATATCACACGTCTGTACAGACATAGTGCGACACAGCATCACACCACGACCCTCAGGAGAATATAAACTAAGTGACATCTTGATATATCACACGTCTGTACAGACATAGTGCGACACAGCATCACACCACGACCCTCAGGAGAATATAAACTAAATGACATCTTGATATATCACACGTCTGTACAGACATAGTGCGACACAGCATCACACCACGACCCTCAGGAGAATATAAACTAAGTGACATCTTGATATATCACACTCTGTACAGACATAGTGCGACACAGCATCACACCACGACCCTCAGGAGAATATAAACTAAGTGACATCTTGATATATCACACGTCTGTACAGACATAGTGCGACACAGCATCATACCACGACCCTCAGGAGAATATAATCTAAGTGACATCTTGATATATCACACGTCTGTACAGACATAGTGCGACACAGCATCATACCACGACCCTCAGGAGAATATAAACTAAGTGACATCTTGATATATCACACGTCTGTACAGACATAGTGCGACACAGCATCATACCACGACCCTCAGGAGAATATATACCTCAACTTTGGTCGGTTCATTGAGTCTAGAGCAAGAGCAGCCACCAGCAAGCTTGGCGTCCTTGCAAAGGTCCGGCAGTACTTCACACCGGGACAACTTCTTACATTATATAAAGCACAGATCCGGTCGTGTGGAGTACTGTGGCCATTTTATGGCTGGTGCCGCAAAATGTCATCTTGCTGCTCTGGACACAATTGAGAGGCGTGCAAAAAGGCTAATTGGCGACCCTGAATTGGTGGAAGCCAATCTTCATAGCCTCGAACATAGACGTAGAGTTGCTAGCCTCTCAGTATTCTATAGGATACATTTTGGTGAGTGTGCGAAGGAATTACATGAACTAATTCCCCCATCCCCTTTCCATCACCGGACGTTCCGACGCACGGCGAGCATCCATCCTTTTGTAGTAGGCGCACCGCATATCCGAACGAAGCGCTACGCTTCATCTTTTTTAAATCGGACAGCGAAGGAGTGGAACAGCTTGCCTGCGTCGGTATTTCCGTCCAAGTACAATGTGGGTGTCTTCAAGGCAAGAGTGAATAGGTTTTTACTAAGTTGATGCGCTTTACCACCTACGACTACATTTCCACTTCCCATCAGGTGGAATGTAGTCAAGCGTCAACTTAGTTTAAGTGTAAAAAAAAAAAAAAAAAAAAATATAATCTAAGTGACATCTTGATATATCACACTCTGTACAAACATAGTGCGCCACAGCATCACACCACGACCCTCAGGAGAATATAATCTAAGTGACATCTTGATATATCACACGTCTGTACAGACATAGTGCGACACAGCATCATACCACGACCCTCAGGAGAATATAATCTAAGTGACATCTTGATATATCACACTCTGTACAGACATAGTGCGACACAGCATCACACCACGACCCTCAGGAGAATATAATCTAAGTGACATCTTGATATATCACACGTCTGTACAGACATAGTGCGACACAGCATCATACCACGACCCTCAGGAGAATATAATCTAAGTGACATCTTGATATATCACACTCTGTACAGACATAGTGCGACACAGCATCACACCACGACCCTCAGGAGAATATAATCTAAGTGACATCTTGATATATCACACGTCTGTACAGACATAGTGCGCCACAGCATCATACCACGACCCTCAGGAGAATATAATCTAAGTGACATCTTGATACATCACACGTCTGTACAGACATAGTGCGACACAGCATCATACCACGACCCTCAGGAAAATATGATCTAAGTGACATCTTGATATATCACACTCTGTACAGACATAGTGCGCCACAGCATCACACCACGACCCTCAGGAGAATATAATCTAAGTGACATCTTGATATATCACACGTCTGTACAGACATAGTGCGCCACAGCATCATACCACGACCCTCAGGAGAATATAATCTAAGTGACATCTTGATACATCACACGTCTGTACAGACATAGTGCGACACAGCATCATACCACGACCCTCAGGAAAATATGATCTAAGTGACATCTTGATATATCACACTCTGTACAGACATAGTGCGCCACAGCATCACACCACGACCCTCAGGAGAATATAATCTAAGTGACATCTTGATATATCACACGTCTGTACAGACATAGTGCGACACAAGCATCATACCACGACCCTCAGGAGAATATAATCTAAGTGACATCTTGATATATCACACTCTATACAGACATAGTGCGACACAGCATCATACGACGACCCTCAGGAGAATATAATCTAAGTGACATCTTGATATATCACACGTCTGTACAGACATAGTGCGACACAGCATCATACCACGACCCTCAGGAGAATATAATCTAAGTGACATCTTGATATATCACACTCTGTACAGACATAGTGCGACACAGCATCACACCACGACCCTCAGGAGAATATAATCTAAGTGACATCTTGATATATCACACGTCTGTACAGACATAGTGCGCCACAGCATCATACCACGACCCTCAGGAGAATATAATCTAAGTGACATCTTGATACATCACACGTCTGTACAGACATAGTGCGACACAGCATCACACCACGACCCTCAGGAGAATATAATCTAAGTGACATCTTGATATATCACACGTCTGTACAGATATAGTGCGCCACAGCATCATACCACGACCCTCAGGAGAATATAATCTAAGTGACATCTTGATACATCACACGTCTGTACAGACATAGTGCGACACAGCATCATACCACGACCCTCAGGAAAATATGATCTAAGTGACATCTTGATATATCACACTCTGCACAGACATAGTGCGCCACAGCATCACACCACGACCCTCAGGAGAATATAATCTAAGTGACATCTTGATATATCACACGTCTGTACAGACATAGTGCGACACAGCATCATACCACGACCCTCAGGAGAATATAATCTAAGTGACATCTTGATATATCACACTCTGTACAGACATAGTGCGACACAGCATCACACCACGACCCTCAGGAGAATATAATCTAAGTGACATCTTGATATATCACACTCTGTACAAACATAGTGCGACACACCATCACACCACGACCCTCAGGAGAATATAATCTAAGTGACATCTTGATATATCACACGTCTGTACAGACATAGTGCGACACAGCATCACACCACGACCCTCAGGAAAATATAATCTAAGTGACATCTTGATATATCACACGTCTGTACAGTTCGCATTATGCTTTAAAGATCATCTCTTGAAAGCGACTCACACAATTTGGATGCTTTATTTGTTATGTTTGTAATTGCCCGGACAAGGTTTGTATTTTAAATATATATATTTTATTATCTGTTAAGTTTTATGTACATAATAATTAAATAAAAAACAATGTGAAAAGGTTCTCAAAGTTACAAGTCAGAAATGAAAGTCGTATCGATCTAAGAAACAAATGAAAAATAACTATTTCTCAGCAAACGAGCAAGACGATTGAACTTCAGAACTAATGTAACAAATGAATACAGCGAACTTATAATAAAGATTGATTTATAAACAATTGTTAAAAATATTCCTGAAATATTTAGCTCCAAACTGTGATAGTTTTTTTATTTGTCTGATTGATATAAACTTCTCTATATCTTTAAACTTCGTTATCGCGGCATTTAAAAATAGGTTATAGATTAAAAAACAATGGCAATATTAAACGTTATTGAACGAGTGAGTGAGTTACCTCGGACTGAACTGCCAAGTCGTCAACTTTACAACTAACATTTAATAGTTCGCCAGTCACAATGACACGGCGCTTTGACATGGTATCTTATCTGTTATTTCTGTCTGAACAATATGAATGAACACTTTGGTGTATTCAAATATATTTAAAATAGTTTATGATAACCTTACGCTCGAAGAATCTCCAAATTTGGACAAGGTATCTCATTATAAAGTAGATGACAGCTGAGGAAGAATTTTTGTAAATTCTACTCTGAATGTAGTGAAATGATGACTTGTAGTGAAACCCATCACTTTTTAACACAATTTGGATCAATAGTCATTAAACGTAACTAATGGTCTAATATACAGCTTTCATCCATGTTATTAACAATTTTGATAAATATCGACACACGAGTTTTTAGGAAAAATGTAAATTACGTGTAACATTTTTTTTGTGCATGTGTTTTTGAAGATGAATGAGAGTGAAACTATTTGACATTGACACATCTAAAAGTACTGCGCGTGTCTTCTCTATGTCATCTCACTCTGAACTCTTTAATGATTGGTCCAATTTGGAAGTTTTATTATGTGTTTGAATGTGCTTGTTTGTACGTTTGAGTGAATTCCTAGATGGTTTAGATTTACAAATAGATCAGGTAGGTGGCGCTGCAATTGGTTTTATATTTTTACGATTAAATAAGTGTTGTTAAATAGCCATGTTTCTTATAATGTTTCTTTATAAAAACTTTAAATATGCCATAGCTCTTGAAATAATTATAAAAATAATTTCTAGACCTTACTTTGTGCAAATATAAAACCTTGATAAAATTAGAAAATGATGTTTATTTTAAAGCATATCTAAGTTTTATAATGTTTCAGTTTCAGGTATTCAAATACGTCAATGATAACAGAGATAAGAATAATCACTGATAACAACAATCACTGATAACAGCACCACCTACTAGATAAGATATTCGAGAATAGTTCAATTAGGACTTTTGGTGAAATGTTCAAATTGTGTAAAAACATTTTTTTAAAACAACTAATCTACATTATCTTTAGGTACATAATAATTCTTTTGTACGTGAGTTTGTCACTGAACTTTTGGTCTTTCTTGTTTGTGTACGTTTGAGCGAGTCCCCAGATAGTTAATATTCATTGTATGACCAACGAGGTGGCGCTGCAATCAGATTGATTCGAGCTCCAAGTACGGTAGTTAACTTACATTATTCATATTTATGTTACGGCCCTTCTATAGTATGTGCCGTATGTACTCACCGACGTATACATAATACGGAATAGCGTCCCGATGAATATCGAAATATGGAAAAGAGTAATACGGTTTTATGAATAATCTCTCCATATCCATATTCATTCAAAAACTTCAAAATCATAAACAATATCTTCTATAAAAAGTTGTATGACGTAGAAACTTTCATATAAAGAACATCTCGTCAGAGACAATCATTTCTGCTCCCGGTACTTGAATGACCAGAGACAATATTTGTATCTCTTGAGGACGTCCACATGAACTTTAATCAATGACTCGCAAGTCGTCCGCGGCGGTCTCAGAGCGCAGCAGATACAGAGGCAGTTGTCGCTGTGCACCTTTCTTTTCATCGATGCACGGGAATTCACAACGTAGGGCATAAGTAGGCTTTTCGGAGACTCCGCAAAAAACATCCAACAAAGTTCAAAAACGACAATTGGCTATGATATCACAACACTATTACGTCACACGGAAAATTACAAAAATCGATAGTTATGTCACAACACTAAGTTAATATTTGACAGTTCAATTAAAAATCAAAATCAGTTCTTCTTGACAAACAATCTATACACGTAAGAGAAAATTCCCATCTTGATTGCAATAAGACACAGCTGTACCGAGGAGTCTCCGCTGACAATTAAAAAGTAATTACTCGAGTGACGAGTAAATGTTTGCTCCGTCATTAATATGTAATCTTATTTACATTATTTTAAACGTACAGAGGACTTCATGTTGTACCAAGCGGGGCGGTAACGTACCAACAACTGAACCGGTGACATCACTACACACGGGTCACGATAGTGGATATCTTTAAAATAATGTTTTATTTATCAGTTTATAATATATTTTAAATATGATATCAATATTGGTTTTTGTCCGTATCGGTACAGATAAATTTAATTAGCGTTGCAAAGATTAATCGGTTTATTTCCGTCGTGGTACAACGGTACAGATAAATTATATATCTGTGAAAACAATTGATAGGTACATTAAGAGGATTTTACATGATAATCAACAAGCGTGTCGGTGAGCCTTGTACAAACATCTATACATACTAACTATATTTATTGAAGTACTTATAAAACACCTTCAATATAAACATGTGATTGAGGTGTTGATGTTTGTTTATAACGTACGTTGTCCAAGAACAGTGGATTCTATGAAAATCAATACAATATATTAAATAATAATGTTTCATACAATTTAATAATTTCTATTCAATCACCTTCATATGGATAAAAAAGCAACATCAGACAATAATAGGAATATTGTAAAAATAAAAAAAACAAAGTCTACAATCTATTGCGTAGTGCAAAACGAGTCTTCTATTTATAATGCTGCCAAAAAACCTCATAACAGTTCAGACCCACCCAGCCAGACCAAATATTACGTCTGATAAGACTGAAAGATTACAAAACTTTGTGAAATTTAATCTTGTTTTTCACTTTCATCAAGGCCACCTTTATTATTTGTTTTAATGAAATCACAAAGATTTAAGAGCAGTAAGAGGTGTGCGTAAGACGTGTGAGACGTGGCAAGACAGAAGCCGTGCTCTATTAATAATCTATGTCACTGGTTGTTCTCACAGGAATGGCGTCCGTGTCTGCCATTTTTAATATTAGATTATATCCCTTAAGACAACACATCGACCTGTTTGGTTGATGTTTGTTGAGTTGAGATATTCATATTATTGTAACGTGAGAGCTAAACGGTAAACAGTTATGTTTTCTTTATTTTTTAAAGTCACTCATTTCTATTTTACAAGAACATATATTTTGTTTTTTTTTTGTTTCTTGCTATTTACATTACATTTAATATTTCCAAGTTATCAAAAATAATTATAAAACTTGGATCTCAGTAGTTTTATTTATTAAGTATTCCGTACTTTTAATGTTATATTACAGAAGAATGTAAATCGATTAGTGTTTTTAGCATAAAATCATAGCCCCTCCTATTTTCACTCAAAAACTAAAAACAACCTCCTTTTTGTTCAAATATAGTAAGTAAGTTATTTATTGATATAAAGTGACCAATAGAAGAACTGTCTATAATTTAATGTAATCGTTCTCCTTCTCTTATCCGCTCGAGGTGGAGTCAGTACAAACATTTTTAATCTTCTATTCATTCCTGTCATACGTCAACACTGCCCCTCCTTCTTACATCCTCATTCACATAAACCATTCCTCTCCTTTTTGACTTCACTCTAGCCGCGTCATATCCTCTTTCATCTAACATGGTACTTCTCAACATTTCTATAACAAGCGCAACTTTCCAACATTCCCCAATATATTAATTTCTTATTTTATCTCTTCTAGTTACAGACTCATCTCACTTTTCTCATTTAGTTTTGATACACTCTACGACCCTCCCTCTTTTATGTCCAACAGTCTGGTCTATACTTTACGGCAGGTCTGACCGTTCTGTCAATTTTCGGAAATTCGAAGCATACGAGCAGAACTACCCTCTTCAAAGTAGTGGGGAGAAATGTCACGTACAGTCGTTCTGTTTCTGAGGCGACACCACCAGACCGGCCGACACGTCTCCACACCTCGTACTCCTTCCCAGCTTAATAATCACCACGTAAAAAGTCTTGTGCGTATCTCAATATCTTTCGCACTTGAAAATGGCGTCTGTCGGAGTCTC
Source organism: Dircenna loreta (assembly GCA_963555665.1). Classification (NCBI taxonomy): domain Eukaryota; kingdom Metazoa; phylum Arthropoda; class Insecta; order Lepidoptera; family Nymphalidae; genus Dircenna; species Dircenna loreta. The sequence goes on from OY743098.1 coordinate 15,867,788, forward strand.
TCCCTGCCAACCGAATGTGTTCTGAGTGATCTCCACTCTTTGATTCTCTCTCATCTTGTACGCGAATAACATGAGACTTGTCATCACCGATATCTTCAACGATGACTTCTTCCTCGGGATCTATTCTTTACACAAAAAAATGTTGAAAATTAATGACTTTGATGTGAGGAGCTCTCTCTGCTTTAATAAACTTTCATACCCCAGGTGGTGCCTATTCCAGTGGCACCTCTTGCTGTACCCACACTAAAGGGAACGTGTCTTGTTGTCTTTCCAACGCGTCATGATTCCTCATCATCTCAGTATGTATTTCTCATCTTTAATTCAAAGTCACTAACATCTTTCTTGTTCAAATCTTTAAAAGTATTCTCTTATTTCTTTTAGAGCTTTTTTCGTCCACATTCGTTTTGCTAAAAACTTTGACCCTCCTCTGTTGACAACGGAAGCCATTTCATTTCCACACTTCTTTAATCCATTTTACTATTATTCGGTCATTCATATCATTCATATCATTAATATCGAACGTTACGTTATTAAAGATCATTTAAAATGGCTTTCTATACTTTGAAGTAACTAGTGTGAGTTGAGTAGTGTGTGTTGTGAGAGTAGCGACCATTGTTGTCCATGCCGTCGTTTTAATACTAATATTATAATTGCGAATGTAAGTTTGTTTGTTACGATTTCACGCGAAAACTACTTAACCGATCATTATGAAACTTTGTACATACACTTTTAGAGGTATTAGAAGTAACATAATATACTTTTTATAAAAAATATATATATATATTTTAGCGTTAAGTTAAAAAAATTAAAGATAAACATCGAATAATAAGATTTATTAAAAACATCTATTGTCAATAAATCTCATAATCCAGCTACTTCAATGCTATCATCTATCATCCCCACGTTCAATTAGTTATAGTTTCAGCTGTTTAGAATTTTATTTAATTCATATTCAGACATGAAGTCTTTGTACTTATTCCCAAGAGTTTGAGAATTAGAAAGATCGCAAGATACCAACTTATCAAGTTAGAAAGACTTCAATTTAAAATTATTTCAGTTCCCACAGGTTCTCTATCTGTAACTTACCTTCGTTCATTGCCATATCCATGAGCTGAAGGTCCTCATCGTTGAGGATGGACTGCAGGAAACCATCTTGCTGCGGCTCCGCGGCGGGGCTCTGGAAGTGGAACTTGGTTACACTTACATACATGATAACAATTAATACTGTAAGTAATAGTTATTATCAATATCTTTTAACTCTTTTATATTTATTATTTATCACTTTATTTAAAACAATTTATAGTTTCAATGTTCATTCATTTTAATAACTCATGCTTTATTTTCACACTGTTTTATTGAAACTTCGTTGACAAATACGTATAGTAACAAGTATATTTAAATATACACTACTATTATACCATTCAATATATATATATATATGTCACCTGGTAGTAGAGTCCGTCGTGTTGCTGAGGATGGTGAGCTGACTCCACTTTGTAGGCGCCTTCCAGCGGCGCAGGCGCACCTGGAGTTATATACATATTTGTTAAGCTATAGTGGGTTTTTGGCAACTTCTCATTAAATATTTTAACTACGGTTGATATTTTTGTGTATTATTTTATACAACTTACTATTTGTTGTTCGTTTCGGTTATGGAACTAACCAAGTAAACTAACTTCTTATCTTAAAACATGACATAGGTGACAATGTGACCTCACCGTAAGCCTCATGGTGTTTCTCAGGAATGGGCGGCATAGGAGTGTGGTAGTTCGGAGTGTAGCCCGCCGCGCCGTGGGCGCTGTCGACAATGACATACATTGTATATGTACGGAATAACAATTGGCTGAGAGTTCACTAAAGATAACAAAACCAAGAAAACATTATTTTTTCGAGAAGCAGCTTTTCCACTACCATCTCTATGGAAGGAAGTTGACAATTTTGAAAATACTTTATGAATATCTTAGCTCATATTATGTTTAATTTTTAAAGACATAATTCATCAAAAATGGGCAGGAATCGAACCTGGCTAATCTGTAAGTCCGTCCCCGGCGCTCTGGTAACTCAACTACCGTGTCGAAGAATTATATTGGTTTATCGGCTCTCGTCTTTTTGTTTATAAACAATTTAAAATATATTTTTTCTCAAATTAATAAGATTGCTTCAGATAACACTCACTTTATGTTATGATGAGGATGAGGGTGGGAATGGGGATGGGGATGTGAATGGGGATGGGGGTGGGGGTGCGAGTGCGGGTGAGAATGCGGATGTTGATAGTGCTGGTACTGGTCTGGAGGCGGCGGTATCGTCAGCAGCGAAGCTAGATCCTGCCAGCGCTGCTCTACTGACATCGAACGCATCAGCGACTGTGAAATAGAAAGATTATTTGTCAGTGTTTGAGAGATTTTAAATTGGCAATTATGGACTCCGCCCGGCCCAGGGGAGAACAGAGACGGGTAGAAGGGACTGAACTGGATTGGCATCTGGCATAGAGACCGCTGACGTCACCAACTAGCTTTCTCAAACACCCTGACACTCCGGAGGAATCATCATCCCTTACTTAATAACTTATACCTCAGGAACAAAATGTATAAGAGATACAATTAGAATGAATGCGACTCATATTCAGCTCCACCACATTGGACCCTCGAGCAGAAGACCAGACCAGAGAGATATTATGACGACGCTTAAGGTGAGTGTGAGTAATAAGTTCTCTTCTTATGTTAAAGATACCTAGGTGACGGTAATCACTGACCATCAGGTCGACTCTGCCAGTTTATCTGACATTTAATCCACCAAAGAGGTTATAAATATAAGACAGAATACAATGAATATCGAGTGATTTAACATAAATATGAATAAATAATACTTATATTAATAGCTACAGCCGCTAAGGAATATAAACACTACCTTTGTAAAGACCACTTATTATAATTAACTAAAGACGACGGAGAACTTAGATAAGCAGATATTTCCAATACCCTTACTACGAGTTCTGATAGTATAAAACGTTGATAGTTTTCGAGCAGTCCTGAAAAGACTTCTTGGTTGTTATTTGGCTATGATTAGTAGAAAGCCAATTGCAACCAAGAACTCGTTTCGTGACAGTTCGAAGACTATCAACGTTCCATACTATCAAGACTCATACTAGGGGACAGGGGAATAATTCATGAATAGTCTCGGAAGCAGTTATATTTCATTGTTGATGGATTACGTATTTCCAGTAAGTAAGCCATGGATAGATAAGAGGGACATAGAACGACAACGTACGAGCGCACGAGTAACGGACAGTACTAGAAACGAGGCTTGGTTTCTCTATTTTTGTACCGCGGTGTATCTAACAAGTATTTATTAAATATATTTATATACTAGCTTTTCCCCACGACTCTATCGTTATACTTTTAGGACGTCAGTTGATAACTACTGCCGGGTTACTGTGTGTGGACCTCGCGTAGTAAATTATGGTGAAGGGCAGAAACGCAAATAAAATACATTGATACTGTTTTTTAAAGAGCATTTTTTCTAATACTGTATTAATTGTTTTTAAAAATATTTTTCGTGTATAGTTATATCTCGTAACTCAGTAGTCCTCGCCACTAGTAGGTACACTACTCACTACTGACACCTCATACTTTATATTTTTTAACAGAAGTCTTTGTGTTTCTCAATTAATACTTCTGAAGGAATATGTTCACTCTGACAATCATCACAATAAATTATATTACAATCGGTTCAGGACTGTGTGACAGACAAACAGACAAGACGTACTTTGTCAATAAATACTATCAAATGTATATAAATAGATTGAAGATACTATTTTGTGACACACCGCGGCTTCGCATGACTTCGATTTTTTAAAATTTAAAATAAGCTATTATAGCTATTAGCATTATACCAAGAAAATAAACCAATTAAAAAAATCATATCAACCAAATAAAGATATTAGTTTGATATTAAATAAAACGAGTTCATTTAATAGTCATTAAACCGTTAAAATTATATTACACAAAAAATGAAAAAATCGTACAAACAGACTTTCTCGTCAATATTGACAATCAATATTGACAATAGCGGTTCTCAAGTAGCGAGCCACCGCGACATTTCACTGCTACCAGCGAACATATACATATATATTTATCAATTAAAACACGCTAATTGAACAGCATATTTAATATTTATTATTATATATAGATATACGATTTTTGTTTTAAATATAGTACATTTTAGTTTTTCTTTTGTTTCTCTATCTCAAGACCGATTCGCATCTACCAATTATATAATTAACAGAGTTTCACTCTTCAATAAAATATATATATTATTTAAGTAATAATTGGATTCATTCATTGAAAGAGGACAAAGAAGATAACCAACAATAACTAATAAAATGTAATATCTTGTAGAATACTTTCATTTAAGATTAAAACTAAATTTAGCTCTCTAGTGCTTGAGACCGCTTGTTCTGAATTTTCAAGACATTATAAAAAATCCAGTTAAATAAGTAACAGTTAAGAATTACACAAACACTTGGATATGCCGTTGTTGATTTAGTGATGGGACACATGAAACAAGCGATTTATTCAAAACTAACTAAAAATAAATAACTTCTCAACAGTAACTAATGGAATCGAAATCATTTATAATACATACATTTTAATTTAAACTTAAAACTTTTTATATTCATTATATATTGTTTTTAACAAAGTTTGAAGAATATTTTATAAAACTACAGCTACTTATATTCTGGTTAATTTTTAAAACATTCCAATTATAAAAAAAATACAGATTAACTCGTTAATTCGTTGCGTAAAATGAGTCTGTCAACGAATGCTACGTTTTTTTTCTAATATGACACAGACACGATTATCGATATGTTCGATAAATATAATCAATGACACATCCCTATTAGAGAAAACCACGGTTATTAGCTTTACACTCAACACGCGCTCGTGTTTGCACACACACACGCACAGGCACGAACGAGAGCGTTCCAAATTTGAATTATCCAATCATTTCCACTCTACATAAAGCCTGTTACAGATAATCAATGAGTAATGTCACTTTTCTATATTTTGTTTCAAAGAGTTACTTTATCTATATATAAATATATATTGGTACTTTACAGACAGACCAGCGGTATTATAATTGATAGTATTGACTCGTAGATGCTTTGAACACAGACGCAAAAAAACTACAAGCCAATTCTTTGTAAGTCGTTATTAATATTAATAATAACATTTCGATTCCATTGTTTTAATTAATTTCTGTTTAAAAAAACTATTATTTTTATAGATTTGCGTTAAATTATCTAAAATCGGGAATCGAATTCGCGACAAACTTAGCCCAAGTCATGCTCATTTTAAAAACAAACAAGCTACCGCATTCACAAGACAAATATTAAAATGTAGCTTTTAACAGTATTTACATTTATTTAGTTGGAAAACTTAGCCAGTGCTCTGAGGTAGCGGTACTTTGGTTGCCATTGGATTTACTCCCGAGTTTGAGGTCGCAGGTTCGAGTCTTGTCCGTGTTGATTAAATTAAACTACATAAGCTTAACATGTCTAAACATGTTTATGGACGATTTAAATATTGACAAGTCAATGTTCAATTTACACATCTATAAAAAAAGTGTAAATTGAAAAACTGACTCATTATAATATATTTTTGATATCAATTTAGATAATCTCATACACATGTTACAACGGTACCTACCTATATGAACGAGCAAGATTATTAAATATATATATGAATATACTAAAATAATTATTCTAGATTTATTTGAAGAGAGCTTTGTCTGAACAAATAATTATTTTTTACACAGATCGGTGACACAACTATAAAAACCCCCAAATGCGAGTCCGTACTATCGTCTATAATATAATATAAAATCACGTTTGTTGTAGGTATACTCATTTTGAGTCTGTTTTACTTAAAACTGTTTCTAACTATTTACTTATAAATATTTTCAAATGTAATACACAAGTAAATATTCTGTGATCATTTGAAGCGTCTACCTATTACCGTTTTTAACATTGAGCAAAAAAATACGAAAAAAAACACGTTTATCGTATGGGGACCCCCCTTAATATATATTTAAAAAAAATAGTATTTTTTTGTTATAGCGGCAACGGAAATACATCATTTGTGAAAATTTCAGTTTTCTAGCTATCACGGTTTATAAGATACAGCCTGGAGACAGACAGACAGATACCGGAGGCTTAGTATTAGGGTCCCGTTTTACCCTTTGGGTACGGAACCCTAAAAACATTATGAAAGAAACTTCATAGTAATAATATAATAATATAATCTTTCATTCACCTCATTCATTGAAATCAATCAACAGCTCATTCCCTCTCCACTTGAAGAATATTAACTTTAAAATTGAGTACAAAATGAGCCCTATACTGACTGCTTATCCACAAGGTGTGGGTTCGATTCCCACACGGACAATACTTTGTGAGAGACCAGATTGTTGTTCCAGGACTGGGTGTACTTTGTGTGTGTGTGTGTGTGTGTGTGTGTGTGTGTGTGTGTAAACCACCTTATACAGGAATATTAGTTAGTATTAACGGAAATAAAATCCACTAATAGGAAATAATTCCAGGGTTTACGTATTTACAAAAAAAAGTGTTTGTGATGACTTCATATGTCAACAATTAAATATTTGGAAAATAATATTTTAAATAGATTGACCTGACTAGATGTCGTAGAGAGAATGAGAACCACGTAAATAATGTTCTTCCAGTAAGTAAGTAGAGTGTTCATTCGCTTTCTCTCTTTCTCTCTCGATGTGCCGTCGCACTTATAGCCCTCCTTTAGGATTCAAAATGGTCACGCATACTGTTATTATTATCGTGACGCGGCCTTGATAGTTTACTCTCACGCCCGGAAAGAAGTTAATTTAAAAAGAAAATGTACTTTTTTACATTTTATCTGTAAAAATTACAAATTTTCTTGTTTAAAACGATAAGAATAATATAAGCCAGGTCCCATATAGACCGCTAGCAGTACACCTTATTATGGCAACCTTAATACGACCTTGCGACGGTCTCAAGGCGTCGAAATTATACATCATTTGAAGCACGCAACGCGAATATAATCACACGTGTGTGTACCGCTTAATAATTGTCGCATAGACAATTTATTTTAGTTTCCTTTTTAAATCTGACATTTGACATACTTTCGCGGCCTTTCTTTTATAAAAAAATAGGCTGTACAGTTCGTGATCTTCGCCTGCTATGAGAACAATTAAAAAATAATATTTATCTAATAACTATAACTTGACATTATACATTTTTATAGAAAATAAGCTTATATCATTTTATTTTCAAACAATGGATTTTTTTAATTTAAATTGTCAGCATTATCGTATTAATAACTCAATTAGTAGAAGGTATAAGTTACTTTATAATATCGATTTATTTAATAAATATGTATATTTCATAAAAAATAGTCAGTAGTTTGTCACAGACACACATCGCAATCATTATATTAATAATGCACGTAGTTAGAGAGATAATAATGATTTAAAGACATTTATTGTAAATATCACTCTTCATTCTAATTGTAACCAATATTACTATTAATATGTTGTACGTTTGTTTGTCAAATATATTAGGGAGCCAACTCTAGCTCCGTGTTACATACAATAAATCATATTGAGCACTAACTAGACCTAACCGTACGCTGTACTTAAATAATTCAACAATGACGCATATTTGCAAAAACAACAATTTTGTTTTTGTTGGAAAAATTAGTGTATTATAAAATTACAGCCGGGAACCGAACTCGTTACCTTGATGCCAAATTGTATATCTATGTAGTATATAATTATTACAACGTGCCACTTACATTATTGGTTTGTTGAAGTCAACTCAGAGTTGTTTGAATAGGAGATGTACTTTTCATAAATAGATAGAGTGTTACACCACGATGATAATAAACGACTAACTAGAAAAAACTACCGACTGAGATGACTAGATATTGTTGTTGAGAGCTCAAAGTTTGGAGAGAAACCTTCTCTCTCCATCATATATGTACGAGTACTGTCTCATATAGACTGGTCTGATGAGCGTACATGAAATAAACGATATAGGAACGTCACCGAGGACATCCACCACATGGTTTGTCACGACACCACCACGACACCACCACGACACCACCACTACACCACCACGACACCACCACGCAGCATGTGGTGTTAAAAGTCCAACTTTATTAAAATATTAATTTATTGTTAAATTGATTCATTCGTCTATTTACAGTTACAGAGCTTCAAAATATATAAATGTAATGTATTATTTTTCATATTTCATACAGTTAAGAAACAAACTTAATCACCGTAAGTAAGAACGGTACACATGTCGCCGTCGCAACGGAATATAAGTATTATTGATAATTACCACTTTATCATTTCAATATCTACTTTCACTTTAATATTTTTATTATTTTTTAGTATCGTATTATAATAACCGTACTATATTTTTATTAACATTGCAGTATACATTATTTTTAAATATTTTTATAATAAAATAAAATGATAAAATGAATTAATTTCCACTAGGGTCCTATTTTATTATGTGTTATTATTTAAATGACTCACCTGGTACTCGTGAAAATCCATCTTAATAATAAAACTAACACTAGTATTGCACTAAGTACATAAATATTGCACAAATAAATTTCAAATCAGGTACATGTGACATGTATATATATAAATAGATTACATTGTTAGCTTGTCTGTCCGTCCGCTACATAGTTCCGTCTGTAGCACGCGCTGTCCGACGACGAATTACAAAAATTGAACGTAAACCTTCCACGAGACGAACGTAACGGTAAGAAGAAAGTAACTTTAGCTTTTGAGCTTGTAATTAGAAACGAAATACATTTCATTGATTTGATAATTTTTAACAGTTTTATTAATATTTATAATATTACATATAGGAACTTGTATAAAGTAACGAAGGAAACTTATGATATAAGTAAAATAATAAAACTTTTCACTTTATGTACTTTGTAGGCAGCCCCGTTCAAGATTTATTTCAATCTCGGATTGTAGATCGATTATTAAATTCGGCAGTGTAACTAAATGTTGTAGATACAAAAAAAACATATAATTTTAAGTTTTCTAAAATGAGGACTTAATTGAGTTAACGTATTGCCTTAAGGAAAACTTATTTCAAGGTTATGAGTTAGTAGTAGATATACGTAGATAGATATAGTAGTAGAAGTGTGAGCTGTGTCTTGCACAGCACCTGAGTCAGACAATGGATGTGTGTGTGTTTGTTCGTTCGTTTATTACATATGTGTTTGAGATGACAGGCCGTTGATATTGGGCGAGGACATCGTCTGTGAGGTCAGTTAGTGGGTATCGATGTATTTGAATAGATCTGATAATATCATTATATGTATTAGAAGTCAGTGAACAAAACTTATAAAATGACATGTTTCTTAAATGAAAAACATTCATCCCTCATTGAAATCACTTAGGGATAGAATTTACCAAAGTCCTTTCTGAGTGATATATTAAGAGTTTCCGCACTATATTAATAAAGTTTGTGTAAATGTAATATTTATAGGCTCAATAGTGTTGTCTGTGCGTTGACAAGTGTCAGTCGAGACAAACTGTTTCATATGTATGGATTGCATTAAACACTTCAATTATAAAATCATACACCAAGAAACAACAATTGCTAACAAAGGCATTATCTCGTTAAATATAACTTACTTTTTTATACAAATAATAAACCGCTATGTTATCTTGTTATAATAACAAAAATGATCCATGGATCATTTGCGCCGTCGATCATTTATAAAAAGATACAACATGTCTTGCGCCTGCGCCGATATCTTTACTTTTGCAATAACTTGGATCCGTCACGGATTTTTACTACTATTTGAAGTATTCTAAATGTTTTACTGAATATATAATAAAATGAACACTAATATTTATTTCTGTTATTTTAATAAAGAAGTAAACATAACTATATCTTATATATTATATAATAGCTATACAACATTTAAAGAGATATATGTTTTATTCTATTCCACTTTATACAAAATAATCTATATCTGTGTTAGAATATAATTACTAGTTTTAATTATAAATGAAAATATACAAGAGTTTTAATAATAAATGGTTAAAAGAAAACAGAGACGGAGGAAAACATGGATGGAGAGAAATCTCCTCTCACTAAAATGAAGAAAAGTTTCTAAGAGATAGATAATAAGTTAAATAAATATTGATTAATTTGTAATAAGTGTGTTTGTGAATAATGCGGCGAGTAGGTTAAATACATAATATTATGTTTATATTTATTGTATTTATATTCATTACAAATTTTATAATTTTATAACATGTTTATATTTTGTGACAGCTTAAGAAACGCTAAAAGAAAGTTACTTGAGCTCAAGTTTATTTCGTTTCGATGTCGCAGTCAGTGTGCTGTTGATATTATTTATAAAAAAAGCCTTTTAGTTATTATATAAGTAATTACCACAAAATAAGATGGTTTTATAAAAAAACTCCGAAGTTTAGACATTTCAAGTTTAGAAGCCATCTTTTAATATTAACTAAAGTATATAAATATATAAAAATGAAAATCAAAGAATTCATAATTCAGAAACGATGAAAGAATAAAATAATTACAAACAGATAATAATACAAACAATAAAAATATCCAGACATTTCAGACACAACCTGTCACTGTCACACTATCTGCAACATAATCACATATCACAAGTGAATAGGAACGTAATTGCTGACCCCAGCGATCTATAGATCCGCAACGATCTATAGATCATTGATAGATAATAAGGATAGTATGAAAGTATAGTTTCTTTTGAATCGAGTTCGATGACATTACCGCTGTGGTTGGATTTTAGCAAAGAATTGTTGTGTTTTTAATAAATGTGAAAATAATTCAGTCTGTTTGTTGCATTTTGTATGGAGGTAATTTGGACCTTAAGAGCTGATGATTTAAAATAACGAGGCCCGGGGTCTATGAGCGTCTACCGCTGTACGGACACAGTCGACGAGATTTTAAGATACATTAAAGAATATATTTGTACTTTGACTTTTACTTACAAAAACTAGTTATTCAGTTGTGAGAGCGCCGTCGAGCATTTTGTAATAATTACTTGTTATATATTTAGTTTGGTTACAATTAATTCTTTACTTGTCAATCTCTTCAACGACGCAGGCCAGTGGCAAAATATATAAGACAAATAAATAAGACATTTGAATGATGACTTGTATTGGTTTTAACTCTACACCGACCGGATATAATAGAAGCCGCTACCTTCAACCACGGCTCCTTTCAATAACTTGCAAACATCATGGACTGTAAATAACAAAGGGCTACTGTTTTAATTCTCTGGGGATGAAAGATACACATGGCTCTTATTCATATATAAATACGAGTTATTCACTAAGAATACCACCAGGCAATTCATAGTGTGACCGACTCTCCTTTATACCAGCCGCAGTGCCCTAGGGAGGGCTCTCGGAGAGAGGCTGACAAAGTTCTTAAACATTCTATGTTATAATCTGAAAGTTGTATTGTTGTCATTAATATTATTATTAAACTTATCAAAAGCTTCAAGGCAAAGAGTTTTAGTGAAAATGGAATCATACATCGTAACTATTGGCAATTCATTTGATATATTTCGTTTTTAAAATATTAGTAATAATAGTAACTAATATATATTAACATCCCACTTCATTGAATAATAAATAGCTAAATATTAGTAAACTCGTGTAGCAGCCAGTAGCGTGTATTCAAACCACACCTTGTATCTTCGTGTTTATCTATTACCGGCGAGGTAGAGACCACAACACGGGCGGGTCCCGTACCTGCTCACCGCAACTGTCAACGCATCATTTGTTAAAAGCTTTTCAAAGAATTACATATTAAACTATTAGAAATTCGTAATATTATTAAATTCTTCTTGGCGGTTCTTGTACATGGAGTTAGTTTGTAACGCTACATCTAGAGGGAACAAGATAGTTTGATAAGTGCTTTGAGTGACTATTTCAAATGAAACTCTTTATTCTTTGTATATATAATCATTTAACATTTTATTTTCTATACAACATTTATTCGATTCGATTTAAAATATCTTTGTGAGTGTGTTATTTAAATAAAGAGAACTCACACTCAAAAATTAACATCTAACCTTAGCGATGTAGGACGAGCTTTGATAGAGGATTCGATCTGGACACAGCTTTTAATACAGCAGTCTTTAAAAGTTTATTAAATCATGATTTGATATTATTAGGACTCCTTTACTCTGACGATGTCGGGTTGTTTAAAGACTCACTCACGATTCATCTTCATATAAATCCGAAATAATAATAATGAACCAAATTAAACCTCTAATAGTTTATTCCAGGCAGAGACACGAGTAAAGCTAATATAAAGCAATTCTTTCAAATAATAACCAATAAATTTCCAAGTAACATTCGCGAGCGCATTCTATATACTTCTATGATGAGACGCTTATCTGTGATCTCTCTCATCTCGCCGGCGATCTCATCTGACAGCTCGAGATAATATTATATATACATACATACATACATACTGTTAGAGCTCACTATATTTAGTATTAAGAATAATGCTCATTTTATATAGTTTTAATTAAATGAATATATTTAATAGTAAAAGCGTGTGCCGGTGTGTTTGTGTATTGTCGTGAATTGAAGTCGAGAGTCGTATGCAGCGACATGATTAATGTACTTAACAAGACAGGTGACGCCGGGCCACCGAGGTTGTATGGATGACAAATTGTTGATGGATTTTTTGTTTATTTATCTACAGGCTGTTATTTTAACAGTTTTTTAAATCGAATCTAAATTTATTAAATAGTTTGTCCGACTGTCATCAGTTTAAAATAAAGTTCGAAATAAAGGTTTATTTTATAAATAAGCAGCTGCTAAGAAATGATTTTTGGAAATTTCACTTTAAAGGGGAGAAATGGGAGGTAACTTTGAATTTAAACAGTAGATATTTGATATTTAAAATGAGAGGTATGAAAGTATAAATGAGACAGACAGACGTACAGTCATTAGCACATCGTATCAGACACACGGCTCCGCCCGTCACTGAGCACAATTTAACAAACACCGATACAATTTTTGCTCCATTTGTTATTTCTGCATCTAATCAGGAATCGAACCCAAGTCAATGTAATTCATGACTCACCCCACCTGTCTGTCCGTCTGTCCGTGAGCTTAAAGGAGTCCTTTATACGATTTTGCTGAAGTCATGTAATGATAGAAGCCTTCAGAGAGTCTGTTGTTTAAATTACGTTGCTTAATAGTTTATAAAGGTTGAATATATCTTGATACTTTAACTGTATTATTATATTGAAATTGTATGTTAAATGCCTCAGCCCGGCAGTGGGACAAGAATGCATGACGTACCATGTGACATGTTATGTGAGAAGAAATATAAAAAGATGAAAGGTCTTCAAAGTGCTATCGGGCCAACTGTTTCGAATCCATCGAGCTGCCACTCGAGACATCGCGAGGACGTCGAGTGGGTCCTAAGTAAATATCTGCATTCCATAAACATTACGTTTTCATTTAGTGACGTCGATTATGTCGATAAAAAATGTTACCTAACATATGTACATCTAAATATCAGTTAAATTAAAATATATTTCGCTGGCAAAACCGTAGTTATTCAGGCAATAAATCATTGAAATTATAATATTTTATTTTTAAAACTATACACATTTGAAAAAACATCGACAACGGTCACGTCCCTACAGCATCGATAATATGTAATCCAGCTACCGTATTCACGTGCACACCGATTGCTTGAAATATTTGAACTTCTCAAAGAAAGAAAAAATATTAAGAAAAAACGGATTAGTAGCGGAATAAATAAACACTTAGTAAAAATAATACAAAGTCTATTGATGATAAAATAATAAAAATATCACCTTTTCATATTAGTGAATTAATACTAATAAAATATAAGCGACGAGTATTTTTTGACTTCAATCTTTGGACAGGAGCAGTTAAAAATATATGATTGTACATAATAACTATGTATTAATAAATAATATAATGTATGTGTTAGTGTGTGTGTGTGTGTGTGTGTGTGTGTGTGTGTGTGTGTGTGTGTGTGTGTGTACAATGAATGAGAACCAACATAGAGGTCTCAATTACAATTTGTAATATCCATACTAATATTATAGAAACGACACGAATGTGCGCTATTTAACGAAATATAACGGAATTTACTTAAAAATATAATAAAAAAATAAAAATAGTAACACATCTATTTTTCACACTAAATATAACAAAATATTTCTATATATATGAAAGTAAATAAATAACTTATAAATTACGTATTAAAAATAGATTTTCAGCTTTCAAAGAGGAGGAGTGGCTCTTCAATATAAACTTAAAATCTAAACATGTCTTTAACCATATTTAGAAATAACTTTAATGTGAATCTAAGCTATATTATATTATTTCCTTGAAATGTTAATAGGGCTTTTTGTGTAGAACAATTTTGAATAATGTTGAACGTAAAAGTTTGAGCGAAGGAGTTTTTTACGAGCCCTGTGTTCTAAAGTCCTCGCGGACGGAGTCGCGGGCACCAGCTAGTAAAAATATAAAGTTAATATTCCTGTGTGGTCTGGCGCTTCATTTATCACGGAGAGACATTTCTGCCCAGCGTCCTCGTCCGAGATTCATTTTGATATTTTTTTACCGGCTGGCGCCTCAACTATTTGAACGAGGAATTGTCGATACTTTTCAATGGTTTTGATTTTAAAATATACCATCGAGAACATGAAAACAATCGAGCACATGTCACAGGGCAGTGCTGTGTGACAACAACTCAAACACTGCTTCAGAAGCGTTCACTTCAACTGCATTTCTAAAGTCTAAACTAGTTTATTTATTACATAGCTGAGTGTATAGTATAGCATATCGTAACTAACCTGGTTGTGATAGTGTGCCAGCGTGTGATGCGGCACGTGCCGCATCGCCGGGTGGAGCATGCTGCCACTGCTGCTGCCCTCTACCGCCTGCGGGTTAACAACACTCATCAAAACACGTCTCTCTAATTTAGAGAGGAAAGATTCTTCAGTCTATTGTCTAAGGTTTCACGAAACTTTCAATATTAGGTTCATACCTTAGGTGGTTCATCCTTTGTATCCCCCTCGTCTCCAAGCTCCACTAGCTGTAGGGTCTTCTCCAGCAGGTTAAAGGGCTCGTCGTTCACCAGTTCCACGGGCAGGTCTCCTTGGAGTACGTATTCACCTGAAAAGGTCAGAAGAAATGTTAGTTAGTCTTCAAAAAACACGTACTAAAAGTGTTTTTGAACGCGCTAATATACTAATTATTATTAGATACGAGTCTGTCTGTCTGTCTCTCTGTCTTCTAACTATGTTATTTCAAATGAGATAGTTTTATTATATTAGTAAAGTACACGGTTCGTTTACTTCAATCATATTCGACAGAGTTGTAAATCAATTAGAAGAGACGAAAACAAAAAATATGTAACGGTCAACCCTCATAAGTAGTGACAAGTGACTGTGGCAGCCATTGTTTAAATAATCCTTTTAAAATGGATTTTAGGTTCCACAGTAGTAATCCTGTTAGGACTGACTCATAATTTTGGGATCCTTAGACAAATTAAAAATCCTTTTTTCTTTGTACAAAATTAAAAGTTCTGTAAAATGTTTAGATATGTTAATAAGGACAGGGAGCTTGTAAGTTTAGCATTATTTTATTACAGTTAATATATTTATGTAATGTACTGTTAAAGCATTCAGAATGTACTGATTACGAAACCCAATTTGGAGGTTGATGACAAATTTACAAACAGACACATCTAACCTTGCTGTATAAATGTATAATTGCCAAGCTCTTAAATATAACAATAACAAAAAAAATACGACCATTTCACGGTCCCCTATTTTCATATCTCTAAGTTCCGTTACTCAAAAAAATAAACAAAAAGACGATTACTTGTCACATCTTTGTTCAAACTGCCACTGCGGTTGACCAAAGATTTATTTTTTGTCTCAAAGTGTTAAAGATTAAAATATGATAACAGTGTGGAAATTACAACAAAATAAATAGAAATAAAAGCTTAGACCTTTAAAAATAATTCTCAAAGCTTTGATATTTAAAGTATGTTTAATGAACAGTCAAGTATCTATACCAGACTTAGACCAGTCGCGGGTTCGATTACCGAATGTGACCAACTGTATGATAGTATACATAAAACATAGTTTGTAGCTCTACAACTAGACAGACTCTTGTCTTCAGTAATGTATTCTTTATAGTTTGTGAACATAGCAGTGGGTTTATTATATAATATTATAGTAGCCGTTCCAGAGTGTGTCTGTGTGCATTACAGACTACAATGTCGGAACTACCTACTTACCTACTGATCTCACGTGAAACAGTCACAGCCCACTATATAATTACTAACACTAATATATATTTTACAGTTTTTAGGATCCTGACCCTGGCCGTGAGTGTCGTGGTGTGAGGTCACGTGGCCTGCTAGTTCCCGAAATTACAGCGTATAAACAAAAAACACACAACTGAGCATTATAATATTATTTATTATATACCCACCGTCATAAGTATACATATATCAAATATATAAATACTCATTAAGACCACATTTTCCTTATACACAAAAAAAAACAATCGGTAATCATCCGGACCCAAAAAAAAAACAAAAAAGACGCCATTTTGTCCTTCACGCTCCACCAATCAGAGAGTGGAATAACGAATAAGGTAAAATTAGACGCGGTATATATTTAGCATTTTAACTGACTTTGAAAAAGGAACTTCGCAATTCAACACTTAACTATTAATTTAATTAGGCTTGATGTTTAGGTTTACTAAATAAGGTTTTATATGTATATATTTTATTTAATTAAATTGGTATAAAATGTTTGTGAGTTTGTATTTAAGACATAATGTATAAAAGGATAACTTGTCATCTAGGATTTCAATTAATGTCAGCATCAGATAGAATGGACATTCAGGGTAGAGACCAGGGGCTGTATATAATATTAATTTTAAAGCAGATAGAATGGACATTCTGGGTAGAGACCAGGGGCTGTATATAATATTAATTTTAAAGCAGATAGAATGGACATTCAGGGTAGAGACCACGGGCTGTATATAATATTAATTTTAAAGCAGATAGAATGGACATTCAGGGTAGAGACCACGGGCTGTATATAATATTAATTTTAAAGCAGATAGAATGGACATTCAGGGTAGAGACCACGGGCTGTATATAATATTAATTTTAAAGCAGATAGAATGGACATTCAGGGTAGAGACCACGGGCTGTATATAATATTAATTTTAAAGCAGATAGAATGGACATTCAGGGTAGAGACCACGGGCTGTATATAATATTAATTTTAAAGCAGATAGAATGGACATTCAGGGTAGAGACCACGGGCTGTATATAATATTAATTTTAAAGCAGATAGAATGGACATTCAGGGTAGAGACCACGGGCTGTATATAATATTAATTTTAAAGCAGATAGAATGGACATTCAGGGTAGAGACCACGGGCTGTATATAATATTAATTTTAAAGCAGATAGAATGGACATTCAGGGTAGAGACCAGGGGCTGTATATAATATTAATTTTAAATCAAGTGTTTTGTGAAGATCATTTAAAATGAAAGCTGATGAAAGAACTATCGACAAAACGCTTTTATTACAAACATGTCTTTTATATTTTTATATAAAAATATCTAGAGTGAAATAGACCTCCGGGAAACGGACGATCCCAGAGGTTGCGGGTTCGAATCCTTGGCCGTAACGTTTTATTTAAAATAGCCATGAGAAACTTTCACATGGCTATTTTAAAAACTGAAAATTGTAATTAAAAACAAATGTCAACTTAAAAGTACAACAATGACATTACATTGAGGCTCTGCAGAATGTATATTTCAATTACTTGTAATTACAAATATAAAATGATGATTAAAAACAATACTATGCTAATCTGACGCACACATATACAGAATAAACTAAATAAATATATAAATAGATGAATGGAGTGCGGCCTGCGCGCGCGCACTCATTGTCAAGGCTACTCTTTGTTCGAGTTGAAAGTCAACTATTACGTATTTGTTGTAACGTTATATAAAAAGTATTATATATATCAAATAGTTCGAATACTGATTTTGAAGAAAACATGTAAATTGTAATACGAGATGAGACCAGGCATTATTAATATATGGTTTACAATAATAATACATTATAATTAAGAGGAAGGAAATAGCTGCGGGTTCTCAAATTAATAACTAGCTATATTCTCTGACTGCGTCCGTGAGAACTATAGACTCGTTATACAAGTTAGTAGGTACAGTAGTACAGCTGTACTAGCCAAGATACCAATACCTACTTGTAGTCTACTAAAATATAAATCAAATATATATTGTATGAAGCAGAGACTTACATCATTTATATGTTGTGGGCCAAGTTGTGAAGTACCTAGCTAGTTATATAATTTATAACTCAGTCAGACTATCGTACTATCATTTATAAATGATCTTCTCAAATCAGACTAGACTGAGGAAGTATCTCAGAACAGCGCGTTGAAACAAACTAACAAAATAGTTAGTTTTATTATATAACGACCTATATGATTCAGGCAGCTAGTATATATGTAATGTAATATATTAATAAAACCATCGAGTCTTTACCAAAAACAAAACTCATAGGAACAATCAATTTTTTTGTTAATACAAAAAAGTACTAAATTGCTTTAAAGTCGAAAAAAAAAACAACCAATGAGATACCATCGTAATTTCCATTCTGTCGGCGTCACAAAGGTACAGAGTGAGATGGAGTTATGGCCGTCTCTGTCTATCGTCGGGAATGTATCGGATCTCGAGATATCTTTTGGTAAGGACCCCCTGAGACGCATTCTCGACCCCGCGTCTGTTATTACTAATTAATGTTTATAACATTTATAAACATTTCATGTCATTAATAGTATACGAGGAGAGATGCTTGGATCACTTTTGAGTCATATCGGGATCATGAAACAACGTCAGAGCTGGCGTAGTTCAGTCATTAAGGCGATAACATCTCTACAAGAGAGAAGAAACTGTTACTTACATGTTATATGATTTACAAATACCTTAACGATACCATTATTTATGTTTTCTTTTACACTGTACATATCAAAAGTATAATTATATTATATAATATTTTGGATGATTCCTCGACATACAATACCATACAATTAATAGGAATAAAGAAATAATTAATAACCAAATATAACTTGGAACGTGAAATAAAAATACAATTTACTCCCAAACATGGCGGCTCGACGTCAAGATGGCCGCGGTACGAATTAAACTCAATTGAGAGACAATTGATAGAGACATAGGAATAATTACTTTGATTCGTGGTAGATAAGTAGGTACATAAGTATCTATATATAAACACGAGGTACATAAGTAGGTGTGTATAAACATGAAATACCATTCACTGAATAATGATAAAATGCCATTTAGGCAGGTACGCGGCTACGACTTTGTAGTTTTGAGTTTATTTTACTCACAACTTTTAAATAAACAATTAATGTTTTTAACATATTTTTTTTTTAGAGAATTACAAATCAATAAATTATTGAGTAAAATTAAACAAACCGTACCAGGTGTCCTCCAGAAGAAAACATAATTGTACTATGAGCGGAAGAAACCGCGGGAGGGCTGTTAGTTCATTAACAGACTTCAAAACAGATTGAGCTCCTACACGCATTTCAATATAATAATTATATATATATATATATTCATTGTTAATAAAAATATCTTAAACGAACCAAATATAAAAAGAGTAAATAATATATTCTTCACAGAACTCCTCGAGAGCCGTGGGTGGTTTAAAAGGACCTTAAAAACGTAGGTCGTTGACCTGTGGTCTTTAAATGTAACTACTGCAGTGAGAAAGAGTGTTCAAATTAACACTACTATTGTTACTAGTATTTTTGTGTCTAATTTAATATTTTCTTTATAAAATAACGTACAGTAAGTATGAATAGTTTAATTTAAGTAATTCAATAAGGCGTCGTGTAAAAGACATCAACGCGCGCTCTACATACTAGGCACTGCTGTACACAGAGTAAGACATACTATTATATATATAATGCAATAAAGTATGTTTATAAGTTTAAAAAAAACTACAACCTTAAGACTTTTTTATATATTTTCTTAATTAAAATAAGAGTTTCATCGGTTTAATGTACGCATTTTGAAATTACCTTACATTTACCCTTTCAATATATATTAAATATAATTTACGTTATAATTTTATTTATAAAAACATTGCAACTGACTATTTTTTTTTGTTAAAAAAGTTGTAGTTGATTGTTTCAATCGTGTCTGTCTGTCTATATGTTCGATCTTCACATAAAAACAAGTAAAATTATTGAAATCTAGTTTTTACTATTTAAAATATTAAATTCTTACACAGCTTATAACATACGTAACATGTAAATATAAAGAGAAGAAATTGAGTAAAATATATAAATTGGTTTCATTAGTTTTTCACGGGTGTTATATAAACACAAACAGACATACAGACAGTGTAAGGTCCCCGGAGAGCGGAATGTACAATGTTGTGACAAATGATGTTTCACGTTGATCGATCGACTGCGAGCACTTATATTATTAAAAACAAACTATTATACGGACACATGTGCTCTAGGTGACATTCTTTGAAATGACGCCGGGCCCCAGGTTTGGTTCCCGACCGGTAGAGGGCGCGGGTGTTTTAGTCTTACATTATCATCAATCACTATAAAATGATATATGAGACTTATTATATCATTAATAAGTATATAATAAATAAATATATCTAGTTATCGGTATTTATTAAACATTAATATTGATTTAAATGGAACACTTTTCAAAACAGTATTAGTTTCAAGATTCAACATTCACTGCACCGAGCTATTTATTTCATATTTATAATTCATAATGAACAATAAACTTCATTATGAATTATAAATAGCAATAACCAACCGATATGTGAAAACCGCATTGTAATCGGTTCAGTCGTTTTTAATATGATCTCACTCAGAGTGTAAACAGAACGGGACGGTGTCCCAGAGGTCGCGGGTTGGAATCCCTGCCCGTGTCGGTTTATTTTTCATTCCAAATTCGTTTAAAATTTAAATAAGCTTGACATGGCTATACGTGTTTATAAATATTTTAAAATATGAATGTATTGTTATATTTATTAACTAACTAGTACAAGTAGGTTAGGTGATATATTATTGAATAGTTCAATAATTAGAGTCGTCGTAGCAGGTACGACTGAACCAACGCCGTCTTCGGCCGTACATCTCTATCACGTGTAGTGCCTAAAATATATTCACTTAGGTATACTGGTCTGTCACCAGAGCTGGTATTACTGATATATATATATGAAACGTTGTTTGACCCATCTTTATAAGTGAAGCCGACGCGGCGGTGTCGTCGGTGTCAGAGATTTCTCAACAACTATAAGAAAACTTTAATGACAACAATTTTTAATTATTTCTCCGACATAAAATAAACGAATATGCAACCAGCTTTCTAGCTACCATTACAGAAATCTATTCGACAATGGTAGTACCTAAATGAATTATATATTTAAATATATACTACTAGGTGTATACCGCGAGGCTAGGTACATCTCTCAATTTAACATTATGTTAAAAAATATATTTCCTTAACAACTTGTACTTAAATATCCATTTTCATATGTATATATATATATATCTGATTATTAATTGTTAAATTTATTGCTAATGATATTTTATACGAAAATAGATTTCAGAAATTTTTGTTAATTTACTCAGTTACATTTTCACAATTATTTTGATAATAATTACGAAATAATATTATATTTATACTATACTATACTACTACTATTTTAAAACAAAGGCTATAAATGAATAATTATTATTTTAAATGTTAATTTATCTTATATGAAGCGTCATTACTTAGTCACAGATGTAATAAAAAAAAAAATAATATTTTTTTATAAAGCCCGGAATCCAAAACATAAAATAACAGCCAAAAAAAAAGACTCAATATAAACCAGATTCCAGAGCAAAGATTAAAAATAACTCACCACAATACCAACACAACAACACTGGAGGCACAGTTTTTTAATTTTCAAACTTGGAACACACTAAGGACACTAAGGTTCCACGGAGATATGCCTTGTCCCTTGCCGGGCACATACTAGTTTTTTTTTTAATCACACAGCCTACAGAATGTGGGCGGAGCCCCGACACGGATGTCTGTGGGCGCTGATAGAATACACCCGTCACGCTCTAACATACGGGCGCGACAGGGAGGGCATGCTTTAGGGTCTCATGCGGGTCGGAATGATTATTTATTACTGAAAATGTATTTGAAATATAATTTTGTAATATCATATTATTGGTTACTTCCTTGGGCTCTATTATTTACATTTATTAGAAGGGTGCAAATAGGCTTTCTTGAATGTTCTTAAAAAAATAAAGGTCCTCTATATTTACTTTAGTAAGAGCTGCAGCTCCTGTAGTATTCAGAGGTCAGTGAAACCAAAACACAACAGACATACCTACAAAAAAACAGTCTAGCGTCTAACATTTTATATATTTTTTTGTATAATTTCACTGTATTTCAATGAAACTGCTGATAGAAGATGACTGGCCGCCATCTTGTGATGTCACGGTGACTCGAAATGTCTGCTTCCGGTAGCGAAAGTGTTCGTGAAAGCGTGTTTGGATTAACTTTTAGCGGTCCCTGGTTCGAGTCTTGGGTCAGAAATCATCTAACATTTACAATAGTCATAAGTTTCTTTCTTTTCATTACGTTCTAAACTAAATAAAGAAAATGCATGTCTGAAGCTTTACAAGATTCAATTCAAATTACAAAATAGTGACCAAATATAAAAGTTAGATTACAATAAAACTAATTAAACTAGACTATCTATAGGTATCTAACATCAACTAGATACAAGTAAAGAACACACAGACAGACAGTCTTATATTATATACTTTTATTAAGTTTCAACGCCATTAACTCGGATGTTTCACGAACGTAAAGGTTACAGACTGACGAATACATATAAATAAATAATAATATTAGTTACCATAGAATCGATGAGATAAATTACGTTATAATTAACAACAAACAAACAATCATTTCATTTGTAAATGATATTACTGCAGTGACCCGCGTTTAAATTATCATAAAACATACAGACAGTCACCGTGACGTCACAAGATGGCCGCCGACTAATGAACGATCAGCGCTTTTCAGATTATTGAACTTATCAGAGTAATAATTGATTTAAATAAACGACCGCCATCAAAACTCCAGTGTGGTTTTAAAGTAACCAGTTAACTATTGAGCTACATCTTACTGGACTGACCGACTACCGCGGTGACGTCACGAGCGCTACGTCATCAATTCATCATCAAGTCGGTTTTGATAGTTCGTTTGTGTTTTATGTGAATAGATGAAGTCTAAAGAAGAATATTCATTTTATTAGAACGATAACTATCACCAATGTTTGAAATAGAAAAAAAATAACAGCAGTGTTAGATTGTTTTGAAGAAGCCGGCTCGCTGATTGGTCGTCAAGGCTATCACCTCTCTAACGAATCAGTTCAGTCAGTGAGGTGATACATGATCGTTATATTTCAATTAAACGTATCACTAATACATATATTTGCGATTTCAATACAGATAGTTTTATTGTTTGGTTGTTGTTTGAGAGAGGAAGTGTTCCTGAATGTCGTCGTCGATGACGTGAGTACATTAGAGCCGTCACACAGACACACACACACATCAAACAGACAACTGCTGTTCTGAGTTGTGTGTCGTGACGTTATTATAAATAAAATATCTTCAATATCTTCAATACCGACATAGTCGACTCGTTACTATTTTACTATACGACTGGTATATGTATATACAAACAAAATATAAGTAAGTATGTATATTAAAAGAAATAAGAACTGTTACCAAATATAGACGAGGACCGGATGATGAAGATTCAACGCACGTAGGTAAATACATAGATACATATAAATAAACTTTTATTAAATATTATTTCCCAATAATTCGTAAAATCCCAAATGTGTCCAAAAAACAAAGTGGTCAAAAAACCATCTTAAACGAAGTTCATTACGGGAGTGACCATTGAGATAACATCTGCCGGAGTCTGCGTGATGACTTAAAGACCCGTCTCTTGTCTCCTCGTCTCCAGTCTCAGTTTGTAATACTCTCAGATGTGTGGTTCCTTCGTGAGATCAGTGTGGTGGTACAAGAGCAGGTACAGGTCGGAGGAGGAGAGTTGTCTCTTGACGTATTAATATATTATATATATGAGAGAGAACTAATTGAATGATTTATAATTGTAAGTATTCCTAATTATCAGAACCAGGTCTCTAAGAGATAATATTTATTAGTTGGAAAAATTAAAAATGAATATGACGTAGGTGGGTAGAGTTGGTCGAACAGACAAACACACTTTCTAATATTATTAATAAAAGCACTGAACTACAATAAAATTAAGAAAATGTTAAAACCGTCCACGCCATTATAATTTAGGTAATTGATTTTTAATTTGTTACCTTCAAATAAACAACAAACAAAAAAAATGCATCAGTTTAGTTGTCAAAGATATATTCTAAGTTAAATTACAAACTACATACCTACTGCTAGTACAGACAGTTAACTTTAATTATTATATACTTAAGTAGGTAAACCTAATATTAGAAAGACTTTTACACAACTTATTGAAAATAGCTTTATTGAAGATGTTTCGCTTTTTACTGGATCTAACAGAAGCTTAAAACTTCTCTTCATTTATATATTTTATATAAGGGTTATAGAAAGTAAAATGCTTCTTATTTTATAATTATATCTGATAAATAAATATTAATATTGGTTAAGGTAAATAGAATTAATAGATGAATTAATATATTGATATGTAAACAAAATGGAGTTCAAGCGAAACCGCGGGAAATAGTAACCGCTAATAAATAAAGGTTTAATATGTATATATTAGGGTTGGTGTACATTAAAGGGATCCTTATTCTTATAGAAGTTTTAAATTATTGAAAAGACACGCATATACAGGTAATATGATCGAATAATAAATAATTGATTCTAAGAATATTACAAAAACACTACAACCGCAAATTAGAGACGTCTACAATAATACAATATTATCTATACCCAAATATGGATAAACCTTAACGAAACTGCTATTAACTCAAAGCAAACCAATACCAACCTTATGTTGTAGTACTAAAGTCTACATTTCTTTCATCGACGTATAATTTATTTCCTACAATCGAAATGTGAATAACAACGACTAAACATTCGAATAAATCACCTTAACGTATATAAATACAGTTCTTTTTTCATTGTATATGATTAAGAAGCAGGATAACTTGTTCCAAATTCAAAGGATATATAGCTTATTCGAACTCAATTATTCAAAAATCAATTCTACGTACATACGTTAAGGATTAGATTCTGTTGGGCCTGCTGTTTGAGATTCAAACCATATTAGAATTTGGAATGTTGTTTTCTAATATCAAAGAAGAACCGACTCTATATGGTAAAGCGAAGGTCGAATATCGTACAGCAATGCTAAAGGATGGTTGGTTCTTTATAGTATACGTATTGAAGATTCTATTTTTGGAATTCGAGTGTTGTTGTGATAACCCAGAAGAAATTCGACTCTACATAGAGATGTTAAGGTTGAAATTTGTATAACAATATAGTGGGCTGGTAGGTTCTTTATACTGTGAAGATGAATTATTGATTAGTAAGCTCGCCAGCCAATCGTGGCGGTCCAGGAAGCAAGATGGCCGCCAGGGCAGGTCTCCCTTCTGAAAATTTATATTCGCCGCTCTAATTTATTACGTATTGTACTCCACCGACATTAATCTTTTTCCTTTTATTAATGGTCCGCTGTTTTATTTTAATGAAATGGCGGGAACGCACCGCCATCTTGCTTTTCGATAATCGATTTTTGGAAACGTTAGGTACCTACCTACTCACTTATTTCACGAAGAGCTAAAATTATTTTATTTGTATAATAAAAAAAAAATTGGATACATAAATAGACAGTTAGGTACAACGTTTAATATCGTGGGAACCTAATTGTATGAGAGCACAGTAGTTAATAAGACACGTGGGGGAGTGGATTTAGATGTAGGCATATATTTATATGTACCTATTGTTAATTAGGTATTACTATTTATTATTGTGTATTTAAACGCATTTGGTATTTCTTTTGTCAGTACCTATTATTGAAGTAGGCACCTACCCGCCTCCTCGCAACTCAACAAGGTCATTGAACTGTTTTAAACCTATTCCAAATAAATGTCCCTCATTAGGGAGGTACAACGTTTCCGTTGTGTTGTTAATTTAAAAATATATATGGATATTAAAATATACCTACTTATTTAATAATAATAAATGTCGTTGTGTATGTTCCTGTATATTCCTCAAAATAAAATCGACGGAGCAATTTTGAATGTAACTTCAAGTTTGCTAGCTCTTGTTATAGTTGGGAGCCTGCCTTCAAGCTCCCTGTACATTATTTGTGAACACTTTTATTTTAAAAACATCGCCTGAGACAGTCTTCAGCTTAATTTATTATTCATAGGATTTGAAAAAATCTTCCTGGTTTTGATGGTCTAGTTATGGGGGCTGGTATAAAATTATTTTAAATGTATATTTTTGCGACAAATTATATAAAAAATATTGAAAGTAGAATTGATAAAATCGTAATAACATCAAAATCGGTACATTCCTCTATTCCTAAAGTAATAACTATAAAAAGCCACACATTGTACTACACGGCACGTGATTAATACACGCACAGACAGACATCTCAATCCTATGGGGATTGCACCATTAATAATATTAATTCAATAGATTAAACAACTCGTACGAAAACCGCTCTTATTACAACGCGGTTAGATGTCAATATAGTGTGACTGGATATATTGTATTCACAATATATTATAATACTAACTACATATCTGACTTTGCCTTCTATATGAATTAAATTAATAAGCTTATTATAAGAAGGTATTTATATATTTATATCAAAATGAGAAACAATCACTGTTTAATATACAATTATATATAATTTTAACTCATTGTGTTTATATATTTAATTCCCAGCAGATTTGCCAATATGTTTATTATATAAAAATATTATATTTATTCCTCAACTTCAAGAAGTTATTACTAGTAAAATGTTTTTCATAATAAAGAGAAATTAAATTTAAAATATTTACCTACAATTAATAATTAATCTGTAGAAAGTATGTCTGTCATCTTTTATATAACTACCATAACACCTCAAGAGATAATTTTTCTCCCAAATATATAAAATATCAAACAAACTAATGGTTTCCTAGTTATGATCATACGAACAGACGTAGGTACTTCATAATATAAGAGGTAATTTTAATTTCTATTAAACTATTACGCTGAACAGATTTTGATCAAACATCTCGTATATAATGTACAATGAAAACCGCTGAATCACAAGACTAATGTATGGGGTGTCTACCCTTGGTACCAAAAAAATATGTTTCCTATTGTAATTTAGTTTTTTTGGTAAAAAAAAAATTGTTAATCAACCTTTTTTGATGTAACCTATTTCTTGATTTTTTTTTAATAGAAACTAAAAAAATATATTTTTTAAATATATAGTGAAAACTTTGATGAATTTTATTGGAAATACATAATAAGTATTATATTTTTACTAAATCCTCTAATGGTCCTTACTCTATTCGAGTCTAAATTAACAATTAAATGTTAAGTTTTGTTAAATATTCGTCCATACATCTCACTACACAAATGACAGCTGACAAAAGGTACTTTATAAGGTGCAGACGAATATGATCAATTTTATAAATTTCTACAATGATCTCTACATAAAAAAGAACCCAAAGTATTAATCACAGAGAACACAGGCCGGGGAATGACTTGTGGAAATTTTGAATTTCGAATGCGGCTGTCACTAGCGTTCCGTGACCATTTGGTATTGAACCCTCCTTACATATCGACGTGAAGGTATTAAGGGTCGATATATAATAGGTTTTTAGGATCTCATTATGTAGACGCCGCCAAAAACGTGTCCTTCTCGAAATTTCAAAGATCGACTTTTATTGTTTTTTTTTGGTTAAATAAAATTGTTTTGTCATGAATATTATAAACCATATTTAATAAATGGCGCCTCTTTAAGTTTCAATCATAATAATAATATTAACTGAAATAATTAAATATTAATATATATTCTGTGGTACACATTTCCAAATGTTTTATTGTAATACGAATGTTTGATTGTTTTCTTGACATTTAGTCACAAGGGTTATATTAGATATTAAAACACTCAAGAGATACAACATTAATAATTAAATGATTTTACGTTCAGATATAATTATATATAATACTAGCTGTTGCCCGCGACTCCGTCCGCGAGAACTACAGAACACAAGGCTCGCAAGAAACTCCTTCGCTCGACCTTTTTTTGGTCAACATTGTCTTATACGAAAAACCCTATTAATATTTAAAGGGAATAATAAAATATAGCTTAGATCCTAAATGAAAGTTATTTCTAAATATGGGTTAAGACATTTTAAGATTCCGATAACTTACTTTAAAGATTACAATACAATAAAATGACTTATAAAGTATAAACATACAAAGTACTCGTATAATATAGGAGATTTTTCAGAGTTAAAGTTTACCTTGAAAAGCAGTGCTGAGAAAATCTGAAAATCTATTATAAATTCGTAATGAATTAGTTATTTGTTTACTTTCATATTTGTCAATGCTAAGTTTATATAAGTCTGATGTCTAATAGTCGCTAAATACTCGTAGATTGTCACCTCGCGCAATAGAATACAAGATATTATGTATATATATATATATATATATATATTGAATTTCACAGTGTTGTGTTTCCTATAATACAAATTCCTAGAATAGTATGGAACTAACAGATAATTGTGACTGAAGGATAATGAAATATATAAATAAACGCGGTCGAACGAATTAAAAAGAATCCTTTGTCCGTCTCCTGGTTTCAAGTTACCTCCCCACTAATTTTCAGCCAAACAGGTTCAACCGTTTCTGAGTTATAAATAATTGAACTAACACGACTTTCTTATATATATTAGGATCTAACTGACAAATTCTTACTCAATGATTTTATTTATCAGTGAATATGTTAAAAATATCAAAATGGAATTAATGTATTTTATATAGAACTGTCGGGCGGCGCTCCCCCCCCTCACCCCACACATTAATGCACGCCGTGTCCTCGTGGTATTTGACTATTATCATTTTAAAAACTCTAATAACTCTACATATTGGTTGAAATCAAATACAGTGAAGGGCGATTTTGTTAAAAAATAAATGTCTGTGATAAATAACTTATTCATTTGGATAAGGATTAATATAATGTTTATTGAAACGACTTCGTAAATAATGTATTATTTAGAACTATTAAGATAACCATAAAAAGTGTTATAGTGAGTTAATCTTAAAAGCTAGACATATAGTGTCGCGGACTTTCTTTTAGAACTTTTAAAGGGGAATAATTTTGTAATAGTTGATTTTTACGTAACTTTCACCGTTTACTCAGCACACGCTAGGATAGTTTTGAATTTTGCCGTTTTTGCAATTTATTTTAGCTATTTATTTTAGCGTAATGTTATATAGTCTATAGCACTCCTCCATAAATGGACGATCTTACACTGAAAGAATTTTTCAAATAGGTCCAGTGGTTCTTGAGATTAGCGCGTTCAAACAAACAAACAAACTCTTCTGCTTTGTATATTAGTATAGATAGTTATTTTCTTTAAAGGTTGAGTTTTTAAACTCTTGTTAAAATTTTAACATAAATGTCTGTTTTCTATATTATGCTATAAAGAGAAGTATTAAAGCCAATAATTCTATTATTTGATGTATTTATCATTAATTATCTTTTTTTTAATATTTTTCATACATTAGATTAATGAAACGTCAGAGTCTAGTTGCACGATTTCAGAGAAGCTGAATATCATAGCGGGCATCATATCTAGGTATATTTTATTTATTTATTTATATTATATATAGGATGAGCTTATCTCTACAAAGAGCTAGAGATTTCTTTAGCTACCCATGAGTGTTAGAGGGCAGAGATAAGTACAGAGATAGTTCAACACATAGACATATGAGATCTGGACAAAACAAACACACAAACCTGTACCTACTCAGGAACAGCGACGATAGTCTATATGAATTAATAAAATTACTGGAGAACTACTCCACTGACTCGTGTACGTATTTATCAAAACTACGAATGTATTATAATATACTTAGTCCGGCCATAAATACTGTTACACTTAAAAATAAAAAAATATTACATTTGAATTTCGAATCTGTCATTTTTATACGATTCTACATTGTGTATTCTCATGGAGTGGGGTGATAAAAAGAACCGAATTGCTGTGATTGCTTGACACAAAGTAGGTATGGAGCCAAATGCAATTTTTAAAACACTCCATACACTTGGTATTAGTAAAATGTTTGGGTATGGGGCTATTAATAGGTACAATAAGAGTTCTTCTGTTTGTGACAGAAAAAGACTTGGCCGTCCACGTAGTTTTCGTACGAAAAAGGAGGTCAAAGCAGTAAGGGAAAGAATTCGAAGAAATCCTGTCCGAAAGCAAAAGATTTTATCTCTAAGATTTAAATGAAGATAGCACCTAGAACTATGTTGCGTATTTTAAAAGATGACTTAGGACTTGCAGCCTATAAGAGAGGCACTGTTCATTTCTTAAGTGATAATTAAAAGAAGAATAGGGTGGTAAATTCGAAACCACTACTGAAGCGGTACGCAAAGGGAGGTCACAGAAAAATTTTGTTTACGGATGAGAATTTTTACAATTGAGTAACATTTTGACAAATATAATGACCGTATTTATGCTCAAAGCTCTAAGGAAGCTTCCCAATTAGTCTACAGAGTGCAACGTAGACAATATCCGACTTCAGTGATGGTTTGGTGGGGTGTTAGCTATGAAGGAGTGACTGAGCTATATTTTTATGAAAAAGGTATCAAAACATCGGCACAAGTATATCAAGATACCATTCTTGAGAAGGTAGTTAAGCCCCTTAACATCACCATGTTCAATAACCATGTATGGTGCTTCCAGCAAGACTCGGCGCCGGGTCATAAAGCTCGTTCCACGCAGTCTTGGTTGGAAGCGAACGTTTCGGACTTCATCAGAGCTGAAGACTGGCCGTCGTCTAGTCCCGATGTCAATCCGCTGGATTATGATTTATGGTCAATTTTAGAGAGTACAGCTTGCTCTAGACGCCATGATAATTTGGAGTCTCTAAAACAATCTATACGATTGGAGTGAAGAATTTTCCCATGGAAAGAGTGCGTGCTTCTATTGATAACTGGCCTCAAGTTTAAAAGACTGTATTAATATATAGCCAATGGAGACCACTTCGAATAAGCTTTATATATTTTTAATTGTTTTATATTTATGTTCTAAACTAACATACTGTAAAAGTAATAAATGTTACTTGCAGTTAAATATACTTGTTAATGTAACAGTATTTATGACCAGACGAAGTATTATTTGTAAGAGTTAGTGATTTAGGTGTTATTTTATATGAATTTTACAATAATAAATAAAGAATTGGTCCTTCAGTTTGTTTTTCTGTCACGTTTTGCAACAAAAAATGTGCATCCAATATAATGCAACAAACAATTAAATTATGGTAAAAATCTATTTTTTTATAAACTAGTTTCATCGGCATCGTCGGGGCGAGTGCATTATAAATATAAAACCAAAAGCTAATTTACATGTCAATAATAAAACATTATACAGCTACCCACATAAGTATCGCAGTCGAGAGCGAGGGTGAGGGGAGGGTGCGATACATAAGGGTGTCACCCTCCAGTACTGTGATATTATCAATTGTGTTATTTAGGGGAGGTTTTATTTGTGATCGGAATGATAAAGTATATACAATATTAATATTTTTTAAGATATTTCTAACTTCTAAAATAGCGATATAAGCTTTCATACCCTATTTAAGTCTCTTAGGGGTGGGTGGTTATGACGAGACCCGCACCCACTACCAGTGACTCTAGGAACGAGATCCGTCTGTACGTTGTGAGGTATATCTCATATATAAATGTAGTTCTTTACATTCCATATTATATTTGTTTGTAAAATTTGGTAATATGAATACTGCAAGTGAAGACCTCTAAGTAGTGTATATAATATGTTTAAGTTGACTACACCGCACTGCACTGCGCGAGCCACGCACGTCGTTAACGATATGAAGTAGTCACTATATATACACGACGGTCTGTCTGTTTTGTCTGTCCAGACTAAAGAGATTAAACAATTAAGTGTATCTTTGTATAAAAAGATTGTTCAAAAATTAACTCAATATAAAAGTGGCTAAAACAATTGTACGAATCACGGAATCATCATTTTAAATGTAATAGATACTATGTACTAATTATGAACAGACTGCGGTCTGGACACTATCCATGTAACAAGTTTGAATATCTCATGAAGAAGATGGAATCCCCCAACTGTGACGTGTGTAACGTCGTTGAAGATATTCAACACTTGTTGATGGAGTGACTTCATGAGGAGAGAAGAGCACTTTTCAATGGGTTGAATATAAACCCATTACACGTTGGTGTAATTCATAGTATTTTGTCTCTACCTGTATTTTGTAAGCCTGCCGCGACTCTCCTCCCCCCATAATATAGTATGATAAAAGAGTTATTGTGTGTTATCAGAATAAGTTATTATAGGAGTGACATTGACAGACGTCAAGATAAAAGTCCTTTAAATATAAAGACAAAAAAATATATTTTAGTTGTTTTTTTTATTGTACAGTTCCTGAAACGTTTAAAACCAAATCTCTTCTTCAGCTTCAGCTCTTTAATAATGTAAAGCCACACGTAGTGTTATACAAAATAAGTAGTGTTTAATCAATAAATAGTTCGATAGCTTCGTTTTTATTAATTTTTATCCTACGTAGGTGAGTCCCGGGTACGACTCCCGGTCTAAACGAACTATTTGTTTTTTTACCAGTAATATCTTTAAAAGAACCAACGAGCATGCAATAAACTGAAGCGCACTCACCAGTTTCAGTGTCTACGGTGTAGTCGAGCCCCTCCCACGGGTCCTCCTTCGACAAAAATAATTATACATTCAAAAAATATTCAAAAAATGTCTTCTATGAACTTTTGTCCTAAAAGTTTTATTATTTAGAATATCAATTTCTTTTTTCCTACTAACTGCTATAAATAATATAGTAGGTACTTGCAAAGTATATTGTTTCTATAATTGTTTGATCCAAGAGAAAGAAAACGTAAAACTAACCTCCTTCTCATCTAGAAGAGCAGCCTTCACCTTCTCGATCTTCTCGATCTCCTTCTTCTTCAACTCTTCTATACCTTTGGACAACTCATCTTCAGCCACCTTGGTGGCCTGAGGACCTTCCTAATTTTACCAAAAAAATATAATAAAAATGAATACATATGGAAAGCAAACAATATATAAAAAGGAGAAGTCGAGTTGTTGCAATTCCGTCACAGCGCTGTGTGTTATAAAATATTGTTTTGTAAATAATATAATAGATTTAATTTAGTTTAGTATTTTTTATGAGTATTGTATGCACTTATTTATTTAGTTACCTACAATTAATTTATTAAAGCTGTAACTTATCTTGTTTTAAATATTCTCTTATTTACTAAAGATAGCAGAAAGAGTAGTTATTATATTACATTTTCGTTACGAAGATTATAAAAATAAAAAGTCTTTCCATCTCACCGGCTGAGGGTCCTCGAGACAGAAGCCCATGTCCACGTCCTGCTTCCACAGCACCTCTATGAGGTCCATGTCCTGGAACAAATAACTAAATCAAATTAATCTGTTTTGAAAAATGAAGGTTCTTTTTATTATAATTAATTTCGAATAATAATATCTAACGCGAACAAAAACACTTTTAATACATCGATAGTGTCATATGTAGATACTTATTTCAATTAGTGTTGCCCAAATTCAGTCTTGGTCTTGTAGTCTTGGTCTTGGTCTTGAATTTTTGCAAGACCCAGACCAAGACTGACCATGCAAGACTTGAGCAAGAACAAGACTAATCCCGCAAGACTCTTGCGTCTTGCAGCTAGGACTTAGCGCTATTTCACGGAGTAGTTAGGAATAACAGTTCGGTGCATAGGTACGCTTAGGAATTATATGAGACTATTCTATGAATGTAACAGAGTGCATGCATACTTTTGTTTTAACCATCGGGTCTTTGATAATGCGGCATCAAAGGTTTTGTACTGACTTCTCAAAGAAATTTGCCGCTTTTCGGAAGTACATGGTGATGATACACGCGGCCGCGGCTTCTTTTGAAATCACATACAACAATCGGTGCCGCCGCGCCGAAATCACATTTGACACTAATTGATTGCCGCCACAGGACCTAGGTATAGCTTTAAGAGCACAGGTGTTCCAAAGAATAAATAAGTTTCAGTGTGCTTAGAATGGAAACAAATACATTATACTGATCACGCACGTAGTATTATGATTAGATAATGGTAAGGATAGGTACTAGATGTCATAATAATTTATTCTAGTAAGTATATATTATAATGTTGAATATATGTGTTTAAACTAATTACTTAGGTACTATTATTTTACATTTAGTCAAAATATTTCTTAAATTACTTAATTTTTTACAAGAAAATTTTCAGTCAATCAACATTTCCGGTGCTTTGCTCACATTTTAAACCTTGGTGTACAAGATTTATTAAAGACCTTAGCATTACACTGACACTAACGAGCAAGATCAGCTGTCTGAAGACTATGAAGACGAAACTGAGGAAGATGAAGAATATGCACCAAATATTGCTGACTCGCATACATCTGAACAAAGTTACGCAGGATTTCCAGTAAAATAAAAATGATTGAAATGTTTTTATCGACGCTAACTGCACACATTCTCACTTTCATATTAAGTTATTTTACCAACCATAAATGGAAACGCATCCGCCATCTTTAATTGAAGCATCCATATTAATCTGAAGAGTTAACCCAGAGGAAGATAAGCCCAAACACAAAAACACAAAGTCGAATTTTACATAACAAGAATTATTCAAATTTCAAATTCGAATTTGAGAGCATATATTCTAAGAAACTCTATATTGTATTGTGAACCTAATTTGATCTTAACTGCGCGTACATAGAGTATACTTTTGTATGGTAAGTCGTTTTAATTAGTACCTCGGTGGATTTTCCCTTCTCACAGCGGGATTCTTATAAACGAATGTAACCCCTTTTTTTATTTAGAATACAATTTATATATATATCCATTTTACATATATCCTCAGTAATTATAAGAGGCCGTATTTGTAGCTTATTTAATATGTATTACATTGATACATTTTGTAGTGTCGTCATCGTAAATATGTGATATATATCAAAATTAAATAAACAAACTTATCAATCTTATCTATGATAACACTTATTCCGAGAGATAAGTGGTGATAAAGTAGTCGAATGTTTTATTACTACCAAATATTATTGAAGTGTTAACATACTGCATGTCTTAGAAATTTGAACTCGTTATTTTTCATTTGTTATTTTTCCAACACTATAACTATGTTCCATAGGTTTAATTTCTGATTGGAAAGTATTTAATTTATTACTCTTTTCTAAAAAAATCGCCAGAGGCGCCATCGTGCAGGCCATAACTGAAAATTACAAAGTTGAATATAGATGTCGTCAGAAGGATATGCACAATCCTGCCATCTACCTTTACATTTCCGATTAGAAGAACTTTTTTGGCTATCCCCGCTATTCTCCGATAGATGGCACTGAAAACAAGTTTAAGAATTTGCAAGGTTGTAACATATGTTTAATTGTTTTAAACATTACTTATGAGATGAAACTGAATGAGAACAAATTAGGAGTACTAAAATATAATAAATTAATCCGGGAACGATAGGAATTAAAAATTAGACCTAAATCAATAATTAAAACTGACGAAGATAAAACAAAATGAATTATTGCAGACTATTACGAAAATAGTTAGTAGCACTTGACACCCCTAGATGGCGCTGATTTTGTATTCGCAAATAACCTTCTAGAACACAAGATTGCAGGAAAAAGATTATCCAAGGTCACACACGGTCAAGGCCCGAAAATGACGTGTTTATAAAATAAAAATAGAGTACATTAATTAGTGTTTACATGACTATTTAAATATACTAGTTTAGTCCCACAAAATCGCCCGAGGGTACTGGTTGTGATGTTTATAGTATGTTTATACTAGCCGTACAAAATAATACTTTTTACTCGTCATGTAAACATGTAAGCAATCTATAACAAATAAAAAAAATACATCTTAACAATACGAAGTCTGACAAAATTGAATTTTATGTAAACTCTTAACACTAACTTTAAAAAAATACCTATCCTGTGTGTTATCCGGAGAACGGTCAAAATGTTTGCCAAAATAGTCTGTTGTCTGATTAATTTATTTTAATGATAAACATTATTCTCACATTGAAATTATGTATTTAGTACGAATCTTATTTTTTAAATAATTAATGCAATTGAAAGAAGTTATGGTTATTTACGAGAATCTTTTGCTTACCTATCTCTATCATATATTAAGGCGTCCTCAATACTCGTAACAATGGTATTTATAAATAAATAATGTCTTTAATAAATACAAGCGTCGCCATTTTGTAATCGATTGCCAAAAGAAAATGAAAGTGTACGCGTGGCACGGTACACTTACGACTATTATTATTACACGTGCTGAGGAAATTACGTACTAAATATATAAGATATCTTGCTTTGTCTTGTAAATTATCTAATTTATTGCAGAACTTTGCAAACAAACAAGATGGGTATAAGATTGTGACGGGGTTAATATATACCACTTTTTTTTTGGATCTGTTATAATATATACAAAATACAAATATGACTGCCAATATAAATCTAAACAAAGCTGATTCAAATCTATCTAGACAGTTCAAAGGCAGGGTCAGAGCATGTCTGGTTAATTCAACTTTGACCCCTCATATGGGTAAGGTGAATCGCTTTTTTAGTAACTATTTCAAGTTTTGGATTCCTACATTCAACATGATGACATTATTGAAAATTTCATTCCTTAAAATGTGAAAATACCTATATGAAAATGTCATTAGTCAAAATGATACGCTTATATTAGAATAGCATTCCATTATTTGATAGAGAAAACAATACTTATAATATTTGTTAAGGAAGTAAGAATATTAAAAATATAATTAATTGTTACGTCCTAAATGTTATCTAATCTGATGTAAGCTTGGATATTAATCTACATCAGATAGAAGAAGTAACTCGGGTTCGAATTGTAGTATGTCTGAATACAGTATTATAGGTGTTGTTGGAAGTTCGAGAGTAACGTTCGTGATATCGAGACCGACGCGGAACAGGTTGGCTTGAGACGGTGATGTGAACAATGCAGTACGTATCATAACGACACTGTACTTCGTATGAATGAAAGGAGGGGAGGAGATATTGTAAAAAATGTAATATGTTATGAGGAATTATAGATTGGCGTACTAGAGACGTACGTGCTGAATTTAAAAAGGGACTAATAATCGAAATTACATTAAAAAGTAAACGTCAATTCTGTAGCCAGAAGTCGGTTCACTAAAACAGACTATTCTGGATGCAATAACTAAAAACATCTTAGATACAAAATATAATAATGTCAAATTTGGATACAATGTACCAATATGTTATAAAACAAATCAGGACATAGGTCTATATATAGGTAAACTAGCATGACCTAGTTTCAAGCGACCTCGCTGACTCATAACAACTGCCTTTTAAAAGACATTTATAAGTACTTTTATATCATAACTATAAAATGTAACATTAATATTTTTATAACTAGGTAGTTATAAATAATATGTAGCGCTGGTTGCATCGTACGTAGGAGAGGTAGCGACCTGTCCTACGTTTCGCTTTTTCTGCGTCTCTCAGTTAATTGATCACCTACCCTCAATGATTCAGTTTTCGGGCATTAAGTTTACTTTGAACACAGAACGAATTAAACATAAATAATGAAAAGTGTCTTGAAATATTATGTCATGTCCTGTATTTTCTTAATTTACATGATGTATAGAAAATTATAATTAATAAGTCATCTAAATCTAAGTCTATTGTAATCCAACTGCTTAGTTACGCCATTTGCATATATGTATTCTTGAGAAATTGACTTGATAAACAGGTGAATGAACCTTACAATACAAAAAATAGCTACAATTAAATTAACGCACACAACAACAATTTTGTCTATGTTGTAAATAAAATAAAGAACGAACTTTAGCAGCACGTATGTGTGTGCGTCGTACTACATTAGTATTCGTTTAAATGAGTCTTTATTATTTAGTAACTCTTTCCAAGATTGCTATGAGCTATGGTAGCAGTTATCAGTAGCACACTACGCTAGATTAGTATCCAAGATAAAGGTTAATTTACACAAAAAAGCTATGAATTGCCTTTTACAAGGTAAATACCTAAATTTAAAATATCTTTCTCTCCTTATTGAGGTTAAAAAAAGAAACTTGAATACTTGATAAAATCTTGAACAGATAAGTTTTAAAAACCGGACACAGACCTCTTTTAAATTTACAAATATTACGATTATACTCGTATCGGCACATGCAATAACTTTGGTTTCAATAAAACACAACTGACCTCTTGGGTGAGTTCGTCACCACTATGATGCCCTTCATCTGGCTCCAATTTAACATCAGGCATGTCCTTAGATGATGTATCCATCTCGCTCACGCCACTGGAACTCGCTGAAGTGAAACTAGTGCTAGCTCTCTCCCTCTTCACATCCAACACCAACTCCTCTTCAAACATTGGCGCCAATTCGTAAACTTCTGTATCTAATGGAGTGTTCTCCAGGAGGTACTGTTCCAAATTCTCCTGCTGCTGTTTGACGTCAAGATGCTCCAGATCACTTCGGAGTTCTTTGACATCATCAAAGAGTTCCTCATAGTCCTGGAGATCAGCTATATTCTGGTTGAAAACGGAATTCGGTTCTCCAAGTTCAAACTTTTCTGATCTTGCCGAAAAGTACGGAACAAAATCATCTATAGCATTATCGTTGTACAGATCATCATTATTCCGTTCTTTCTTCACGCGCACCATCAATTCATCTTCGGTTTCTGCTTCTTTCTTAATCTGCATGTCGTTTGAGTTTAGAAACTCGTTGACATCAAAGGATCGGCTCGCGATCTCCGCAAAGATATCAGTATCTGTGTGATTTTGTAGAAAATCCGGCGATAAAGTGACTACGGCATCCGGTTCTTGCGCGTTTGTTTCCTCCTTTTCTTCCTCAACCTTGACTTCTTGAGCTACATTGTCATCCGCGGAGACATTGTCCTGGGTCTCTTCGAGGACCGCCTCTTGGGACAGCCCAGGGGCAACTGTATCAGTCGCAACGTTATTTAGTAAATATGTATAAACTGAACCCTGATTGAACCATATCCGTTCATTGTTTTCCCGATAATTATAACGTCCAAGTGAATTTAACTCTTCGAAGAGTTGCCTTTCATAGTTCACCAGAATGTGATCCAAAGACTTCGGGTGAACGAATCTTGGTCTGACCAGCGTCCTTGATTCATGCTCCAAGGACCAATCAGATCCATTGGAAATATGCAGACCGGCTAGTTGCTGCGTCTCAAGCTCGAGGTATTCTTCCGGATTGGCTTTTAACAAACTAAGAACTAACGCTAACCGAAGAAGCTCGTCTCCGTACAACTTCTTCAACGCAATCATATTGACAACTTAATTATATCAGTCTTTTAATGAGCTAAAATAATGAGATCATAACCAAAATAGTTTATTCAATCACTTGAACTCAAGTCCTTTTGGGTTTATTTTCAATTATCTTCCTTTTGCGTTTGTCGGGCGACATTTTGACGCACCGTCACGATTTTGTTGGAACAGTTTTGGTAACTTCCGGACACATTTTCACACACATTGTCACTGAGTCAGTCAGTCAGTGGTGAACTTTACTTTTATCTGGCGCGATGCCAATTAGAACTTTAGTTGAACCTAATAGAACAATAATATTGAATATGGACGGTCTCGAACAACAATTGTAATAAAAACTAAATCAAATATCAACAATTTGTTACGCTTCACGATAAATTATTATCAACGTTTTAAATATGTACATATTAAATATACAAATCATTTATGGACACAGAATTCAGTATATAATTAACTTTTGACTTCACACCTAATTACACGAATAAAACCAGAGAAGTAACTAACGTGGAATAATGCACCGCCGTTATAAAACATTTATTTGGCAATTTGAATATCGAACGATTGAAAAAACCGTTACAATTTCCTGTAATAATTCACCGATAATACTTTTTAAAGTCTACAATAGATACACACACACAATTTAAAAAGTCAATAAGTCGTTTACGTGCGTTTGCATCCGCGCTCTACGGATTACTGCGATGTACAAAATTTCACGTCCTAAACGTTCAACGACCAGCGGCGTATGACCTCTTGTTTATAACACCTTGATATAATTTTAAAACATCCAACCAGGGGAACGGTTCTTTATACTCTGGCCAGTCTAAATGCAGTCAAAAAATATTTAGCTAAACTTATCACTGATAAAAATCATTTTTACTGACGTATTGTTTATCAAAACAGTCCGAAAGTACGTCGTAATTTCTTTGTCTTCACACGTGCATTCACTAATAGAGTCGGGTGTTAGATGCATTCATTTACGCTTCAACTATCATATTTAGATTTATTTGACATAAAAACAAGAACAAAGGGGATATGTCATCACGATTTCTGAATATAATTTAAAAAGAACCATTTCGCCGCCAAAACGAAACGAACTTTAAGTGCATTTTCTTTTTTAATTCGTCTTCCCAATGACATAAGGCCGTTTCCCTGCGATGGCTCTCATCCAAGATGTTTCTTTCAAAATAAATTTATTTTTTTCTGGATATTATTACTTTTTAGTTTAATCCGTACAACATAAATATTTTTATGAGCATCATGCAATTGTCATATTAAAGCCATAGTGAATACAGTTTTCTGTTTCCTTTGTTATGAATACTAATACAATACTGGGCCTGCGTTCTTTCTAATGAAATCTCCCGAGATTTGTTTATAAATCTTATAACTTTATACCCTTCAATACAAATAATTCGTGAGTGTTTTTTGTACTTTCCGTGATAAAAGCATTTTTTAAATATATTTTGAGAGCAAATCTTGCATGTTTTTAATATATACTACCTTGACAGCAATTTACTCAGGACGATCAATTTAGGTTTACTTGATGTCTTTAGTTTAGTACATGATAATTCATTATTTTTTCAGTTTAAGTTATATTTAATTAAATAATTGTATTATTAAGCAGAGAGAATATTACGCTTTCGCGACTACAATAGGCATGGCCACTTTCGCGTTTTCGCCAACTTTCTACTTTAGTAAATTCGCGTAATACCATTAGCGTTTAACATTTAAAATATTATATTTTTATTTATCAACAGTTGATAGAACCGGTTTCTTTTTTCATTTTAATACAGTCGACCTCTTTGAATATATGTTTTTACCGGACGAAGACGGTAACCTTGAACTCTAGAATAACAAGTGACGTAAATTTCGGCGCGAATTCGCCATCTTATCCAATTTGAATTACAAATACAGTTCGATGACCACTGACGTTTAACACTTTTTAACGTTTAACAATAGTTACTTTATATTAAAATTTTGTACTAAAATGGTACTTATCATTGAAAGTTTTTATTTACTTGGTAATATAAAATACCTAGACCACCTTGTAACACAATACGCAACCTTCCTTGTCCCTTATCTAATGACAGAGCAGGACAGAAAATGACGACATATGTTGACTTTAAAAGGAAATGTCTAACATTTATCGTTAATACATTTTCCATTTCTGTTTTAATAGCAAATAATTATAAATGATTCTTCAAGGTTTTTAAGTTTTATTTACAACTGGTTAATATTAAGAATACTAACAACAAATTTAGGACGACATATATTAACGTCCCTCAAGGATTACATTAATGAACGCAGTAAGAAGGTTGTGTGCCAGATTCCTACATGTGGGGTGAGATAAAATTAAATGATCTGCAAAATTAGGAAAACAATAATATACTGAAGGAGGATGCCATTTTACTATATTGTACGCCCGTGGCTTCGTCTTTTTTTAATTGACAAATATGTTCGACGACTGTTTTGTCAATTTGTGATAAATTTATATTTTTAAAAACTCTTTCGTCCGTCGTGGAGTTCGTCTACGTCTTACAAAGGTAATCCTTATTCAAAATGTATTAATTATAGAAATCATTTTTAATACTTATAACACATATTTAAGATATTATCCATCAGCACAGATATCTACTAATATTACACAAATTAGTTAATTTTTATCTGAACTTTTAAGAATTATTTAATTATTCTGGATAGATAAGGGCTACCTTAAAAATTAATAACAATAATTGGAGTAATGAAATGTACGTCATAATTCTGTTTAATTTTATATTCACATGGTAAAAATAAACCAGATAAGTCGAGTAGTCGTGGATTTATGCGAGGACGGTGTCTAATTAATTTTCCTTAAACCTTGGCTGCATAATTCAAACATTTAATAAAACCGTTTTGATATCTACTGAAAGTACAATAGTTTTTGTGTCTATGTTGTTAGTAAATGTGGAGCGGTTGCTAGAATAAAAACATTTTATAAACAAAGAAGTATATTTCACATCGACCTTACAAACACTCTGTTTGTATTACTTATACACTTCCCTTTACCCTTGCCAACAACGTTTAGTCTAAATTGCATCAGGTGATACTGAAATAATAAATGTACGCACACTTTATAAATAAACATTTATTTCAAACCTATTCAATGTAGCATCTTTTATATTGTATTGATTTGGGTTAAAGTTTTACATATAAATAGTTGAAGTAAATTTCTTTATGCTTTTGTATTTCAGAAGACCTTTTCTAAATAGCTGATTGATATCTATGACTATCTATTTAATATCTCGATATATTTAAACCAACTGCTGGTAACGAGAAAACGACTCAGGTTACTTTTATACTTAAACATTCATTTAGACAGCTTTTCTCATTTGCAATTATTGTAGTATATACTTAATTCAATCTTATGTGATATAAAATGAATCCCACAAGCAATGACGAATTTGTTATAAAATATATAAAAAAATAATGTAATTGTCAACAACGCCATC
The DNA here is from genome assembly GCA_963555665.1 of Dircenna loreta. NCBI lineage: Eukaryota > Metazoa > Arthropoda > Insecta > Lepidoptera > Nymphalidae > Dircenna > Dircenna loreta. The sequence goes on from OY743098.1 coordinate 15,911,190, forward strand.
TTTGGACAAGTTCAATAAACAAAGTGACTTACGAGTAACACCTCACCCACACATTAAGATCAGAACGTTGAACGTACACCCACCCAGTGTAAAACAAAGAACGTACTCACAGGTTTGAAGCTGTTAACTATAAAAAAATATTTGTCCTTTAATTGATGCCCTGTCAGAAGCCTGTTGGTGTATAGTGGTGTAATGGATAGTGAAGCCTCATTATTATTGTCCCAAATCTGGGTATATCTCCTGTGTCGTTTAGTTTTTATATGAAAAACTATACCTAGAAAAAATACTCCACATAGTCTGGGACAAATACATTAAAATAATATACAGTTCTTTCTAAAGAAAATCTAAATACAATAATGACTCAAGGTCGATCACGAAATTAAAATATGAATAGGTATATCATAAATATTGAGCTTATTTAATCTAAATTAATTTTAAACAAAAGAAATAACCACATACTTAATCTAAATATGACTCAAAGACAAGCAACACACTGCATTGATTACTAAGTGTAATATCATTTCTGGAATAATAATTATTGACAAAAACGTCATAAGGTATATTCATCATAATTAACCCAACTAAAGAATGTATTTTTTTAATTCGATCTATACTACCGAAGTTTAGCGTGCTCTAATAGAACAAGTAACTTTAAAACTTGATTATATTATATATATATATATATATATTGACAATTTATCCTATCTGTCAGTATATCCCTATAACAACTAGGGACTAATTTGTTAGTAATCAATTTGCTTCTCTATCCGTTTAAAAGTCTTTTTTACGAGAAAACATTCCTTGGAAATACAAAAATGTTGGACGAAACGTAAAAAATAAATATAAAAAGAAATCTCAACAGGAAAGGGACATCCAAAATGACGACTTAGACCTTTCCGGAAGTCAAAATAACAATTTGACATTAGCTATTAATTATATTAAGTGAATGGTCTAACTACAATGATTTTTATAGAATAATAGAATAGAATAGAATAGAACTACAATGATTTTTATAGAATAAAAACAAGTATTTAAAACTATAAATAAATTATTTAGATTTTAATACATCCCTAAAAAATTCGACAGTTTAATGAACTTTGAAGTTGTCATATTTATTTTTGTTATCCAGACAATCCTTTTTACAAATAAACAAATAATGAATTATTGACTATTAGTATTACAAAACACTTAAATGAATAATATTACATGAAACATGTATTTATTTTCGTAAACTAACAAAGTTCAGTCACAGCAGGTTGCGAATTTTGACGTGTGAGTTCATTGAACTTTAGTCAAATATGATAAGTTGGGCTTCAACACAATGTGTGTACTTAAAGTTAAAGTATTTACTTAGTTTATAAAAAAAATCAATAATTCATTTGTTGAAATTTATTTAAAATTATTTCTTACTCCAAAAAGGATTTTAAGTTCTGATGAAACAGTCAACTCAAGCCAAATATTAATAAAATCGGTCAGAAATGCATTCATACGCATCGCCACTAAAATAATATTTTCGGCAGACAAGGTCAGGTGACTGACCTGTCGGACTGTTCGCAAGGTCGCCATAAATCTATTAAAAAATATCTTCGCTCTGCCGTCGTTCTCGAGAATTTCGTTAGTAGTTCTTTTTATTATATTTACATATCTTTAAATAACAAGGAGCTTGCATCTTATTGTATTTTTTTCTATCTAACCATTTCTGCACAGGCAATAATATTAAAACCAGTATTTCAAGAAAAACTAAAACTAACTACCAATTATAATTTAATTTTGTTCCTTATATCTGTATTCTCCCATATATAACTCTTGATATAGCTTCATGGTCTTTGTCGACAAAGGAGTTCCATTTCAATTTCTTACTAAATGGCAATCTTTGTAAAGTCATAAACACTTGGCAAGCTTGTAGCACAACTACAGTTAGAATAGTATGTGAAGATATTTATATTGTACAAAGAGAGTAAGGCACTAAACTACAGAAAAAATAATAAGATATATGAGAGAAAGAAAACCGAAAATATAATTAAACAGAAATATTTTAAATGTATGCTATGTTTATATAAGAATATTACATATATTCCATCTTGTTTTAAGTGCAAAACTATATATATTAAAAAAATGTCTCTGTCCACTCGTATGGATTAAAACTGATTTTGATAATACTTCAAACATATAAAAATGAGAGTCACATGTGATCTAGGTTACTATTGCGGCAATTAAATTCGGACCAATAAAATTATAGAGTAAAACATATTCTTAATTCAACAGATAAGACTACCCACCACAGCTTGTATAGTAATAGAGTATGTATTTGTAATGTATTATTAACATTTGAAGTTGGATTTTAAATATTAAGCAATCTCATTAGAAATATTTACTATTCCAATCAAAGTTCACTGTATATTCATAATTAATTTTAAAAAAAAACAGAATAATAATACAAATCTAGATACTACTATTGTTATTTTGTAAAAGTTATATTATGTTTATATGTATAAAGTAGGATATTTTGTATAGTTTTATGAATAAGAATTATGAATAGTATAGTAATTAGAATCTCATAAGAATTGAAACCTATTTCGTTTACACACGTTATGAACCTTTTTCTGTTTTTTTTAAAGAATTTAATGGAGTTCTTTGTTGTATGTAACCTCTAAATTTAATATAAGGTTATTTTAATTGTTCGTTCGAGACCACCGTATTACAATTTTCTTGAGTTACGCTCCGTTACCTTCAGTAACGGAAGATATGCACAAAAAGAGGTAAACTAGTGGAAAAACAGCAAAATTACTGTTTTGTTCGATGACTTTTTACCAACTAAAACACTGATAGACTACACTTCATTCGCCGAATTACGCGTTTAGCACATACTCACAGAAAATTAATATTTAAATGCGCATAAGAAACGGAATTTCACAATAATTTCAAGTTTTTAAACAATAAAATCAACTTATGATTGAACTGCCGTAGTTTCTATTTGTGACTGACTTCGGATCGAAACTTGCCTCACGACACGTCATTGTACCCATCTGACAAGCTGAGAGAGATAGGTATATGTATGTATCATTGTACATAGTTTGTACATAATTACGAGTTTAATAATATATTAAATCATTTAACAGAAACCGAGGTATTGTATTAATATACTATCAAGATAATATGTAATATATCATAATATCATTAATTTGTAATGAATGCATCATTATTTAACATTTTATTAACAGTGCCATCTATTGTATAGTAGCAAAAACACGATATAAGTTTCAAGACTGACTTACCCGCACACTAGATGGCAATCTACAAACCAAAAAAAAAAGAAAACTATGTTATAAAAAATATACAATTTAACTGACCGAGTTATAATGACATCGTAGTATTACTTGTCTAGGGTCATTATTATTAGCCTACATAGTATATACCTATTGTTATAGGTATATACTATGTAGGCTAATAATATCTGTTGATAATGACCATTTTAAATCCTTGTGAGACAATTTATAGATTAATTCTCAGAAATCCAATGACGTGTTCTGCACAGGAAATACGAATACAAATTAAATTGTGTATTGTACCTAAAGTTTTTTTTATGAGTAGGAAGGTTTATCTCAGCGTATGTTTTTGAAATTGTAATGTAATCGGGCTTAAATCGTAAGCACTCTAGAACTTTGCAGAGAACATTTGTCATTTGGGCATCTATCTATCTCACTCTAGATACGCATTTTTACGACGAACTTCCGGGTACGTACTACATGCAAATCTAAAATCATACATAAGGTTTTTTTCACTAATTTCCATGAATTATTTCGTTTTTTTTTGTTTATTTGATAATCAAACACAATGTAATGATTGTAGTCTAATTATTATTACAATATTCAGGTAACTTTATATGTTTTATCCATAGGTATCCTCTCGGTGTTAGGCCATAACATCAGGTCGCCGGCAAGGTTACCACCCATCGGGCAAAGCCGTACCGCAAAGCGACTCTGTCGTGTTCCGTTACGATGTTCGATGAAGCCGTATATGGGAAATGGGTCTGAACAGCTGCGTTGCGTTGGTGAACCGTTTTGTCGTCGAGTTGGTGTTCGTTGTGTCGGGTGCCTAGTCGAGGAGGGTAGCGAGATCCGAAGCGACGGCTTTCCGCTGGCCGCCAGCAGATAGTTGGAGGCCCAAGTAGTGGGTTAGCTCCCCATGAAAGGCTACCCCGCCAGCTGCGAAAAATCCCAGGGTGGCTCCATCGTGCTGGTTGGTGACCAGATGAGGAGGCCCGGTGGCGATCCCTGGGGGTTCGGGCGTCCCCGCAGTCTCCAGACTAGCCTCCCATTGGCACAGCAACACCAATTTCGACGTCGGGTTCGATACGTAGCGCCTCGTTCAACTGCCATTTCCCATCTTATTCACTCCATTTAAATTTTTATGAAAAGTAAGAAAAAGAACAGTAAGTTTACTCAGCGGTTGCACTCCTCCTCACTAATAGTGCACCTCGCTAATATTCGAGGATTGCACTCAAATCTCGATGCTGTCCATCACCATCTAGAGACAGAGCAGCCGCACTTACTCTTTCTGACGGAGACGCAGATACAATGTCCTTTGAGCACTGCGTACCTTGCTTACCCTGGGTACACGTTAGAGTACAATTTCCGCTCACATGCCGGGGTTTGTGTGTACGCGCGGAATGACCTCTGTATCCAGCGCCTTCGTCACCTTGAAGACCCCTCTTTTTCTTCCCTATGGGTTTTGGTAGATACAGGAAACGAAAAAATCCTGTATTCCTGTGTTTACCGTTCGAACAGCGGTGATCAGGAGACAACCAGATTATTTGAGTATCACTATCATATTGAGTATCATCAGATGCAGAGCGGTACCCTTCAGCGCAGCTCGTCTTTCTGAGGGACTTTAATGCCTGTCATCAGGACTGGCTTTTCCCGTACCAGAGGACAGACCACGCTGAAAGGGAGGCGCGGAACTTTGCGTTGTCCGTGGACCTCTTTCAGCTGATGAGGCAAGCGACAAGGGTGCCTGATGTGGAGTCACATACAGCCAACTGCCTGGACCTTCTGCTGACAACTAATCCAGACAGGTATCGTGTAGAGGTTTCCTCCCCCTTGGGAACCTCCGATCACTGTCTGGTGAAATCTGTATTAACTTATTCCCAGCCGGACTTAGACTTCCATGGCGTTAGGCGAATTTGAAATTACAAGTCAGCAGATTGGGATGAGATGCGGCACTTCTTTGCATTTTATCCTTGGCGGCAGGTTTGCTTCTCTTCTGAGGATCCGTCGAGTTGCGGGGATGCTATAACTGATGTGGTACATCAGGCAATGGAGTATTTCATTCCTTTTGCTGATGTACCTATTGGTGGCAAAGCTCGCCCATGGTTCAATGCCGAATGTGGACATGCTGAAAAGCAAAAACATTTGGCATATGTTACTTGGGTTGATGCTCGAAACCGCAAAGCTCCGGATGTGAGTTCCAAGAAGAGAGCCTTTAACCAAGCTGCTAAGTCCTATAAAAAGGAATTACGTAGGGTTCGTCTCGGTCGTATCGCTAAGGTTGGCGAAAAGATTTCAGTCCTGCCATCAGGCAGTAGAGCTTTCTGGTCCCTTGCCAAAGCGATCGAGTCGAATTTCTACCGAACCTCACTGCCACCTCTGCTGAAACCAGATGGATCTCTGGCTCATGGAGCGAAAGAGAAAGCAAATTTATTTGCTTCTCTTTTCGCTAATAATTCTGATCTAGACACTGGCAATGCTACCCTAGCACATCTTCCTCACTGCGGAATTTCTATGCCTGAAATCCGCATCACTAACAAAGAGGTATGGAAAGCATTGTGTCGTCTAGATGTGAATAAAGCCAGTGGTCCGGATGGTATACCAGCCATTCTGCTCAAAACATGTGCAGCTGAGTTGTCTCCTGTATTAACACGTCTATATCGCCTCTCTTTCAGGACTGGAATAGTGCCGAAATCCTGGAAGCTTGCTAACGTGCAGCCAGTGCCCAAAAAAGGTAGCCGTGCCGATCCTGCCAATTACAGACCGATTTCAATCACCTCCATACTCTGCAAGATTATGGAGCGTGTATTGAACTCGCGCCTCTTAGCATACCTAGAAGGTAACGATCTCCTCAGTGACCGACAGTACGGGTTTCGCCGAAATAGGTCCACTGGGGACCTTCTAGTTTATGCTACACACATTTTAGGCGAGGCCTTGGAGAAGAATGGAGAAGCGGTCGCCGTCTCTCTAGACGTCTCGAAGGCATTTGACAGGGTCTGGCATGCGGGCCTTTTAAGCAAGCTTTCAGCGTACGGTATATCTCCTGGTCTGATCGGCTGGGTAACGGACTTTCCTGAATCTAAGAACTATCGGAGCGGTTGTTGACGGGTGCTCATCGGAGCCCTTAACAATAAATGCTGGAGTTCCTCAGGGGTCCGTTCTTTCTGCAACTCTCTTCCTGCTGCATATTAACGATCTGCTCAAGCCCGGTATCTATGGGTATGCAGACGACAGCACAATGGTGGAAAGATACCTGCCGAGTACTCGGGCCAGTAGAGATCAAGTACAGGCTGAAAGAGAAGCCATGGTGCAGCGTTTGAATGACAAGCTAGAGGCAGTCTCCGTATGGGGCAATGCCAACCTTGTTAAATTCAACGCCACCAAAACGCAGACGTGTTTATTCACCGCTAAAAGGAGCCCTTTCACCTTGGCTCCTACTTTCCGGAATGTATCTTTGGAATACAGTGACCGACTTCAGTTGCTAGGGATAGAGATTTCCTCGAACCTCAACTTTGGTCGGTTCATTGAGTCAAGAGCAAGAGCAGCCGCCAGCAAGCTTGGCGTCCTTGCAAAAGTCCGGCAGTACTTCACACCGGGACAACTTCTTACATTATATAAAGCACAGATCCGGTCGTGTGTGGAGTACTGTGGCCATTTAATGGCTAGTGCCGCAAAATGTCATCTTGCTGCTCTGGACACAATTGAGAGGCGTGCAAAAAGGCTAATTGGCGACCCTGAACTGGTGGAAGTCAATCTTCATAGCCTCGAACATAGACGTAGAGTTGCTAGCCTCTCAGTATTCTATAGGATACATTTTGGTGAGTGTGCGAAGGAATTACATGAACTAAATCCCCCATCCCCCTTCCATCACCGGACGTTTGGACGCACGGCGAGCATCCATCCTTTTGTAGTAGACGCGCCGCATGTCCGAACGAAGCGCTTCATCTTTTTTAAATCGGACAGCGAAGGAGTGGAACAGCTTGCCTGCGTCGGTATTTCCGTCCAAGTACAATGTGGGTGTCTTCAAGGCAAGAGTGAATAGGCTTTTACTAAGTTGATGCGCTTTACCACCTACGACTACATTTCCACTTCTCATCAGGTGGAATGTAGTCAAGCGTCAACTTAGTTTAAGTGTAAAAAAAAAAGGAATAGGCGTTATTCTGATAGAATTAATTTTAATATTATAATTCCGTGTAAATCTTACATGATCAGAGCGATTTATCCATGATTCAGTCGTGTCGTGAATGTGGATTTAAAATTTGCGAAAAACAATGTTATTTGCATTTAGTACATCCCAATGATTTTTCTGGTTAAATGTTGGTGCTATTATTTAGCAATATTTTTATTGACCAATAAGATAAGATATACCGTGAAAACAACTTTTTCCTGCGATTAACAAATATTTATAATTTTAGATGAATTCATTATGTTTTAATTTAAAAATAACTTCTGATGATCAGGCTTAGCTGTAACTTTTAAATGTTCAACTAATTATTTAAAACAGTTCAGTAATTTCAGAGTTTACTCGATTAAAAACAAATCTTTTTTCGTTGTAATATTAGTGAAGTTGTACAGTTCTAAAAACATATTATCAAAATACGTAGAGACGAAGCTTCTTAGCATTCAATGGATTCACCGTGCGGGTGCCGGGCCCATCGCGTTACAGGGAGAGGAGTGCAAACAGCTCCTGGGACTTGCAACTCAGGTGTAGGTTTAAGGGACCCCTTTAAAATGCGCATTAACGATTGCGTCAACTGGTTGGCCTCCTACCTAAGCATATTTGAAATGAACCTACCAATGCCGCCTTTGAAGTACGTGAAGTACGTTCTACAAATGAACTGATGATAGTTCTAGAGAGGCCAAGATCTTTATGTAAGTTATAGAGAGATTTCGCTGTTATACCTCTCGCTCCCACTTCTACCGCGTACAAATTAACTATATACCTATTCCTGGTCAGTTCGTTGGTCAGTTCGTAATACTTGTTTACTTTAATTGTGTGATCTTTGGGGATGTTAGTTTCCCACGGAACAGTAAGCTCCAAAAGCATCACGTGCTTTAACTGTCTAGAGTACAGGAATATGTCCGGTCTGGATGACGAGACAACAATATCTTCAGGGACTCTATACTGTTTCTCATACGTATCACTTGCATCAACTGCAAAAGTGCAGTTGTAGTTATCGGTAAGATTAAATTCAACAAGTACTTACTAGGTTATATTTTTTATCAGTAACAGTGACATCTAGCGGATCCGGACTCAGACTTCTCATTGTTGGCAATATGTCTTCCAGCATTTTCAGATCTGCAACAATAAATTCTTAATTTGGAGGCGATAAAGAGCATTGTACTATTCTTAATAAGTGTCAGTTGATTGCGACTTCAATTCACATCACTCACACACTCACACAAAAATTAAAAAAATTAAAGATTAAATAGTTTCAAGTAAAAAAAACGTATTTTTTATAGTTTTTTTTTAAACTTTAAAAGTTAGTGAACTAGTCAACAAACTTTGACTACATCAATTGAGTATGGCTTTACATCTAGACGTTTCAAGAGACGAAACAAATAAATAGATAAATTATAGTAACTATACTCTACTGGCTTTGAGATCTTCTTACTTTAGAACTACACTCTGAGTTTGAAGATTCTTAAAAACACCGCATTTTGTTATATCCATTTAACTTTAAAGTTTTTTTTATTCTGTTTATTTGAAAATAAAAAAAAATTCAAAACATTTAATTGATTGTGCCTTAATAGAGTATTAGCTGTGGCCCGCGACTTCGCCCGCGAGGACTTTAGAACACAAGCTCATAAGAAACTTCTTTGTCCATTCTACATTTTTATTATTAAAAACCATAATACCATATTATTATTTCAAGGGTATAATATAATAAAGCTTAGATCCAACGCGAAAGTTATTTCTAAATATTTGTTACAATATTTTTAGATTCGGATAAGTTACTTTGAAGATTACCTCCAAATAATAAAATAATAACGTACAGATACCGCAGCTCCAGCCGCTACCATCCACACAGCATTATTTTCTATGTTGTCTATAGATTTATGTTTTGAATTCGCTATATTTTTGAATGGAATGTCTGATTTTAGTAATTTAAAAAGTATTTTTCAATAGTTTGTTAACAGGATAAGGACTAATACATAGGTATGAATAATACGGTTTGTTTATTGCCGGCACTTGTATCAAGTTTTAAAAGGTATCAAAGTAGTACAGTGGAGTAACTACAGCAGACGGACCTCTGTACCGCGGACTTTACTGTAGATAATGTTTCTGTAATACCTACCGTAGAACATGTTTTGTTCCATCATCCGTCGAGTCCGCAGCGCACGGAAGTTACATTTTGTTATGACAACTTTTTAACACCTTGAGATACATTATAGCATTTTTATTAGAGATCTATATATTTTTTTAAATGTTATGTAGTCTATGTCGGTCAGTGAAAATGCAGCTTTCTAAAGGTCAAAATAATTTTGTAATCAGTCTAGTAGTTTTGTATGAAATCAATACAAACATACAAAAACACAAAATTTTACCTCTTTATAATATTAGTGTAGTTACAGAGTATACGTGACAAAACACACGACAATATTTTGTCGTCAAACCATGGATAGTAGATATTGTAAATGTGGTATTTGGCACTATTTGGCCATGTGGATGGTTTTATTAATGAATCATTTATATCCTAACACCTAAATACACAAACGTGACAAATATTCAATTTAGAGTAAGTACAATTATTTTATACGCGTTTATTATTCAAGCAACCAACACGAAATATCACAAACATTTATCCTCAGTCTGTTAATTGCTAATAATCACTTTAACTTCGCTACTGAAGCAACGGTATTTAAGAAATTCAGTTTTCTTCACAAAGTTTTTCTACAGTGGCAATTTTACAGCTTCTCTTGGAATAATTGTACAATAGCCCATTTTCGCGATGTAGAGGACACGTAGCGCTATCTATTGGGTGATAGAAACAACTGTAAAAGTCCAACGCGTAGTATACCTACGTGTTCCTAATTATATTTTTTTATAAATATTACACTAACAACAGCAATAAATCATTAAAAAATAAGTATTCTTCGTCTTAAATATTATTTTCAGTGTGAATGCTATATATATTGGTTCATAATTAAATATTTGACTAATGAGAACGTATACACAATTCTCTTCATATAAAGTTAATCCATATATAAAATGTAAATAAGGACTTCATAAACATGCTCGTTGCGTTACACTATTAATAATTGATTTGTTTTACCGCCTACCTACGGGTGAAGCAACCTAAAACTAATTGTTATTAACAAATAAACCATTGTTCGAATAAATTAATCTTAATATTATTACTGTTTGTTGAGAATTCATTTCACGTGAATCTGTATTAAAAATGTATCTGATTATTGCACAACATTTCAAAACACGGTGTAGTTAATACGAGTACCTACCTACTACAACGGATCAAATAAGTGTTATTTAATCGGAACACTAATGGCTCTATGTAAATCTATACATATAATAAAATAGTTAATAAATACATTTTTTAAATAGTAGCTTCGTGTTACTCCTGTACAATATTGTCTTAAGTGTACCTGTCGGTTTGTTCCCTACGGATTTATATACATATATTACGACGATAAAGTATATCCTGCAATGACTACTGAACTGATAATATAATATCAGGTATATTCCGTTTGCCACCTTCAATTATTTTATAGATTAATTTTTTTACGTTATTTAGGTTAGTTTTACAGATATATGTTATGTTTTTAGTACTATTATAAATACAATCATACTTTACAAAATTTGAAAAGTCGGACTCCAGTAACATGGGTCCATTTGAAGGTCAATTGTAAAGAAGCTGAGATGATCACTCTTTTAAATTATTTATAAAATGTTAATATTGAATAGCTACTCATAATTAATTTTCATTTACTAAAATTAAACTAAACCGAGTTCTAACATTAATGTAACTTTGATTTTTATTTTATAACCTAAAAGAAGCCGGTGTAAATAATATAATGAAACTGTCAATAGTTTTTGCTAAGAGCGTGTCTGTTTGTCTCCAACTCCAACTCACTGCCGACGTATTATTAACAGTAATCATCAAAACGGTGATGTTTTAAATAATGAAATGCGCGGATTCGGGACTATAGGTACTGTACTGTAGTACTAGTTTTAGTCAAATATGAGTCTTTTTAGGAGCTATATTATATTATACCCTTGAAATAATAAAAGGGCTTACTTGGAGAGCACTTCTTAAAATCGAAATGACTAAAAAAGTTCTAGTGACTAAAAAGTTCGCGGTCTGCGTTCTAGAGTCCGCTTGGACGAAGTTGCGGACAACAGCTAGTAGGATATAAAGTTATACATATTTTATTTATATATCTTTTAAAAGTATATAAGTTATGTAAAAAATATTTGAATAAGGGTACAGTTGCCCAGTAGGTTGTCTAATTATATAAAAAAACAGAGATATCATCAATGAAGTTACATTCTGATATCGATTAGATAAATATAACTCGGAAATAAACTGAATGTAGCTAAGTGCTTTTATCAACCAAAGATAAGATAAAGATAAGATACATATCTATGTAGCTATAATTTAATTTGAAGGATAAAGATTACTTAGAATAAATATTCTTGTTATTTTAATTATTAGGTACCTTATTAACTGGTTTGGAGGCAACATGATACGCAGTTGTTATACTGTATCTGATAAATCGTGTATTCTATATATTAAAATATAATATTATAATAATATTAACGTGTATATATTATATATATACCGGTCATGATGTCATTGTGCCACTTAACACGAATAACTGAACATACAAAAGGTTATTCGGTAAATTAATGATATATTTATTTATTCACAGCGTGCTTTTCAAGTCGATAGTATGTTTTTTAAATTACCGTTTATATTTCTGAACCTTTTTTAACGCTCTTTTTTATTGTTCACTTATTTTTAAAACTCTTTTTATTGGTATCATTTCATTTTGCTGAACTTTACAAAGATATATTTTCGTTAGTAAGTATTTAAAATTCCGTTACCGGGATGTATAGTACGCCATCTATCGGGCGAAGGCACACTTTGTATGAGGAAAATATATACATATATATAATAAAAAAAAATAACGTGATTACCATTTCTTTGCTGTTATGTAATGAAAATACGTTTAAAAATTATATTAATTACATAATGAGCGAACCTTAAATTACTATTCACAAACAAATCTTTGAATTCAAGTTCCCAGACTGCGGTTTGAATACATAGTTATTAAATGAGTCCTCTATGGAAATAAAATATTAGAGTATTCATTACTGTACTCTTTATACGGCCTTCGCAGAGGTTAAAATGATATTATATTTTAAATCTGTATATTATATAGATGACGCGTTGACAAAATTATTATCAATTACGGCATTTTATTATATAACTAGGTTTTGACAGCGGCTTTGCCCGTGCTATAGTAACAAATATGTTTAAGTAGCCCTATTTTTAAGGACGGTCTTTCTTATTTTTGTATTTTTATATTTAGTTATTTTAGTTATTTTGATTACAGACAGACACTTGTTAGTAGAGTATATAAACAATATATATATATAGTAACGTCGTCGTCGTACCGTCACAACTTAGTTAATCAATGAAGTTAATTAAGGACCTATTTCGTAGGGAATAAGAATTGTTTTAGAGTAACAACTCTGAGCGTCTGGCGTACACCTACATCTAATTTACAACTTTGGTTGGTTAAAAAATCAACAGCAGTACTGGGAACGTTCTAGACCAGACCAGACTAAAGAGGGGCCTCTTCCTTCCTACCCTACAGCTTACAACGGCGCCTCTTATAATGACGTATATGACTTTAACTCGAGCGATTTTAAATACATATTTTAGTTATTAAAGGTTAGTGTTCAAAATATGTTCATAATGTTAGTTAAAACTATTAGCGTTTATATTTCAAGAAAAACAGTTTATAAATTCAAATATGATATTTAAACTTTGGCAAATATAAAAACTGAAACATTTATATATATATGACTCGTGGTCACCACGTGGCACCATCACGTTATACGAACGTACTCCACTTTCAGTGTTTGTGTGGTTTTAAACAAAAAATACACCTCTATAATAATACGAGTATATTGTTTTATTTCCGTTTTGTATTCTTTTTGAAATAAAAATAATCTTCATGATATAACATTTAATGCTTTAGTACATATTCAACATTAGTATCTGAAACATTCCAAAGTCAATATGTTTCGGAAGGGACAGCTTCTAAGTTTCCTTTACGTATTAAGGACGCGTTTACAGTAATATAATTTCATTTTTATTTCACTTCTGTGATACATGAGTCTTAACTTACTGCAATAAGGTTTATTTTACTTGCATATTTTTTGATTCTTTATAACAAATAATTCTAAAATTCAAAACACCGGCTCAGTCGGGCTTTATACTCTGTGACTCGGTCTAAGACCGTTGTCTTGAGTGGTCCTTTTTTTTTACGTCTGGAAGCTTCTGACTACCCCCCCCCCCCCCTCCCGTCTAGGGGAAGAGAGAGGGTGGTTATCTCACCTACTAAACCAGACGGTCAACACCTCACCGTAAAGGAAGTGCCATGGGAATCGCTTGGGAATACGTCCGCGTTGCCCCAACGGTAGGCCGCGTGAGCAGCCAACACCTTAATGGGGGAACGCACCCAGTTGACGCTGGTGCGCTCCACTCGGGTGGCCGGCTTGATAGATTGTGAGGGGGCTCCCCTGCCCCCTCACTCAAGCCGACTGAGTCAGATCTGGTCAACCCTCTCCACCGACACGACAGCGTTTAAGCTAAATTAGGATGTTTAAGTTTAATTAGGATGACCGGATCCGACTAACCCACTCCGGCTCAGACCCCAACAGGTGGGTGTCCAAACCCCAACAGGTGGGTGTATGTTATGGGCAGCCCCCCGAGGGAGACCAATCCGACATACAGAGCTGGAAGAGGCGCGCAAATCAGCAACCATTTTAAACTCCCCGCGGGCGGAGGACTCCGGGAGAACCGGATTCACTCCTCCTCTAGGGGAGGCGTCGCAAGAAATGCGGCCTCGACATACCCCCATCTCCGTGCGGAGCCGGAGCTCCGCAACCTGGCTTCTCTTAGTCTGGCCCATCACCCTAAGTCTCCCGGTATGAGAAAGTCTGCCGTTATAGCCTCAGGGATCATTGGGACACGCAAGTCCCCCCACCACGACAAGGTTGCAGCCTCGGGGGGGGGTCATAAGAGGTCCTTTATTTCTTTTAGTAAACATTTCTGTTGATAAAGATCGCTGTACGAATACAAAACATTTTATAAAACCTAACTCGATACTTTACAGTTTATACAATATTCTGTACTGTCGACTATATAAATTATAAAACATTTTTATATTTCCATTATTTTTTAGTAAATATATTATTTTACTACAAGTACGTAAGGATAATTATCAATTAGTATTGACTGCACGTGACCTGAAGGTATACTGGTGGATGGATGCTACTGAATCTCTTAGATAAATAAAGCTAGGTGCTCCGAGCTTAGGCTTGTTTTCTTAGTTCTGATAAGATCTTACCATCGAACTTGATTGAATGACCTTGAGGTATACTGATGGATGGATACTATTGGATCTCCTAGATGAATAGAATTACGTTGCTCGATGAAGCCGTATATGGGAAATGGGTCTGAACAGCTGCGTTGCGTTGGTGAACGGTTTTGTCATTGAGTTGGTGTTTGTTGTGTTGGGTGCCTAGTAGAGGAGGGCAGCGGGATCCGAAGCGACGGCTTCCCCCTGGCCTCCCTCAGATTGTTGGGGGCCCAAGTAGTGGTTTAGGTCCCCATGAGCCTTTCATGGGGAGCTAACCCACCCTGCCAGCTGCAAAAAATCCCAGGGTAGCTCCATCGTGCTGGTTGGGGACCAGATGAGGAGGCCCGATGGCGATCCCTGGGGGGGTTTGGGCGTCCGTCTCCAGACTAGCCTCTCAATGGCATAACACCACCAATTTCAACGTCGGGTTCGATACGTAGCGCCTAGTTCAACTGCCATTTCCCACCCTATTCACTCTATTTTAATTTTATGAAAAGGAAGTTTACTCAGCGGTTGCACTCCTCCTCACTAATAGTGCACCTCGCTAATATTCGAGGATTGCACTCAAATCTCGAAGCTGTCTATCACCATCTAGAGACAGAGCAGCCGCACTTACTCTTTCTGACGGAGACGCAGATACAATGTCCTTTAAGCACTGCGTACCTTGCTTACCCTGGGTACACGTTAGAGTACAATTTCCGCTCACATGCCGGGGTATGTCTGTACGCGCGGAATGACCTCTGTATCCAGCGTCTTCGTCACCTTGAAGACCCCACTTTTTCTTCCCTATGGGTTTTAGTAGACACAGGAAATAAAAAATCCTGTATTCTTGTGTTTACCGTTCACACAGCGGTGATCAGGAGACAACCAGATTATTTGAGTATCTCAGTGAGGCTGCTGATATGGCTCTACATCGTTACCCTTCAGCGCTGCTCGTCTTTCTGGAGGACTTTAATGCCTGTCATCAGGACTGGCTGTTCCCGTGCCAGATGACAGACCACGCTGGAAGAGAGGCGCAGAACTTTGCGTTGTCCGTGGACCTCTTTCAGCTGGTGAGGCAAGCGAGCAAGGGTGCCTGATGTGGAGGCACATACAGCCAACTGTCTGGACCTTCTGCTGACAACTGATCCAGACAGGTATCGTGTAGAGGTTTCCTCCCCCTTGGGAACCTCCGATCACTGTATGGTGAAATCTGTATTAACTTATTCCCAAACGGAATTAGACTTTCATTGTGTTAGGCGAATTTGGAAATACAAGTCAGGAGATTGGGATGAGATGCGGCACTTCTTTGCATCTTATCCTTGGCGGCAGGTTGGCTTCTCTTCTGAGGATCCATCGAGTTGCGCGGATGCTATAACTGATGTGGTACATCAGGCAATGGAGTATTTCATTCCTTTTGCTGATGTACCTATCGGTGGCAAAGCTCTCCCATGGTTCAATGCCAAATGTAGACATGCTGGAAAGCAAAAACATTTGGCATATGTTACTTGGGTTGATGCATGAAACCACAAAGCTCCGGATGTGACTTCTAAGAAGAAAGCCTTTAACCAAGCTGCTAAGTCCTATAAAAAGGCATTACGTAGGGTTCGTCTCGGTCGTATCGCTAAGGTTGGCGAAAACCTTTCAGTCCTGCCATCAGGCAGTCGAGCTTTCAGGTCCCTTGCCAAAGGAATCGAGTCGAATTTCTGCCGAACCTCACTGCTACCACTGCTGAAGCCAGATGGATCTCTGGCTCATGGAGCGAAAGAGAAAGAAAATTTATTTTCATTCTCTTTTCGCTAATAATTCTCATCTAGACACTGGCAATGCTACCCTAGTATTATTCATCCATCAGTATACCTTCAGGTTACTCCGTCATGTCTGATGGAAAGATCAAAACTGTCAAAACAAGTCTAAACTCGGCTTACCTAGCCTTTTATCGTCTAGGAGATCTAGTAGCAACTTTCAACGTTTAGACTTTCAGGTCACAAACAATACTAATATCACATAATAAAACATAATATTTAATGTAAAAACATAAAATAATTTAAATTATTAAAAGTATAAAAATATGTTTTTAAATATAAAAAACCAATAAATTCAAACTATCAAAATTGTTTCACGTAGCCATTATTTCGCGACTAAAGATGCGTATGTGTGCATAGTCAATCTTTGTCAATGTAGTTATGTGATTTGTTACCTATCTGTTTCGTAATCGCGTCCTTAATATATAGTTATTTAAAACAACGAATATATCTTTTGAAAACTCGAAAACAGCGCCATCTACCGGAACAATCATCATATATCAAGATCAACTGTTATAAATTGGTTATGATTTTGGTAATGTTACTGTATGATAAACGTGAAGTCAAAAGACTTGTATTTTCACTGCCAAAGTATTTATAGAAGTTAATTAATCATATTAATAGAAGTCGGCCATCAACAAATTAAAGAGTTCAGTTTAACAGGAAAAGATCTCATTTATTGAACGGACAATAACAGTTTGATTCCCCCGTGAGTCACATCACATGTACAATACCATTAGCAAATGAAACACTGTGGACATTATATTTTATATTTAATAACTAAAAAGCAACACAAGTTACATAATATTCAGATAATGTAACCATTTACGTACCTTATGTTACTTATTTTTTTAAATATTTTTTATAATTGCTACTCTTGTTTCTTTTTCATTTGAGCTAAATTATGCTAAAACTTTTTAAAACAATTCAGTGTCAATATATAAACAAACTAGCTGTCCCCCGCCCTCTTCACGTGGTGTAAACTACAGCCTTGCAGGCACGGGGTATTTTTTTTTTTTTTTTTTTATGTGACAAGAGGGCAAACGAGCGTGCGGATCACAGGTGTGAAGTGATCACCGCCGCCCACGAACTCTTGCAACGTCCGAGGACTCACAAGAGCGTTGCCGGCCTTGGAGGTGGGTATAAACGCCTTTTTTGAAGGTACCCATGTCGTATCGATCTGGAAACACCGCCGAAGGAAGTCCATTCCACATCTTTGTGGTACGTGGAAAAAATGTTCTTGAAAACCGCACAGTAGAGGATCGCCACGCATCCAGGTGGTAAGGATGGTATTGCAGGCGATGTCGTGCTGTGCGGTGGTGAAATTCGGCGGCGGGCATCAGATCAAAAAGCTCTTCGGAGCACTCCCCGTTGTAAATGCGATAGAAAACGCACAAAGAAGCCACGTCTCTACGCAATGCCAAAGAGTCCAGCCGTTCACAGAGCACTGGGTCCCCGACAATCCGAACGGCTCTCCGCTGTACGCGGTCAAAAGGTAGAAGCTGGTATTGGGGTGAACCGGACCAGAGATGAGAGCAGTATTCCATATGTGGTCGGACCTGCGCCTTATAGAGCGCAAGTCTTTGGCCAGGATTGAAATACTGCCTCGCTCTATTGATTACACCCAATTTCATCGAGGCAAGTTTGGCCTTGCTCTCCAGATGACCACGAAACTGACAGTCGCTCGAAATGTCGAGGCCCAGTATACTGATACTTGGCGAGGCGTTGAGGGGTGTGCTTTCGAAGAGCGGCGATACGACAATTGGGGTTTTCTTAGTGGTAAACGCGCAAACCTGTGTCTTTTGGGGATTAAACTGAACGAGGTTCAGTTCACCCCACTCTGAGACCATCCCTAAGGATGTCTCTACAGAAGACACAAGTTTCTTTCGGCACTCGTCGACGTTTTCCCGAGAGAGACCTGCACGGCCGGAATTAACGCATCCCCAGTGCTGTCATCCGCATAACAATGTAAGTTGGAAATATCCAACATATCATTGATATGCAAGAGGAACAGGGTTGGGGATAGCACGCAGCCTTGGGGTACACCTGCGTTCACGGGCTTGGGGTCCGAGCAAAAACCGTCGAGAACGACCTGTATGCTCCGCCCAGTGAGAAAGCTGGTAATCCACTTGCACAAACTCTCGGGAAGCCCATAGGAAGGAAGCTTCGAAAGAAGCCCCTTGTGCCATACACGATCGAAGGCTTTCGCTATATCCAGACTAACTGCCAGACCCTCTCCCTTGCTTTCAACAACCGCAGCCCAACGATGCGTAAGATATAAAAGAAGATCACCAGCCGATCGGCCATGGCGGAAGCCATATTGCCGGTCATTGATCAACTGGTGATTCTCGAGGTACGCCAGGAGCTGTTGGTTGATGATGCTTTCCATGACTTTGGAGAGTAGAGAGGTGATGGCGATAGGTCTGTAGTTAGCTGGGTCTGAGCTATCCCCTTTTTTAGGGATCGGATGGACAAAGGCGCTCTTCCATGAGACCGGGACTACGCCTTTTATATAGGAGTACCGAAATAGACGCGTTAGCACTGGAGTCAACTCAGGAGCACATGTTCGTAGCACCAATGGGGAAATCCCATCCGGCCCACTCGACTTATGAACATCCAAGGAAAACAGAGACTGTCGAATGTGTTTTTGCTTGAAAATTATTTCAGGCATGGAGCTCTGACACCGTTGGATGGTAGGCGGTGTCTTCCCTTGGTCGTTCAAAGTCGAGTTTGAGGCAAAAAGAGTGCCCAAGAGATCGGCTTTCTCTTTTGCCGTGTGGGCCAGAGAGTCATTCCCCGTATGCAATGGCGGTAGGGACGGCTGGCAAAAGTTGCCCAGACTGGCTTTGGATAGCGCCCAGAACTTGCGCGTGCCAGGTGGGTACTTTGCCAGCTGTTCCCCGATTTTGACGACATGCTTGAACTTTGCTCTAGCTATTTGCCGTTTGAAGAATCTGGAGGCACGATTATATTTCCTCTTCAGATCTCTAGAGTTCGGATCCTTGGTGACTAACGCATTAGCCCAAGCACGATACGCCTGCCGTTTGCCGGCTGCTGCAGCCCTGACAGACGCATCAAACCAAGGCCGCGATCTGCCACCAAGTGGCACCACAGAGCTTGGCACAAAAAGTTCCATGCCCTGTAGTATCACTTCAGCTACAGCCGCAGCGCAGTCACTGGGATCATTGGAAGGGAAACAAATCGGCCCCCATGGGTAGGACGCAAAAAAGGACCGCAGTCCATCCCAATCCGCTGACTTGTAGTGCCAAACGCGTCGGGTCGCGGGTCTTGTGCGAGCCGGACGTTGAATTGGCACCACACTCCGTACCAGGCAATGATCGGAGGACCCTAGAGGGGCCTCGACAATGACCTGGTACTTTCCGGGATGTGTAGTCAGCAGGAGATCCAACAAAGAGGGCATGTGGCTGTCCACGTCTGGTAGACGAGTGTGCGTCTGAACCAATTGGGACAGACCATTTGCCAGAGCAAAGTTAAAAACAGATCTCCCCGCGTAGTCAGTGGCACGTGACCCTAGCCAGTCGGTATTGTGCGCGTTGAAGTCCCCAAGGACTATGACTTCAGCGGAGGGAATCTGTGAAAGCAGGTCGTCAATCTTCGCCTGGACATGGCCCAAGAGTTGCTCCGTTTCTGCATTACCACTATGGGACCTGTAGAGGCACGCGTAGACTCTGACACGATCGTCCATGTCCACGCGCAGCCAAAGTAAAGACAGGTCCCGACCTTCAAAAAACTGAAGGCGACGGTAGCAGATATCCTCCCTTACGAACACAGATACCCCGGCGTGTGGTATAAAATGATGTTCAAGTTTATACCCGGGGTATGATAGGTACGCTGTGTCGCTAGGTTGAGATATCTGCGTCTCCGTCAAAAACAACAAGGCCGGCTGCGCCGTCTCAAGATGATAGTGGACGGCGTTTAAGTTGGAGTGAAGTCCCCGTATGTTGCAAAAGTCCACACTCAGGGTGGAACGGGGTGCCGCTGTGTTTGCTCGTCGTTTGCCCTCGTTGAACACGGAATGCAGTATTATGCCCGCCCCAGATACGACAGGCGGCCCGAGCAAAAGCGAAGAATCATTTCCCCGATTTTGCCCGGGGAGGGATTGTCCGGCTTCATCGAAGCCGGTACCCTCCTGGGGTACAATTCCTTTTAACAATGCATTCATGTTCATGTTTTGGCGTGGGGGGGGGGGGTTGGGCTTCCGGAATCTCTCACTCACCGACGGAACATAACCAAAGGAATTTGGTTACTGCACGTCGGTCTTCTGTGAGAGGGTGGTCCTTCCCCGGTCGAGCCAGCCCAATACGAACTGCAGTGAGAGGACTGCAGCTAGGCTAGGCTAGGCTAGGCTAGGCTAGGTATATGAGAAACACATCCCAAGCCCTGGCATTACTGCTCAGCTCACGTCTATCCATGGTGCAGGCCTACTGGGGTCCACCATGTAAAAATAATTTGATAAAACCTTAAGTCATTATCTGGGTGTGTAAAATTAAAAATATACTTACCAAGATTTACTATTATAGAAACTATAGATTTAAAGGTACAATTTTTTTCACGTTCATGCTTTCATAAATTCGACTTGTTGGTAATTTTAATATAACTAGTTGGTAGTCCGGATAATCGCGAATCCGTATAACTGAGAGCCGGATAATCGAGTTTTTACTGTAAGTCTAACTCTGGTATCTATAGACAAGTAAGGAGATCTTAGGTTTTCGTTTAACGTGAGCGTGAAAATATATATTTTTAATATTTTCTTCTGAATTACTACTTACACAATATACTTCTGAATTACTAGGTCTTATTAAATACGACGGGTGGTCACTAAATACTACGGGTGGTGGTGGTGGAATAATAATTGTAAAAACTTGGTCACGTAGTATGGGTACGTTCCCTAAGACTTCGACACAATTCATTACTTATTTGACATCTATAAATATAAATAGAACGTTACTGAGTTCACATCGACGTTAGAATTGTAAATAGCTTTTGTCTCATTCATTGAATAGATGGCGCTCTAATCAATATTATAATTATTAATATTTCTGTAGCACTTGCAGTCTGTATGATAAGGTGCTACTATAAATATTCACCGGCTTGTGATTTGGTATACGAAGATGACACGTCTGCTTTGATTATTGACTCGGCCTACTACATAATATACTTCTTAGTACTATAATGTTCCACGACACCGTGAATATGGGACACGCCTACATAAACGCTACTGTTCTGTAATGCAAGGACCGGACGACGTTACTGTCGAATTATTACAAATAATTGTTGTACGAGGGAGCTGAATCTAGTATTTAAAATCTTTTGTGCGAAATTCAAATTGTATTATTAGGAGTCACTCGTTAATTGATTTGATATTGGTTACGTGACAGCTGACAGCGACCGGCGGTAAATAACCTTTGTATAATCTTTTTCATCACAAACAATTTTATTAAAATATATTTTTTTTAATGTTTCATTTTAAAAAGCGTCTTGTTGATTGTACTTACCTATATTATGTGGTATAAAGAGAAATGTCTTTTTAAATAGAACTTACGTATTTGATAATTATTAATGATAAATTAAATTAATCGAGACATTACGTCGCAATATAAACGTATCAAATAAGACTATCTAATAGTTGTCTGTTAAAATTGTATTTAGAATCCCTCTCATATCTATATATATATAAAAGAAAGTGGTGTTAGTGTAACTATGTATAACTCAAGAACGGCCGAACTGAGTAGGCTGAAAATTGCTGAGGAGGCAGATTACAGCCAGGAGACGGACATAGGATTTTTATCTCGTTCGTTCAAGCTTATTTACTTAAATGCGAATTATTTAATTATCTGACAATCACAATTATCTGTTACTTCCATACTATACTAATAGATGGCAGTATAAGCGTATTTGTTGACTGGCTTGAGTAAGTATCCAGTAGATGGCGCTCTGGTAAAATACAAATATTTCATATAAGCTAAAGCTTAGTAGGATAACCGGCCACGTGTTGCTGAAAAATGTTGTAGAAAATATAATAATAATATTAGAGACTAAAGTTTTTTTACAAATTTTAGATTCATTTAAAAAAAACCTTTATTAATTACATGGTAATTATTATATTTTTATAAAATTTCGCATTTATCCTCGCATCCATGTGCTCTATATCTATTCTATCGTTAATCACATTTAATACTAAATCACACTACTGTCGCTCTCTGGTGGTCAGGGTATGTACTAGCATTTTCAGGGTACACTAAATGTCGACTTATGAGCTTCTATGGGCGTCTGTATTCTTTGGTATGTATTTAGATTTGAATTCGTAGAATAAAACTCTCTGAAAAATAGTAGTTATGAAATTAGAAAATTAAAAAACTACTATAAGTGTTTGAGTTAGTAGTTAATTGTTAATTGTTAATTGTATTCGTGTTTCTCCTGACATATTGAAATTGACAAAAAATCACTGCTGGGCCTTTACCCTTTAGTAAAAATAATCAAGTTTATACACAGTACTCATTTATCTGAGAGCTGTATACCGACTGGAATGGCTCTTTATTAAAAAATAACTTTCACCAAATAAGAGATAAAATTGAAATGTTGATTAGACACTACCTAAGTGTAACTCTTATGATAATAGTGTATTTGAGCCAATTTACCGAATCGCATTTTAACCGTAGTCCCGTGCGCGCCGCACAGCCGTCCATAGAGAATGTCAAAGTGACGGCACGTTAATGACACTGACAACGCATTTGTATATTCTTCTTCTTCTTCTTTTCAATAATATGGCAATCTCGAAATTTCGAATTCTGCCAGTGTCCAGTCAGTCATGAGAGCATCACTTTAAGTTATTGATCAGTTTTTTTTTATATACACTATTCAGGTTATTAAAACAATACAATTACTTAGACCATCACCATTGTTAGTAAATGAACAATATTTATTTACAGTTTTAATTTGTTATATTTAATAAAATTACACAGAACTATAATAAATGGTGAAAAAGAAAGGGCAAGAAGGGATTTAAAATCAGAGGGGCGGGCGATATAGGGAGGGAGAACATCGTATAGTGAAAAAACAAGGTTGGGACAGCTAAAAAATATGTGTTCCAGGTTTCCTTCATCAAGACCACATTCACATAGGGAACTATCTCTGATGTGTAGTTTAGCTAGATGAACAGCCGTACACGCATGACCAAGTCGTAAGCGACAGACAATGGATGTTATTTGTTTGTCAGCTCCGGGGTATTTAAAAAACCAAGGCTTATTGGGTATGTTACTTTGAATGTGGCTGTAAAATCGACCTTTAGATATCTTGGAAGTTTCCCAATGATCCTTCCAAGTAGAGTGTAAATTTTTGTGAGCGACGACTGGAAGATCATGGGAAAAAACTAAATTATATTTATCACAGCCAATACAAGAAGCTTCTTTAGCTAATTGGTCAGCAATCTCGTTGCCCTCAATTCCTGAATGACCAGGAATCCAGGCCAGAATTATTTTAATATTTTCAGAGTGACAGCGAAAAAGAGCTTCTTTAATTTTAAGTTTTTGTCTAACGTTTCTAAAAATACAGAATTAGCTTTTTAGAAATTCCAATGTCAAGCAAAATATTTGGCTGAAATATAAGAGAATCAAAAGAATTTTCAAATAAGGGATTAATCTCTGTTTGGTATTTTGGGAAATTCAAATTAATAAGTTTATTATAGCTGTTGGATAGATAAGGAATGGACTTATTTTTCCAATATTTAGCGGTAGTTAATAGCTCTGATAATAATTGAAGTTTTGGAAAAAGACAATGAGAAGACAAATGGGCAGTCCTAAAAAGAAATCTATCAGCAAGAAACTGTCTTCTTATAAAAAGTGGAGGTTCCGAACATTCCAATTGCATGGCATTTATCGGAGATGACTTCATTGCACCGCATATAATGCGTAGACATTTAGCTTGAATCTTATCCCAAACTTTTAAGGCTAATTTATTGCATGGTTCCAACAAAAAGGAACCGTAATCAAAGTGACTCCTTATGATAGCATTGTATAAAAGTTTTTGACAGTACGGGTGGGAACCCCACCAAACTCCGGATAGGGAACGCATAACGTTGATATTCTTCTCACACTTTTTTGCTACATAAGAAAGATGTGGGATACCAGACAATTTTGAGTCGAGAAAAATTCCAAGGAACTTTACATTGCTATCATTCGGAATCACTTTATTTTCAATACGAATGATGACATTTGGAATGATCCTTTTTCTAGTAAAAAGAACAGAAGTGCTTTTTGATGCAGCCAGTGAAAGACCCTGATTTAATAACCAGTAATTTAAATGACCTACAGCCACGTTTAATTTAGAAATTGATTGTTCTATTGATTTGTCAGATATGTACACAACAATATCGTCGGCATACTGGAGTATGTTACAAATACCATTAACAGCTAGATCTAAATCTACCGTATAAATATTATAAAGAATGGGACTCAACACAGAACCTTGAGGGAGACCTTTCCAAATCAGTCTAGAAGAAGAATTATAATTATCACTGCGTAAGTTAACTGATCTAGCTTGCAGATAATATACAATAAATTTAGTAAACCAAGCAGGGATACCCAATTTAACCATCTTTTCTTTCAGAATTGGAAGCAAAACACTGTCATAGGCCGAAGAAATATCGAGAAAGACACCTAGCACAGATTCATTTTTAGAGAAAGCTAAACGAATATCGGTTACTAAAATGCTAAGATTATCCATAGTGCTCATACCCTTTCTAAATCCAAACTGAGTACTAGATAGTAGTAAATTATTTTCCAAATAAAATTCTAAACGATTTTTAAGAAGGTGTTCCATGACCTTAGCTAAAGTTGAAGAGAGAGCAATAGGTCTGTAACTTAAAGGATCAAGAGGATCTTTACCCGGTTTCAAAATTGGAATTATAATTTGTTTTTTCCATTCCTGGGGGACCAAACTGGAATTAATAAAGTTATTAATTAAATTTAGAAAATATTTTTTTGTTTCAAAATCTGCTTTAACAATAAAAGAATAAGGAATTCCGTCTTCACCAGGCGAGGAATCCTTTAAGCCATCAAGTACAATTTCAAGTTCAGAAATAGAGAAAATATTATTTATAAAGTTATTATTTTCAGGCACACTCATAGATGGGGGAATAATTAACAAATCCTCCGCTTCTTCTCTCGAAGGAACCCAAGGAGGAGCAAGTTTGCTAAAAAAGTGAAAAATCCATTGAGCATGGTCGTTAGAGACATCATTTCTTGGAGAAAAAACCCCACGAAATCTTTTAATATTGGTCCAGACAAACGAAGAATGCGAGCGAGGAGACAAACTTTCACAAAAAGCAATCCATCCATTCCTCTTTTTAAATGAGAGTAAGCGTTTAGTCTGTGCAATTGTGTTTTGTAATTTTAAAAAGTCTGAGTCTTCAAGGTAAAGGATTTCAGAGTCTTTTCGTTTAATAACTGACTGGGTACACTCTGAATCCCACCAAGGAGGGGAAGAGATACGATTTCGGCCCATATTCTTTAAAGGAATAGAGTGATCAGCGGCATATCCAAGAATAGTCACAAAGGCAGAATAACATTCTAAGAGATTTGCAGCAGAAATATTAGGTAAGGATTTAACTTTAATATTAGTAATAGAGGCAAACTGTTCCCAATCAGCTTTGTTAAGTTGATATTTCTGAAGGGGAGGAAGAACTTTAACAGGACAACAAATATCAGGAAAGGAGATAATAATCGGGAAATGATCGCTTCCAAAAGAATGAGGCAACACTTGCCACGTTATTGAGGGGGCTAGAGAAGGAGAAGATAAGGAAAGATCAACAGCAGTTCTTTTGTTTTGTTGCGGTGAGACTCTTCTTGTTGGGGACCCATCATTTAAAACACATATATTAAAATCGTCAAAGAGCTCAAGGAGCATGGACGCGAAAGAGTCAATTTTATGAGAGCCCCAGACGGTGTGGTGCGAATTAAAATCACCCACAATGATGAAGGGGGGAGTAAGAGAGGAAAAAATCAGGTTAAGTTCTGGAATGCACGAAGGACTTGGATGAGGAATGTATATTGATAGTATAAGAATATTTGCAACTTTAGCTGCAACAGCATTAAAAAGATTACAATTTAAAGGGGGAAGAGAGATACGGGAAAATGTAAAATGTCTATTAATTAATAGAAGAGTTCCACCATATCCATCATCCCTGTCATTTCGAAGACAAGCAAACCCAGGGACTCTAAATAGAGAACCAGGACTAAGCCATGTCTCCGAAATGGCAACGACTGCAACATTATGGTGATTAATCATGAAACATAAATCAGGTTTCTTATGTTTGAGAGAACGACTGTTCCACTGAAGTAAGGATAGGGTTTTCTTTGGGGGGGGCATTGTTAATAATATTAAATATTGATTTTAAAGTTCTTGTCACGTCTGTCGGTAATTCTATGTTGTGATTGGTTAAAAGACTTAGCAAGGAAGATAAAAGAATTTGAACAATATTGTTCACAGGATTTTCATTTGTAAGAGCACAACCATTTGAAAGGGAGGAATTACATTCTTTAATAATTTCGTTGTGAGTCAGTTTATCGTATCCAGGTCCTGAAGCAGACTTATACTGTTTTTTAGGTACGGAAAAAGTTTTTCTGTAAGAGGAGGAAGTCTGTGGTTGCTTATGTTGATGAGAAGAAGAATCGTTGGGTTGACAATTTGGGAGCCAATCTGAAATAACCTCCGCATAAGGTCTTCTCACTGTAGGAAATCTAAAGGATGCCTCAGAATAGGAAATATTATCCTGCGACATAACCATTTTAATTTGTCGTTGACGTGAGTGTTCCATACAATTTTTATCATTGGCTGCGTGTTTCCCGCGACATAAAAGACAAGTAGGATTTTGGGAAGTACATGAGTCTCCAATGTGTTCTTCGGCACACTTATAACAGCGAGCCTTGGAATTACATTGTCGCATAGTGTGGCCAAATCGACAACACTTCATGCACTGAATTGTTGGATATAAATACAGTTCTATAGGAAGAGAAGTGTAGAAAAAATAAACATGTGAAGGTAAAACTTGTCCGGTAAAAGTAACAACCACTGACTGTGTTGGAATCCAACTGACTGATTTATTTACCACTACTTTTCGGTTTAAGCGTCGGGCTTTAATTATTTCACCACAGCCCGATGGTACCTCAGCCGATTCTACAAACTCCTGCATACTATGCTCCGTTGGGATATTTCTCACAATTCCCATACGAGTAATACAAAATGTAGGAATTACTGCAGTTAACTTTTCTGAATTCAAAAATGGGTTATTTATAAAATTATTGGCGTCTAAACCTGTGGAAAACTGTACAGAAACACGACTTTTATTAACATTCTTGACACCACCTTTTACTAAATTTTTAACATTTTGTTTATGTAGAACTTTTCCAACTTGAATTGCAGTTAGTTTTAGATTTGGAACACCTTCTTCACAAACCTTATTGATGTGAACTATAAAGGGCCCTTTGTCTACATCAGTATAGATTCTTTTACTTTCTATTGACGGGAGTGTATAAATTTGTTGGTATGAGGATGCCGGGGAGGAGTCCCCCGGGATTTTAGTTGGCAACTTATCTATGTTATCTACAGCTTTACGTTTCGAACCTATTGTGTTCGTAGTATTAGTTGTATTCATAGCATAATCATGTTCCGTAGGATTAAGAAAGTAATATTGAGGGATATCGGGGGGATCTGTATCCGCCTCCATATTCTTAGATAAAAAAAAATAAGCGACTACATATACCCTAAAAATGATATTAATAACACTTACCAAACCAAAACAAACTATTTAATTAACAAACGATACATACACAAAACAAAAAGACACGTTTTAATAACCAAATAGCTAAGATATATTAAAAAATATATTATCCAAACAGAACGCGAAGTGATGTCTCAAACAGTCAGCTGTCAAGTCTCTCCATTTGTATATTATTAATTGCATTATAATAATATGAAATAATAATATGAAACGTATGTGAAATAAATGTGATGCATAGATAAGACATTTAATTAACGGACGGCTTATGTTCAATAACATTTTTTCTTACTTACGGACTTGTAAGCTTAAGTAAATGTTTTAAAACGTAGGAGCTACATTGATTGCTCTTGGCTATCCCTTAATATTTTTTTATATGCAACAGAATATCACTTAATTTAAGTACGTAGGTATACCTCATAGTGAAAGAGTTACTCTCAAATTAGTCCATGTCGCTTATTTCCTTGTATATTTCTAATAAGCAGATACTATACTTTTAATGGCAACTGCCTTTCTCACTCTTTTCCGACAAAGTATGTTTTTATTTAAAAAGTAATATTTGGAAGAAAAGCATATGTTTTTCCTGATTATGATAGCATCGTCTTTATCTTTATTGCGACTGACTTACATTATATGTACCATGTGTGTGTGCGTGCGTGTGTGTGTGTGTGTGTTATGTACGTACACACAATACGTAGTTGTTGAGTTCTTGATAATTTTAACGACGTAAGCACTAGTGACCATTCTAAATATAGCATTCTTGAACCTACTATTAATATATGTGTGTGTATGTGTTTCGTATGCATGTAAGTAAGGATCATGGGTTCACACAATAACTACTGAATTAATTGAAATGAAACTTTACAGTAATATATATTTTTACAGTAACGTATAAGCGAACACCAGAATAACAAAATGGCTGTGTTTTATGTGTGTCTGTGGAATGGGAAAGAAATTATTTATTTCTCGGTTTTAATAAAGATATATAAAAATTATAGGATGTTTTTTGTTTTTTTAGATCAAGTCAAAAAGGGCAAAACGTTTTCACAGCGGTTGCACTCCTCCTCATTCCATGTGCACCTCACTAATATCAGAGGCTTGCACTCTAATATCTTACCTGTCCACCATCACCTGGAGACAGAGCAGCCGCAGTTGCTCTTTTTGACGGAGACGCAGATTCAAAGTCCTTTGACCGCTGCACACCTCGAGTTTCCTAATTACACGTTGGAGCATAATTTCCGCCCACGTGCCGGGGTTTGTGTGTATGTCCGGAATGACCTCTGTTTTATGCGTCTCCGCCAGCTTGAAGACCCCACTTTTTCAGTGCTATGGGTTTTAGTAGACACAGGAAACGAAAAAATCCTGTATTCCTGTGTTTACCGTTCGCACAGCGGTGATCAGGAGACAACTCGCTTATTTGAATATCTCAGTGAGGCCGCTGATACGGCTCTGCATCAGTACCCTTTAGCGCAGCTCGTCTTTCTGGGGGATTTTAATGCCTGTCATCAAGACTGGCTATTCCCATACCAGAAGACCGACCATGCTGGAAGAGAAGCGCGGAACTTTGCGTTGTCTTTGGACCTCTTTCAGCTGGTAAGGCAAGCGACAAGGGTACCTGATGTAGAAGGCCATACAGCTAATTGCCTGGACCTTCTGCTGACAACTGATCCGGACAGGTACCTTGTAGAGGTTTCCTCCCCCTTGGGGACCTCCGATCACTGTCTGGTGAAATCTGTATTTACTTATTCCCAGCCGGATTTAGATCCCCATGGTGTTAGGCGAATTTGGAAATACAAGTCAGCAGATTGGGATGAGATGCGGCACTTCTTTGCATCTTATCCTTGGCGGCAGGTCTGCTTCTCTTCTGAGGATCCGTCGAGTTGCGCGGATGCTATAACTGATGTGGTGCATCAGGCAATGGAGTATTTTATCCCGTTTGCTGAAGTACCTATCGGTGGCAAAGCTCGCCCATGGTTCAATGCCGAGTGTGGTCATGCTGAAAAGCAGAAGCATTCGGCATATGTTACTTGGGCTGATGCTCGAGACTGCAAAGCTCCGGATGTAAGTTTCAAGAAGAGAGCCTTTAACCAAGCTGCTAAGTCCTACAAAAAGGCATTACGGAGGAATCGACTTGGTCGGATCGCTAAAATTGGCGAGAAGCTTTCAAGTAAGCCATCAGGCAGTCGAGCTTTCTGGTCCCTTGCCAAAGCGATTGAGTCGAATTTCTGCCGAACCTCACTGCCTCCTCTGCTGAAGCCAGATGGATCTCTGGCTCATGGAGCGAAAGAGAAAGCGAATCTATTTGCTTCTCTTTTTGCTGAAAATTCGCATCTAGACACTGGCAACACAACCCCAGCACATCTTCCTCACTGCGGGATTTCGATGCCTGAAATCCGCATCACAAACAAAGAGGTATGGAGAGCATTGTGTCGTCTAGATGTGAACAAAGCCAGTGGTCCTGATGGTATACCAGCTATTCTGCTCAAGATATGTGCAGCTGAGTTGTCTCCTATATTGACACGTCTGTATCGCCTCTCTTTCAAGACTGGAATAGTGCCGAAATCCTGGAAGCTTGCAAACGTGCAGCCAGTGCCCAAAAAGGGCAGTCGTGCCGATCCTGCAAATTATAGACCGATTTCAATCACCTCCATACTCTGCAAGATTATGGAGCGTGTATTGAACTCGCGCCTTCTAACATACCTAGAAGGTAACGATCTCCTCAGTGACCAACAGTATGGGTTTCGCCGAAATAGGTCCACTGGGGACCTTCTAGTGTATGCTACACATGTTTTAGGCGAAGCTATCGAGAGGAATGGAGAAGCGGTCGCCGTCTCTCTAGACGTCTCGAAGGCATTTGACAGGGTCTGGCATGCGGGCCTTTTAAGCAAGCTTTCAGCGTACGGTATATCTCCTGGTCTGATCGGCTGGGTAACGGACTTCCTGAATCTAAGAACTATCCGAGTGGTTGTTGACGGGTGCTCATCGGAGCCCTTAACAATAAATGCCGGAGTTCCTCAGGGGTCCGTTCTTTCTGCAACTCTCTTCCTGCTGCATATTAACGATCTGCTCAAACCCGGTATCTATGGGTATGCAGACGACAGCACAGTGGTGGAAAGATACCTGCCGAGTAATCGGGCCAGTAGAGATCAAGTACAGGCTGAAAGAGAAGCCATGGTGCAGCGTTTGAATGACAAGCTAGAGGCAGTCTCCCTATGGGGCAATGCCAACCTTGTTAAATTCAACGCCACCAAAACGCAGACGTGTTTATTCACTGCTAAAAGGAGCCCTTTCACCTTGGCTCCTACTTTCCGGAATGTATCTTTGGAATACAGTGACCGACTTCAGTTGCTAGGGATAGAGATTTCCTCGAACCTCAACTTTGGTCGGTTCATTGAGTCTAGAGCAAGAGCAGCCGCCAGCAAGCTTGGCGTTCTTGCGAGGGTCCGACAGTACTTCACACCGAGACAATTGCTAGTACTATATAAAGCACAAATCAGGTCGTGTGTGGAGTACTGTGGCCATATAGTGGCTGGTGCCGCAAAATGTCATCTTGCAGCTCTGGACTCAATTGAGAGGCGAGCTAAGAGGCTAATTGGTGACCCTGAGCTGGTTGACGCTCAACTCCATAGTCTCGAACACAGACGTAGAGTCGCGAGCCTCTCAGTATTCTATAGGATACATTTTGGTGAGTGTGCGCTGGAATTGCATGATCTGATTCCCCCATCCCCCTTCCATCACCGGACGTTCCGACGCACGGCGAGCATCCATCCTTTCGTTGTGGATATTCCACCTATCCGTACGAAACGTTTTGCCTCGTCGTTTTTAATTCGTACAGCGAAGGACTGGAATAGCTTGCCTGCGTCGGTATTTCCGTCCGAGTACAATGTGGGTGTCTTCAAGCGAAGAGTGAATAGGCTGCTCCTAAGTTGATGCGCCTTACCACCTATGACTACATTTCACTTACCATCAGGTGGAGTGTAGTCAAGCAACAACTTAGTTCAATGTAAAAAAAAAAAAAAAAAAAAAAAAAAAAAAGATCTATCTAAATACTTTCTGAAGCCGTCCATATGTCTGTACGTATATTATCAACTCTAATAACTATAAAGGTTGATAAGGTGCAATCAACTTTAACTGACTTCTTACAAATTCAATCCACGGATCATAGTCAGCCATGTCAAAGTAAATAAAATACTTATAAAAATCCAGTTTTTTCAAAAAACTATAACTCACAGTCCACTGCCTTTGAGCATTTCTAGCATTATTTTTATATCTGAATCCCATTTCAGAGATCGCTGGTTCAACTCCTGCCTGTGTTGATTTTTCATTATATTTTCGTAGTTTTGTTTTTCGATGAATTTTTCTATACCTTCGGCTCAGCGACACTTTCTTACGTAACTGCGATACGTACTTACATAAATGGGCTGTTCATTGTTGGTACGTTATATAGTACCTATACTGTATACGTCATACGTCATCTATATGTCAATTAAACGTCATCGTAAAGTTTTGGTTCCAGTCTTTACGATGACGTATAATTGACATATAGTTAGTATCAGTTTTCATAAACATGTATAACTCTACTATTCTTTCTATTAGTTTTACTATTATTAAGACGGAGGTATGTATGTATGTGAGTTTTATATATATGTCTGTAGGCCATTTGTATGTCTGTAGGTCGGGTGGATGTTATTGTTTAAAGTAATTACTACTAAAAGAATTAGGATGAAATTTTACATAGCTTATACAACATAATAACACTGCAATTGCTATAATAAATAACTATGCTATAAATAACTGTGAGGAAACGATCTGAAAAAAGATGTCATCTATAATGTATATGACTGTGTAGTGTGTACGTACCGTGTGTGTCGAGACAGGGTGTGGTTGATCGTTTTGATTCAATTCTTAATTGTGGTTGGTATTGTTTTGCTATTTGTAATAGTAAATTGATTTAATTTTTCTACAATATGTATATTTATATTATCTTCTATTTCAACTTGCGAGGGAAGTGTTCGGAGTTGGGGTGAACTGATTATCGTATAGTTTGGTCCTCAGAAGACACAGGAAACTACGTTTACCACTGATGAAAACCCAATCGTATCACCACTTTTCGAGAACACTTCACTCAATGCCCCACCAAGTATTGGAGTACTGGGCCTGGACATAACAGTTCCGCCGTCTTTTGTAATGTATTTATTAATGTATTTTTCTCATTTCTGGTCTGGATCACCAAAGTATCAGCTTCTACCATTTGGTCGCGTGAAACAACGAGCCATTAGAGTTGTCAAAGACCCAGTGCTCTGTGAAAGTCTTGATACTTTGGTGCTGCAGAGAGATATCGGATCTTTATGCATCTAATAGTACATTTATCACAGAGAAGATTTTATCTGATCCTGCCGCCGATATCCAATACCGCAATATTTACTATACCATCCCTATCAAAGACGAGTATGGCGTTTCTCAACAGTGCAATTGTCTAAGAGCTTTCTTCTGCGAACCACCAACATGTGGAATGAAATTCTGTCAGTGGTGTAATTCCAGATCGGTACTCTTGCCTCAAAGGCCGACAACGTTTTGTACATCCTTTGATGTTACAGGAGACGACGGCGGCGGTGATCACCGCAGGCTCATCATCAGGTCTTCCTTTTAACATGCAAAAAAATAAAATAAAGGAAAATAGGATTCCAATACAAAAAAGGAATCAAGTAGTTCGACTTGTATTTTGACTATTTTTACTTAAATAGCTACCTACAACGGGTTATCGTGATAACAATGCCTAATAGTTAAATAGAACATTAAAAAAAACTAAATATTAAAATCAGAAACGTATTCTTAAATTAGTTAGGAGTCCCTTACTGGGCTATAATATGGTTGCTTTCAATATAGTAAAATAGTTTTGTCTGTATAAAATAATATTTTATATTATAATAAATTAAGATATTTGAAGAGAGAAAAGCAGTAATGTGTTCAATTTGGATAGAAGTTTATCAATAGTCAATACTAACTAACGATCCCATGGAATCGCTAAAGAGACATATTTTAATTTACCAAAACGGACAGGACCCAAATCTGCCGCCTCCGGGAGCCCTATCACGGCGCTCTAACAAGTGAACCAATGTGCCATTACTCGCCTTGATGAAGTTAGCATTCTATTTAATAAAAGTGTAATAAGTGAAGTGTGAAGAGTGTGCTTACTCGAAGTCACTTATAACAATAAAGTAGAGTCGTTATTCACATAAGCCATCAAACTCCTACTTTTTCACACCTAAAAGAAGTACAAAACAATAGATTTATTTATTGTACTGAATTTAGTCTTGACTACATAAAACATTTTGTAGAGGAAACACAAACAGATAAAACGGTTAAAATTAAAAATAACTCTGCTAACTGTGAGAGGTTTTTATAAAAAAAAATGTATTTTGTTTAAAGACAACATTTACTTTGTAATGTTAGAATAAGTAACTATAGATCTGAGACGTCTCTAACTGTAATAATAAGAATAAAAACTATTTAAAAAACCGCCAACCAATAGAAAATAAGTCTTAATGAGTATGATTTCAGAATAAACATTAAGTATCACAACATAATCAGGTACATCATCTGCTACTTTATTCCCCGGAAACGAATTTCATTATTTATTTACAATTAAAAAAATACTTTTCCTCTAAATCGATTAACTGTTATTGTATACAGTTTTTATTTTTTTTATCTGTGGCGGCTGTCTATGTCACTGTCATCTGTCAGACCTAATAATTGGCGGGATTATATGGTAGTTTTTACTTTTTAGAGTCTTTTTTATACATTGAAGCCATTAATTTTAATAGAAAAATATCGGAACAGTCAAAGATATCGCTGTGAAAATTACGTTTAAATAAAATATATTATGTACGGACAATACTGAAAGGGTCATGACTTTGATGAGATTACTCTATATGGTAAGTAATCTAATACTCTTTAATTTCTCTTATTAACACATCTTGCAAGTCTTAAAATAATTTTATTTACTCGTTTAAAAAAACAGCTTAAATCTATATATTAACGACAAAATGTCACCCAAATCTATAATCTATACAAAAATGTAAACTAGTTAAAGTGTAAGTTAGTAAAAGTATACATTTTTACAAGATAATTGTAAAAATTGTATACTGTAAAAAGTTTGATTTACCTATATATTGATTTGTCTAATACGATGTGACAAAACCTAATTTCATTCTATATTTAAAATATGTTTATACAATCTGTGCGAACTAAATAGCGATTTCACATTGGGATTATCCAAAAACAGATTCGATAAGTTGTGCTGTCGTAATGTCAGAGTCAAAATACATTTTAATAAACGATTAATAATTTATAGGTATTAAAAACTGAACACATGATTAAGTCACAGACAAAATTACATCACTGTTATTAATACTTACGCGATAAAAATCTGATAAGTAATCCAAATCACAACACTTTAAAATAAGCAGAGTTTCATTCGCGCCAATATTACATAAACAAATCAAAATGTCAATTTAACAGTCTGTTATTCTGATGGCGAACGAGTTTAATTCAGAAGGTTAAAACAACACAACACACTAGTGCGGCGGGCATTCAACAACTGAGGTCACAAGTCTGTAAGATATATAATCGTGTGACGTATAGGTGATACATACGCGCGTGTTTAAGATAAGTATTTTGCAAATGATATTTTTTAATATCCACACATGACAATGACTTAACATATCATTAGAATTAAGAGGTAGTGTATTTTTAAATGGATATTTCCATAGTTTGATTAACTATAGGTACTTCTCAGATCAAAATGATATACTCCAAGATTACAATGTTATCAGTTTTAATCAGTGACTTTTGTATTCAGTCATGAGTCTAAAGATGATTTCAATTTTGTATTGAAGAACTTAGTTGAGTTTCTAAATTTTAACTGAGTACAAATTGTTAATATGTTTTTTTCCTTTCCATGAATGTGTACAAACCACAAATAGCACAAAAAAAGGAAGTTGTAGAAACGTATAAAAAACTATATTTAATTGCGAATCATGTTGAAAATGAATCAAATATGTCTCTTTTCGCGAGGCCTGTTTTACTATTTTCCATACACAGTGTTTGTCAGGTCCCACTTCCTTCCTCGTCTATTATGTCGTCGGATCGTGTATAGCATCTCAACCTCATCCACACTACGGTTGTGTAGGGTCAGCCGCTGTCCCCGCACCATAGTGGCCCTTTACTTTCAGCAAGATTTACACACTTGCGATAACGTCGCTGGCGGAGGGCTAAGGAGCCTGCATCCCGCGGAACCTTGACATCTGACCCACAGTTCAGTTGGAAACTATCTACCGCCGGGTATCTCCGCAGATAGGGACGCTTTTTGACATGGATTATAAGTATTATAGTTGAAAACTGTTGGCGAAAATTAACTTCACATAGTCATGAACGTGTCTTCCTGCCTCCCCAAAAGGCGTCCAGAAAGCGCTCGCCAGCACCTGCTTTACCTATATATATAAATATGTGAAGTAAAAAGAGCAGCTCCTCTTTCTCTTATCACACAATTGGTTTATCTTGATAGCAGAATATTATAAAAAATATTTAGTGCTTAATATTTTTAATACACACGACAAATGTTCAGTGATCAGAATTATTTTCAAATTATAATAAAAATGGTTATATAATAATTAAAGCACGTGCAGAGTTGGGATACTGTTTATTTACATTTCACCAGTCTTCAATAGACCATCCGTAATCGAGCGGCCAATTACTGAAATAAATTATTAGCTTATGAGAAACTGTAACACGTTTACAAAAATATAAATAAAACATATAAGATAAAAACCAATAGTAGTGTGTTATAACAGTTATGGGTTATTGTCGTCCCCATGCCTGCTTACCTCAAGAGTGTCAACGGCCAGGAACTACTCACATGAGGTGGAACGCTTGTTTATTCCCTACTAATAAAATTATATATACCTACTGACTTTTGGTGTCGATTCCATCGTGGAACAAACGGTTATTTACAATTCGACCACAGCATAGCTTATCACATCCAATTTTCTTTATCTTTTGTCATAAAACTGAGATATTTAGAATTTTCAGATATATAATTTTATATATCTGAAAACTCTAAATATCTCATTTAATAACTTTGATATAACCCATTTAAATATCTACTAACACGGCTATGAGCTACTTGGTCGTACTTGTATATTGAGTGACTGCATTTGGCCGAATCATTTCAAAGTTAAACATATTATCAGCAAAAATAAATAATTTAAAAAGCTAGGTAAGAGTTAAGTGTAGGTTCATGAAACATGTTTTACCCTTTCTTCCTCTTCTTTCTTCTTCTCCGCGTGGTCAACCCGAGCTTATTTAATTGTTTGATGTATTTCTTTCGTTCCTTTTGTTGCGCTCTAATTAGTTTTCTTTTTTGGGCTTCCTGTTTCATATGTTCGATGTTTATGAGATCCGCGACGCTCTGGTTTCCAAGCGTTTCAAACTTGGGGATTGCAGAATCTAAAAAATAAAGACAAGATAGACATTCCTATAAAAGTAGATTATAAATTAATTAATTTACACAATGTTCACTCTCCTCACCAACGTGATCATCGTACTCGGCGAAGACGCTTTTACTCCTTTTCTTTTTATATTTCTCTTCGAGCTCGTGCATCATGTTGCACAGATGTATAATAATTTTGCTCTTTTCTAAAATATTTCCGTACAGAAACCAGACGAAAGTAATCGGTCCGTAGTTCTTGTTCATTAACTTAACATATCTATTGTGGACCATTTGATAGATTTCTAATATTGCTTGGTAGTGGTGTATTATTTCTTGAGTTAAATATCCTATTTCGTATTCCAAATTATCGACGTAGAGATCTCTGACATGAAAATATCTATAGAGGTCCCATATTCTAATCAAAACAAAAATATAAATATATTAGACAATACTGTGACATTCAATATAATATATCATATATTTTGTTCTTTTGCGAGTATTATGCGACAATGACTAATATAAACTTAGAATTGTAAAATATGAACCAAAAGAAATAACTCATTTTAATTACGAATTGAAAATAGATTTTCAGCTTTTAGCACTCCTTTTTAATATAAACTTAAACTAAGAATAATCTCACATTTTGATTTGGATCAATCTATTATAATATTGTAAAGAAGTCAAGTTTTTTTGAGTTTATTTGTTAGAGGTAATCTTCAAAGTAAGTTATCTAAATCTAAACATGTCTGAAACAATATTTAGAAATAACTTGAATGTTGGATCTAAGCTATAATATATTATTCCCTTGAAATATTAATAGGGCTTTTTGTAGAGAAAAAAATTGAAATAATGTTGACCAATAAAAGCTCGAGCGAAGGAGTTTCTTATGAACCCTGTGTTCTGAAGTTCTCGCGGACGCAGTCGCGGGCACCGTATATACTCGTATATTGAAATACATATATATAAATACATATAAATTTATTTATATATATATTTAAATACATATAAATATATTTATATATATATTTAAATATATAAATGCGGATACTTAAATAAATACAAACAATGACCGAAATAGAAAGTTAAGTATTGTTGGCAACACTTGTCACCAAGTCTTTTTTTTTCTTTGTTATGTCTCTGCTGTTAGCCCTATTGGCTGTTACAGCGTCACCGGAAGAGCGGGTGGGTACTTAGGACCCCCCCGGGGGGGATGAGAGGACCTGAAGGGCCCGAGGAGAAGGGACGAGGGGCCTGAAGGGCCCCAGGGGAACGCACGTTCAAAGGGCGCCTCATGTGAGGCTCGGACCGCGGCTTAGAACGCCGCTTATGGTGGGAAACCCAGCTGTTTATCGGACGCCAGACAGAACGCCGGAGCAACGTGTGGGGGGACCTCGTCTTCGCCGGCGAGGACGGTGATTGTGTGTAGTGTTTGGAGTGATACCTGCGTTTCCTACCGCGTTACCTAATGTTATTGCATCGTCGGGGTCTACGAGTACCGACTTCGGTTTCCTAAGTTTCACTATAACTATCCTACGCGGGTGGTAATTAGTGGCCTCAACCACCAGTGGGTTCGGGTGACCCACAGTCCTGTCAAAGTAGCTTTTTGAAAGTACTGTGCGATCGTTGGAAGGTCGAGATCTCTATGGAGGTCGATGTTGCGGACGAACCACGCTGCCCCGGTGGCTAACCGTGCGAACTTGTTCTGTAGGACCTGAAGGGGCCTTAGGTCTGCGTGCGCAAAAGTGGCACTCTTCTCCGGGTTCACTTCAATCCTCTATTTCCGAAACCAGCTCCCGAGAAACTTGGCTGCGGTCTGGAGGCGTTAAACGATCTGACAACAATCTCTAAAGGGTGAATAAATTGCGGTGTCGTCCGCAAACATTGCCAGATGGGTCTTAGCACGTGGCCTAGGAATATCGCTAGTGTAGATGGTGAAGAGAGTGGGCGAGAGAACTGAGCCCTGAGGGACACCCGTCCTGATGGGGCGGGGTGTTGACAGCGCGCCTTCCACTCTATAGCGGAAGAAGCGATTCGACAGGTAGTCCCGTATGATGAGTACGAGTCTGTCCGACACCCTGAACTGGTGTAACTTGTACACCAGGCCATTGTGCCAGACCCTGTCGAATGCCTTCGTTACATCGAGGAAGATCGCTCCCGTCCTACGCTTTTTTTTTTAGGAGTGGCTCCTGCCAAAATGTGCTTCGTGATGCGTTGCACCTGGTGGATACTGGAATGTCTGGCTCTAAAGCCGAACTGCTCGTTGGGGAGGATTTGGAGTCTTTCAACTTCCTCTTTTTATCTATTAAGGATGATTCTCTCGTATATTTTCCCTAAGGAACTGAGAAGACTAATGGGACGGTAACTGCTAGGGAGATTGCGGGATTTATCTGGCTTACGAATCCCTATCACTATGAACTCTTTCCACTGAGCCGGAAACGAGCATCCGGCTAGCAGAACGTTAAAAATGTTGACGTTCAAAATGTTGATGTTGTTGAGTAGGTAAAGCAATTGAGGCGGAAGTAGCTTGATCCCTTTTGTTGGTGATCTTACGATTTATTGGCGATTTGGAACCTGACGATTTATTGGCATTAAGTGCCCTAACTACGGACGTCACCTCGTTGAGGTTCGTTCCCTGATCGGAGGACCAGCTGGTGGTTGAGGTTGTCGCGGTCTACCGGTTGACTACTTATACTGCACGGGCTCTCTAGACTATCGGCTAAGCATTCAGCCTTTTCGAGGTCGTCGAATGCGGGCGCGGAGTCGGGTCTGTCGGGTCTAACCAAAGGGGGCATTGCCGAGTCATATTTGTTCAGGAGCGTTCTCTCCAACGTCCAGAATGCCTGGTGCGTTGGAGCGCGCCGAGAGCTTTCTGTCCCAGCCGCTGTTTCTAAAGGTGTCTAGAGATTCTCTCAACTCCCTTTGGAGACTGCGTAGCTCCCGTCGGTTGTCGTCAGACGGGTACGCGTCGTGGGCTCTAGTCGCGGCGTTTTTGCGATTGATAAGATCCCTAATTTCCGGATGATTTCCGGACGATTTCCGGAGGCTACCCTCGAAGGTAACGCGGACCTCCCTCGGGGACGATCCTATTCTATCTATCAGATGGTTTGTGAAGTGAGTCGCAGCGGATTTAGCGTCCTCGACCGTAATGAGCTGATCAGGTATTTTGTTGAGGTGCGCTGAGTCGGGGGAATGGAGCTGCTGTCCAAGCTTACTCCAGTTAGTAATTATTTTTGTTGCGGGAGCCGTGGGGAGGAGTGATCCTAGCTGGATTAGGATGGGCCGATGGTCAGGGTTGAGCTCGTGTAATACCTCGATAGAACGTAACTGAAGTGTTACGCCCTTCAAGAGTGCTATGTCGAGCACATCGGGTGTCACGGTACGCAGTGTCACGGTAACGCGTGGGGCTCAAGGGCGCAATGATCCTGAAGCCGAGATCAGGCCTGAAACTTAACCTATCAAGGAGACGTCCTCTAGTGTTTGCGACAATAGAGTTCCAGCGGGGATGTTTGCAATTTAGGTCGCCGGCCAGAATGGTTGCCTAACTAACCTAACTTACCTAACTGGAGTAGAGACTTAAGGTCCCCCTGAAGCAGGTCTTTACTGGGAGAGAGGTAAACGGATGCTAGTATGATAGGCTGATGGCCGATCATACCCACCTGACATAATGACGCCTCTACGTTAACTAGAGGGGGTGACTGAAGTCGAGTGTCCGAGTAGGAGTAGGGCCTAACGCGCAATGTCGATGCCCGGCTCGACGAACCTAACAGGCACGACGAGTACGCTAGGCATAACTGGGGACTTTGTTTTTGGACGAAGCCAAAAAAGTCCCTGATATTAATCTTATCGAGGTCTATGATGGACCCCAAAAGATTATCGGTCCTCCCTGTGGGAACAGGGAGGTGGGTACCTAGGTGAAGCTCTAATGGGCTCCGCCTTTGGGTGGCGGAGGTGTGCCTAATTCCCTAACGACTGTGTACTGACAAAACGCAGGCTATTACACGATGGCTTGGACTTGGAATTGGCCTTAACTAGGGCGACGCCGGACTGGTTGGACCCCTGAGGCGCCGCAGCGTGTCGAAGCGCAGGCACGGCGGTCTTCTTTCTTCTTTCTTCACTTTTCACTGGCGATGTAACACATCATAGGTGAGGTAACACAACACAAAGGGGTGGATCGGAGGGCGTGATAGCGCACTGAGATAGGAGAGCTAAGTCAGACATGTGTCCAACTAGGCTGTCTAAGACGGAATTTCTATTACCAAGTGTCACCATGACGTGTTGCTGTTCCGTTATCTTGCTATAAAATGGCAAGCATGGCGAACGGCACCCCCACCACCTCCGGTGAAGCTGTCACGGCCGCAGGGCCAACAGAATTAGTCACTACACAAAAAGGGGGGCACGCTCTCTTCGTTTGGTTAGGCGTTCGGAACAATTGGATTAGTGCAGAAGTGAAGTGATACTTGTGAATTATTATGCGTCGCATAATTAATTAGTGAGCTTACAATTGAACTTGTTGTTTCGTATAAGTTGATCTCGTTGATAGATGTAACCCTGTTAAAATTGTGTGATCATAAAACTAATTTGTTTGAGTGCATTTGTTTAATTTTAAGTGATTTTTGATATTCTAACAGTATAAATATTCTCAATAAAATATTTGTGGTCAGATTTTTCAAAGATCTAGGTACTTGTAGATATCATTGTCTCATTTTAGAATTTTTTATTTTGATCATCTGAATCTAAATTCTATCTATTCTCTTTAACCATTGAGGGCATATTCTCTCACCTATTTTCTTTGTTCAATAATTTAATTACTTTTGACCTCTCTACCTCTTAAAACCTCTACACTGGCGATCTTCAGATCTGTGCTCAGGTCAAGCCAGATTGCATTTTTGCAAGATTTCAAGAGTACTGTTTTTATCTGTTTGTAGGCGCACCATAGTACCAGCTTGCCCTTCTTGACCGGATGCAACGGAGAGCGGCTCGTATTATCGATTGCCAAGACCTTTCCAATCGGCTTGGTCTTTTGACATTGCGTAGAGATGTAGCTTCTCTCTGAATTATCTATTGTTTATACCATGGAGAGTGCTCTGAAGAATTTTTCGGAATAATGCCACCCACAGATTTTTGCCAGCCTCCATCGTGACAAAACATCCGCCCTCAACACCTCAACAGCTGGCGCTCTACTACTTTACACTTTTCTAGAAACTTTTTGCCTCTCACAACAAATTTGTGGAACAAAAGTGTCGCCTAAGGTATTTTTGGACTGATACGACATTCAAAATTTCAAGAAAAGAGCGTATTTCCTTCTAAAAGGCCAACTTGTGGCTCACTTGTAGACAATTGTAGCTCCTGAATTGCAGGTGTCCATGGACGACTGTAATCGTTTGACGCGTTTACTCGTTTGCCTCAATTTGTCATAAAAAAAGCCACCTTATATTAACTGCCAGTCCATCCTTTAATGATTTTACAGATACGATATTATATACGCCACCATTTAAATATGTACAGAGAGAATGCTATAGACAACTGGTTTTCTTCGACTACAAACGCATAAGAATACGCATAAGAGTAAGAATAATATATGCTCAAACCATGTGTAGAAGTGAGTAACGATGAAATTTTTTTTTGATATTTTCCTTATTGTTTTCTGGTGGTTTTTTCGCACAACTGCAAAATTCCGAAATAAATCTTGATAGCTTGTTAAGGAATTGAGTAATTTGTCAAAAAATATTCATAATAGTTGATGAGGAAATATATTTTAATTGTTTGCTAATCGTGATACAGTTATTATTTTAAAGAATTCAATGGACCCAATGATTCGATGTAGTAATGATTGAATGTAGAAAACAATACAATTTAAATTACTTTTAAGTTTGTTAGCATAGTGGTATATACTGTATTTGTATCATGTCTGTGTGTGTATTGCACTTATTATTTATATGTATTTAGTATATTTTATAAGCATGATATAATTAATAAAATTATAGTTTTTACATAACTTTGTAATGTGTGTATATAAGTAGTTATATAGAAA
Source organism: Dircenna loreta (assembly GCA_963555665.1). Classification (NCBI taxonomy): domain Eukaryota; kingdom Metazoa; phylum Arthropoda; class Insecta; order Lepidoptera; family Nymphalidae; genus Dircenna; species Dircenna loreta. The sequence continues at coordinate 15,955,171 of OY743098.1, forward strand.
AATATTAAATATTATTTACTGATATTTTTTTTTATATTGTGCTTGTTGTTTTTTCTTTCTTTTTATTATGTCGACTGGCTTGTAAGGAGTACAAAAAATAACATAGGTTTTCAGTCGCTCAGTGACTTTTCATCCGCAATATGACATGGGCATGACACGACGTCAAAATAGTAATAAGACTAGTTAATAATGAAGACAGTAAATTGTAAAGTTTACTTACGCGGTTCTATAAATAACCGATGTTATATAGCAAAGCAGAGTTCGTTCCCGGATATGAGAACCTTTAAAAATTAAACCTGGGTTGAATAGAATTTGCCTTCTAGTATCGTTCATCATATCCGCTACACTTGCCAGCTTGTACACTGAAATCATATTTGTTTGCTGACAATGAAACGGGATAAAGCTCGTTAAGATACTCGTGAACTGACAAATGGTCCAGCGTCAAATAAAATATAATATGTTACCTTTGGTATCATTACCCAATGCCACATATAATTGCGATGTGATATCTCTCATATACGGAAAAAGATTTGGTTTGTCTGTTCCTTCAACCAGGATAAACGGCGCTGCATTGTTTGATAGTATGAAATAAACATTTAAAACGTTTATAGATAAAAAAATATCATTAAAATTATGAAGTAGATTGGAAATCAGATAGATGCTGTTAAACAAACAGTATTTCACAAATGACAACTCACTTCATTTTCTATATGGATAGATTTAATCGCCCCCGTTGTAGATGTAATATTCAAAATACAAAATTTATACAAACCTAGTACTAAAATATTTGATATCGAAATCATTTTCGTTTCCTTCGTTACATTTTTTGTGAAGTGTTTGCTAATAAACTACAGTTTCTTACTACCTGTGAAACAATTGGAATTAATTCGAATTTCATTTCATTGGCAGTAATAAAAAATAATTAAGTATGTTTTAATAGTTCATTTTATGATGTTCCAGTTTCCTCGATAAGTACGTCATGTATAACATTACATAATCCTCAAAATAAATAAACTATAATTTAGTACTTTTTCATATTGTATACAATACTAGTTGTTGACCGCGATTCCATCCGCTAGGACTTCAGAACATAGAGCTCGTAAGAAACTCCTTCGCTCGATTATTGTTTTTGGCAGACTTTATGTCTAAAATTACTCATCAACAACTTAAACAAAACTCATGAAATACACAATCTCCTACTTCCATAATAACCACATTAGATATAACTGATAATACAGATCACAAATACACAATAATTTTAAGCGCTGTTAGAGCACTTAAATTTAAACGTTAATGAAGTACAACACCCTGTTATATTACAGTTCTTAGAAAACCTAACTGAAGTTAAAACTAAGAACTAAAGAGGAATAGAAAGAAGACAAATAATACTAAAACCAAAATTTAATAAGCAGTTCATTGTCAAATTCAATAACTTTATCCTATTAATTGTAAATGAAAATCAATCAATGAGAGAACTACACAATGTTTATGCAGAAGCCGTCACATTTATTAAAGATGTCATCCACCTTGGAAACGAAGAATTAAAAATATATTACAAATAATAAAAACGGACATAGAGCGATTAACGGAAATTTGGAAAGGATTACAATTAACGAAACTTAATAATATTAAACTCGTTTTGAGGAATACAACAAACATAACGAAACTAAACGTGATATAATATCGAAATAAGAGATGCTTAAACAGAAAGTAAAAGCTTTAGCTGCTAGAATAAAAATAAATGACACCATAAATAATACAACACTACAGAATAAAATGTTTCAAGAAAATGAGAATAAATTCTACCACTGTTCTAACACTAAAACACCCACACCATTATAGATCCCAACAAATGAATACACAGAAGAATTCTGGCACGGGATCATGTCACAAGCAAATTCTTATAATAAGGAAGCCAAATGGTTAATTGAAAGCGAAGGAATTACGAATGAAATACAAGAGTCTGAACTCAGTGAAATTACAACAGAACAAATTAGAAGGGCAATAAGCAGATTACATAGGTAAGTGGAATACACCGAGGTTAGACAGAATTTAAAATTATTACATCAAGTGACGCACCAACTTACAAAGTGTTTAAGCACTAATATACTGTAGAATAATAAAGGGAACAGAAACTTTAGTACTATGATTTACTACCGGAAACGTTTTTCTGATACCAAAAAATTGAAACACACTAGTACCTAAAACTTGAAGACCCATAGGCAGTTTACCAACACTATAAAAACTGTGAACTTCCATTTTAAGTAATCAATTCTATAACCACTGTAGTAAAAACAATATAATATTATGTTAAGAGGGGTAAGAGGATGTCAAGATCGTCCTTTGTTAAATTAGACACTTTTAGAGGATGGGCGCAACAAAATAAAAAAAGCCTTAGTATAGAAGATTACCAGAAATCTTTTGATAGTATATTTCACGGGTGGCTTTGAGAATCTTTGATTGTAATGCTTGGAAATAAAATTGACAGCCCGTGGCAATAATGCTTCCGTTACTACTGACCTAATATATATATGAAGTGGAATTTTCCAAGGCGACTCACTTTCACCTCTTCTTTTTTTCGTTTAGCTATTAACACATTGTCTCACGTACTAAACACATATAACTAAAATACAAAATTAATATAAATCTCTTAATTTATACAGACAATTTGAAAATTTACAAACTACCAAAAGACATCATCGAAAAATGTCATGATGATATTGTATTATCTTCCAAAAGATAAAAATGCATCAGAGCTGGAGTCACGACTTCAATTCCATAAACAATTCATGATAGGTGCTCAAACAAATAAAGTAGGGTTAGGATCTAGCGGGAAAGTTCGGGATATAGACTTAACAAAATCCTTTATTCGACAAGATGAAAACGATAAATATCGAGTGCACGCGATGAATCTAGAAATTCAAAATTAGTGGGTGACCATAGGCGACTTTTGTATTCCATTAGCATTGAGGTGGCGCACCTTACTTCATGATTGGTCTCCAGCCTTATTAAAATTCTATCTAAATGCATTCCAAATGACTCTCCCAGATCAAAGTAATTTAGTAAGATGGGGTAAAGCTACCGAAAAGTCTTGCAATATCTTTGGGGAGGCAGTAGGAACGGCTAAACACTTGTTGGTAGGGTGTAGGGTACTATTGGAAAAAGGTCAATACTCGCGGCGCCATGATAAAGTATAGGAAATCATACGTGAAGCGGTTAGTCTTTCAGTATCTAGAGCGCAAAAGGGTATAACAACCACCAAAAGATTCATAGAGTTCATTAAAGAAGGCTCGTCTAAAAAAACAAAACAAAAGCCTCACTCTATCTTGGAGGCGGCTCGCGATTGGACTATAATGATGGATACGTATGAGAAACAGTATAGAATTCCTGAGGATATTGTTGTCTCGTCATCCAGACCGGACATATTCCTGTACTCTAGACAGTTAAAGCGCGTGATACTTGTGGAGCTTACTGTTCCGTGGGAAACTAACATCCCCAAAGATCACACAATTAAAGTAAACAAGTATTACGAACTGACCAACGAGCTGACCAGGAATAGGTATATAGTAAATTTGTACGCGGTAGAAGTGGGAGCGAGAGGTATAACAGCGAAATCTCTCTATAACCTTCTTAAAGATCTTGGCCTCTCTAGAACTATCATCAGTACATTTCTAGAACGTACTTCAAAGGCGGCATTGGTAGGTTCATTCCAAATTTGGTTAGGTAGGGAGAGGAGCGCAACCAGTTGATGGTGAGCGTGAATGTGCATTTTAAAGGGGCCCCTTAAACCTACACTTGGGTCGCAAGTCCCAGGCGCTGTTTGCACTCCCCTCCCTGCAACGCGATGGGCCCGGCACCCGCACGGTGAATCCATGGAATGCTAAGAAGCTTCGTCTCTATAGTAAACAAAATTTACAAATGGTTCTAGATAGTACAGAAATATTTACCAAATATATTGGTATGACTTTTGAATTAAATAAATATTTAAGGGCAGGAAGGCAAGCAGAGTTTGAGGAAGGCACACATTTTGTTGAATGGAAATAGATTTGAACACTTACACATTTACACTCAAGAAACATCTTCAGTGCCGTTAACCCTACATACGCAATACCTGTTTTACTTTATACATTTGGAGTCATTATTTATATAACGGGCGATCTTAAGGAGATACACATAAAAAGCAGAAAAATTCTAGCTATAAATAAAACACTATATAGTAGCTTTATTATATTGTTTTTTATTTATAGCTCAAATTTTTCTGGTTTTTATCTGCTTAGATATAGAAAGACTATATTTAGTTCTTAAAGAAGGTGGTAGGCGACTTATTAGTATTGAGATGTTATAAAACATACATAATATGAAATATTATTTGTATCTCAGACGTAAATCCGTTTACTTAATAGAAGTATTAGAAAAATGTGATAGATACTCAATTATATAGAAAAGAATAGCGACTACAAGAGCAACAGAAATCTTTAGATTTTGGGTATTAAAATGTTGTTATTAGAAAGAAAAAGACGAAACAAACCACTCCGATGGAACCGATGAAAATTTTCCTAATGTATTAGAATAAATATATAGAACTTAAAACTCAACAGGTATCTCCGGCATTAGAAGCTTCAACTTTTACAATACAACACCAAGCAATAGATAGAAAAGACCATGAACGAGACCTTTTTAACAAAAGCTTGATGCTAAATGCCGATTTTGTGGCAGTAAAGACTAGACAATTCATCTTCTAATGTGTTATAGACATAGCCAAGTGTACAGTCGCTTGTCGAAAGCTCAGTCGATTCGATCGCTGGGAAAATCAGCGCTATTGTCCATGGTTTCTACACAAAACTTCATTTTGCCGAAACGTTATTTTGAAGGAACGTCATTTTGAACAAAACTCATATTGATTTTACTCATAACGATCTTTTGATTCAAATTTTCAATCCTACTAAGTGAGAATTTTAGAAATACTGTTTTTATTCTGAGTCAAAGAAAGTTATTTTGTCTTGGTAAGTACATACCAGAAATACATTTAACTCGTCTTATTAAACTAACATTTAAAAAGGTTAGGTGCGGCATCGAGTGCAGTGTTGCGACGGAGATATATGTACATAAACACCGCCGGGGTATGTAACACCCAACTTCGTAGTCGGTGTAACATATTTTGGTTGTTGTAAGTTTACGATTTTTGATATTTATAGTATTTTTTTATTCATTTTAAGATTTATCAAGATGTCTTATAAAAAAAAAAGAAGAAACTAGCCGATGACGATTTTTCATGGTATACTCAATATGGCTGCTATAAATGTCAATATAATCAACATATAAAATAACACAGGTGACAATAAATACATGAAACGCCGCGATTATATTTCTGTGATCGTGTGCCTCGTATTGGAACTTACAAATTATTCTCTGTGCCTTTACATTATACGAATCTAGGAAATAACTCCCCCCTGACAATAATGACTCGTCTCTATACAACAGTTTACCAAGATCTCTCAATGTAGATATATTGCATGATAACTTTAATACAATTAGGAAGAAAATATCAGAACACTTTTCATATGTTTTTTTTTTTTATATGGCTATTTTGTTTTCTTTTGTTTTTTCTTGTTTTACAACTTTTTTTTATGTTGTATTTTTTTTATTGATTCTAAGCTGTGGTTGCCTATAATTGGCCAGACACTATATTGTTTCGTTATTTTCAATAATATAATTATAAATGTAAAGTGTATCTGCCGTTGACAATCCTTAAAGAATAAATAAATAAATAAATGTTCAAAATGTGAAAAGCCAATATATATGGAACACTATATGTATGTTGTGTGCGGAGATTGTGTGGATTAGTATGTGAAGTTTAGTAAGAGTTTAAAGTTCTTTTTTAATTATAATTATTAGAAGATGCTATTGTTATGTAGATTTACCAAAGAAAATGGAATTTTGTTAGATTGTTATGCGAAAAATGATTAAACTGCCGAAAATTGTATTTTTTCCAAAGAAAATTTAGAAGCATAGTTATTTTATTAATAAATAAACGTTTTTGTACTTAAAGCAGAGTTTAATTTATTACCTTGTTAAATGGATCCTATTTTTATTATATTTTTATTGAAAATGCTAACTATACCTGCGATCTTACTAAAAAAACTACACCCAAACTGTTGGGTATCTCATGCCCACCTCATAGCTGGTGAAACAATTTCGCATCTCATTCACGCCGGGTTGGAACGAAGCTTCTTAGCAGTCCATGGAGTCACCGTGCGGGTGCCGGGCCCATCGCAATGCAGGGAGAGGAGTGCAAACAGCTCCTGGGACTTGCGACCCAAGTGTAGGTTTAAGAGGCCCCTTTAAAATGCGCATTCACGCTCACCTCAACTGGTTGCGCTCCTCTCCCTACCTAACCAAATATGGAATGAACCTACCAATGCCGCCTTTGAAGTACGTTCTAGAAATGTACTGATGATAATTCTAGAGAGGCCAAGATCTTTAAGTAGGTTATAGAGAGATTTCGCTGTCATACCTCTCGCTCCCACTTCTACCGCGTACAAATTAACTATATACCTATTCCTGGTCAGTTCGTTGGTCAGTTCGTAATACTTGTTTACTTTAATTGTGTGATCTTTGGGGATGTTAGTTTCCCACGGAACAGTAAGCTCCACAAGTATCACGCGCTTTAACTATCTAGAGTACAGGAATATGTCCGGTCTGGATGACGAGACAACAATATCCTCAGGAATTCTATACTGTTTCTCATACGGAGACCAATCATGAAGTAAGGAGCACCACCTCAATGCTAATGGAATACAAAAGTCGCCTATGGTCACCCACTAATTTTGAATTTCTAGATTCATCGCGTGCACTCGATATTTATCGTTTTCATCTTGTCGAATAAAGGATTTTGTTAAGTCTATATCCCGAACTTTCCCGCTAGATCCTAACCCTACTTTATTTGTTTGAGCACCTATCATGAATTGTTTATGGAATTGAAGTCATGACTCCAGCTCTGATGCATTTTTATCTTTTGGAAGAGATGTTACAATATCATCATGAGATTTTTCGATGATATGTCTTTTGGTAGCTCTTAGGTGTTTATAGAGCTCCGATGGTTTCTTTTATTTCATCCCAAAATTGTTTCGGTCTCTGAATAAAGTTGAAGAGTCCGCTGAATGCGCGAGCCCAAACCACGACTTCAATATCTTTATGACGTTTGCATATAACTTAGACAAAAGGGTTTTATTAAGATCGTAAACTAGAAAAGGCCATTTTAGACGTGACGTTAGATAATTGTCATATATCCAAGCTTTTTTGATAATACTGATTGGTTGATCGTTTACCTTCTTTAGATCATTTAAAAAGCTATCGACTATAATATCTAGAGGTGGAGTGCGACCTTTGTAATCTATTTTTTTACCTAAAAATTTGAATGGGGCGGCTTCAATAATTGTAGCAACACTTTGACCGCCTATTGAAAGACCCGGATTATAAGAGGTATATTTGGTGTCTCGTCTACCCAGACACAGACCCACTGTCTGTGTCTGGGTAGACATTTACTGGGTTTTGTCCTCAGTCCTTCAGTCCACGTACAGAAATCCTCTACTCCATTTAAAAGTACCTGACATTTGGGGTTACGCGTCAGTATAGCGAGATCGTCTGCAAATGCTAGTATGGATTCCGTGTATTTATTATTAAATTTAAACAGATAACCCCACTTTTCCTCATGACTTATTAAGTTATTTATTAAAATGTTAATTACTATATCAAATGTTATTGGAGAAATACAACAACCTTGAAATAAACCTATATTATAGCTTAGCGGTCGGGAATGGTTTCCTCTAGAAGTTTTATGTCGATAAGTAAAGTAGGAAAGTTATACCATCTCAACGCGAACATCATCAGTTCATGTCGTACCGATCCAAAGGCGTTCTCCAAGTCTATCCAACACACCGTAACTTGTCTTTCGCTCGTTCTGGCATCTTTAAGGCTTTCCGAAATTAATGTGTTGTGTTCCAAGGCATCCAGAAATACCGGGCCATATCCCTTTCTGGTGATTCGGCCTGAAATACTTATTTTTAATCATGAATTGCGTCATTTTATTTTGTAAATAAATTAAATAAATACGAAATGAAAATAAATTAAAATATTGTCAATCTCCTTAAGAGTATTTGTTACACTTTCACATTATGTTTAAATAACTGTACTTATTCGTTTAGATGTGAGTTGCCTGGAAGACCAAATAAAAAAAAAATATCTGGGCACCAGGCAACACGCCAGTGGTACTGGTGCTGGTCTAACCAGCAGACACTACTTAACAGCACTAGCAAAATGAGTGATTTGCTAATCACGCTTGGAGTGTCTCCTGTGTAGGGGGTCTCTGATGTGGGGGGCCTCGCCGGGAACCTCCTCGAGTGCCTGTCCGTTATCAATGCCATCCGGATTCGTCCGGTGGCATTGGAAGCGGTACGGGTCTGGTGCTCCCTGGGCAACAACGATTGATGAGTTCTTTCGGGGGCTTGTCAATCGTTGGCCGGTGGCAATACCCGGTTGCGGGGGTCGGCCATGAGGGTTCGTGCCCGGTTCATGGCTGGCAGGGGTGGGTCACGCGGTGGGCTGCCTTTCGAGGTGGCCTGCTTGCGGCGGTGGGCTCTTGCCTCTTTCCATCGGCCTTCGTCAGTGGAAGGCTGGTTTGGACCCCGTTGGTGGGAGGGCGCAGGCCCTCTTTGCCGGGGTCAGCTGCGGGGACGCTCTGGGTACTTCTCTGTTTGCAGAGTGGACTTAGGAGTGGTCCCGTGGTTGCTGGGGGGGGGTGCGTGGCGGTCTCTTTCTTGCTGAGGGGGCGGCCGTCTGCGCTGGTAGGGCTTGGACCTCTTTTTACCAAGCACTTAATAGAAGGGTGCTTGGTGGGGAGACGGTCCGGGCAACTGATGTTGCCTAGATTAGTCTTTGCTGAGTGCGACGCCACGATTGCGCTTGGCGTTGATTGGTCTGGGCATGGTGGGTTCCCGACTTATGCCTCTTTCTAGCTGGTCTTGGCTGACCACCGTGGCTGGCGGTAGAGGCCTGTCGGGTTCGTGGTTGGGTCCCCTTCTTTTGGCAGATCGCCTGGTGCGGCAGCTGTGGGTGGGGCGTAACACCCGCTGGGTCGTACTGGCTTTCTGCCTATTTTGGGGACCCGATTGGTGGTCTCCTTCCGGGGAGGCTACCACCGAGGGAGCTGGACCCTATCTAGGACACTGCGCACTCAAAGTCCAAAGACTGGGTTCGGCTCGGAGGGGGTTTCGGCCTCCTCCGCGCGGTAGCAGGCTTGGGTGGGCGGTAGGGTGAGCCACAATCTATCAAGCCTGCGAAAAAGGGAGGGTCCACTTGTTGCAGGGTGCCCTCTCCGTGGTAGTCTGCGTCGGGGCGCTGCGGTTGAATGCGAAAGCGATCCCGTGGTGTCCCACTATGACGGCAGGCGGCAACCGTCTGGTTTAGTGTTTGGTGAAAGTCCCACATAACCGCCCCTCATCTTCCCCTGGGTGAGGGGGGTAGCAATTAGCTTCCAGACGTTAAAAAAAAATAAAAAAAAAGGGGGGTCTCTGATGTGTCGGAGATATCTGATGTGTCGGGAATGTCTGATGTGCCTACTTCACCAGAACTTAGATTCAATGTAAGTATAACAATATGTTAATGTACAAAACATTAACCTTATTAATAATATAACAGAATGTTGCAGATCAATAAGCTCTGTATTAAAAACATTCATCTAACTTCAGACAGCTGCATCACTAGAAAACAACCTCGATGTCGAGGAGCACATACTCGTACTTTTCAGTTCAATCAAACTTCTGTGTCCACCTACAGCATAAAATTAGATATAAATTTTAAAATATCAATGACCAGCTAAACAGTGCGTTCGCGCAGTCTACGGTAATCGCTTTAAAATAGAAACTTCTCTATTTTAATTAATAGGTACGCGATGAACTCACAGTTTGAATTTATATTTATTTATTTTGATGACATCATTTATATACAACCTAGTTATAAAAATTATACTCTTTTGGAGCCGACCATTTCCTTCTTCTATTACCACCTTCTTTGGGATCCTTTTTACCATCTTTACTACTTTTAGGGCTCACCGTTTTATATGAATAAGTAATTTTTGTGGTGCTATCATGTCTCTTCTTTATTTCATAAAATAAGCTTTTCTCGAGACGGATTTCGTTATATTCGCCCTCTGAAAAGTATTTAACTTTAAGAAAATGCAATAATCGTCTTCACTCGAAGATTGCGTTATTAACTATAAAAATAAAATGAAATACTCCATGTGCGGTGGACGCGTATCACTTGAGAACGGATAGACCTATTATTCCCTTTGATAATAATTGTTTAAGACAAGGATATAAAATGATATTTTAGCTTTTATATTTCATACACCGCATATCTTTATGTCATATCACGTTTCTATGATCTCGCTTTCTATCTGTTTGTTTTTCGTTAAATACATTTTTTACGTACAATTTTGATTACATTTAAGAAGGTTATTTAGTCTAAAAAGATGTATTTTTAGTTTATATGTGAAGAAAAATATTTAATTGATAATCTACTTTTTATATTTTTTGTGATGTAAGTATAATAATAGTCTATGGGTTGTTATGGTTGTTGAGAAAGCGCGCGACGTACTGAAGTAACATGTACATTGTACAGTTTAAAAAATATAATTATAAATGATTTAGATTAAAAATAAATTAAAAAATAACTAGTATAATAGAATAGTTCTGGTTGAAGGCATCTTACAGGGTGGAATCGCAGTATACAGAAACATATTTTATGTTCATGTGTAATCAATTCGAACTCACGTATTACATGGAACGCGTGTATATACTGTTGTGTTGTGTACTTTCTTTTAGCCATATTATCCTTGTTGCCGAAATCTCTGTATATTTTGAGCATCCTGAGGAAGCGCTCCTGTATGCCCGCCGATATCGTCCCGAGCTCAAAGGTAATGCTGCTCTTGTGAATGTCCCTGATCTTCACGGCGTGTTTTATTTTTTTTGTTGTGTCTACAAATTTCAAAAATATCATCTTTATTTCATCAATCAATATACATATGCTGTTGCCCGCGACTCCGTCTGCAAGGACTTCAGGAGCACGGGGCGCGTAAAAAACTCCTTGACTCGACCTTTTTTGGTCAACATTATTTCAAAATTGTTCTCTACGAAAAGCCCCATTATTATTTCAAGGGAATAATATGGTGTATTCCAAATCCAAACAATCCAATGTGAAAGTTATTTCTAAATATTGTTTAAGAAATTGTTGGTTTTGGATAAATTATAAACACACATACATACAAACTTTACCTCTTTATAATATTAGAATAGTTTGATCAAAATCAAAACATAAGATTATTCTTAATTGAACTTTACATTAAAAAGGAGTTCTGAAAGCTGCAAATCTATTATAAATGAGTAATGAATAAGTTATTTGTTTACTTTCATATTTGTCAATGCTAAGTTTATATAAGTCTGATGTCTAATAGTCGCTAAATACTCGTAGATTGTCACCTCGCGCAATAGAATACAAGATATTATGTATATTGAATTTCACAGTATTGTGTTTACTATAATATAAATTATATGAAACATTTGTACTTTATCATAGCACCATCTATTGGATACTTACTCAATGCAATCAACGAATACGCTTATACTGCCATCTACTAGGATAGCATAGAACTAACAGATAATGGTGACTGTCAGATAATAAATAAATAATTCGCAATAAAGTGAATAAATAATCGTAATTGAACGGGATAAAAAGTTCTCTATTATTCTAAATTTCATCAAACTCGGTTCTGTTGTTTAGGCGTGGAAGAGTAACAGACAAATAGAGTGACTTTCGCATTTATAATATTAGTAGTGATTAGAAAATATGTATAAATACCAATTCGGTGCCTATGCCATATACATATAATAAATTTGTGAAGAGGCAAAATATATACCTACATTAAATATTTTATGAAAACTAGTTTTTCAGGGTAAAACACGATAAAGTTTGTGTGGTATAATTACAATATGTATATCCCTTCAAGGAAACTACTCAACGAGTACTATTTTTTTATTTTTATCTGTGTTTGCTTCCAACTCCGGATATTGTTTATTATTATGGGAAATCACAATAATTGCTTGATAAAAGAAAACTACAAAAATATGGATTTTTAATAAAAATAAAAATATATATTTTTTTATACATGTTAGGTGACGACAAGTGGTTAATTATTCAGTTCGGACCGCTCCCTACGCGATCAAACTTGTCCATCTGGTATATAGTGTATAGTGGTATTGTGTATAGTGTATTGTGTAGCGTATTGTGTATAGTGTATAGCGTATTGTGTAGTGTATTGTGTATAGTATATAGTGTATAGTGTGTAGTGTATAGTGTATAGCGTATAGTGTAAAGTGTATTGTGTATAGCGTATAGCGTATTGTGTAGTGTGCAGTGTATTGTGTATAGTGTATAGTGTGTAGTGTATTGTGTGTAGTGTATTGTGTATAGTATATAGTGTATAGTATATTGTGTATGGTGTATTGTATACAGTGTATAGTGTGTAGTGTATTGTGTATAGTGTATAGTATATAGTGTATAGTATATTGTGTATGGTGTATTGTGTACAGTGTATAGTGTATACCTCTAAGCTTATGAACTCTAAATGTTTTTGAAAATTTTAGTTTGTTTTTGGACATAATAACCGATGACCGACTTTTAAGGAGTCGTTTCCTTTTAGATTATATATTATACGATACTTTTAACTTCAGAATTTTTCTTATTTTCACGGGAAACCACAAAAATCACTACCACTACCACTACCCCTACCACAACCACTACCACCACCACCACCACCAGCGCTAGTAGCATTAGCTTTTAAGATATCACTCGCGTTTGTAACTCAAAATTTTACCACTTTTAAGATTTTTCCGAAGCCAATTCAGACTAAAATTGCCGCGGAGTGAATTTTAAGCCATTTCGCGACGTGGTGGCATCTCCGGAGCTGGGAGCTGACTCTATTACTTGTATTTTCATTGTGTTATCATTCGATGGCAGATTCAATTTATTTATTTAAACAAAAAGGTTTGTAATAGATTAATTGCTTTTAGGTTATATAATTACGTAACAACTTAAGAAAAAAGGTCCTTTAAGTGGAAGGTCCCTGAATAGATTAATAACCGACTTTGCTTTTTAACAAGTTTTTTATTTTTATGTGATCTCATTTCTTTTTGTAGATCGTCCTAATTTATTTTCTTTCCGGTAACTTCTACATTCAGCTGTGGGCGCGCTGCGCTCTCTCTTACCTATCTTTAATCGACAACTAAATTAGTACATAGATTATTTAACTGCAGATGTAACTTTGTAATCCTATGTATTTATATGGGATTACAAAGTTTTTTTTGCAGTTAAAGTATCTAGGAAACTAGACCGAAATTGCAAATATTTTATTTTTTCTTGATATGTCACTAACAAACAAAACAAAACAAAATTAGTATTTGTAGCTTACTAAATAAATTTGAAGCTTTAATGTCTACCAAAAGTTCCTTAGACTTTTGATGATTGGTGAGGTAGTGAGTGACAAAATGAAGATCTTTGACTAGTCATCATTTTTAAACTACTGGTTTAAATTGAATAAAATTTGAAGTACACCGTTTTTACACAACGCTTGCTTGGTTACTAAAAATTCAACCTTCTATTTATATCTACAACAAAGTTATAGGGGGTTGAAAATGGCCTGAATTGCTTCGAGAAAAGATGGTACGGCCGTGCCGCTTTTTTGCTCGACTTGACGAGATACTTGGCAGATAATCAGTTACAATTATCAGAAGTGTCATTTACCTTACGTCCTTACATTTGAGTAGAATTACAGCTAGTAATACTGTTGCAGAGATGTGCCCAGTTTATAAAATGTTAAAATATATACAATCAAGAATAAGATAGGGTCATATTTGTTTATATACCATGTAGTATCTCCGCTGTCATATTTATAATTCGATAGAACATCAGTCGCTGGGTCCACTCGTACAGATCGTATCTCAGAAGCTGTGGTGGATACTGCCCGAAGACTGACGGTATCTTACAACCTTAAAATAATGTGATGTTTATATATTTTACATATGTATCGTAGAAGAGAGAAATACTATGGGTCACACACACAATTACACATTTTTGGGAGATATTTCTACCATAATATATTTCAAGACCAAAATAATAGACCAATTAGTGTAAGAGGTTGGTCGGTACTCCATCTTGACATGTTTAAAATCGACGTGGTGACAAACGATCACAAGTAGAACAATAGAACTGAACAAATCATTAGAACTAATGCAAATTATCTATTATGAATTATAATATAGGCTACCTATCAAAAAATATGTTGTTTACATTATATATATTATGTGATATATAATGTAAACAAGTGTGTTTAGTTATCGACAGTGTCATGTAAACTGAAAGTTAAGTGTTATCTAAACCAAGTCTACTTTTATTTGTATTGAGGGGAGTCCCAATAGTCGCAACACTCGGTACAGGATCTAACTAGGTGAAAGAAATGAGATATAGAACTAATATATAATAATTATTTTACGTTACTAAACTATACTATATATAATAATTATTTACTACTAAATACTACTAATTATTTACTACTAAAATAATACTAAACTATATATAATAATTATTTTACGTTACTCAAACAATTTGAAAAAAAGGAAGTGGTTAATTATTGTAAAAAAACAAAAATAGCTTAATAAATCTAAGAATTTACTCACAATTTTATTGAAATTGTGTGATAACAAACAAAAACATATTAAAAAGTATGAGACGTCGAACGGTAACGGCCCTTTTAGATTAGATATGTAGATAGAAAGATATAACCTTTTTTGCACACACAAACGAATAATATACTATAAAATATAAAAAAAAAATAATAGGTTAGTTAAACAAGAGAGGTGCAAGGGCGGTTATTGTTAAAGCAATCTCTTACAGACCTTAAAAAAAATAATACGAATACTACTACTAATTACTATATTTTAACACAACTAATGCGTTAATGTGCATTTTAAAGGGGCCCCTTAAACTTACACCTGGGTCGTGAGTCCCAGGAGCTGTTTGCACTCCTCTCCCTGCGACGCGATTCCCGCACGGTGAATCCATGGAATGCTAAGAAGCTTCGTCTTTCGTATAAAGTTAAACATACTTATTTAAATTAAATTATAAAATGTTACAGAAATATACCTAATACACAAATAATATATACCCAATATTACAGACAGAGACGAAGTTTCTAAGCATTCCATGGTTTGGCAGTGCTGGTTCCGGGCCCATCGCGTTGCAGGGAGAGGAGTGCAAACAGCTCCTGGGACTCGCGGCCCAGGTGTAGGTTTAAGGGGCCCCTTTAAAATGCACATTCACGCTCACCTCAACTGATTGCGCTCCTCTCCCTACCTAACCAAATTTGGAATTAACCTACCAATGCCGCCTTTGAAGTACGTTCTAGAGATGAACTGATGATAGTTCTCAGGGAGGCTGAGATCACATTAGTAATTGATAGTTAATGAATATACATACGAATTTCAAGTATTGAAAGTGATCCTGGACGTCGGATTTCAGCGGGGAGATCATTCCACAGAGTAAACGAGTTACCATGATGAGATCTACACGGGTGGAATAGAGCCTAGATGGGTTCTACTAGCGGTTGTCTTTACTTGACCTCAGATTTTTTCTTCACTATCCGAGCCAATTACGCAATCCAAAGACAAACCTAATGCATTAGTGTTGGTGGCGCTCAAGCTTGTTTAGCTGTTCCTCAGAAAGACAAGGTTGACAGACTCAGCATCAGTCTAAGAGAGGTAAGAGGAGGGAATAAGCTAAGGCAATTATAGTCCTAATGGTGGTATTTGTGCCTAGTAGCATGGAAAATAATTCACTTAGTGTGATTTCATGAAGCTACTTCCGACATCCCAATATTGCAATCTGAGTTTTCTTTTTGAATTGATACCAGATAGATATTTATAGATTCCCTCCAAGTGATAATCTAGTCTAAGGCACGGTTCTCATTGTCAGGGCTGTAGGGGAGACGTGAACGGGAGCGGCGTTACAAGCTTGAATGTCGTCAGCGTAAAGGTGATAAGAAGATGAAAGAAGTTAGGTCACAGTGTGAATGTAGATAGCAATAAGAAGAGGAGACAGAACCCCATTGGGCAATATGAGGAAAAGAACTTGTCAGTTTTTACACGTTGCTGACTCCATGAAGGTAACATTTAACAACATCAGAAGAAATGACCATCGATTGAAAGTATTTTTTAAAATCCATTGACGTCGTTATTGACGGCTCTAGAACCAGGTAATATAGTCCTATATATCAGAGTCACCATGGATCACGAAAGTTTAAATACAAACATAATTAACATTTAAATATTTTTTGATGATCTTTTAAATATAGTTTATACAACTAGGTTAGAGTCACCTAAATACTCACAAATCGCAACAATTAAAGTATATGTAAACATAGCCATTGCAAAAACTAATAATGAGAATTCTGAACATGAAGTATTTTAATATGGATTATTAGTTATTAAATGTTTTATAATCCCAATTAATAGTTTATGGGCTGTAAAGATGTGTTTCTTTTAGCTACTTTAAATTTGAAACTAGCTGTAGTCGGCGACTTGGTTTGCGGTCAGGACTTAATAATACATGTATGTCATTATCTATCACATGAAAAAAGTAAATCTCAAAAAAATAATGCTAAAATATATTTTTGTGATTTCTCGTGAAAATTTGAGAATTTTCCGGAATAATAATTATTCAATGTAACTAACTGTTTCATATAATCTATTATAAAACAAAACAAAAATATTGTAGGAGCGAACAAACAAACAAAGATTACAACCACTATTTCTGCATTTATGTCCTTAAATTGCAGTTAAAACAAATATGTATAGTTTTGATGAAAATAAAATCATTCTCATTTATTGAAGTAAATTAGGAATCACTCGTCTTCGTCATCGACTCTCGTTTACTGAAGGAGGATGAAGGCAACGCTGCTGATAATATTTATTTGTAAGTAGTATGTTTGAATGTAACTTATATTAAAAGTACGATTAGGAGTTTCTAAATTTTCCACTTTTGTTTTTAAAAAAAAAAGAGATTATATGTTCGGAATTGATTTCAAGTCCTACATAGAAAGTATATTTCTTATTAATCAAACATTTTTTTCTGAGTCTGGTGAATCTTAAAGGACTGGATTTATTCAAATATTTCCAGGAAGGGAACGTTTTCTTTATATAAAACTATCATCTAAAAAAACATCTGATTATTAAATATGAATTAGATAGATTATATTCTTTATTTCACATAAAAAATAACCCAAAATAATAATTACCAAAAAATTTTAATATACAGAGATGTGAATTATATATCTGAATGTAAATAGAGTTTAAATAAAAAACACTTGGATAAATTGTTTACGTTTTTTTTTTTTTTTTTTTTTACACTTAAATTAAGTTGACGCTTGACTACATTCCACCTGATGGGAAGTGGAAATGTAGTCGTAGGTGGTAAAGCGCATCAACTTAGTAAAAACCTATTCACTCTTGCCTTGAAGACACCCACATTGTACTTGGACGGAAATACCGACGCAGGCAAGCTGTTCCACTCCTTCGCTGTCCGATTTAAAAAAGATGAGCGTAGCGCTTCATTCGGACATGCGGCGCGTCTACTACAAAAGGATGGATGCTCGCCGTGCGTCGGAACGTCCGGTGATGGAAGGGGGATGGGGGATTTAGTTCATGTAATTCCTTCGCACACTCACCAAAATGCATCCTATAGAATACTGAGAGGCTAGCAAGTCTACGTCTATGTTCGAGGCTATGAAGATTGGCTTCCACCAGTTCAGGGTCGCCAATTAGCCTTTTTGCACGCCTCTCAATTGTGTCCAGAGCAGCAAGATGACATTTTGCGGCACTAGCCATTAAATGGCCACAGTACTCCACACACGACCGGATCTGTGCTTTATATAATGTAAGAAGTTGTCCCGGTGTGAAGTACTGCCGGACTTTTGCAAGGACGCCAAGCTTGCTGGCGGCTGCTCTTGCTCTTGACTCAATGAACCGACCAAAGTTGAGGTTCGAGGAAATCTCTATCCCTAGCAACTGAAGTCGGTCACTGTATTCCAAAGATACATTCCGGAAAGTAGGAGCCAAGGGGAAAGGGCTCCTTTTAGCAGTGAATAAACACGTCTGCGTTTTGGTGGCGTTGAATTTAACAAGGTTGGCATTGCCCCATACGGAGACTGCCTCTAGCTTGTCATTCAAACGCTGCACCATGGCTTCTCTTTCAGCCTGTACTTGATCTCTACTGGCCCGAGTACTCGGCAGGTATCTTTCCACCACTGTGCTGTCGTCTGCATACCCATAGATACCGGGTTTGAGCAGATCGTTAATATGCAGCAGAAAGAGAGTTGCAGAAAGAACGGACCCCTGAGGAACTCCAGCATTTATTGTTAAGGGCTCCGATGAGCACCCGTCAACAACCGCTCGGATAGTTCTTAGATTCAGGAAAGTCCGTTACCCAGCCGATCAGACCAGGAGATATACCGTACGCTGAAAGCTTGCTTAAAAGGCCCGCATGCCAGACCCTGTCAAATGCCTTCGAGACGTCTAGAGAGACGGCGACCGCTTCTCCATTCTTCTCCAAGGCCTCGCCTAAAATGTGTGTAGCATAAACTAGAAGGTCCCCAGTGGACCTATTTCGGCGAAACCCGTACTGTCGGTCACTGAGGAGATCGTTACCTTCTAGGTATGCTAAGAGGCGCGAGTTCAATACACGCTCCATAATCTTGCAGAGTATGGAGGTGATTGAAATCGGTCTGTAATTGGCAGGATCGGCACGGCTACCTTTTTTGGGCACTGGCTGCACGTTAGCAAGCTTCCAGGATTTCGGCACTATTCCAGTCCTGAAAGAGAGGCGATATAGACGTGTTAATACAGGAGACAACTCAGCTGCACATGTTTTGAGCAGAATGGCTGGTATACCATCCGGACCACTGGCTTTATTCACATCTAGACGACACAATGCTTTCCATACCTCTTTGTTAGTGATGCGGATTTCAGGCAAAGAAATTCCGCAGTGAGGAAGATGTGCTAGGGTAGCATTGCCAGTGTCTAGATCAGAATTATTAGCGAAAAGAGAAGCAAATAAATTTGCTTTCTCTTTCGCTCCATGAGCCAGAGATCCATCTGGTTTCAGCAGAGGTGGCAGTGAGGTTCGGCAGAAATTCGACTCGATCGCTTTGGCAAGGGACCAGAAAGCTCTACTGCCTGATGGCAGGACTGAAAGCTTTTCGCCAACCTTAGCGATACGACCGAGACGAACCCTACGTAATGCCTTTTTATAGGACTTAGCAGCTTGGTTAAAGGCTCTCTTCTTGGAACTCACATCCGAAGCTTTGCGGTTTCGAGCATCAACCCAAGTAACATATGCCCAATGTTTTTGCTTTTCAGCACGTCCACATTCGGCATTGAACCATGGGCGAGCTTTGCCACCGATAGGTACATCAGCAAAAGGAATGAAATACTCCATTGCCTGATGTACCACATCAGTTATAGCATCCGTGCAACTCGACGGATCCTCAGAAGAGAAGCAAACCTGCCGCCAAGAATAAGATGCAAAGTAGTGCCGCATCTCATCCCAATCTGCTGACTTGTATTTCCAAATTCGCCTAACACCATGGAAGTCCAAGTCCGGCTGGGAATAAGTTAATACAGATTTCACCAGACAGTGATCGGAGGTTCCCAAGGGGGAGGAAACCTCTACACGATACCTGTCTGGATCAGTTGTCAGCAGAAGGTCCAGGCAGTTGGCTGTATGTGACTCCACATCAGGCACCCTTGTCGCTTGCCTCACCAGCTGAAAGAGGTCCAAGGACAACGCAAAGTTCCGCGCCTCTCTTCCAGCGTGGTCTGTCCTCTGGTACGGGAACAGCCAGTCCTGATGACAGGCATTAAAGTCCCCCAGAAAGACGAGCTGCGCAGAAGGGTACCGATGCAGAGCCATATCAGCAGCCTCACTGAGATACTCAAATAATCTGGTTGTCTCCTAATCACCGCTGTGCGAACGGTAAACACAGGAATACAGGATTTTTTCGTTTCCTGTGTCTACCAAAACCCATAGGGAAGAAAAAGTGGGGTCTTCAAGGTGACGAAGGCGCTGGATACAGAGGTCGTTCCGCGTGTACACACAAACCCCGGCACGTGAGCGGAAATTGTGCTCTAACGTGTAACCAGGGTAAGCAAGGTACGCAGTGCTCAAAGGACATTGTATCTGCGTCTCCGTCAGAAAGAGTAAGTGCGGCTGCTCTGTCTCTAGATGGTGATGGACAGCTTCGAGATTTGAGTGCAATCTTCGAATATTAGCGAGGTGCACTAGGAGTGAGTAGTAGTGCAACCGCTGAGTAACCTTACTTTTCTTTTTCTTACTTTTCATAAAAAATTTAAATGGAGTGAATAGGATAGGAAATGGCAGTTGATCCAGGCGCTACGTATCGAACCCGACGTCGAAATTGATGTTGCTGTGCCAACGGGAGGCTAGTCTGGAGACTGCAGGGACGCCCGGGCCTCCTCATCTGGTCGCCAACCAGCACGATGGAGCCACCCTGGGATTTTTCGCAGCTGGCGGGGCAGCCTTTCATGGGAAGCTAACCCACTACTTGGGCCCCCAACTATCTGCGAGCGGCCAGCGGAAAGCCGTCGCTTCGGATCCCGCTACCCTCCTCGACTAGGCACCCGACACAACAAACACTAACTCGACGACAAAACGGTTCACCAACGCAACGCAGCTGTTCAGACCCATTTCCCATATACGGCTTCATCGAGCAACGTAACGGAACACGACAGAGTCGCTTTGCGGTACGGCTTTGCCCGATAGGTGGTAACCTTGCCGGCGACCTGATGATATGGCCTAACACCGATAAAAAACGTTGAATGGTTAGCTCGTACTCTCCGGCAGCATATTGTTGACTGGAAGCCTTCGTTGTAAGAAAAAATATGGCGGGAACTAACGACCATGGTTGTCATTACGTATTTCCAGAAACATTTATTCTTCGGACTTACTTGCAGCAATGCATCCATTGCAACATTCAGACAATGTTCCAGTTTCCACCAATAATATTTTTTCACAATAGACTAAGTTTTTATATTTTTTGGTTCTGGTAACTTTTACAGTAAAAATGCTAAGTAGAAAATGTACTTTTAGTAAATAATTTTGAGTAAATGTACATTACTAATATGTATTTTTTGATCCCAAATGCTTGTGGCAGAACAGTACAAAATTCAACAAAAGTTATTTAATCCGAAGAATATATTTTCAGATATCGTATATATTAAAACAGCACGATTTCCTCCACGGCTCACAGACTATAGACAATATAGAGACCTCAATTTTACCGAGACGCTACTTCTTATGTCGGTGGACATCATACAGGACACCACGCGAAGAATAGGTATCTTGGAAACTATGCAAAAACAGAATTCAGAATGTGCTGCGTTCGAACTCGGCTACCTCACTTACATCATTCAAGACAAATACAGACGAATGGTAGACATCTACAACACCAGTTTGTTTATGGGAGACAGGCTGTATCTTCTCGAACATATTCTAAACTTGCAAGGTGTAGAACATTTCTACTGGGAAATCAATCACTTGACAGGTATGCTACACGAAATAGAACGTAAATACGGCAAGGAGAGCCGACTAGACGTGGTCTATGATGAAGTGTCCATATCGACTCCCGCCTCGTATAAACAAATTGCGACTACTTTCCAAAGAATAAAGACAACACGCTTTACTATTAATAAGTACGTCAAGCAAAAAAGGTTATCGACGAGAAGAAAACGTAAAAGGAAGTGGTGGCCGATTGATTACGGTTGGGAAATCAACTATTATTGGTAGATTATATTGTTTAAAATATATATTGTTTTATTTTTGTAGTCCTTTAAGAACACAAGTTTATTTGAGAACTTTTTAGAGACAAAAATGGCACATTGTATTACATTTTTGCTTAAGAACAAATTTTATTAAAAATATTTTTGTTAGCTGGGAATTTCAAAAAACTTAAGCACAATGTATAAAATTAAGCAATGGATACTAATGCATATGAAAGAGATATCTAAATATGTTTCCCTGAAATAATTTAATAAGTCAAATAGTTTAATGACTCAAACTACTTAAAACGCTTTTTATTTTGATGAACTACTTAGTAGATTATTAATCTTTTATCCTGATTTTTCCTTTCTGTAGTAACAAAGTCTCACTTATCTTTTGGTTGTCTTGATTGTGACAGTTCAAAAGTATCACAGTATCACAATATCAAAGTATCACAGAAGATCAACTGTAAGTCGCTAGGATGAGAACTTTTTATTTTGAACGTTAAGCCTTAAGGATTTCAGATTCTCCCATTCAGAAGAGAGTTAACTCTTCATAGTGTATCATGCCCATTCATACACTAACATAAATAAACATTTCAGATGCACACAATTCGTTTGAAATGTTGCAACCTCAAGACAAGATCATCAATGAACTATCCTGGGGTACGAAACTCAAGCTCCTCAAAGATTTACCAAAGAAACCATACCGTCGCGTTGGGCTATCGTTCTTCAGAACACCTGAAGACACCACAGTAGATTCAAAATCTACAAAATCTTTGTCTACAACAGTGAAATCTGAAGATAGCAGCATGAAAATGAAACTCTTCAGGCTCATGTATGAAACTGTGAGAGACAGCGACCTTAAAGCGAAAAGGGCGGAACTTATAAAGAGCCACTATTCAAATTATTCGACTTTTGAAATAGGGTTCATTTTAGGGGATATTACAGACAAATTTAATATAATGACTGATATTGGACTGACTTTGAAAAGGCTTTACGAGGAGTGGAAACCTATGGAACATATCAACGCGTACGAACAAATAGCAAATAAAGGTATAGAAATTAGCCATTTGATTGATATTATAAGAATTATTAATAAACGCACCCCCTCCAATACAATTACATCGAGCTCTGATCAAGATCAAGGGTATTTGTAATTAAATAAACGAAAAAATAATAATATATGTTTTATTATAAGTACCTATTCTAACAACAACTAACAAAGACAACATTTAAACCCTAACGGTAAATCCAATGAATCCTAACAGCAACACTCTCCGTTTAAACTTCATTGGCAAGTCCAATGATAGCACACACATACACACACACCCACCAACACACAAATACACACACACACATTGAATGGTACGTCTTGTTGGGACTGAATACCACAACTTTAATAATTCCGAGTACAATGTGGTGTCTTCAAGGCAAGAGTGAATAGGCTTTTACTGAGTTGATGCGCTTTACCTCCTACGAGTACATTGTCACTTCCCATCAGGTGGAATGTCGTTTTGACTTATTTCCTTAAAACTTAAGTTTTGTTATTTATGCCCTAAATTATTTTGTCTATATTTATATGTGTAGATATTGTTATTGCTTTTTCTGTGTTTTTATATGTCCTAAATAAAGATTTATTTTCTCTATCTTATTATGTAAAAAAATATGAATTAGTTGCTACTTTTACCATTGATATTTTTTTACTTTTTCATATTATAAAGTTTAATTGAAAAATTAATTTCCTATGTACATAAAATGTTATTATGTAAAAAATTAATGAGTTAATCCTAGTGCATACCGCCTTATTGCATTTCACACAAACTCACTTACTCAATAGTCAAATGTTGACAAATATTCTAATAATTTTTATCAGTGAGTAACAAATTTGTTAATAATCTTAAAATATTTATTTATAAAAGCCCTTCAGCGGTCAATTTATCATATTCACGTAGTAAAGAGGCCAAATATTCACGTTAAATATTTTCGATACGTTTTAAGTAAATGATACAAATCCTTAAACATTGTGTTGTCTGTTTGCTTGTTTGTTTGTTCCTGTAACATGCATAAAGAACTGGACACGTTTTGATGATATTTTGGTATATTTATTTGTCACATGCACTTCATTGTGGAAATGAAAAAGGCGTTTCTGCTGTAAGTATAAATAATAAAAGTAGAAGGTAAGAATTTTGTAAAGAAATGTATGACGAATAGCTGTTTGAAGCGACTTCGTCTCAACTTACTCCCTTCAAATAGTCAAAGTATGAGCTCAACTCATTAAAACAAACTGTTATTCCAATAATATGAAAGAAATACGGCCGTGCGTTGTGAAACTATACATTGTAGTTTTTACGTGATGTGTCAACATGCAAACAAATAACCGGACAAAATAAAAGAAAAGCTTTCATAAAAAAAAATATTTCATGTATAGATTTTGCTTCGTTACTTTTGAATAATGTCAGATGTCTACGTAGATATCTCACCTAATTTTAAATAAAATTAAGTACTAAATACTAATCTATTGTGAACGCATATTCCAGTATTATCTCCAGCACTGTGTCAATATACATATAGATATATTCCTGACGGAGCGACTGAGTATGACAAAATTAAAGTAAAAACTTTAGCAAATGAGTTAATATCGGAAAGCAAATATAAAATTAAGCAAATTGAGCCGATAAGAGACCAGTACGCTTCGGAGATAGGGTTTCAATTTGGCACCATAGTAGGTAAGATTGAAGATTGGTTGGAACAGATGTCTAATAATTTTGTGTTAAATATAAATAATAATATATTTTTCTGTTTCAAAAGTACAGAGGGTCCATTTAATGGAATGTTATTTCAATTTATAATTGACCTGTCACCCTCAGGGTATGAGAGAAGTACAGGACACTAGACACAGAGTCATCTCTTTTATATTTAAGGGGGTTTATTTATCGTTTTTTAATATGAGAGCTCTTTTTCACAAAATAATATTTATATTAATATTTTTTTCTAAATTTCAATTATCCACCCAAATGCAACTGTCATTTATTATAATACACTAGTTTTAGAAGGTAAAAACCAGTAATGAAGCTTATATAAATATATTAAAGGATATATACGAGAAAAATATAAAACCATGCTAGAACTGTACCGACTGGCGTTAAATAAACATACTAAAAAGTCGACTATAATATTATCGCGGATACCGCTCGTGAGGCCAATTCATTACCTGCTAAGGTAAATGAACTTTTCTATATTACGAGTATACATTACACAACGATCTTTTGAATAATATCCAATATATTAAATGGCAAGGAATTGGAACCCGCGATCTCTGGGAAACCGTCCCGTCACTCTCCCAATTGAGATGAACCGAGCGTATCGCTGTATCTACGCCCCTGCCCATATCAGTTTATTTTTCTTTCTATATATATTTAAATTACATTTTTTTAATTCATGAATATCTACAAAAATAATTTTATTTGTATACGCCGGTTAGTAAACTATTATACAACTTTATTAACTTTATTTCGCGTAAGTCTCATTTTGAGTCAATATCTAGGATAAAGACTTTCCTACAGTAAAAACTAGATCACAATCGATTCAGTAATTTATAGGTGGTGCATTATTAACTTTTTACTTATACCCATCCCAAGGGTAGATTTATTTTAAAGGCTACATTGTTTTAGGATGGAAATGGTATCAAGCTTAGAAGTGGAGATAGACAGACTGGTGCACATACTCGAGACCATACCGAATATAACTCTTGGTATTTACAATCGTAGAAGAGCGGGGAGCTACGACTTTGGTATGTTGTATACAAAATATAATTCAAATATCTTTATGTCCATAATTACTCTTGATCAGACCTCTTTGTTGGTTGTTCGTTAAAGGTTGTTCAACTTACAGCACGGTCATAAAACATATTATTTATATATTTTTTTAAGATGTACTGACTTCTCATAGTGTTTTCCTTCATTTAGCAGACACAGGTGGATAAAAGTTGTAACGAGCGTTGAACCCGGGATCCGTCAATAAAACCGTAGACCTCGTTACCACTACGACATGTGATTTATATTTTGTTTTCCAGATTCTCAAGAAATATCTAACTATAGGAAAGAATTATATAAAAAATTACAACTAGATCCATTATTAAATGAATTAGTTTAGTTGATGTCCGAAAAATATACATTTTGATTTGCAATTTAATGAAACTTATATCAAATTTATTTATGATCCACAATCTCATTTAGAAAAAGTATTAAATATAAGTGTACTTTTGAGAATACAATGGCTAAGTTCCGAACATTCAGTTGAATTATATTTTTTTTCATAATCCACTTCAATATTTAATATCAAATGGCTTCATCTTTTAAAAAAACAATATTTTTTTTTTGTTCGTAATTGTTAATAGTTTCCTTTTTGTTTTGTTTAGTTATATAACAATACTACTTTACATAATTTATTTATTAATATATTTCGTCCAATTTATTAAAAAAGTCAATACTTTCTTAAGTTTTCACGAGTGGTACACAGTTCAATATTTTAAAAGTATCAATTAACAAACAAAAGAAATGTTTTTTCAAAGTTTCAAAATTTGAAAAAACACTTGGTCCGACCCGAGAAAAGAGAGTAATGTTAGAAGCTCTTGAGCTCGGTTGTCGCTGCTCCTCCACAAGGTAAAGCATGAAGCGCTGGATAGATAGTGTCAAGATTTATAGCTCGTGTTTAATGATACTGTAAAAAAGTCCACGCTTCTAGACGTCGATCGCTAAGTTGGTAAATAGTAGTAAAGTGTGGGTATAGACTTTGGTTATGGTTGTGACACTTACGCATTTTTTTCTAAGTAAAGAAATTAGGACTGAGGCTCAATTTTTCGAGCCTCAGTCTTGACAAGAGTGAGACTTGACAAGTGATATGATATTTGGTTTTGTTGTTTTACCCAGGGGTAAGATATTTATAATTTTAATTGCATAAGTAATTATTTTGTTTTTTATTTTATTTACAAATCTTTGCCGGTGCAACATCACTTTAAAATTGTATATTTAGAATGTTTTTAAAATTTTAAAGTAACACATTACTGGCATATGATACGATCGACGATGTCCCTAGCTACATTTACCCACATATATACCGGTTTCAAATCTGTTAAAATAATGATATCAAATACTAGAACACTAGTGCTGTTACTTTAAAATGTAACAACTATCGAATCGAAAAACCAAGTGACTTGGCCAGCCAGCCAGACTCGGGTGAATTTAACACTATACCGATAATGATGTCACTCCGTCACTCTCGCTCAGTTGGTAGAGTGACGCGACGGTTTCCCTGGGGTCGTGGGTTCGAAGCCCTGGCCGTATCGGTTTATTTATTATAAATTTAAATAAAATTCATAAAAATCTTGTTACACAAAAAAAAAAAGATTATGAAGAACTTATTGACATATTTTTAATAAAAGAAAATCTGGGAACTGGTAAAAGAAAACTGCAAATCTGGGTAGTGGTGTAGTACACCGCTACCACCACTGATAATCTATCTCCCAACCGTAGTCTATAGGCCACCACTTATTCGGCCGTTTATATATTCGCGGTCTATCTTTATGTTTTCCCTTGTTTATCATAGCCATTTTCTTCTTCATTTCTTTATGTTGTTTTTTTTTTAACCACTCTCTGTACTTTCTGTTTTCTTCAATAGCGCTCATAGAATTATTCATATCAGTTCTTACCAAATCGAATTCTCTTATGTAACTATATTTTGGAGGTATCTCATTAGCCATGTACACTAAATGTAAAATTTCCAAAAATAACTTTTGAACCAATTCAGTTCGCTTGATAGTATCGAAAACGGCATCAGACTTGAAGATTACTGGTCTCTTTATAGTGCCAACCATTTTTCTATAACTAAAATAATAAGTACCAAGTATTGCTCAGAATATTATTTATTAGTATGTAGGTACATGTACATGTACTAATATACGCACAGTCCAAAAAGGAAAGTAGAAGTAACTGTTATACGACCTACTTTTTACTTGATAAACATTTATCATTAAAAAAGTCTTACCATTCCATAATTTCACTCAAGACATAGCCGTATTCAAAATGCGGTGAGACTTCGTATTGACTACGAATATATAGAATATCGTCAATTCTATTTCTACCCCGAGCCATGTAATTGTCCATGAGATGTAACATTCGCTGCGGAAACTGCTTGGAGCTCTCCAGTAGATTGTAGTCATCGGTACCAAGTGTCGATGGACATAAAACTGCACATCATCGAGGAATCAGACTCCTAAATCTCCTAAATGTTTAATTAATCATTTCGATTCAGTTTCATTCAGTTGTCATAACGAAAGTCAAGTCATCGCCCTCATTCATATTTAATGTTTATAATTAGTTCAAGAATATTTGTGACATTACTTTATATGACAGACTAGATCGAAACTAAAATGTTCTTTTGTGACAAAAACTGTCTATGCTGTTCTGAATCGCTTTATTTTTTTTATTTATATTGTTTTGAAATAAAATCAACACTTACTTAATAAAATCAAAATATATCCTTTGATAAAACACATTTTTTCAATGTTCCAGTACTTACTTATTTCGCTGTTATCAGGGTAATTAATGTTCAAGGTGTGACATTAACACATTTTATATGCAGCTAAAAACAACATTCAATTATAAATGTAGTTTGTATATCAATATCAATTATAAATGTGAGAACCAGATGAGAGCTCTTAGAGGACAGTTGGTTAAATTAAAAATGGTCATAAAAGTAAATATAGTGTCCACATACTAAATGATAAAGAGGAGTTTAGATTTAAGCATTAGAACGTATTTGTACAGTGTAGGAAGAAAAGGTAGTTAGAGTATAGATAATAACATGTAGTAAAATAAAAATCTTATTGTAAGTACATAATTTATTCTTCTATTAAATTAAATTAAGTGTGACATTACTGAGAATTCGTTTCAACATGCTAAATCTACAATATTCTGAACGCCACATCAATTTGATACAACGCGAGGGTGAAAACTTTACCGCCACCATTTAATGTATTTGTCGAAAGTATACGTGAGAGTTAAATATCTAACATCTGCAATATTGGAAGCTGCAATCAAAATATGGCGTAAATTATTTACCCTCAAAGCTTTGTTGGATAGAATGTATGTTTCATGATTATTAATTAAGACTTGAATTACGCGATTAATTAGTTATCATATTTATCAGATTAAACGATTTATATGATAAAAAAAAATCATTTTAAGCGAATACTTTAAGTAAAATTTAAGACATGAAATAGGAAAGGTTAAATAGTTTTCTAACAGATAGAAATCTTTGACTACCCTCATTCAAAACAAAAATAAAATTAGTTAGTTTTTTTTACAATATTTCCAATTCGTTAACTTCCGTCCATAATCATGAAATAATAACATCAAAACTAATAATGATGAAAAATGTTCAATACCTTCATCCAACGGCCGCGAACACTCTATGTATATTTATTCCATTTAGTATATAAAATTCAGAACTGGCATTTAAAAAATATCTGTACAATAAATTTATACATTAATAAATTAGCCGTTTGGCGAAATAATACTATAACCACTCCTTAATTGAAAGCGACGTCTAAAGACAATGTCGTAGTTGGAAACAAATTATCTATTAGAATTACGTTTTTCGTTCTCACTGCACCTACAGTCCTCATTGATCGAGTCCAACGACATCAAACTCTCCTGTGAAGTTCGCAAGCAGGAGCGGCATCGAGAATCGAACGACGTTCCGCTTTGAGAGTTCGCGTCCTCTGAAACCGACTCCAAGGACCTCAAACTTTCAACTGAGGTCAGTTTGTAGGATCGTCTAAATTCTGCGATTTCGTCTTCACTCATATTCAGGGCTAGCAAAGAGTCTCTAGCTATTTTCCCGAGAGAGGACACTTTTTTCTTTTTTTTATTCAATATTGAATCCATTTTCGTTAAGGGGCAAGGCTTGTTCAGGCTCTCTGGTAACGATTTTGGACTTGATCCACTCCGCGAACGTAGTTTTGATCTTCGTTCCGGAATATCTCTTGGCGTCGTACTTTCTGGTACTTTAAATGCTATCGTTTTCAATTTAGGACTGTCTTTTTCTTCAACGAGTCTTTTTGTCAAATCCTCGAGAGAATTCGACTTTTTTAACTTCGCTCTTTCTGGGATAATCGGTGAATTTTTTCGTCCTTTTATTTCGACGGTAAATATTTCTGGTATTTCAAGAGCCTCGTCTATCACCAGCTCTGGAGATAAATCTAACATTTCCTTGATTTCAGCTTCCCTCAACTCTTGAGCCAAAGACCCTTCTTGCGATCGATTCTCCAATATTGTATCTACGTCTGCTTCGTAATCCTGATTTTCATAAATAAGATAAGACAAAGCGTCTTTTCCTAAATCTACATTTTCTAAAACCTTCTCAACTTTAGTTTCACTCTCTATCTCTACAACTTTACCGTCGTCGATAAACGACAATTGAATGACGTCGTCAGCTGCCACGTCACAAGTCTCATCTATATTCGCAATTGGTGCCAGATCACTTTGTGTTTTATTTTCTTGTACTTTCGGTTCGTTTCTATCTATCAACGGATTTGTTACTTCCCACACCGCGTTTACTATTGGTTTATTTTTAATCTGTCGTTCCGTTATCTCCATAGCTAATGCCCTGGTCGTTATGCTCGAAGTTAAAGTGTTTTCTGGACTAATATTTTCTTTTATTCCTCTTATAACTTTGTTTGATAATTTATCTACCGGTTGTCCAGCGTCTGGACTTGGTCTTTCTAAAGAATTTTCTGATACTGATGATTTGAGTACAGATGCAAAAGTACGCGGCCTTACATCTATTGGTTTTTCATCAATTAATTTAACTACATCACTACGGGCTGTTTCCGGTTTGTCACCGGAATTCCGGTTGTCCAATTCCGGATCGTATACATTTTTAAAGTCGTTGGGCACAATGAGATCTATATTATCACATCCCGGCGTATCCGAGCTTGCGTCATCGCTTAAAGCTAAACTTTGTACTAATTTGTTATCGGTGGTTTCGGTGACTTTTGCCTCGGTCGGGAACGACTGGAACTCACTCAGTGTGTTGTCGGTGTCCGTTGATGGCGTCTTACTGTCGAGTTTTCTAGAAAACGATTCATCAACAAACGAAACCTGCACTCTCTCTGATAGAGTTGAATCTGTAGCATCTGAGAGACTGTCTGCGTCGTCATTTTTCTCAGTAACGCTACCCCAAGACCAGAATGAACTAGTTAAAGACGAGTCCTTCCTCGGCGGCGTACTCGAATTGGACTTCCTTTCGTCATCGCTATTGCTTCTCGAAAATAAACTGCTCGGGTGTTGGAATAAACTTAGCAATTTTTCCAAATTTCCCGGCAATTTATACTCCACTTTTTCTTCAGGTTTTGGTAAATGAAAGCTAGCGGATGGGGCGACCCAAGAAATTTTTCTCATTCTCTCTAAACCTTTGGATTTCAAAGCGGGTACGTCTAACAAGCTTGAAGTCCGCTTCGGAGTGACCGTTTCCTGGTCCTTTTTGATTGATTCTTTCAGACTGGAGCTGCATGTCAACGTGCCTTCATTGGAAGAACTATCTTCTCGCATTTCCAATGGATTTTGCAATGAATATTCTATTCCTGAATCAGCTGATGTCACCATGACCTTTTCCTGTCTAGTCGATTCTACGGAACTAACACTAGCTTCCAAACTAGACAAGGAGCCGTGAATTTTTTTTGTAAATATTATCGGAGAGACGCTCTCATTTGAACTTATCGATACATTTAAATTCACTGGTGTGACATCACTGGTTGATTCTACACTACTGTCCTTCGATAGATGCTTTTCTGTCTCTTCAATTATTAATTTTGGCCGATCGATGTTAAGACTTTCAACTGAACTTCCAGAAATTTCTAACGAAGAACTACTATCACAGAAGGCACTGACCGGTTTTCTCATAAGTCTAGAAACTTCTAAATCTGGGCTATCTAGACTCGATTCACTTTTATTTTTCTTTAAAACTATATTATCTCGAGCAGGTACAATGTTTACATCTAAAACTACATCTAAATCTTTCTTTTTAGTTATATCTTCCATTTTATGTATAAGATTTGCTAAATCTTCTGTTATCGCTTCTATTTCTTTTATGGCTATTATTTTGTCTTCCTTAATTATATTATTTACATTTTGGTCGCGATGTACTTTGGTTAAACTATTCTCGCATTGCACCGCCACTGCAACGTCCATTTTATTCGGCGTGTCTCTCACTACTATGCTACTTTTTACTATATCCGTCTCTGTCTTTATTTTATCGTCGATAATAAGGGTCTCATTATGAGACATTTGTTCAATTTTATCACCAAATTTATCACTAATTACTATATCTAAGTATTTACAGTCCCCACTATCACTAAACACATCATTTTCCGACGAATCAGTTACACTATCGTCACTAACTTGGTGTTTTACACCAAAGTCACTTTCAACTACACGATTCAAGAATCCATGATTTACTTTGAATTCACTATCAACATCAATAATTTCCGGTACAAAATGAGATACATTAATATTATCTCCACGTATCACAGATTTAGCTGTTTCAATTTTAACCGTTTCAGGATTTAATATCAAATGATCTCTTTCTACTCTATTACCACCCTTATCATTTTCTCTTTCAACATCTTTATATTTATTTACAATCATTTCATCAAAACCAATCCCAGCGACGGTCATTATTTCTTCAGTCTGAGTAACAACGGTACGACGACCATCAGTCTTCACAAATTTATTAGAAATTAAATCTTTCTTGGGGAGGTTCCCGTCAAATTTATCCGGTGTCAGGGAGGGGGTCGGGGAGGGAGAGGGAGTCGGTGAGGGTGAAGGTGTCGTGGGGGGAAGGGTGGGGTTATAGGAAGTATCATAGTTCCTCGTTACAGAAAACCGTGAAACAGATTTTCTCGGCGTCTGAAGAACATTTAACTGCGGCGGCTCGGCTACCTGTCGAGGTACAAATATATAAATTACATTTTATATCCTACTAATGTTATAAATGCGACAGTTTGTGACGATGTCTGTATCTATGTATGTTTGTTGCTTTTTCACGCAAAATCTACTGGAGAGATTTGGATGAAACCGAACAGCTATATGTTGTACTTGTGTTTGAAAATATAACGATAAAGATCAAGTAAGTCGGAATAAAATCTTCCCTCCGAGAGATATCTGTATAAGCCGTAGGAGTTACTCAAAGATAGTGTACCGAAGGATTGTTAGCCTGAAGTATTTCGCGTCATGTGCACTTACTGGTGTGGTTTAAGGAAAATAGCGTCCACTCCATATTGTCATAATCGTTAGAGTCGAGATACCAAACCCGGAAATCGATCAAAAGCTCTAAGATACGATGACTAAGAACATGATACACGGATCCTGTCCTGCCTTCAATCCTACATGGCCATGCAAGACTGAAGGAAAACGTACCGCATCAGAGGAAAAAGAATACTTCAACTTATGACAAAAGTTATCCTTCGTACTGGGGGAGAGCACCGGAGAATGGCGGACAGACGATGGTTATAAAAAAACGTGGTGGAAACATTGGTGACAATAGATAGGTGCTTCCATATTCTCCTCTTCTATATAAAATGTAGAGTTTTGTAATACGGTACAGGCGATAACATTTATTGGTAAATATATTTTATCGCCAAGGGAACGTCAACATTAACCCGAAAGAGGTGCAAACAATTGAAGCCGGCCGATATATTAGTAGTAACGAGGTAGCGTGAGGAATCTTAGGTCTACACGAGAGACCCCGGCACGGCACTCAACTCGCGACTCAATTACCCAATGTGAGAAGTGTTTACTTTACTGAAAACAATTTTAGAGAGATGCGGAAAAATGTAATGTGCAATTTTCTCTCTTTATTTCAATGAGTCATTGGGTCTTATCCAGGACTAAACAATAACAATTTTCGGAAAGAGATTGTCCGATTTTAGTCTTTTGTAAAAGAGCTTAGCTATTATACTGACAAGTTAGACACTCACGTGTGCAAAACTTGGCCAGTCTTCTACCTGATCACACAGAGA
This sequence comes from Dircenna loreta, assembly GCA_963555665.1. NCBI lineage: Eukaryota > Metazoa > Arthropoda > Insecta > Lepidoptera > Nymphalidae > Dircenna > Dircenna loreta. Next base: position 15,989,191 of record OY743098.1, read on the forward strand.
TTTATCAGAAAATATTACGAGTTGAGAATGGTGAAGGTGGCCTTTTTTTGACACCCCGGTTGGCACAGGAAACACTTTTTTGCTTAATTTGCTTCTAATGAAAATTCGCAGGTTCCATAACGTTGCATATGCTGTGACTTTCTCTGGACTGCAACATTGCTAAGACGTGGACGGACGGACGGCACCGCCCCGTCACGTCCTGCTGACACACAGCAAGCTAACTGTGTGGGACGAGGGTACCCGTCACACGCCGCCTACAACACTTGCACACAGAGAGTGGTGTCATTGTCTTCGGGGAGTTTAGGCAAACTGTGCCCGTCGAGGAGCTGCAGCGCTGCAGAAGACGAAATAAAGCCTGTCTGAAATCATCACGTGGGCCAAAGTTGCACCTCACTACCAACATGCGTGTGTAGTGACTCAGTGGTATTAGAACCGGCCTCGACGAAAAAGATATGATTCTTCTCACAAGGCAATTTAGTCCGACAAAACATAAAGGATCAAAATTGGTTATGACAAAGAACCATATTCCCACCAATAATAGAAACAGTTGCGAAAATCAATAAAAAAGTCTCGATCTGAATAAACAGCGATACAACAACCTACAACTCCTTGGACACTCATCACACCCGGAACTCTCGTACACTCGTACGAGCTGCCCCGGGGGGCTTGTTACCTCTCGGGAGCCAGCTCCCCGGGGCCATCCCATAAGCTGGAGTTCAAAGTGTGTATACCTTCTGTACAGTAGTGCCGTCGCGGTTGTTCGTCAGGTCCTCGAATGTTTTACAGCTATGCTGATCGGTTTGTTGTGAAAAATGTTATATGAAAGATTTCAAGCCACAATTATGCGAAGTAGATCGATGTATTACAGAATGAACCTCGCCTGTCGTTTCATTGTTTCTGTTATGTTCGTCGAAATGTAATACTTTGTTAAATATCGAGATTAAAGTTTAATTAGAAAATCTAGAATTTATAAGAATAACAAGATTATTAATATTTAATGCTCACATTTTTTAACGGATACATAACCGTAAGGTTTCGTTGTAACATCCGTCATGAACACACGCATACGGACCTGTACGACTTTAAACCTGGACGCACCGCGGCGGGGCCTCGAGGAGGGAGAGGGCTCCACGGCCTCGCGCTCGGGCGTCACGCGACTCACCTGCAAACGTCGCAGAGTATTGAAGTTATAATGAAAGAAAGAGATTTATAAATGGTGTCGAACTATTGGTGTGTAGTGACCGAGAAGCGCGAGTACGGGGGGGGCGGCACGGGACTGCCGGGGGGGGGCGGCGGCACGGGGCTGGCGGGCGGGGGCGGCGGCACGGGGCTGCCGGCCGGCGACGGCGCCGGCGAGCGCAGGCGGCAGCGGCGCTCCTCCTCGGACGGGGGCGTCTGCGGAGTTATGAGAGTGCCGATGGGACAGTTTACTCGATGGAATGTTATCGGTGAGCGAGTGGGAGCGTGGGAGCGGTGCGCACCTTGATGGCGGGCACGGTGTGGCAAGTGAGGCTGATCTTCCTGGTGAGTCTGTCGGGCGCGGCGGGCTCGTGGCAGCGACACGCGGCGCGAATGTCGCGCGACAGTCGCGCGACGTTCGCGGCCTCCGCGCTCTGGGCGCCCGTCTGTATGTCCTATTTAAGATATAAATTATATATAAAATATAAATTATATATTTTTATTACAAATTATGTATTAATTTATTTTTAATGACTCACTGACCGCTATTATAGTTTTTATTATATTTTGGTGTCCGTCTTTCAGTAAGTCTTTCTTAAATTAAAAAATAAATTAATGTAAATTACAATGTAAACTCCATGTAACGTTACTCGATTTGACGACGATCACCTTAAAGCGTTTCCATACAATGAAACACTACACAGCGGTACACCCGCTCTCAACAACGAGAACGAGTATTCAAATGTACCTTTAATCGGCCAAAATTAGTAAAAACTGCGCATCTGTGTAAGACCTTTTCTCATCGCATCCTAGCCTATTTTTTTTAACCTACATCTAAGTGGAGGGCTGCCTGCTTACAAGGGCTGAAGCCCTACAGACAAGTAACTGTTTGATTCAGTTAGAAATCTGAGGATCAAGAACAAGGAGATGAAGGCAATGAGATGGAGGAGTTTGAGACCACCAAGGCTCTGGGAGCAGTTAAATTATTGGAAAAGGACTCTTACATCCAAGATATAAAAAAAAATACAAAAAATTACTAGTGCAACAGAAGATGTCAAACCAAAATAGCAGACAATGGCGTTCAAATAATTACGAATATATACCAATACGTACTAGTGGGAAATAAGCTTTTTGTTATAATGATTTTCAAAACACTCCGTCTTGTAAAGTTTACCAAGTTCCCTGGGCCATCCATGTGGTGGTATCAGGGAAGTCCCGAATTCCTCCGGTCAATTAAAGTTGTGAAATCGGGATAGCCCAAGCTCATCCAGTTCAATGAAAGTCGTGATACTGGAGTGGCCCAAGTTCCAAGTTTTCTTTCAATAAAAGTTGGTGTTAAAAAAAAAGTATTAACTAATAAATAATACAAAAAAGTATTTATTAAGTAATAATCCTCGATAGCGGTACAACCCTACTTGAGAGTTGTTATTATCATGACTAATTCTTTCGGAAGCCGATAAAACAACAAATCGTGACAGAAAAGAAAAGCTATTTTTTAGCACCTCTTAAACCACCTCAGTTTCTATTGAGGCGATGGCGTGAGACGAACGACTTTAACATTTATTACATGTCACGTGACTCTTAGGACTAGTCGTAAGGTCTATTTTGCTTCCATTCTCAAAGGGAACTGGAAAAGTCGAAGGTAGACCAAGGACCCAAACACACGATTGTTTTTTGTGGTAATGAGTAGCCTGATGCGATTGTATTACTATCACACAAACGATACGTGTTCTTCAGGCCTTTAGTGAGGTGAGAGCTATGACATTCTTCAGTGTTTTATTTAGTGTAGTAGTAAGATACGTACGATAAGTGTCAGAACATGTACTTCATACCAAGATGAGTAACAACATTAACGTGCCTAATTACTGCAATTATTTTACAGATCTCATTTAATAAATAAAATGTGCATAGGCCCTTAGTGGAAACATATGTTCATCGAAGGTCTTCGACCTGTCGGAGATAGTCTAGTAATATAACCTATAAGGAACCTATAAGGAACCTGCCCACCATATCTGGAAGTAGGCCATCGTTGACTTCACTTATGAATAAGCCTTTTTGGCTTATTTTTTTCTCCGGTTTGCGTAAAGGAAGGTAGTTGATTTTTGAATGTGGAGTAGAACAGTAAATGTAGCTCGTATTAAATATTTGGTAGCTCTAGGTCATAGAGGGGCTCGAATGTGAGGGTCTGAGAAGGTCGTTTTTGGCCCCCACTACCGGGTGAGATGTACTGTTGCGGCGGGCGCGGGGACTGCTCGGGTTGATGACGTCATATAATATAATACTCGTTACATAGTGCTTACATTGTAAATAATATCGATATGTAAATAATAGTATAAAATGTGATTCCGCCATTGATAACATATAATATGATAATATTATTTTGTTCGCCGGAAGCTTTATTGATTTGTCCCCATAGAGACGTGACGCTCCCTCACCGCGGGGTCGTCCAGGTCGATCTGTGTGATGGAGGAGTGCTCCCGCACGGCCGCCAGCACGGCCTGCAGCCCGCCCGCGCCCAGCTTGTTGTCTCGCAGGTCCAGCCTCTGAAATATACATTGGATTGGAGTCCGTCAACATGGAGGGCGGTGAGCGGAGCCCCGCGCTGGTGTCATAGCATTACACAAAGCTGGTATGGAGCTATTTTACCGAGTTATCAAACTCTTTTTTTTTCAAACAGTTTTATATATTTTGAATTATGAATGAGTTTCATATATTTTTAATGTTATTTTATAAATGTATAAATACACCAATAATAGATATAACGGTAATATAAGATTTACGCAGGAAAAAATAGTCTAAAAAAACAAAACAAAAGCCTCACTCTATCTCGGAAGCGACTCGCGATTAGACTACAACGATACGACACGACACTGAGAGAGCACACAGACCCCGAGGGTATTGTTGTCTCGTCATCCAGACCGGACATATTCCTGTACTCTAGACTTAAACTCAGACAGTAGTTTCCGGAGGGCGCTTTTCAATAGCCGGATATAAACGAATATAAACACAGATGTGGGTGCGTCCTGCAGCAGCAGTCCCGGGTGCGAGAGGCCGCCTGTCCCGTCGCGCCGCGAACTTATTTGTGTTTCAAATAAACACCCAAATACAGTCCACGGTCCCGACTTCACCTGAAGCTTGGTGCTCCCTATGAGGTCGGCGAGAGCCCTCCCCGCGTCGGGCCCCAGGCGCGCGGCCTGCAGCCCCAGCGACACCAGGCCGCCGCCCCCGGGCGCTCCGGCCCGCAGCGAGCGCACCGCCTCCGCGCCCAGCGCGTTTCGACCCACGTTCAACACGCACAGGGTGCTCGATACTTTCTGTTTCAATGGGAAATTCATTTAATGAGGTATCCATATTTTCTTTTAATTTCTATTTACAACGATAAAATATTGGTGATTCGTTGTCATAAAATACTACATATATTAGTTTTGATAGGATAAAATACTACCAACACATTTTATACAATTATTTGTCGAAATTGCCATTCGCAAATATGGTTCCTAATATATAAATGCTGAAAATATAATAAAATATATTGCGATATAGAAAAATAGTAGAATCAAGTTATATTGAAGGACTGTCAATGAACAGGCGAGACACGCCAGCGGCCGCCGTGAGAGCGAGCGCGCACTCACCAGCACGCGGGCGAGGTGGTGCGCGCAGTTCCTGGTGAGCTGGTTGTTCCACAGCACGAGAAACGCTAGACCAGACGACTCGCAACCACTTCCTAAAATTAAATTATTATTATTTCAATAACATAAACCCTTCAGAAAGCTCTTAGATGACGGCCATCGAAATATTGTCATATTATCAATCAAAATATTGAAATATTTTTCTCAATTTGGAGCGGCGCGTCCCAGTTAACCGTACAATTAAAATTAATTTTTAACTAGGAGCTAATAACTATATTTATTTTTTTCAATGTCAAAAATAATTTAATATCTCAAATATAATTGGATTAAATAGTATGGAACACTCTTCATTTCCCATTATAAATTCCAATTTTATAATTATTTTATAATTATGACTGTATCTGACCGTGCCAGACCGTGCCAGACCACGCCAGACCGTACCAGACCGCGTCAGACCGTGCCGCGAGCACTCTGACGTACGGCCGTCACTGCGGCGCTGCAGCTACTGACTCGCCACAATATATCATTTGGTAAGTATAAGTTAACGAATGGTCGCTCGGAGCAACATTGAGCGGTGAAGGACGGTGAAGGACGGTGAAGGACGGTGAAGGACGGTGAAGGACGGTGAAGAGCGCGAGCAGCTCGTTGATGAAACGAGGACCGCTGAGAGCGCCACTGGCGACTGGTGCGAGTGGAGAGCACGGACCGGTATTACGTCACCAGTGTTATGACGGCGGCCATCGAGCACGAGCGGTTTATAACTAATATATGTATATAATTGACGGGTCAAACAAATATATCGGACTAAAGGACGATCATATTGTAAAGGAAAATAGATTTATGGTTTTATTTAATTTACAAGACTTCCATTCAACGAATTCTTGGACCTCCCCTCGTATATTAGTACTATTTGTGCCTCACCTAACATATAGATAGGGCAGACAGACATTTTCTCCCTCAAAAAGAAAGGAGGATGGTTCCTGAGATATACAAAAAAGAAATTCAGTCGGCCCTCTGACTACACAAGAGTGTTTTTAACGTACGCCACGAGCAGAGCGCTCGCGGCCCGGGGGAGGGGCCGGGGGAGGGCCCGGGGGCGTACCGGAGTGCGGCGACAGCGGCGAGGCGGCCGCCGACGGGGGCGAGTGACCCGACTGGTCCACCAACGCATTCGCCAAATGACCGACGCCGGCGTCCTGAAATATATATTGAAAATGTTGTTTTAAATTAACGCCCAAATCTCGAATACTATCAGTGAGCTTTGAAAAAATATGATGACATAATATGATAGCACATTGTGAAGGTGTTGAAGTATGACCTGTATTTGATTGTTGGAGAGGTCCAGCAGCTGCAGGCGCGTGTTGTAGCGCAGCACGGACGCTATCTGCTGCGCGTCCAGCGGCGTCAGTCCGTTGTCGCCCAGCCGTAACTCGCGCACCGACGTGTTCGTTTTTAATACTATCACTGCAACCGATTATATTAATATATGATTATATTTAAAAGAAAATTAACAGAGATGTTCATAAATATACAAATTTACTAACTAATTATTACCTTCTAAAAATATATCAAAAAAACAAAGAGCTGGATTCGCGCAGTTCAGGCTTGTTTGGTTAATGTGGATAAAATGTTACCGTCGGTACTTGACGGCGGTGTCCGTGAGGGCGAGGGTACCTCCGGCGCAATCGGCACTCATTCGTAATCACCTCCTACGTACTTGTAGCAGAACAAAATACTACCAGAACATTCATAAAATAATACTAATACTATACTGTAAAGGAACTAAGCGTTTGAGATTAGAAGAAGAAAGAAGATGCAAGTCATAAGTATTTCCTAGTAATTGTTTACACTTTACATAATGAGGAGAAATAAGATCGTTAAGAACACAGAATAGTTGATATGAACATCTTGAAGATCACCGCTCGCGGATTTGTTGCCAATTTAGCTTTCAACGAATTTACGAAGGTAGAAAATAAAGCAAATGCAGATATTAAGGTGATCCTTTTTATTGTGATTATTTAAGAGAGAGAAAGACTCAGTAGCAGTGTCTTGTCGACCGCTCGGGGACGAGGTGCTGGTGGTGTGACGACAGGAGCTAGTTAAGTTACCAGTTTCGGAGTTGATAAATAATGAATACAAAAGTGGAGAACCTATACCGCCTTGTGGAACACCAGCAGCCACGTCGCACCATCTTGAAATAGTTTATTAGCGCACAGCTGCTGTCGACTGGGAACAAGTTGAAAACCAGCTACATTTCTTGAAGTAATATCGAAGGTGCGAAAGAAGAGCAATGAGAATGTCGCAATCAACTTTATTGAAAGCGTTGGAGAAATCAATAAGAATCAACATAGTCACTTGACTTCAGTTATGCAGTACTCGTGGAGGAGACGGAATCTAGACTAGACTAGTCTAAAGTTAACCTTAGATTTATTAGTCATAGGGTCAAGGCCAAAGTTATAGAGAATTTTCCATATAATTGTCATCGAAGAATTAGATATATTTATGTGAATGTATCGTCGTTTAGCAGCTCTTACCAACTGGTTGCATCTATTCCTAAATGTCTTGTGATGTCACCAGTTGACACCAGAGCGATTATTCTTTAATTTTATAAAAGCACGATCTCTTTTATCCATGGTGTAATCCACGTATCTTACCAGGTCAGTGACCCATAGCGGACATGGTGGATGCTTTATTTTTATAGCTCTAATTGTAACATGCGTGTCATAAAAGTGTAAGACGCATTAAAAGGAATTACTATAGAGTTGAGGTCTGCGTAACATCTAACCAGTTGATAAAAGAGCTTATGATAAAGAAATAATGCAAGATTCAATTTTTAAATGTGTAATGCAATACTATGGGGTTTAGTCTTTGGTGCTTTGAAATGGTAGGAAAGGTACAATTAGTTATGTCGGGAGAAACACGGAACACATAATTAACCATGTTCAAACGATATCCTGACAGGACAAATCCTGACATGACATCAAATAAAGCTCCATCCAAGAGTCCAGAGAAATTATGTTGATATGGGTAGGATTCAAGTGAAGGACATTGAGAGAAACCGACTGGAAGATAGATTTCAGTTTGATAGAGGATAAGGAATCAATAAAAATATTGGAAGTTAGAACGGCATTAGTACCCTTAAAATGTGCTTCTAGGAATAAGTATTCCGCTGAGGCGGCAGAGACTCCTGCACCGTACGCTATATATACTACATGTACCCAGACACAGCAGCGGTGGCCCGGCGAGCGCGGCGCGCTGCAGGCACAGCGCCCGCAGGCGGCAGAGACTCCTGCACCGTACGCTATATATACTACATGTACCCAGACACAGCAGCGGTGGCCCGGCGAGCGCGGCGCGCTGCAGGCACAGCGCCCGCAGGCGGCAGAGACTCCTGCACCGTACGCTATATATACTACATGTACCCAGACACAGCAGCGGTGGCCCGGCGAGCGCGGCGCGCTGCAGGCACAGCGCCCGCAGGCGGCAGAGACTCCTGCACCGTACGCTATATATACTACATGTACCCAGACACAGCAGCGGTGGCCCGGCGAGCGCGGCGCGCTGCAGGCACAGCGCCCGCAGGCGGCAGAGACTCCTGCACCGTACGCTATATATACTACATGTACCCAGACACAGCAGCGGTGGCCCGGCGAGCGCGGCGCGCTGCAGGCACAGCGCCCGCAGGCGGCAGAGACTCCTGCACCGTACGCTATATATACTACATGTACCCAGACACAGCAGCGGTGGCCCGGCGAGCGCGGCGCGCTGCAGGCACAGCGCCCGCAGGCGGCAGAGACTCCTGCACCGTACGCTATATATACTACATGTACCCAGACACAGCAGCGGTGGCCCGGCGAGCGCGGCGCGCTGCAGGCACAGCGCCCGCAGGCGGCAGAGACTCCTGCACCGTACGCTATATATACTACATGTACCCAGACACAGCAGCGGTGGCCCGGCGAGCGCGGCGCGCTGCAGGCACAGCGCCCGCAGGCGGCAGAGACTCCTGCACCGTACGCTATATATACTACATGTACCCAGACACAGCAGCGGTGGCCCGGCGAGCGCGGCGCGCTGCAGGCACAGCGCCCGCAGGCGGCAGAGACTCCTGCACCGTACGCTATATATACTACATGTACCCAGACACAGCAGCGGTGGCCCGGCGAGCGCGGCGCGCTGCAGGCACAGCGCCCGCAGGCGGCAGAGACTCCTGCACCGTACGCTATATATACTACATGTACCCAGACACAGCAGCGGTGGCCCGGCGAGCGCGGCGCGCTGCAGGCACAGCGCCCGCAGGCGGCAGAGACTCCTGCACCGTACGCTATATATACTACATGTACCCAGACACAGCAGCGGTGGCCCGGCGAGCGCGGCGCGCTGCAGGCACAGCGCCCGCAGGCGGCAGAGACTCCTGCACCGTACGCTATATATACTACATGTACCCAGACACAGCAGCGGTGGCCCGGCGAGCGCGGCGCGCTGCAGGCACAGCGCCCGCAGGCGGCAGAGACTCCTGCACCGTACGCTATATATACTACATGTACCCAGACACAGCAGCGGTGGCCCGGCGAGCGCGGCGCGCTGCAGGCACAGCGCCCGCAGGCGGCAGAGACTCCTGCACCGTACGCTATATATACTACATGTACCCAGACACAGCAGCGGTGGCCCGGCGAGCGCGGCGCGCTGCAGGCACAGCGCCCGCAGGCGGCAGAGACTCCTGCACCGTACGCTATATATACTACATGTACCCAGACACAGCAGCGGTGGCCCGGCGAGCGCGGCGCGCTGCAGGCACAGCGCCCGCAGGCGGCAGAGACTCCTGCACCGTACGCTATATATACTACATGTACCCAGACACAGCAGCGGTGGCCCGGCGAGCGCGGCGCGCTGCAGGCACAGCGCCCGCAGGCGGCAGAGACTCCTGCACCGTACGCTATATATACTACATGTACCCAGACACAGCAGCGGTGGCCCGGCGAGCGCGGCGCGCTGCAGGCACAGCGCCCGCAGGCGGCAGAGACTCCTGCACCGTACGCTATATATACTACATGTACCCAGACACAGCAGCGGTGGCCCGGCGAGCGCGGCGCGCTGCAGGCACAGCGCCCGCAGGCGGCAGAGACTCCTGCACCGTACGCTATATATACTACATGTACCCAGACACAGCAGCGGTGGCCCGGCGAGCGCGGCGCGCTGCAGGCACAGCGCCCGCAGGCGGCAGAGACTCCTGCACCGTACGCTATATATACTACATGTACCCAGACACAGCAGCGGTGGCCCGGCGAGCGCGGCGCGCTGCAGGCACAGCGCCCGCAGGCGGCAGAGACTCCTGCACCGTACGCTATATATACTACATGTACCCAGACACAGCAGCGGTGGCCCGGCGAGCGCGGCGCGCTGCAGGCACAGCGCCCGCAGGCGGCAGAGACTCCTGCACCGTACGCTATATATACTACATGTACCCAGACACAGCAGCGGTGGCCCGGCGAGCGCGGCGCGCTGCAGGCACAGCGCCCGCAGGCGGCAGAGACTCCTGCACCGTACGCTATATATACTACATGTACCCAGACACAGCAGCGGTGGCCCGGCGAGCGCGGCGCGCTGCAGGCACAGCGCCCGCAGGCGGCAGAGACTCCTGCACCGTACGCTATATATACTACATGTACCCAGACACAGCAGCGGTGGCCCGGCGAGCGCGGCGCGCTGCAGGCACAGCGCCCGCAGGCGGCAGAGACTCCTGCACCGTACGCTATATATACTACATGTACCCAGACACAGCAGCGGTGGCCCGGCGAGCGCGGCGCGCTGCAGGCACAGCGCCCGCAGGCGGCAGAGACTCCTGCACCGTACGCTATATATACTACATGTACCCAGACACAGCAGCGGTGGCCCGGCGAGCGCGGCGCGCTGCAGGCACAGCGCCCGCAGGCGGCAGAGACTCCTGCACCGTACGCTATATATACTACATGTACCCAGACACAGCAGCGGTGGCCCGGCGAGCGCGGCGCGCTGCAGGCACAGCGCCCGCAGGCGGCAGAGACTCCTGCACCGTACGCTATATATACTACATGTACCCAGACACAGCAGCGGTGGCCCGGCGAGCGCGGCGCGCTGCAGGCACAGCGCCCGCAGGCGGCAGAGACTCCTGCACCGTACGCTATATATACTACATGTACCCAGACACAGCAGCGGTGGCCCGGCGAGCGCGGCGCGCTGCAGGCACAGCGCCCGCAGGCGGCAGAGACTCCTGCACCGTACGCTATATATACTACATGTACCCAGACACAGCAGCGGTGGCCCGGCGAGCGCGGCGCGCTGCAGGCACAGCGCCCGCAGGCGGCAGGTGGCCGGCCGCAACGCACGCGCCAGCACGGGCGCGTGCGATTCCTCTAGCGGGCTATCGCGCACCTCCACTTCGCACACTTCCACGCTCTACGGACGTACATAAAAATGAGCTATCCAATTAATATTGTTATTCAGGTTATAAAACGAAAATTATAATAAACGAAAAGACACCCGGCGGTAGTTGTTAAGGTCGGGGTCCACAGGAAACTGGATCTCAAGCTTTTCAAGCACGCAGTTCCCGTCGCGAGTCCGCCACGCTTAGAGCTCATGAATAAGAATCCCGAATGGGTTCGAAACTAGTCGGGCACATTCCGATTTAATTGCTCCTATGATAAATCTGCGTGAATACAGCCGGGTAAATATAAATATTATGGATACCATCTGCTGTTTACCATCAACAGCTGCTTCGACAGGCATATTTTACAAACCAGGGCCGTGATCTCAAGCCGATTGGCGCTACAGAGCTCGGTATTAGAGTATCCAATTACTTCGACGATAGCAACAGCGCAGATACTGGGATCGTAGGAGACAAAATCTGCCACCTAGGGTAGGATGCAAAAAAAGATCGCATCCCATCCCAAGCCACTAAGTAATAGTGCCAGATGCGCCAGGTTGAATGAGAACGGAACTCCGTACCAGGGAATTGTTATAAGATCCCAGAGGGACATCAACGGTGGCCTGGTATTTATCGGGATTTATAAACAGCAGGAGATCCAACAAAGAGGGCATATGGCTATCCACGTCCGAGTGAATTATAGAAGTCTTAACCAATTGGGATAGACCACTCGCCGTCGCAGATTCAAATACAGATCTGTACCCCTATAGTCGGTGGAACATGACCGGAGCCAGAAATGCTGCTGCGCATTAGAATTGCTAAGGACTATGACTTCAGCTGAAGGGATCTCTCAGAGCATGTCTTTGATACCCGTTTTAGCATGGTCCAGGAGACGATCCACTTCTGCATTATGACTGTGTTTAACTCATGACTCATGACACATCTTCAGATACATGAGTTAACTCTCACTTAATGGTCCATGTCTACGCGCAGCCAGTGGTTAAATAGAAAGTAACTCAGCTAGCTTTTTTTATTATGGAATATCTAGCTTAATCTCCTACAACACACACTAAATAATAGCAAAGCATGCATTACATTTTCAATTTTAATTATTTGAGATTCCTGTGAGCTTGAAAAAAATCTTTACCTTTTTAATCATCCTGGACGCCGCTTGCCACCCTCGTATACCAAAACGCTGTGGACCCATGATGCAAACAGCGGATGTACTTTCGTAGAATTCGATCATATCGAATAACGCCTCCTACAATAATAAATAGCAGTGAATAAATAAGGAGCTGATAGCGTTTTAAATGAATATTATTCACTACTAGCTTTTATCGTGATCCTGATTTAATTTCTACGTGAATACAAACGGGTAAATATAAATATAATAAGTTTTTTTTTATAAAACAAAAAACAGGTAATTTTCGGGTCAGGGCTTATCGTACGTATTCTTCGTAATACTTAGAATTAAACATGTATTTATCAGTTTAAAGGATTAAAGACTGTTTGAAAAAAAAAATACAAGAGGAGTTCATGAAACCAATTACTAATAACATTCCTTTACAACAGGTGCATTTAAATATCATTCTGCTCTATCACACTAGTTGTTGGCCGCGTCTCTGTCCGCACAGAAAACTGAAGACAGTGCAGACAGATAAGTAATGCTTTCGCACCACCGTTTTATTGTCCACTTACTCTAACAATTTACTTTTCATTTAAACTCGAACTTTAAAAAAATCGTGAAAGATTCGTCTTTGAAATCGACAGTTTTGAAGATTACCCCCGAAGTAGGTAGGAAGTAATCTTCAAAACTCACACACCCTACCTCTAGTATGAAGTCATTACCACACATGAGTCACCGTAGAATACTGGTGTTGTGATTTAAACAAAATACTCATCATTATTATTGAATTAAAATAATTTAACAAGCTTTAAAGATTTTTGTAATTTAGATCACCTACTATTTTCAATAAATTAAAAATAGGCACAGGTCGATGACGTCACACCTAAACGTTTATTCTAACGACCGTTTAAATTAGTTATTGCCCGCGACTGCGTCCGCGAGAACTTCAGAACACAGGTCTCGTAAGAAACTCCTTCACTCAAGCTTTTATTGGTCAACATTATTTCAAAATTGTTCTCTACGAAAATTATTAATATTTCAAGGGAATAATATAATATAGCATAGATTAAACATTAAATTTATTTCTAAATATGGTTAAAGACATTTTTAGATTTGGATAACTTACTTTGAAGATTACCTCTAACAAATAAACTTATAAATTGTAATCACACAAACATACAAACTTTACCTCTTCATTATATTAAAATAGATTGATCAAATATAAGATTATTCTTAGTTGAAGTTTACATTAAAAAGGAGTTCTGAAAGCTGAAAATCTATTATAAATGAGTAATGAATAAGTTATTTGTTTACTTTCATATTTGTCAATGCTAAGTTTATATAAGTCTGATGTCTAATAGTCGCTTAATACTCGTAGTAGAATTATATAGTAGAATTTCACAGTATTGTGTTTACTATAAATCAAAGATCACACAAATAAAGTAAACAAGTATTACCAACTGACCAGGAATAGGTATATAGTTAATTTGTACGCGGTAGAAGTGGGAGCGAGAGGTATGACAGCAAAGTCTCTCTATAACCTACTTAAAGATCTCGGCCTCTCTAGAACTATCATCAGTACATTTCTAGAACGTACTTCAAAGGCGGCATTGGTAGGTTCATTCCAAATTTGGTTAGGTAGGGAGAGGAGCGCAACCAGTTGATGGTGAGCGTGAATGCGCATTTTAAAGGGGCCTCTTAAACCTACACTTGGGTCGCAAGTCCCAGGAGCTGTTTGCACTCCTCTCCCTGTAACGCGATGGGCCCGGCACCCGCACGGTGACTACATGGCATACTAAGAAGCTTCGTCTCTATTAACTCATACTTAGCTTCAGCAACACGTGGCCGGCTATCCTATTAAGTTTTAGCCTATATGAAACGTTTGTATTTTACCAGAGCGTCGGCTATTGGATACTTACTCAATCCGCTCAACAAATACGCTTATACCGCCATCTATTAGAATAGTTTAGAACTAACAGATAATTGTGACTCAAATAGTAATTAAAGAATTTGCAACAAAATAAATAAATAAATGTGATCGAACGGGATAATGTCCTGGCTCTAAGCTGTCTCTCCACCAATTTTCAGTCAAATCGGTTCGGCCGTTCTTGAGTTATAAATAGTTATACTAACACCACTTTCTTTTATATATATAGATATAATTATTGTGTGTGTATATGTGTTTATCATTTAACTCCATCTTTCTCCTCCTTCTGTTTTTATGTGTTTGTGTAGGTGTTAGCCCTATATGGAGCTACTATGGTGGCCTGGGATTGGAGTCCAGTATTTTTTTATAACTTTTAGGGCACGGCAAAGGCTCGTTAATATGCTTTGGAAATATGTTATTTATACATAAAGTATACATTTTACCCACCGGCCACCACCAACTTGACATCAGTAATTTTTATAATGTTTCATTTTATAACTTACTGCTCCCTCATCATCCACATCAGCGTGGTCTATCTCCAGTCGTCGGAACTGCACTTTACGTAACAAAGCTTCCAAAGCATCAGCTGGTGCGACGCCCATCAACGAACACTCCGACAGTGTGAGCCGAGCTGAACGGACGCCTCCTCCGATCGTGTTATCTGGTAACTCCTGAAATTAAATTCTGACTGTTGGAAAAAATACCAAATTAAGAATGGTCAAAAAAGTAGGTAGTCTCCTGACTAGCGGAAGGTTTCTGTACGGAAGAGTAAAGTAATAATCATTTGACAGCTAGCTAACCTAACTGTCATCAGAAAGACACGTCTTGTCTCCCTTCAACAATGATACAGAGTATTCGAAAAATCTGCAAAAAATAAAATATCATATTTAAATTTACCCGGCTGTATTCACGCAGAAATTTAATCGGAATGTGCCCGACTAGTTTTGAATCCATCCGGTTCATGCCGCGAGTCCGCCACGCTTAGAGCTCATGAATAAGAACCCTGAATGGGTTCGAAAGTAGTCGGGCACATTCCGATTTAATCTCTGGGTGAATACAGCCGGGTAAATATAAATATAATAGTAATAGTTCACGAAAGTTTAAATATAAAAATATAAAATAGTTTAATTTAGAAGAAAACAATATATATTTTTACAATAGTTTTCATATTCTGTTATTTTAGTTCGTTATTTATTTTCTTGTCAAAGCAAATACAATAACTACTACTACTAATATACTAGGTGTTGTGAAACCCGGGAAGGTATCACTGTATATATATATAATTAGTCTGGTCATAAATACTGTTACACTCACAAATAAAAAAAGTTAACTGCAAGTAACATTTATTACTTTTACAGTATGTTAGTTTAGAACATAAATATAAAACAATTAAAAATATATAAAGCTTATTCGAAGTGGTCTCCATTGGCTATATATTAATACAGTCTTTTAAACTTGAGGCCAGTTATCAATAGAAGCACGCACTCTTTCCATGGGAAAATTCTTCACTCCAATCGTATAGATTGTTTTAGAGACTCCAAATTATCATGGCGTCTAGAGCAAGCTGTACTCTCTAAAATTGACCATAAATCATAATCCAGCGGATTGACATCGGGACTAGACGACGGCCAGTCTTCAGCTCTGATGAAGTCCGAAACGTTCGCTTCCAACCAAGACTGCGTGGAACGAGCTTTATGACCCGGCGCCGAGTCTTGCTGGAAGCACCATACTTGGTTATTGAACATGGTGATGTTAAGGGGCTTAACTACCTTCTCAAGAATGGTATCTTGATATACTTGTGCCGATGTTTTGATACCTTTTTCATAAAAATATAGCTCAGTCACTCCTTCATAGCTAACACCCCACCAAACCATCACTGAAGTCGGATATTGTCTACGTTGCACTCTGTAGACTAATTGGGAAGCTTCCTTAGAGCTTTGAGCATAAATACGGTCATTATATTTGTCAAAATGTTACTCAATTGTAAAAATTCTCATCCGTAAACAAAATTTTTCTGTGACCTCCCTTTGCGTACCGCTTCAGTAGTGGTTTCGATTTTACCACCCTATTCTTCTTTTAATTATCACTTAAGAAATAAACAGTGCGTCTCTTATA
Source organism: Dircenna loreta (assembly GCA_963555665.1). NCBI lineage: Eukaryota > Metazoa > Arthropoda > Insecta > Lepidoptera > Nymphalidae > Dircenna > Dircenna loreta. Next base: position 16,005,567 of record OY743098.1, read on the forward strand.
GGCTGCAAGTCCTAAGTCATCTTTTAAAATACTTAACATAGTTCTAGGTGCTATCTTCATTTCCCGAGATAAAATCTTTTGCTTTCGGACAGGATTTCTTCGAATTTTTTCCCTTACTGCTTTGACCTCCTTTTTCGTACGAACACTACGTGGACGGCCAAGTCTTTTTCTGTCACAAACAGAAGAACTCTTATTGTACCTATTAATAGCCCCATACCCAAACATTTTACTAATACCAAGTGTATGGAGTGTTTTAAAAATTGCATTTGGCTCCATACCTACTTTGTGTCAAGCAATCACAGCAATTCGGTTCTTTTTATCACCCCACTCCATGAGAATACACAATGTAGAATCGTATAAAAATGACAGATTCGAAATTCAAATGTAATATTTTTTTATTTTTAAGTGTAACAGTATTTATGGCCGGACTAAGTATATAGTGTATAACGTGCAATATTTTGGTATATCTGTGCTATAAATATGTTGATACGTAATTTATTATGTTTATTATATACATACTAGACCATGGATAATGTTGTATGTATTTTCTATGTATACATGCGAGAACTATATTAATTTAAACAAATAGACACATCGTTTTTGAAAGAAAAGTCCCACATACCGCATCTACTTATAGATTCATCCGTCCAATGGGAGGACGTCATGGAGTGCGCCACGGTACCAGTAAAACCAAAGGGTATACTCAACTCCTTATCGTCTCCCTTCTCTAATAAGGTAGCCTTCCTCAATAGACTTAAAGGGTGACTTACAGTCCTAGAATTGATGGGTATTATCCTTACCCGTATCTGCTGCAACACGGAGTCAATGGGCGGTGTGATGTGTCGCCTGCATGCCTCCAGGTACTCGGCTGCGAGCTGGGCCCGAGTCGTTGATGGCACTGGAAATAGAGGGAATCAATTACACCGATATTAAGAAGTTATAAAATAGGTTCTTCTATAGCTACACTGTGTTACTATAGGACATAAGACTTATGATAGTGTTCCAGAGAAGAATTCTCCCATTTATTAGTCACGCTGCTCTAGAAGACCCGCTGGCCACGTACTACCAGTATGCACCAGTCAATCAATTAATGGGTCAATTATTAAAGACATGTTAATAGTAACTTAAACCTACCAATTGTAATATTCTAATACGAATAACTGAACTAAGTGGTTATATGTATTAATGAGGAGGACGTAGTTTACGATAATTTAGAAATGAATGACAATCAATCAAAGTAATATACATACATATGTGCATTGCTATTTATTGTAAATTATTAGGTCTGTATGTCTGTTTGTCGGTCTGTGGTCTTTTAGAACACTTGTGTAACGCAACATAATTAACGAAATTAATAATTTATTTACAACCTATGTTTTCCACCTTAGATAGCTTCCTAGAAACATAAAGTCAGTTTATGGCGCTCAAGAAACAAACAAAGAATTGCATTAGGATCTAGGATCTATTGTTAATTTTACCTGTAAGATGTTAATTATTCCAACTGATAAAAAAAATACATTATTAACGATATTTTTATACTAAACCAATTTTGATTTCATTGAATATTTATAAGCCATTTGTTTATGTAGTTGAAGTTAATTTCGTAAGTTTTAAAGTAAATTATAATCACACTGAGCACGGCGAACGGTCGCCACTGAGATGCATCCATATTTGAAATAAAAACCTATATTTGATCTGTGGCTCTTATAGATATACTTTGCCAGAACATTCCTTTGGGCGTGTTATAAATTACCAAGAAAGCATTTTACTGAATTCCGTCCATAAAAGGCTATTAAAACTTCAAAAAATTACTTTGTGTAAATGTACAGCTTCTAAATATAACAGTAAAACTAGGTCTGAATATATTTAAATTCACACACCCAGATAATGACTTAAGGTTCTATAAAATGTAAAATATACTTTACATGGCGGGGTCCCGTTAGCCCGGAACCATGGATAGACGTGAGCACTGAGCAGTAATGCCAGGGCTTGGGATGTGTTTCTCATATACCCCGTGCCTGCAAGGATGTAATTTACACCACGTGAAGAAGGCGGGGGACAGTTAGTTATTAATGAATGTATCGCCTCGTTCTTGACTGACCTACCACTTACTTAATATTACATTTTGAAAGGCTAAGAAAATTAAAATTAATCATAAATAAAAACGTGTATATATAGTAAGCACGGGCTAAGCCGCTAGAGAACAACTAATCACTATAAAAAAATCAGTGTAAAGGTGAGGTAACTCTAAGTAACGACTCGTACATCAAATATCGCGTGCCATCATTACCTACCTATGATGTCATAGTGACCCAGTACTTGTGAATGCGACATGTACATACACACTGTAAATATAAAATGCATTGTGTCTTTTTTATTGCTATTCTATTGCTCAGTGTTGTTATTTAGCATCATGTCAAGTAACTCTACATACACTTCTAATACTTTCCTATTGATTTTTTAAACTTTTGAATTCTAGTTTTAATGGCCAATAAGCAAAATAAAATCATAGAAATACGGTCGGTAGTTTTAGCGTGATACGTCCAAGACGAACATATCAAAAATATTTGTTTATGGTTCTGTATCATATAATCTACAGATAGCAGTTAAATAATATGTATAATATAAAATGCAATTTACAGTAAACTCTATTTATTCTACCCCTATATTACTCACAAATGTCAAGTAAACAACACCCCACTACTACAATTACATTTAATCAAATAGATCGATACAACCACGTGTAACAAATGCTCGTAAACAATTATAGGCTGGGTTTATATGGTTCACATTTCTTTATTACCTAAATATGGTGCAGTTATTTTGTAAGCACTTCAATAGAGCTTTAACTCATTGATGATAAATAATTCCAATCTCTTACTTGACCCAACAAGTTACAGCAACATTAAAATATTGGAAGGTCATATATCAGTGTATAGAACTAATGGTATGGTACAGAATATGGAGCTTAGCCGCCACACATTGAATCAAATTCATTGAGGGTTTTTTGCTTTAGTATATGTAGTTACTAGTGTGTAGTGTACCACGCCTCACATTTAAGATTACAAGCGACCACGTCGACGATATAGGAAAAGAAAGAATAATGACAGGCAAAAATAATCAAATTATAATTTATGAGACGAAGATTCCTAGCATTCCATGGATTCACCGTGCGGGTGCCAGGCCCACTGCGTTACTGGGAGAGGAGGGCAAATAGCTCCTGGAACTTGCGACTCAGGTGTAGGTTTAAGGGGCCCCTTTAAAATGCGCATTCAAGCCCACCTCAACTGGACTGGGCTCCTCTACCTAACCTACTAACCTACCTCCTACCCAACCAAATTTGGAATTAACCTACCAATGCCGCCTTTGAAGTACGTTCTAGAAATGAACTGATTATAGTTCAAGAGAGGCCGAGATCTTTAAGTAGGTTATAGAGAGATTTCGCTGTTATACCTCTCGCTCCCACTTCTACCGCGTACAAATTAACTATATACCTATTCCTGGTCAGTTCGTTGGTCAGTTCGTAATACTTGTTTACTTTAATTGTGTGATCTTTGGGGATGTTAGTTTCCCACGGAACAGTAAGCTCCACGAGTATCACGCACTTTAACTGTCTAGAGTACTGGAATATGTCCGGTCTGGATGACGAGACAACAATATCCTCAGGAATTCTATACTGTTTCTCATACGTATCCATCATTATAGTCCAATCGTGAGTCGCCTCCAAGATAGAGTGAGGCTTTTGTTTTGTTCTCGTCTAAACAAAACTTCTTTAATGAACTCTATGAATCTTTTAGTGGTTGTTATACCCTTTTGCGCTCTAGCTACTGAAAGACTAACCACTTCACGTATGATTTCCAATACTTTATCGTGGCGACTCGAGTATTGACCTTATTCCAATAGCACCCTACACCCTACCAACAAGTGTTTAGCCGTTCCTACTGCCTCCCCACAGATATTGCAAGACTTTTCGGTAGCTTTACCCCATCTTACTAAATTACTTTAATCTGGGAGAATCATTTAGAATGCATTTGGATTGAATTTTAATAAGGCTGGAGACCAATCAAGTAGGTAAGGTTCGCCACCTCAATGTTCATGGAATACAAAAGTCGCCTATGGTTGTAGGGTTGTAGGGTAGGGTTACGTGTCAGTATAGCGAGATCGTCTGCAAATGCAAGTATGGATTCCGTGTATTTATTATTAAATTTAAACAGATAACCCCACTTTTCCTCATGACTTATTAAGTTATCTATTAAAATGTTAATGACTATATTAAATGTTATTGGAGAGATACAACCACCTTGAAATAAACGATTAGCTTAGCGATTGAGAATGGTTCCCGATAGAAGTTACAGAAAAAATAATTTTGAATAGTATGATGCAATAATCTCAACTGAGATACGTACAAAATTATATTCAGCTTTAATAAAACGGTCAGCATGTAACCCTGCCGCTATCACTATCAGGAGTGCGGCAGCTAGTGACCTCGATCGTAACCTTCAACCGACAGGGGTGGCTTAACGATTTAATACTTTAACTTGATACTAATCCCCCATCAATATATTTATTGACAATAAATACGAAAAGATATTATTTCCTTTTTTTTATTTCTATTATAAGTTAGTACATAAAGTTCTTTGGCACTGAGTCCGTCTATTGGAATTGATCAAAAAGTTTCTTCAAGAAATTGTTATTCAAGAAACAATATTAAGCTTTTAAAATAAAATAATATTCTCTAATATTACATTGTATTCTACACGTAGAAGACATTTAGTGTAATTGATGTACGTCTGGCGTAGATGTAATAATGCGTTCCAACAAATTCTAAAAGATCTGGTTCAACCCGTAACAAAATATATAACAAATATTTGGAAATATCTGTGTGTAGTCATGTCAAGCTAATTGTTTTTTTTAATGATGTACAATATAAAATGTATCGATAAGGTCAGGATTCGAATTGCGACCTCCGGGAAACCGTGTCGTCGCTTTGCCAAGCTTCTGTAATGCTACCTACCTGCTTTTATGCATTTAGAATTTTATTCTTGTCTTCATCGGAACGGAAGCGTCATCTATAAGCCTTCTTTCAATAAAAAAAATGTTTCGATTTTTGCAGTATAGATTAATATTTGAAAAGATGCCACAACCGAATTCAATGTTTGAAATTGTCTATAAACATGTTTGGCCATGTGATGCTTATAAAATGAATCAATACGGGTCAGATAAGTATAAATAGTAGGTTCAGAATACTTTATATTTTATAACACATCATATTTATCAGGCTGTCCAGGATTCTCCAGGTAACAAATCTGTCACAAAAATGTTGTATATACCTACATATACCGACAGTCCTGAGCTGGTTAGTAGTGGTTACCTTAGTACATACCAAGCTTTAAATACTATATAATTTCTTACCGATGTATTGGAGCTTTAAAAATAATCCTTTTTCTTTGTAACATAAATGAGGGATTGTGACGTAACGTAATATACAAATAGTTACGTATGATTTTGAAGAGTGTGTGGTGTTCTTGTCGGCGCTATGAACCTACCGTACATTAGAACCTTACAAATATTATCTGACGGTTCATACTTGCAGTGTATGTTTTAAATAAAAACATTCACTTTGATATATACATATATATTCTGAGTATTGTAACATTATCATATCAAATAACAGTGGTATGTAAGTTGGTAACTTAACTTATATTTTTTGATATATAAGATGAATGAGACAACGTAAATTTATATTTTTTGATAAATAAGATTAATGAGACAAGCGCAAACATTTCTTTTTAAAAACTTTTATTTAAAATAAATAGAAAGTCAGTCATTATTATAAGGGAAAATGTATCTTTCTAATGGTGAAAAAATATTAGCTTGTATACATTCGTATCAGAGTTGATCTGTTACAAACAAGCAGAAGATGTATCCTCTTCATAATATTAGTATAGATTGATATTTAATGAGTATGCTATAATAGTAAAAACCATTTTGTTATTTATTTAACCTTCGTATGTGGGTGTAAGTATGAAGCAATGTTCAGACTATTTTTCCAGAGTCAATGTCCTTTATAGTTTTTATATATCTGCCTATTCTGGCTTTCTTCCATTAGTTTTGCCGTCAGACGACTATTGGTTAAATCTATTTATATTTAATCTGTAATCTTTATTTTAGGATAAAAGTTTCTTAATTGTTAATGTTATATATATTTCCAAAACAGGTAAAAAAATACTCGAAAATATTAATGAATAACTTATGTTTCAAGTTTAAAGGAAAGTAGTAGCTATTAGTAAGGAAACACGACCGTGGGGGAACAACACAGTACCTAACAAGAAATCTATTAAGTAGCAGAATGTCCGACGGGCATCAGCCGTGGAAGAATAAATAAAGAACAAGAGAAGAACGGGGAGGGATGCCCGGGGGGAAGGCGTTGACAATACATTAATTTTAAATTGCTGATGTAAATAACATTAATTTATTTAATATAGGTGTTACATTCTAAAAATCTTTAGTTTAGACCGAGAACTTTGCCAAATATATTATGAGTAACCATCATCTCGTTACATAAATAAATCAGTTGTCAATGTCAAGGTGTGAGTGAAGTGTACATGTGTCATGTGAGCTTTTGAGTGTAGTGGTGTAAACGACTTTTTGACCACGGAAGTTTTTATAGGTTCAAGTAACCAACTCACACTTATAAGTACATCTGACGTCATATCGGCGACAGAGCCCACAGTTCAATTGGTGGTAAATGGTTATTTTAATGGAAATCCAACAGCATAAACGAAATTAAGTCATTTTAGGTTCCAAACCTAAGAAAGAAGTTTTTTGCGAATCTGTCTTTTTTCTGCGCATACAAAAACAAAAAAGAAATTGAAATATTTAGTTTTACTATTGACCCTTATGTGATAATGTGGATAAATGTTGCTATATGATATGATGTGATACAACTCATTTGTTATTGTGACTAGCTGATGGCAATCTTTGATTTAGATTTAAGCTAGACTTTTATAAAAAAAAAACCGGATATATTTTTTGAGGAGTACTGTAGCAAGTTAAATTAAAGCATTTTATATTCGTTTATTTTTTGTCAATGTAATGCCGCCGATAACACACTTTTGATATCTTTTAGAAGGTAAATAATCAGATGGTCCACGTGTCATTAAGCCGTCACCACTTTATATATAGTAGTAAAGTGGCAAATACAAACTAATCGATAAGGTAAAACAAGTACAGGTTGGTGGAATGTGAGACTTGCAGGTTACAGCATGCAAAAACCACAACTACTTCAAGTCCATTTTCTGTAAGAGAATAGTGCTACGGTCGAGCTAGACCGTGCGCTGGCTGCACTCAAATGTAGCATTCATTTAAAGCGAGTGTAACCGGGAGTAACGAGCTAGTGACGACTATTAAGGTCGGATGAATTTAAATTACACACAAAGCTGTTACATCATATGTTAAACGAAGCAATTAATACACAATTAATGACACTCCCCTTCATCATGAGCTCCTATTGTCTGAAAAATTGTGACGTAATCGTAAGAAATATACTTTTGTATAGGAGATCGAATAAAAATTAAAAACATGTGTTGGTAACTAAAACAAAAAGGTCCTCATTTCTGAAAACTAAATAAGTTGTTGTTTAGAATGAAAACACGTTGCGACAGCGAAAATACAAACTACAGTTAAAAAGAATAACAAACTTCTTTACCTACTCTATTTAGTAACAAACTAAAGTATGCTAGATGTCTCATTTTAATTCTAAATATACGTCTGTTTAATATTATATTTAATGTTATTTCGTTTTTTATCTTTATCTATACTAAAAGAATAAAAATAGTCTAAAATTAATATAGTTAAACTAAATAGCTTTTTTTCTTAAACGAACTAATCTTTGGATCTATAAGTAGGATTTATAAAATTATTTTTTCAATTATTACATTTGATAGCCCATTTATTGAGTTTATTTTATAACAAATATCTATATGGCAATACGAGTAAGTGTAATAACTTTGATTATAGAAATGTATAGAAAGGAATAATATAGAATCAAATTTGGGGGTAAAAATAGCCTGTGATTACAAATTTAATCGCTTATTAAAGGTCGATTTATACTACAGTGCCGTTTATAGATCCCTCTCGTTCCAACATCGCTCTGGTGTTTTTTTTCAGACAATTCGATCGTAGTTTGACACGAGTTAGGGATGAGCGCTTTCATTATTCCTTAATTGTTTTAATATTTTACGGGTCCGGAATGGAGCCGAGAACGAAGCACAATAGACTTTAGCATGAATCGCGGCAAATAAAAATAATTATTATCAGTATGTGCGAACTACATACAAGCACGCGGAAGTACAAAATCTATTTTCAAGTGCATATAGATAAAGAGACAATGATTTTTATCAAAAACCTATAAACATTGATAAGTAGAGGAAAAATATATGATACTTAAGTATATGAGACTAGAATAGTTTGATGACTTGGCTTGTATCGTGTTAAAATGTGTTTTCTCTTTGTCGATATTAATTATGCAGAGGGTCCATGCATGTATTGTACGTAGTACTTGCACCCGTGGACGTCTGCGACTATGACGAGTTGGAAGCGCCATGGGAAGAAGTGAAGAAAGCGAGGGTTCCATATTTTTAATTTACCGTACTATTATAGCTACTTCACGCCTATCTTCGGTGAGAGGGTGGTGTTATCCTTATAACCTTCATTGATTATGATATATAATCAATGAAGTTTTTTTTTCATTTTATACAAATTTGACAAAAATATAATACATGTTATAACGTTTTAAGAATATATCTAGTTGGTCATGACAATTCATTATACCGAAGACAAAATAATCTTAGACCGCGCGGCTGTTTTGAACAATGGATACGTGGATAAATAATACTTCTTAAATAGTGAGACAAAAAATCTATTTAACAGTTAGGATGGCTCATGAACATCTTAAATATACAATTTGCTTGCTACAACAGATTGCTTGAGGAATCGGGAGGGATGCACAGGGCTAGGAAATTTAGACTCAAAGATTTCAGACATCGTTTTCTACATATTTATGGATTTATCGTAAAAGGAGGGTAACCCTGAGTCTCTCTACGCACCTACCTCTATCAATAGCATGTGATAACTAAATTTCTCTAGCCTCCTGTACCTCATATCGCTATCAAAGCAAACAACTAACAAAATTAGATATTGTAACAGTAAATTGTACATTTATTAAATGTATCTGAATCGTCAAATTACAAAAATATACGATGTTCTTCCAATTTATATTTGTTGCAAGTTGTAAGAGAGTAATGAAAGAATAAAAAATGTAAAACTATGTGAACAATTATTTAAACGCATATACTCGCATTTTTTGGTCATCCAATAAGATTGAATATAATCTAATCTTTCTAAAAAGCTACAAAAGGTTAGATTGACGCACGTATCTTTTAACGTTAGAGTCAGCTAAGGGACAAAAATAAAAACCATCCTACAACACTTGTCGCAAATTGGCGGAAATCCCACCAAGACGCATTTGCAAGGTGGCAAAGTCCTAAAAACTTTTGCCTAATTTCTTATAAATGGGATATTGGCAAGTGGATGATGAGTAAAGTTAATTATTTTAGTTATTTTGTTAGGTTAGAGCGAACTAGAATAAAAACAATCTAGATTCAGGGATACAGGCTATTATCACAGCTAAGGTGAATTGGCGGATGTCCAAATTATGTATTTCTGTCACAACTCATACGGCGTTCTTAATGTTCCTTACACTAAATAAAAATATATAAAAGAAATTAAAAAGAAAAAAAATATTTTAGTTTAACATAACCACCAATATATACATAACTATTACTAAGTTATAAAAGTATCCAGTCAGTTATCCAATTCCGTGGTAACTCACCAAGGTTCTTTACCTAAAATATAAAAATCATAACCGATCTACAATTTACGAAGATATTGCATAACGCACAAAAGACGTGTTAAAAATTAAGAATTTGTATTTTGAAGTTGGATAAGAATGTAATATGCAGAAATATTTACTTAAATATTACGATTTTATTTATCTTGTTTACTCTCTGAGGAGTATCTATGATTATTTAAAACACAAATTGACATTTGTTGTATAAGTCAGCCAGTCAGCATTCAGTTATCATTTAGCAAGTATTTGGTATATTGCATTCCAATTTACAGTAACCATATAACAGCAAAGACTTAAATAGACAGCTATTAATAGATCTCCAAATATATTCATTCATTATTTATAATACTGGACTTACTTAGAGGCCAACAATTTTCAAACTGAGCAATTTATAATATAAATTGTGATTTGATGTAACTACTTAAAACTCTATTTACATATTCACTCCACAGTATACAAGCAATTGAATGTTATAATAAAACAATGGAATGATATTTTTACTAACATTGACTCCCATCTTCCCGTTTTAAATCAGTTTCTCTGAAATTAGTTCAAAATGTTTCCACATGAATAAATGTCACAAACCTAAAATTTTTCACACTATATTTTTGTAAGGATTAAATAATAAATAAATTCAAAGATCAAAATCACATTTGTTGTATGTTAGGATTTCAAGCATTATATCTGAATTTAATTTAAAACAATTATTTACTTCTGTAGATGTCTTTTGTATGGATATGTATTTGTTTCATACTAGACGCTGCATTGAAGCAAATAATAATCAACAGATAACTCATCACCAAAACAGCAGAGTAAGATATCCTCAGAAACATCTGATAGAAGTTAGTTAACTGATATTAGCAACATGTAAGTAATAATAGTAACTAAAATAATGACCAGAAACTATTATCACCTACGCAATTCCCAATGAGTAATATTTTGATGATGTGAAGATGGCCGTGATTGTGTAATTAAATTATCAAAAGATTGTTCTACATGATGTGATTTGTAGTGTCGATACACAACTTTATATCTAGAAGATGTCACAAAATGAAACAAAATGCTATTGAAGGTAATGAAGATGCATTAAAAGAACAATCATTGAATACGTGTGACAAATTTGAATTCATGCCAATAGACGGTAGACAGCTAGGTACCAAAATCATACTAATTCAAATAGTAATAGAAATAAATATTATAAATATATAAAATTGTTTGGGGTAAATAGTAATAGAAATAAATATAATAAATGTATACAAATTTTTATTTTGATCTAAAATTATACCTAGATTTGTGTAATTATAGAAAAAATATAAATTCTTTATATTTTCTAAGCAGAGAATAAATTTATTTACATGACTACAAAAGTTATATGTCTATACCCATTAGAACTATTTATAATGATTAGCATGTTTAAACATTATATCTAGAATTCATTGACATATGTATACAATTTACATATTCTAAGTTATTATACATATATAATTTCTTGTGTGGTAAATATTTATACCAGCTGACACTTCTTGTAGTGGTTGAAGAAATGATATGAATGATTTATTTTTATATTGAGAGTTTAACTTTACTGTCTTCTTAGAATGTTTATCAAGATAACAAAAAGTTATAAAATAAAATAGACATACAGTATAATATAAATATTTTTTATGTAATTATTTCTTGAGAAAAACCTCAAACTAGCTCGCTACTAAGCAAGCATAAACAACAATAATCATTAGTTAATAAAACTGGTTAATTAGCAGAGGCTTTCAGGCTTACCATCTTGCCAAGGGTTGGAAGGCTCAAAGTATTGGGTCACTAGTTGATCTTCGTCGGGAAAACAAACTTTTCTCTTCTGTTTCTTTTCTTTTTTCTCATAAACATCCTGATTTATTTGGACACTAGATGTGTCAGTCACGGAATCGGTTTTATCACTCACGCCCGGGCATGTAACTTTATCATTGGTAGACATATCTATCACAAGACCTACGATCACATATCACTGTTGAACACATTAGAGAAAAATCTCACATCTAAATCACACAAAAATAAGACAATTTTTGACACAAAACTCGCGTCGATACTGCACAAAAGATACCATTAACACAATATTTTCGTAAATATTCCAGACATTTTGTGGTTTTTTTTTTAAGTTTCTAAGGTTTATAAGATTTTTATGCTTGATTCAATTCAAAACATTCTACACCTTTCATACACCGTTTACCGCCATATTGGATTATAGAAGACAAAAGGGTAGTTTAGAGCTTGTGACACTAGGGAGCGCTTTTTAAGTCTGAGTTACCATAACAATAAAACCTAGTGGAAATAATAATAATTAAAATAACAATCTTGCATTTCCAAATAATAAATGGGTAAATTGATCAATATTTTTCTTACATTTATTTTCTTAGGAATTTTATTAACTGTTAAATAACCAGTATAGCTGTTCCCTATGAGGTGGCGCTGTATTCAACCAATTTAGATGTATAAAATGTCACACACAGATGGCGTTATACGATTATTTTAGAACCGTAGTTGAAATATATATTTTACAATTAAGGTTATATTTATGATAAAAACAAAAATCTACGGTAAAAAAAATATTAATTTTAGGTTCGAATGAAATGAAAATTCATTCATTTCAGGCCGAAACGCCATTTGAAACAGGCACGAGAAAATTGTAAATATTTCAAAATTCAAAACGACGAATCTTAAAAAAAAATATAATTAAAAACACATATTTATTTAGTTACATGGACCAGCAATGGTAGGAGCCTACACTTTCCTAAAGTCGGAGATAAGGCCACCTTTCTAACTTTGAGAGAGTGTTTGAATTCCATGTGGTGTTAACTATCACCGACCACATTTAAATACATAGTACTATTTGAAATTCAGAAATTTTATTAGTCGAGGATCGTACCTTTAATACAAGTCCATGCATTTAGTTCGTGCTTCTACCGCGAATAGTAGCATCGGAACGGATCTGACAACATAGACACCATCCGAAAAGAAGGTTCTCTATACTTCAGAACACTTAATTATTGTTTTTGATATAAAGTTATTTAGGAAAATAAGTATAGACAATGGCAGTAAAGATAAGTCAAGGTAACTAGTATTTATTTAAGAGGCAACATCACATAAAGTCGTTTCATTCATACATCATAATAATGTAAAAATTGTATAAATCCTATGAATAACAAGCTTAGAGAAAGGGTGTATCAAATCGTTTGTTAACAAAACTTAATTAATTATAACGAAAATGTATTTGACATGTTATCATTTTTTAATTAATTAAAACAACCGAGATTCTTAATTTTTTTTTTTGAACGACGAAGTAAAGAAACTCTTTCTCTAAGAAACGAGAGCTTATACATAACTTATTTCTATTTTGGTGATCTTGTAAGTAACATAACATATACAGAATGAGTAGTTTATAAAGAATAAAATAAAAAACCTCTTTTGTGATGAAAAGTTTCGTTTACATTGTTGCTCTTTTGATTTCCCAAGTTCTGTTTTTTGGAGATAGATAATAAAAGGCAAATTTATCTGTCAAACTTTTTAGTGAAAGAATCTTTTGTGGTCTACAGAATACATACTTGTTAGTTTTCTATATGTATAAGGATTTTTGTAAAAAAACAAAAAATATGCAAACATTAAAGTGTATAAATACTCATTCCATTAAAATGTGTGTTATAAAAAAACTAAAAAAAAAGTCTTAGTGAGATTTTTAAGGATGTAAGTTTAAAAATTAAATTTACTTTAATTTTTATAGTATTGTCCTTTTCAGTACAGATAAATAATTTTGTATAATATGGCTATATTTTTATCTATTTTATATTTTTATAATCTGCATAGTTGGGATTTGTATATATATTTTAGATATAAATAATGGTCAAGGCCTTATTTTTATTTGTATATATCTTGCACAGACGAACAATATTTTAGCGTCATATTTTATCTGCAATTAAGAAAAATATTTGGTCCCATATATTTACATATTATAACATAATATATCTGTGCAAGACACAATTAATAAATATAACATTTTTGGTCTATAACAAGTAAAAGCTACTTTAAACACTCTCCGCAATATCACTGACTCTCCTTTTTTATTTTAAGATCGAGGACGCCATCTGTGAAAAAAAAATAGTTATATTATCAACTAGATAAGTATTGTCATATTTGAATACTGTAATTATTTTCTTAACAGCATTAAATAAATATCTTTGTTAAATTTAGCATTTGTATTTATGGTATTTTTATTTAAACTTACTTCCCTACAAACTTTTATCCAAAATGTTACGCCCATAGGAATTATATCTTTATATGATTAACAGAACAATATAAACATTAGGTAAGCAAAATTCAATCAAAAATTATAGCATTTATGTTCTAATGTGCGAGTCGAAGACAAGTGGCTTTAACGCTTTTCGAATATAAATGATAAAGTATCTTTTTGACATAATAGTACAGGATCCCTAGAACACTTTTCATCGTTTATGACTAGACGCCCGAATTTTCCTTACAGTAATGTTGGTAAATGGTAGCTAATAGAGATAGCAAGGATAAAATATGTTGATTTGACATTGTTGAATGGAAAGAGATCGTCTTGGGTTTCGATTGCTATGGGTGTCACTGAGGGCTCAATTTTAGGCCTTTTGCTCTTCCTTGCTTATATAAATGATTTGCCTACTTTTGTAGACAAACATATTGAGATAGTATTGTTTGCTGATAATACTTCTTTGATATTTAAAGTTAAACGGCATCAGGTAATGTATGACGATGTAAACAAGGCTCTCTCTAGAATAGTACATTGGTTTAGTGTTAACAACCTATTAATAACAAAAAAAACGAAACTTATAAGATTTTCGACGTTAAATGTAAAACAGGTTCAAACTAATGTACTTTTAAATGAGGAAGCGATGGAAGTGGTTGAATCCTGTACTGTAGAAATACTGTTATTTCTAGGAATCACTGTTGATGCTAAACTACACGGTGGGCCAAGAATTTGTTAACATTTGAATCTAACGCCCCACTCAAACAACAACCGCGCGGGGCGCGAAGAGGGGTCTGGCCACTAGCTCGGTTCTCGGAAATTTAGTCGCAATGGATCGCTTCACGGGGCCACAGCGCGCTTACTGTGTAAAACAATTTTATTTAAACAACAATTCGCTCATTATTGTGAGGCGCTTATTTCGCGTACGTACGATTTACACGACTTAAATCAGTGTCCGAGTGCTCCTTTAATAAAAAAATGGGTAAAGAAGTTCGAAGAGACGGGATCTACACTAAATATGAAGCAAACTGGCGGCCCACGGTCTTCTAGGAGCGAAGAGAACGTGCAGCAAGTTTCCGCTTCTGTACGACGTGATCCAGATTTATCAACGTGCAAGCGTTCAGCTGAATTAGGATTATCCCGCACATCATTACGCCATATTTTGAAATTAGACTTGAAATTACATCCGTATAAGTATCCAGATAGTGCAAGAACTAAAACCTAATGACTTAAATTTGCGCAATTATTATGTTGTAACAATGTTAGATCGATTCAGTAATTTTGACAACATTTTATTTTCTGACGAATTCCATTTCCACCTCAACTGTCATGTAAACAAACAAAATTGTAGATATTGGAGCAGCGAAAATCCCAAAGCTAAACATGAGAGGCCACTGCACGGACTCGGTGAATTTAGTGTTTTATAAATATTCGTCTTTATAGGGACGGTGGTGACATCTATTAGGCTTCTTTTGAAAATCCTAACCAACGTTTCTAACTTTGCAGTTTAGATGAACATTGAAAAGACGCCACAGCTGATGTTTGAAAATATCTATAAACATGTATAGCCATTAACCGACTCTGGCATCATGTCCATACAGGCCGAAAGCAAGTTAATTCTTTACGTCTGTATTTAACGCAGAATTGGCGAAGAGTAAATAAAGCATCTGTTGCTCTCAAGCATAAGCCGAACAAGATATGGGTGATCTTACTTTCCTCGCGCAGTCCTTGCACGATAAACTTACTTTCACACTGTGTGATATGAATTTTTGCAATTTTGTCTAGGACTTTTAATTTAAAAGATGTTCACTATTGTACGGGCTCCGCGATCATTCAAATTCAACCTTCAAGTGACTTCCATACTTCTACACGTGTATACATTTATCTGGCCACACTGCATTTTCACTGATTTTTCATGCTTCGAATCTTCTTTCTTCATCCCTGCCAGTTGTATTCACCATATCCTCATTGGCGTCTACATATACCACCGGATATGTTCGTTAATTCTCTTCGTTCACCAAGGTGTCACATTATCCCATCTATCGTTGAAAACATTCCAACTTGCACCTTATTCGAACGTCTCTTTTTTTCTGAGCTTATGTTTTTAGTCGCACCCGCCCTTGGTGATGTTCTGTCCCGCATTGTTCGTCGTCTGCGGGCTGTCTAGCCTCATTATAACACCGTTTTGTTACTGATATTTTGCGAGACGATTTGGAAGAAAGTTTAAAACCGGCCAAAAGCCTGAAGTCAACCATCTATGTAGGTCGAATTTCTTTTGGTTGGTTGGTTGCTTAAGTGGTTGGTTTGGATTTTGGTGGGTATTTATTTATTTATGTAGAAAGAAGGTATACACTTTTATTTTGACCCTTAGCCAATCCTTACAACACTCTCGGAAAAAGGGGGTCGGTCTTATTTTAGGCTCATTTATATAACTAGAAACATTTAATATTTTAGAAAAATAAACCAAATACCTACCTTCATATCCAGGACAGTATGCCACTCTCTTGGGTGCCAGCTGCTTCCTCCCGTGGCTCCGTCTCTTTTCTTTAACACATAGATCCAAAACCTCACACTTTTCGTTGTCCAAAAACACTGTTTTGGCACATATTTTTTCTCTATACATGTGATTGACACTTTGTTGAACGAGCTTTTCTATGCGACACTCGAATATCTGTCTGTCTTTTTGTTCTACTTTACAGTTATTTTGCTGCCTCGTGTTCTGATAGTTTGATATTCTCTCCGGATCTATATCTGGTACTTCTGCTATGTCTGAGCGGTTTTGAAGGAACTGAAAATAGATTCAATATTTTGTTTATATTCTTTCTAGCTTTCTTTATAGAGTCTTTTTTGGAATGGGGGCTACTTTTCTGTTACACTTCTTTCGAAAATCCTTACCAATCTAACTTAATAACCGAAATTAATGTAAGCGACCAATAAATCAATTAAACCCACCTGCACCACGTGACACCTCAACCTATTAAACCGTCCCCGTAACTCGGCCCTAGTATCCAGCAGAACTCGTCTCTCCGACAGTGCGTCGTCCCTGTAGGCCCGCACCGCTCTTAGCTCTCGTGTGAGTCTGCGTAAGTGTTCCATGCTGCGTCGCCGGCTGTTCTGTGACGCGAGCTGGGGAATTACCAATTAAACTTTTACGTTAAGGCAGGCTTAACTAACCATTTATACTGGATACATTACGAATTTTGTAATAACTTTTTGTTCGAAAGAACAAATGTTATAGTATTTTTAAACGTAACATAACAATTATCTAATATAGAATCCATCCAAGTCTCGGATTCAAAATTTCTCCATTCAAATTTCAAAATTCTCCATTTTTTCGTAACTTACTTTGAACTCAGCTACAAAAACATCAAAGGTCCACTTTGCGTTATTATTGATGATTTTTTAAAAATCTATATGCATTTTCGAATATCACTTACAAACAAACACAAACTTTACTTATCTATAAAAGAAAATGGTGTTAGTATAACTATTTATAACTCAAGAACGGCCGAACCGATTTGACTGAAAATTGGTGGAGAGACAGCTTAGAGCCAGGACATTATCCCGTTCGATCACATTTATTTATTTATTTTGTTGCAAATTCTTTAATTACTATTTGAGTCACAATTATCTGTTAGTTCTAAACTATTCTAATAGATGGCGGTATAAGCGTATTTGTTGAGCGGATTGAGTAAGTATCCAATAGCCGACGCTCTGGTAAAATACAAACGTTTCATATAGGCTAAAACTTAATAGGATAGCCGGCCACGTGTTGCTGAAGCTAAGTATGAGTTAATAGAGACGAAGCTTCTTAGTATGCCATGTAGTCACCGTGCGGGTGCCGGGCCCATCGCGTTACAGGGAGAGGAGTGCAAACAGCTCCTGGGACTTGCGACCCAAGTGTAGGTTTAAGAGGCCCCTTTAAAATGCGCATTCACGCTCACCATCAACTGGTTGCGCTCCTCTCCCTACCTAACCAAATTTGGAATGAACCTACCAATGCCGCCTTTGAAGTACGTTCTAGAAATGTACTGATGATAGTTCTAGAGAGGCCGAGATCTTTAAGTAGGTTATAGAGAGACTTTGCTGTCATACCTCTCGCTCCCACTTCTACCGCGTACAAATTAACTATATACCTATTCCTGGTCAGTTGGTAATACTTGTTTACTTTATTTGTGTGATCTTTGATTTATAGTAAACACAATACTGTGAAATTCTACTATATAATTCTACTACGAGTATTAAGCGACTATTAGACATCAGACTTATATAAACTTAGCATTGACAAATATGAAAGTAAACAAATAACTTATTCATTACTCATTTATAATAGATTTTCAGCTTTCAGAACTCCTTTTTAATGTAAACTTCAACTAAGAATAATCTTATATTTGATCAATCTATTCTAATATTGTAAAGAGGTCAAGTTTGTATGTTTGTGTGATTACAATTTATAAGTTTATTTGTTAGAGGTAATCTTCAAAGTAAGTTATCCAAATCTAACCATGTCTGAAACAATATTTAGAAATAACTTTAATGTTGGATCTATGCTATAATATATTATTGCCTCGTAATATTAATAGGGCTTTTCGTAGAGAACAATTTTGTAATAATGTTGACCAAAAAAAGCTCAGGCGAAGGAGTTTCTTACGAGACCTGTGTTCTGAAGTTCACGCGGACGCAGTCGCGGGCAACAGCTAGTGTATAATATTTGCATATAGATAAGTAGAGAATCTTACATGTTTATGTTAATTCCAGAGTCATAGATATTTTTAAGACAGTCGAGAAGTCGAAGCAAGTAATTTCGCTGTCACAAAATTTAAGACGATAAATGTACTCGTATATCAGTAGATTTGCGAACTTTTTACGGTCTAACTATCGCAAACTCCTCGATGGTCAAATATTGCGGACTGTGCTAAAAATACAAATTACTGTTTATTGTGTTTTATATTGATAATATTTATTAAAACTCCCCATAGGTGAATGTTCAATTTTGCGGCAGTGGATCGTATTTAATATCGCGGTCAACCACAAGTTGACGCGGACATGGACAGAACTTAATAATTGAGGAATATTTATATTAATTCAATATATTTTGTTTTAGGTAAAAAAAAATTAACCCCCAAAATCACCTGTCAATGGCATTGTGGCTCAAAAACGGATGAACCGATTTCAAACTAATATTATTTGTTTGAAAGATTACTCGATTGAGAATGTTAAGAACATTATTTTAAATGATCTGTGAAGGTTTTTGAAGGTTCTTAACAATAAGGGACCAACGAGTTGTGAATTCGTCTGATGATGAGTAGTTACTTCCCTCAGAGGACATCTTCAAATATAGGAAGTGGCAGAATATTAAATACCCTTAAGGAAGAAAAAGAGATGAAATTTAAGAGGGGAGAAGTCTCTGTAACTCACCCTGCGGGACGCATTTATACCCGATAGCTACTCCTACGTTATGTCTTATGTGAGAGGGTCAAGTCCGGACAGGAGCAGGTGCTATAGCTTGAACAGAGTACTATTAGATGTCCACTCGTTTAGAAATAATCATACAATTGTGTAAAAAATATATTAAAAATACGGTAGCTCAATTGGTAGAGCGACGGAACGCTTTCCAAGGGTTCGAATCCGTGACCATTTCAGATTATTTTTGCATCATATATTTATAAAAAATTACAAAAATCTGATAAAGTAAAGCGTGTAGAATAGAATAAACAAATACATATATGAGAAAACAAGCTAAAGCAAATGTACACAGCCCGTGTCGTGTTACGAACTATCGTATTACAGCCGTCAGATCGTGAGAATTTCATACAAAAAATAAATAGATATAATTTATTGATCTTGAAACGGAAAAAAAAATTGTTTATGATAAAATAATGTATTTGGAAGCCTGTTTAATTTGTATCCCCGGTTTTGTTGATGTTTATACAATACGAATTTGTTGTAAAATTTCGTGTTAATATTACGACTATTGAAAGTACAGTCAAATCATTATTAATTATATTCCTTCCATAGGCCTATGCATTTACAAATATCAAAAACTGGCTGTCCAAACTGAATTTAAACTCAACCTTATTCCCTACCCTCCTGAATAGTACCGATTACTTTTATACCAAGAACATTAAGCTAGAAATGTCTGAAAAAAAAAATTCATATCAACTTTTTTACTTTTAATTATTACGTGGCAGCTGCAGCTTATAGAAGCTGACTCGGTCGGTAACACTCTCTCACAGATAGTCAAGTAATATTTGAAGATATGACAGATGAATGAGGCAAATGATGCTCCTCTCCGCTCGCCCTCTTTTCCTCCAGAATTGCAATTATCTCTAATAGGCATTCATTGCATTTATGAAACTTCAGAATCTAGGGTCACTTTCAAAGAAGGTGAAGTCCATGAAGAAGAAACTTATGTATATTGTTTTAACATATTCATTTATTGTATTGTATATTTTATTGTACATTAATGACTTTTGAGTAACAGTCATAAGATGTGATATGTGAGAACAAATCAGACCCATATGAAGCAAGGTACCAAAATCAATGATATTTGTATAGAAATAATAACTATAACACTATCCACAAAATTAAATAATACTTACTCTATTTTTAATACGCCGTCGCAATCCCTTAAGGAAGGCGAGGTCATCCTCCCCGAGGTTCATCGACTGAACTCGGTCTGCATACTTGCAAGTTGGTAACCCTGCTACATCTTCTACTGTCATGTCGATACCACGAGCTGGAAATAAGATTTTTATCACGAAAGAGATTCAAAAGAAACTTAATGACACAATTGTTTTATGAATGGGACTAGGGACTGTCTATTATGAAATAAAACTGTTATAGCTATTTCACGCTGATCTTCTGTCAAATACTGGTATTCACTCATTACAGCCAGCCCACATAATAGCCGTAGCTAATTACTTATATTCTCTACCATGCTTCCTTTCCAAATTTTCCCTGTTGCCTAAAATCCTTTCTATTAAGGTTAAGTTACAAAGTCCCCATAATATAATGATCAGGCCAACTCTTCAATGCAGTTGCACGTTTCCGAATTAAGGTTCATAAATTATGAATGAACCTTAATTTCAAATCATGCAATTATAACATAATAGCTATATTATTAGAAAAATAATAGATACAGCAGTTTGTAATTGCTAATAGTCCAAGCATTACTATAATATGTCACAACAAATATGAAAAATAACATTCTGATTGTATATATATATAATAAACACAAAAGTATATTTCACAAGGACTTTAAATTATTTTTTTATTTAAGAACCAAACAGTATTCTTTATTGCACTAGTTTCGAAATTGTAAGACTTGTGTACAATATTCTGACAAAATGTTTTTTCCATATATACCTTTCACCTTTAATTGGAAGTTCAAAGTTATAATTAATAAGCACTCCCAAATCTTGTCTGATTTGAATCTGTTAAAACTAAGTGTATTACATACTTCATATTCAGCTTGCGCTGTATATTTTTAATAATTTAGATGTTCTCTATATGAATACACATACTAAATAAAACATATATCAAAACAAAAATACCAATCAATTAATTTTTATATTTAAAAGTTATAGTATATTTAGTTCCACTAATTCTTCAATTTATTCACTTTTTTCAAGTCCCTAAGGATTTTAATTTAATCGAAGCTTAGGTCTTTTTAAAGTACAACTCACGTAACAGCTAATACTAGCCTAATTAAGTGATAAATATAATAAAATATCAAATAAACATTATTATTGTTATACAGTTGTTGCACTTCTAAAAAACTTAAGTTATACAAATAAACAAAAACACAATTTTTGCGTCATATGTCTTACCTGTTGATTCTAGGAAATACACGGGCTCAAATTACATTCTGAACACAATTTTCGGGGACTTACCGTTTAAAATTTCTTGGTCTAATTGGTATGAAGAAGCGTGCTTCCCAATATCATCCATTCTTCATATTTGTAAATAGAATTAATAACTTATCGTCGTAAAAGTAATCGCTCGATCTACTCAAGTCATAAAAATATAGGTTATTTATACCTATAAATATAATATCAGCTACTGTCATATGGTTAGCTGTCAAATTAGTCAAAGGTTTTTGAACGAACTTACAAAAATTACAATAGAATTACACAATATATTTCGAAGTAAGAAATACATTTAAAAAGCTTAATTTGGCTAAACATGCCTAGAGACCCTTTTTAAACAGCTTTTTATTTATTATAAGAATTGGTTATATATTATAAGAACAAATATATTTTGTTCTTTTGATAGATAAAACTACAATAAACCGATAACAAACTTTTACTGACAGGTATATGCTTCATGTTGCCAGATCATTTGATTTCAGTTGTAAGTTATATTTTTTAAATACAGTCCACGAATTTGATAATATTTTATTACAGCAGGGTACTAAAAAATAAATAGTTTTCGAATAATTATCACATATATAACTCTCTAAAGTGAAACTGATAATATAGTACTAAATTATGACGTTCACTTAAGCAGCCATTGTAAAATCCTATTTACTTAGCGCTAAGTCACTTAGGCTACAGCCTATTTACAATTCGATATTAGTACGCTAATAAAATCATTAGCTCACTTACAAGTGAGCTAATGATTTCATCCTAACACCCTTTCTCGCAATTTTTTGGAGTAAAGAAGACGCTGTTTATTGAATAATTTAATAGGCCCTTTACGGTATCAATCAAAATGTTGGTCCATTGTACTTCCATTTATGAAAGCAAGCTAAATATTAAAATAAGTATTAAATGTTTATTCAGATTTTACCAAAAAATAAATTAAACAGTAGACTCCTTTTCCTTCCAAAACTATTTCAAGTCCGTTAACCTTTATGGTAATTAAAAGATCCTATCTGCAACACTGAATATACGTCAGTCAACACTGGCCAAACGGCTAACTTGCTAAACTTACAATTTGATTACTATTTTTGTTTCGCCTTTGTTCAATTGTTTTTTCGACATTAATTATACCGGTGAGTCAAAAATACTAGAAATGGATTTTATTATAATAATATGTATAAGTAAAAGAATACTGTACAACAGGTTCACAAATAAGCTATAACGTAAGATTTTTATGCCATCCTTATTTGCTGGTGCCGGAATGTTTCTGTAGATTAAATATTTTCGTTTAAGACGAGTTACTATTTAATCTCTTTATATTTTGATATTGATAAATCTTTTGTTATGTACGTTTTTGTTGGATAACCAAAAAAACTATTGAAGTGGTATCTTGCATTAAATTTGTGAAACCTTATTTTCCGATAAAAAAAACAAAATACTATTACAATATCAACTTTCGTACGATTCAGATTTCTAATGATTTTTTTGCATATGTATATAATAATTAACTGCTTATTCTAAACTTTTAAAACTTAAGAATAAGTAGACTTTGTGTGTTTTATAGTGAAAGGCTGTGTATTTCATGCTTAGAATCAAAGTATGTAATAAATTTGTGACAGTGATGGCATCACGGGCTCGCGGGTACCGTCAGGACTGGGAAAGGGAAGATTTTGATGAGACCTATGATGCACAGTATCCAGATGACGAAGCACAGTAAGTGTTATCCTTGTTTTTTGTTTAGTAGCAAGTTGTATTTATATCTATCAAAATTTTAGTTTTATAGAAATGATGTTAGTTATCTTAAGACCTATGGAAAGGCCCAGTTCCTTGGTAATTAGTTCTTAATTAAGTTTTTAAGTTGCTATTTATAAAAACTTATTTATATTTAAAGGCTGAGGTTAATTAATCCTTTATAGGCTAAACTATCTCTATTACTCCAAAGTCCATCTGTAAATAGGACAAAATGTATAAGTATTGAAAGTACAAAATTTTATCTTCATATTTAAAATTATATATCTAAAAGCTGGATCCTTCCAATAGCTATAAATGTGGAAGTCCAGGGTCATACATTTTGGAAATAACTTCAACAATTGTAATTTTTTCTATGTATGTTTAATATTAACTACTAGTAACAAATAATATTTATGTTTGGTAATGTAACCAACTGTACAGGCAAAATTAATGGTCTTATATTGTTTCTTTTTATATAGTTCTTTATGAAGCAATTTAAATTATAAAATACAATAACAAATAATAGATTTTATAGGAAAAGATTATTGTAAAAAAATTGCTATTTTTGTTTAGAAGATTACAGACATCATACATTTCAAATAAATCCTGTTCAGTAGTGCATGATGTGGGACCAATCAAACAGAATTCAAAAATAATTTGTAAAGTATCAATACTTTTTTTTATATTTAAACTTTCGTGAATCATGACTATTATATTTATATTTACCCGGCTGTATTCACGTAGAAATTAAATCGGAATGTGCCCGACTAGTTTCGAACCCGTTCGGGGTCCTTAATCATGAGCTCTGAGCGTGGCGGACTCGCGGCGAGAAGAGAATACTTGTTTGTATAGTATCAAGCCTTGTTATTTCTTTATATGTGCTAGTTGTTGCCAGCATTATTGTCTGTTCCAGATGTCCCAGCCCAAATAATTAACCATCTTTATAATCAAATTAATATGAATGCTTATTTTTTATCGCAATTATAATTGCTGTGAATGTTTACTGTTCAATTATAATAATAATTACAGTGAAGGTGTCCAACTGGATCATTGCAAGCTATATATAACTAATATTAACCGAGCTCTTAATGAAGAAGGACTTGTGACAGCTTTTTCAAAGTATGGTACACTAGTCAAAGTGTATGTCAGCAGGGACCCCATAAAACGATATGCACTTATCACTTTTGAAACTCCTGGGTAATTATTTTGTTTAATAGTTATGTGATCCTCAATGTTTCTGCCCATAGTCTATTGACTACATACAATAATATATATCTTGACAAAACAATGTTATTTAATAATATTTATATATTGTTACAGGGAGGCTAAACTAGCTATGATGAAACTAAACAAGACTGAACCATTGAAATTGAACATTCATATAGCTCATAAGGTCTTTATATTATATAATTATTAATTAACTTAAGCTATATAAGAAGACATATTGGTGTAGTGGTTAGTGTCAAAGATTGTGGGTTCTAATTGATGGTATAATACTCTGAAGTAGCAACAAATTGTTGTATGGAAGTATTTTGTGTCTATTATCTATATATTTGTTTAAACCCTTAAAAATCCTCAAAGCAAAGGAATCTCTACCCATAGGAGCTTATATTTTATTGATATTTTATTTAATAAACATGTATAAAAATAAATGACATTTAATTTGTAACAGAAAAATAGTCAAGATCAAAAAGAAGATACAAGGAAGTTTAAACACAGGGAATCTAACAGCTATCGTGATGATGCAAGCATCAGCAGCAAGGGCAGACGGTAAGTAAATAGGAATAATATAGTAACAAGTGCTTAGTTTAGTTCATAAAGTTTTTTAAAAACCGTCTGAGTTGTGCGCGTTCAAATCTTGATATTGTTGACAACGTTATCTTCCTCCCGACAGTGCTTATGCTTATGACAATGGGATATCTGTAGCCCTTTTTGGCGGTAAAAATGAATCTGTTTACCGTTATCCGCAATGAGCCAATATCTTCTTATTTTACCTGTCATCGTTTTAAAATAATTTCTCTCTAATCTCAACGTTCAGAAATAACGGTAACCTTACAATATTTTTAATCGATCGTATCATATTATTATATTTTGAATGTACTTGTATGTATATTTTTTTAATTTCTTCTATTGTTTGCCATCAGTGACAGATTAACTTTAAAATATGTCTACGGCTATTATATGCAAGGGTCATTATTAAAAGAAAAACATTCGTTTTCTTTAGGAATCAATGTTATACACAATTCGACTTCTTTAATAGAACAAAACTTTTACGTGTATTGTTTTTCATATAAGTTAATAAATATATATTGTTTACAAGGCTGTAAAAGAATATAGTCAAGTCAAGAAAGACCCGAGATCGTAATGCTAGTCGAGTCCACTTTTAGTTCTTAATTTTAAATCTGTGAAACTATTTATAAAATCTATCTATTTATTAAGAATAGTCTAAAAACTGATTTATTAAATTTTTATGAACATACTAAAAGTAGTGACATTATAGAAAAAAATAATACACAATAGAAATTAAATTGCTTACAGCGCTTTTCTTCCAACTTTTAATTACATTTCAGAGTTATATAAAAATCGCCACAGCGCTTTAGCGCCGTAAAAACTGCAAAACTTTTAAAAATATGTCTGCACGTTGTCTGCATTAACGATACAGTTGTACTACCGCGTATTTAACTTCAAAGTACATTATAGTTTTTAATTATACATTATAGTTTTTAATTATAACATGTTTGTTAAAAGTATGTGATATGATGATGATGATATGAATTTGTCTTGAATTACTTAAGTACTTTAAATATCATGCTTTTGAACAAATATTTTGATTCCATGAAAAGAAATGAGTCCAGGTAAGGGTTATTTCGCTTATACAATGATCAATTATTATAATTGTAATACATAATCAAAATACATACCCGGGTCAGTGTCATTGCGTTTAATATATACATACATAAATTCCTATTTATCAGGCAAGAAATTTTTATTCAAATGATAAATGCATGTATCTTGCTACCAGTATTGTATCTTCTATTTTCAGATGGTTATCCATAGTTTGAGATGGTTCTTATGGTAGTTGTTACCTTAATTAGTGTTTAGGTTGTAAATTTATATTCTGGGAGTCTTTTGTTCCACTCTATACTGCTTTAATGTTGTAAAAACTTATAAATATGAAAATTGTAGTCATTTAGGAATGTTCCTATTTAAATAGGAATGGAATATTTGTGAATGGACACTGCACCTTCTTTAGAAGTTCAATATCTTAGACAAAGTGAGGGTTCCAAACTTGGAGTGCATCTAGGATTGGTCTAACAAATGTCTTGTGAATCTTAAGTATCTTATCAGGTGTTGCCAAAAGTTGTTTCTAATAATGTAAATAAAACGTTTGACTTTTTTATGATTAAGTCTTTGCAATGATGGTGGCCAAAGATGTGCTCTATAATTTCATTTATCAAAGACATTCCCTGTATGTTTTTGTACAATTGGCACCACCAGAGTATTCATCATGTCTGTAGGCAGGTGAGGTGACACACGCAAGCAGTATAAAACAATGCCAGCACCCTACATACCTGATCGCCCCCATACTGTATGAGCTCAATGGTTCATGTCCTGGTGATTTCCTATGCTTTATGACTTTTAGTGCTGCTTTCACCACCTCCTCAGAAATTACCACCTATCCAATTAAATTTGCAACCCCTAGTTGTAGTGAAGATTCCTCTGATGGACCCAGTACTGATTTAACTATAAAATGTTTTTTTAAAGAGTTCTAATTCCAGAGGGTTTGCTAACACCGTAAATGCTAACGGGAACACTCAACCTGGGACTGAGTTTACTCTTTTGTTTCCAGAACTTTCTAAAGTTGTTATTACAATGATATCTGGCTATCATGTCCATTCGTATCTGCTCTGCATTATCCTGACACTATTTTAATTTTGCCTTGAAAAATTTTCTAGTTTTTACATTTTGTTTATATACATCTCCCATTACGGCCTAAGCAAGACCTGTAACCCACAGTGCCCAGCCCAGTCTGCTAACCTGACGTACTTTTTTCATCCTTCTACATATTTTTTTATTTATATTATATTATTTATATTACTACTTTTTATTAACTCAGAAAACTCAATGTTTCTTAACTTTACACACAAATCTTTATATAATATATATAGCTTTTTCACAGGACTGTTTATACTGTTTTTGTTAGAAACCCATGGTTTCCTTCTAGCAAAATAAGTTTTTAATACTAACCAGAACTTTCAAATACTTTTAAAAAGATATGTAGGTATCAGTACTACAACTATAATATATAATGTAAATATTTATTTCAGGAAGCAAGATGATTTCACAAACGGAGACAACATAGATATAGAAGAAGCATTATGTGACGAAGATTTGGTAATAATTGTTTATATTATATTTAATAATGTTTTTGATTGCTCTGAGGTTCAATCTCCTGACGACAAAAAAAATATATGTTTAAACATTCTATCTGAAACCTGCAAGTAATCCACTAAACCACCTTAAAGTGTGGCGGGCTGTGCTCTTACTCCTATCGTTTATGAAAGGTCTTCGCAAAGACCATCACGGAATGTTACATAATCTATGAATAAACATAATATTGTTTGAAATATGGGTTTTGGTGTTTTAAAATGTTAACTCTTTATTAAAACTAGTAACTTAACTATTATCTATTAAGGGCCTTGACACTGATCTGGAGCTGGAGATGACTCAGCTAAAGATGAAGCAGCTGCAGCTTCAACAGGCGCAGTTACAGTGCAAGCAACAGATGCTGTTACTTAACAGGGGAGGAAAGAAGATTGTGAGTATAAAGACCTGCATACACTTCTTTATATACACGGTGTCGATATTAATAAAACATTTCATCCAATAAAAAGAAAAGAAAAACAATTTATACAAGATTTATTTGCCATCTGATTTTGATGATGCATACTTTCGCACCACGTATTAGTTTTCCTATCTTAATAGCGGCAATAGATAATTATTGACTTTTCCTAGTAAATTTAATTTAAGCTACAGCATGTGTTCAATCTACAAAAAACATTATGAATTCAACCATTTAATAGCATAAGTAACATGAGTAAAGTGAGTCGCTCTCCCGGAGGAGGGTGACTCGAGTAATTGACATTCAACGTAACGTCCGACAGTCAGCAAGCACCCCGGCCGGGACGGCTGCTGGACTACTTCACGCCAGTTTAAAACAACCGAAGAGTTAGTAATCATTGTATTGTTTCAGACTTCAAAGCCCAGTAGATGTATTCTCCCGGACGGAAGAATCGTAGTACGAAATAACAGTGACAAGTGAGTGTCTTTAATACGAGCTACATTTACTGTTCTACTCCACATTCAAAAATCAACTACCTTCCTTTACGCAAACCGGAGAAAAAAATAAGCCAAAAAGGCTTATTCATAAGTGAAGTCAACGATGGCCTACTTCCAGATATGGTGGGCAGGTTCCTTATAGGTTCCTTATAGGTTATATTACTAGACTATCTCCGACAGGTCGAAGACCTTCGATGAACATATGTTTCCACTAAGGGCCTATGCACATTTTATTTATTAAATGAGATCTGTAAAATAATTGCAGTAATTAGGCACGTTAATGTTGTTACTCATCTTGGTATGAAGTACATGTTCTGACACTTATCGTACGTATCTTACTACTACACTAAATAAAACACTGAAGAATGTCATAGCTCTCACCTCACTAAAGGCCTGAAGAACACGTATCGTTTGTGTGATAGTAATACAATCGCATCAGGCTACTCATTACCACAAAAAACAATCGTGTGTTTGGGTCCTTGGTCTACCTTCGACTTTTCCAGTTCCCTTTGAGAATGGAAGCAAAATAGACCTTACGACTAGTCCTAAGAGTCACGTGACATGTAATAAATGTTAAAGTCGTTCGTCTCACGCCATCGCCTCAATAGAAACTGAGGTGGTTTAAGAGGTGCTAAAAAATAGCTTTTCTTTTCTGTCACGATTTGTTGTTTTATCGGCTTCCGAAAGAATTAGTCATGATAATAACAACTCTCAAGTAGGGTTGTACCGCTATCGAGGATTATTACTTAATAAATACTTTTTTTTTTAAAGTATTTTTCTTTAAAAGTACTAGTAATTTTGTTGTATTTCAATAAATAGATAGTAATTAATAATCGACATTAATTTGTCGGTTTATATAGGTAAAAAATATATTATTATTTGTATATAGTAAAAAATGGGGCATTTTTAAAAACGTTTATAGTAGACGATAGAATGTTATATGTTAAAGATTTAAAAAAAAGAGTAATAATACAACCAAATGACGAGTTTCAAATTAATAAACCACAATCGTAAAATAAATTATCGACGGTATTCTACATAATAATTTTTTTGTCTTAATCTCACCGCGTCGGTCAAAGTATAAAGGACAGTATGTCCCGCGGCGCGGCCCCGCCTCTATCACCACAGTAGGTAGTCCAGGTAACAGACTCTCACACCAAAACGATCAATTATTAAAAAACATGTTCAAACAATCCCTTCATTTAAACAACTTATTTGTAAAATGTCGAAATGAAGAATAATGTTATTTAATGTATAAAGTAACCTAACTATTAGGTATAATAAAATAAAATGCTCGGAATTTTATATTTTCTCATAAAAATTGCAGAGTATTTTTGTATGTAAATATCATTAGTAATATTTTTATTGTAAGTAATAAAAATCAACTATTTACTAATACAAATATACAAATATTATCTTTGTAAATAAAGAAAATCAATTTTAGTGTATCGTATTTTCAGTACGCGATTTGAAGAAAAAGTTTATTAATGGAGTGGAGTATTCAGTTATTTTATTTTATTGTGTTTTTTTGACCTGAGAGTTCGCCGCCGCGCCGGGGTCATATTACGTGTTAGTAATATCTCGACACCGACAAAAACCGTCTGATATCCAAACCAAAACACTCCGTCTTGTAAAGTTTACCAAGTTCCCTGGGCCATCCATGTGGTGGTATCAGGGAAGTCCCGAATTCCTCCGGTCAATTAAAGTTGTGAAATCGGGATGGCCCAAGCTCATCCAGTTCAATGAAAGTCGTGATACTGGAGTGGCCCACGTTCCAAGTTTTTTCAACAGAACTTGGTGTCGGCAGCTTCATTCACCTTGTGACAAACACACAGAGTGTATGTATACCTAGGTAAAATTTGTTGAGTTGACACATGCCGCCCGCCACCCGCCACCCGACACCCGACACCCGACACCCGACACCCGACACCCGACACCCGCCACCCGCCACCCGTCACCCGACACCCGACACCCGACACGCGACACGCGTCACGCGACACGCGACACCCGCCACGCGACACCCGCCACCCGACACCCGACACCCGACACCCGCCACCCGCCACCCGTCACCCGACACCCGACACGCGACACGCGTCACGCGACACGCGACACCCGCCACGCGACACCCGCCACCCGACACCTGGCACCCGACACCCGACACCCGACACCCGACACGTGACACCCGACACCCGACACCCGCCACCAGACACCTGGCACCCGACACCCGAAACCTGACACCGACATCACGGCTTGTTATGTAATTTTATTTGCCAGCCGCTTTGTAAGTTTTTTATGTTGATACATGTAGCTATCATAACATGGGATCAGTTTAAAGAACCCATACAATCTGCAACCACTGCGCCATAGTGTCTTTGTACCGTAAGACTGTTAGGTGGAAATGACTTTTGATATTTTCTTACAGATCTGATCAGCCTGACAATACCTATAGTTCAGCTGCCGGTGATTCAGTAAGTATTTTATATATAATATTTAACCAGTCATTGAAGTTATAATCCTATAATAATAAGTTGTACCCAAGATGTTGATTTATTTAGGTATATTTTTTGCTATCATATAAAAAACTATACCTATCAATATACTAAAAACTCCCCTCTTTCTCCATATAAATGTGTGTGCTTTTTATATTTGATAATATATAATGAAAGCAATATTAATATTGAAATCGTAAATATTATCATGTTTTTTTTTAAAGTGACAGACAATATAGGTGTCGGTACAAACTTTCATTCTATCTTTTGATACATTAAGGATGAAGTTTCTACATCTTGTCTAAGTGTTATAAAAGGAATATTTAAATAAATACCTCTAAATATACTATTCTTAATTGTTACTTTTGCCCAAACACTAAATTCTATTTAAAAAAAATGTAATTTTCTATAGTTTTTTGTTTCCCTTTAATGAAACCCGAAAATTGTTTCGTGCAAAACGTGATATGTTACGTGATATATAAGTAGTTTATTTATCATAGACCAAATTCTGCTGTGAGTGAAACCCAGATTTCATTTAGAGGGATGATTAAAGTGGAGTATCTGTTATAATGACATGAACCAAACAAAAAGGTTTTTACAATATTTTTTCTTCGAGAAGTGGGTGAAATGTTATTTTAATTGTGAACATTTCGTCAGTATTAGGTTATGGAGATAAAATCTCTAGTGAAATAATATTTTAAATCGGACTAGTAGTTTCATAGTTTACAATTTCATAATATTAGTATAAACCGAAAAAACAATAAGCAATATCGTTGCTTTGATTTAGCTTAGAAATCCTGATATCTGAAAAAAATAGAACATTTTCTCCTACAGAGGGCGTTGAACTCTTGCTCCTGCGAACGTTGGAACGAACAAGAAACTTCTGGAACTTCGACACCATCCACATGCGTTCTCTGTTCAGAAGATCCAAGTACTAAAGATAAGTACAGACACAAAAGTAAAGTAGAAACAGATCAGGAGAGTTTTAAATACAAAAGTGATGTAACTAAATCTAGATCAAACCTGTCTAGTAAAGCTGTAGCTAGAAAGAGTGAGATGACCTGTGATTTTAAATATAACGACTTTTACAGTGATAGCGATGAAGATGAGACTAATAGACTGATTGAATTGCGTAATACAGATTACAATGATATTGTAGAGGATAAATTGAAATTAGCTATCGCTTTAACGGGCTATCCGAAATTGAAAATGCGATTAAAACAAATGGAATTGTTTCAGAGATGTCTGAACGATATCATTGATATGCAATTTAAGGCAGGTCTATTGAAAAAAACGCCAGTTTTTATAGATTATTACTTGAACAGAGGTGCCATTGTGTGTATTTGTAAAGATATTGAGAGTAGAGATTGGTTGGTTCGTATATCGCCCGGTATGCAGGAACGTATGAACTATAACTTAACATACCTCAAGGCCAAGCTTAAACGGCTGTGCTTAGCTCTGATTAGAATTCCCAAATCTTGCTGGCCGGCGTCCGCTCAAGATGCGTTTAAACTCTTACAGTATTTTAATCCGACATTAAAAACGCATTTATGGAAAATTTATGCCCAGAAATGTGTAGATGACGTGGAAATTACATCATTCCTAGTGGACCGGGTTTCCGGTGAAATTATACGAGGCCCAAATTTTAAAAATGTGATAGATTATAGCCAAATGGAATTTGAACTGTCCGGGTATACGGAGATATATTACGAAAGTTTTCTTTCTGAGAGCGTTGAAGATTTGTCCAGCGTAGCATCTAGAGTTAAGCTGCTGGATGAATTACGATCGAATGATACTACTCCGAGAATAAGATCGGACAATGATGATCGTAAATTGAAGGACAGTGAGTATGAAGACGAAGTGGACAGAAAGACTTATGAAGTTGAAATACAAGAAGAATTGGTTAGCAATGTCAAAGATGAGGAGATCATTAATGAAAAAAAAGAGGCGGATAAGACCAAAGAACATGATATTGAAGTTAACGAGTCTGAAGGTGTTGAAATAACTGAACTTAGTTCTCCTGCGGTCGCTGTATCTGAAGTGACAGAGTCTTTAATAGAGAGTAGTGAAAATCTTGTGATTGGTAGAGGTAGCAATTTAAATATAGATAGTAATAGAGGTATCGCCTATCATAGACGTACAAATTATTTACACGTAGAGAACGAGTTAAAATTAGCTGTAGTTTTGGATGGTTACCCGCAGAACAAGTTAGAGGGTACACATATAAGACGATTAAAGCATTTGTTCAAAGAATTATTGCATAAGGATATGAAAATGCAGAAGTTTAATAATCTAATCATCCCAAAATTCCAAGACATTTATTTGTCTAACGGCGCTGTGATATACATTTGTGATAGTCTAGAAACAAAGGACTATTTGACTGAAATATTACCTAAGTTTATTAATTCTACGGGTTTGAAGTTAACTTTTAGAGATGTTAAGAATTTGGTAAGATATACGCGTGTAGTGATGAGACTGCCGAAGGAAATGTCTAATGTTGAATCTCGAGATATTCTCCTTCAACTTAAAGATAAGTATCCCAAATTAAAACCAGACTGTTGGAAATATTATTCGGATGTCGCTGGAAAACAGAAAAGGCAGTTTGGAGTTGAACCGGAATCATTGGAAGTGATCAAAAGCCCAGACTTCGACCCTGCTTATCAAGGGGAGAAACTTAACTTCAGAATCATCGATAGACAGAAACGTGATGTTAGTTTTGAAGACTCACAAGTTTTTGATGTAAATGATAAGGATAACGAAGAAATTAAGAAAGTCAAAGAGAATATTTTGAAAAGTATGTACACCTTGCTAGAACCCGAGGTGATGAACGCGCAATTGACTAAGATCAGAGCAAATCATTATTGCGATTTGATTGAGGACGATTTGAAATTATACGTTGGTCCAGTAAATTATCCAGAGACGAGAGTAGATGAAATTTTATTCCACACCATTAAAAAGATAATTGAAAATATTGTATTTGAAACCCACGGAATAAATGACAAAGAGTTAATACCAACAATACACGACATGTATTTGTTTGATGGTGTTATTTTTATTATATGTCAGAATATACAATCTAGGATATGGATTGAAAGAAATATGACAAATATAAATTCTAAACTGGAAATCGATTTGAAAGCTACCGAATTTCGCGGTGCTGTTGGAATAATAAGCATGGTAGTGAAGACAGATAAGAACACGGATGATGTAATAAACATATTACAACATTTTAATCCAAGATTACGAACGAAATTTTGGAGAAAAATAAGCACCGCGCGTAGCCGGATGAAACTTGATGTAGTTTTACAAATTGACAAACTATCTGCTCAATTGATTTCTAGGGAAGGTTTCAACAATCGTATCGGTGAAAGCGTTGTTCAATTCAAGTTAGGACATTTAAAATCATTAATCAAACCCAAACCATATCCAGGTTTGAGCAGCATTCTAACTAAGAATGTTCCATCAGACAGATTTACCCCTCCCAAAGAAGAGTCGAAAGTTTCAGAAATAGTTTTAAATAAGTCAGAATCATATGAATATAATTTCCAAATCGGAGAAAAAGAATCTATTATAAGCGATGTTAACGTAAACTACGATAAACTCAAAGAATTCAAACTTAACGCCGGTGAGAGCAAAGTATTCTTTTACACGGGCATGGAAACAAAATCAAACAATTCACCTAAACGTCCACAAATGGAAAGCGAGCAAAACTACATTAAAATGGTATTAAAAGTTCCAACGAATATATTACCGGATTGCAAGGATGGCTTGGATATAATATTTGATCTTTTGGAAGATAAGAATCCAGGTTTGAATACTGAATTGTGGGTAGTTGAAAAACAGTCTCAATTCAACAGAGGCAAGTACCACATACTGATCGATAAACAGTCGGCGTCTGTTATTAACGGTGTGAACTTTGATCCCACGTTAGGTGGAGAGAGAATCAAGTTTTTGTTCTAATTGCCCGTTTTTATAAGTATACGGATTATTAGCCTAAGATTCGGTTTTTTTACCGGTGAATAAATTGATGTTTCGGCAATTTTTATATAGAATATGGTATTGCGTACTTAAGAATTATATGACAATCGGAAATTTACCTCTTAATGGGAGGTCATAGTTATATTATTAATGTCATATTGATAAATGTTACATTCCTTTATGTATACTTTAGCTTCCTACTTCTTATCTGACGATTCTTCATCATCAAAGAGACTCAATGAATTGAAAATCATGGATTTTAAAAATGCATTTGGCTAACTTGTGTCCTGTGTTGTATAAAATGAAATATTATTAATAAATATATTGAACTGTTATACAATTCATGTTAAAACAATACACTGTAAACTCTTTATAACGAATTTCTTTGTACAAAAAAAAACTTGTCCCTCATTCTGGTTACTCAGTCATCGTAATATGACAAGTTCTTTCTCAGCCGTCATTTCAGTACAGCCAATTCAATTATATAATTATTCACACAGTCCATCTTTCTAGGTTCTTTCTCTGTCTCATTCCCTCTTATTATTCAATTATTATTAGTATGGATATTATACTATGTCACACTCCATTTCCATGAAATTATTCCCACGAACTAACGAAACTATATGGGAACTTTGGTTATGAACGTACTACTTTTCATCCTTATATAACGTTTAGTTCTAAAAATAATAAAACAAAACGGAAATATATATTTTGAACGTATGTAGTTTATCTATGAAGAAAGAAATTACGATTTTCCAAATGTTATAAAGAGTAAACGCTAGTACAAGAATTAGTCGTTAATTATTGTATTTATTTTTATATTGAATTAGTTTTTATAATTTACATTAGTTTTAGGTTCGTGTATTGTCTAATTTTAGTTTGTTTTATAGACTGCTATGAGTTTATCTTAATAAAGAATGAATTTTATTTTTTGTTTTATTTTGTTTTTTTTTTGTTATTCTGCCAATTTTTTTTTTAATATGTTTAAGATCGAGATTGTCTCTTAATGTGAAAAAAAGAACATATATTTTATATTGAATTAATGAAACTTTCTCACTTATCTTGTTTTAATTGAACTGTTTTGAGTATTATGAAAGAGTTGTAGGTACAAGTTACATTTTGTCACAGAGTCGCCATGTGTCACCGAATATATATATAAAGTTATTCTTATTGCTATTTTGTTGTAGTTGTATAACTGTTGGTAGATGGGCTCCAAGACATTTTTAATAGATTGTCATATAGACTGTTATGTAGAAAATGTAAAACATTTTATAACATTGGATTAAACTTTGGTTGTTATGTATCACTTGGTTAAACTAGAAACTGGTTGAGAAGGATCACTCATATTTTTTAATTCAGTAATAGTTTTACGAATGTTAATGAACGTAAAAAATGTATTCTATTACTGAATCCCGAATTTATATTAGGTTTTGTCTTAAAACTGCTTTATTTAATGTATGACTCGTGTAAAACGCACTCTATACTCGCTGTACTGTGTGTATGTGTGCGCGTGTCGTATCTCACCAGTAACACGGCACCCCGCGTTCCTCTAGCCAACTCTTCCGTCGCTGCAGAGCGTATCGTCCCGCGCTTGTCTCACTTGCGGCTCCTTGGCCGACTTCTACTGCGGCGCGTGTAGTCTAGCGCAGTACTGCAGCCAGAGCTGTCAACAGACTGACTGGAATGCTAGACATAAATTTGTATGTCATAATTTGGCGTGGTGAGTAAATTTTGTTAAAAGATTTAAGAGTACTGAAACGAGGCTGGGCTGTAAGAGAGGTTGAGATTGAGATATTCGGGGGAGGACGGTGATGAACTAAAATAAACCTTCTCTTTTCAGTTTGAACGGTTCAAGAGTAATGATAAAAGAACAGCCAATGGAAGCCGTCGAGACGGTGTGAGTGGATTTATTGATTGTCAAACGTCACCGAGATGATCCATTCCGAATATATTCATTCATTAATAACACATTTGAAAGATCTATCATAGGCCGCATAATATTTTATACTTTTAGAAATAGTATTGTCTAATAAAAAGCATTAATATTGTCAAAAATTTAGTGATATTTTGTTCAGTTAGAAATGGGTAAATTTAAGAAAAGTAATTAATTGTAATATAATTAAGCAGGACATGTCTACCTGCTGCTCTTCGTCAGCCAAATCTGCCTCAAAAGAAAGATAACAAGCAAGAGGATAATAAACCTAAAAAGGTAAGTGTTTAAACATCGGCAATGTGGGTGTCCGCACTGGACGTTTAAAAAATACTTAGTTAAACCATCTATCATATTGCCGTGCGAAGCCAACATATTGGATAAAAAAATCGATCAAGACGATAAAAAGTGTATATACAAATTTTTCAGAATGTATCCGCTAACAACAAGCTTAGAAGAGCAAATCCGAACTTTAAGAATAGGACTTTTAGACATCCGATGAAACAAGAGAAAGAGAAGGTTGACACGGAGAGTTTTAATCGTAGAGGTGAATATATTTTTGTTTGGAATGAAGAAGACAACAAACAGTATTATATGTTTATATACGGTAGCCTAGGAATCTAGCTGTATTCTGTAGTCTCCTACATCATTTAAAAGTTTCCATTTTCTCAATTGTCTCAACTCTACTACTACTCTATTGCGACGGCACCACTTGCCATCTGGTTGACTCTCTTCTTAAGTACCACCAGTCCATGATACAATATGTATTTTCTTATTCCGATGCAACATTGAAATAATATTTTTTAATTTCGTATACTCTGTATCTACACTAATGAGACGAAGCTTCTTAGCATTCCATGGAGTCACCGTGCGGGTGCCGGGCCCATCGCAATGCAGGGAGAGGAGTGCAAACAGCTCCTGGGACTTGCGACTCAGGTGTAGGTTTAAGAGGCCCCTTTAAAATGCGCATTCACGCTCACCATCAACTGGTTGCGCTCCTCTCCCTACCTAACCAAATTTGGAATGAACCTACCAATGCCGCCTTTGAAGTACGTTCTAGAAATGTACTGATGATAGTTCTAGAGAGGCCAAGATCTTTAAGAAGGTTATAGAGAGATTTCGCTGTTATACCTCTCGCTCCCACTTCTACCGCGTACAAATTAACTATATACCTATTCCTGGTCAGCTCGTTGGTCAGTTCGTAATACTTGTTTACTTTAATTGTGTGATCTTTGGGGATGTTAGTTTCCCACGGAACAGTAAGCTCCACAAGTATCACGCACTTTAACTGTCTAGAGTACAGGAATATGTCCGGTCTGAATGACGAGACAACAATATCCTAGTAAAATTTTGTGTTTTTGTATGTTTGTATTGATTTCATACAAAACTACTAGACTGATTACAAAATTATTTTGACCTTTAGAAAGCTGCATTTTCACTGACCGACATAGACTACATAACATTTAAAAAAATATATAGATCTCTAATAAAAATGCTATAATGTATCTCAAGGTGTTAAAAAGTTGTCATAACAAAATGTAACTTCCGTGCGCTGCGGACTCGACGGATGATGGAACAAAACATGTTCTACGGTAGGTATTACAGAAACATTATCTACAGTAAAGTCCGCGGTACAGAGGTCCGTCTGCTGTAGTTACTCCACTGTACTACTTTGATACCTTTTAAAACTTGATACAAGTGCCGGCAATAAACAAACCGTATTATTCATACCTATGTATTAGTCCTTATCCTGTTAACAAACTATTGAAAAATACTTTTTAAATTACTAAAATCAGACATTCCATTCAAAAATATAGCGAATTCAAAACATAAATCTATAGACAACATAGAAAATAATGCTGTGTGGATGGTAGCGGCTGGAGCTGCGGTATCTGTACGTTATTATTTTATTATTTGAAGGTAATCTTCAAAGTAACTTATCCGAATCTAAAAATATTGTAATCAATATTTAGAAATAACTTTCACGTTGGATCTAAGCTATATTATATTATACCCTTGAAATAATAATATGGTATTATGGTTTTTAATGATAAAAATGTAGAATGGACAAAGAAGTTTCTTATGAGCTCTGTGTTCTAAAGTCCTCGAGGAAAAGTCGCGGGCAACAGCTAGTTTTATATAAAACAGATCGTATTAATGTCGTTTTATTAAAGTTATTAAGTATAATTGACAACATGCATTCCTCGCCAGTCCAAGTTTTGATTTCTAAGTTCCAGATCCAAAATCGATACAAAATGAGGAACAAGGCGCAGAAAAGCCACCAGAAAACAATCTAGAACCTAAGACGGAAACCTCTTCTAATATCAAAACAGACATTAAATGTAAAGATCACAATAAACCTCTCAAACCACCCGGCAGTGTTCTCGACACCACGCCGAGGAGTAAAGCGCTTGTACCTAAGAAGTAAGTTTAATAACGATCAATGAATTTTATAAAATAATATATGACGTTAGTTCGTTAAAGAGGGCGAAGTTCGCGTGTAGTCAGGGATATTACTAAATGTATATGAATTAATTAAATAAATTAATTATTGTATTATAATGTTTTTGTGAAATTATTATATTTGAAAATATGTAACATTAGTTTTTATTGCTGCTTTAAAGACCAGTAAAATAAGGTTTTATATTAACTTAATTGCTTCACTTTTTTCGTCACTAAGCACTGATTTAGTAGTTGTCATGGTACAGTCAAACTAAATGAAGTGAATGTAGAAGTGTAGTGACATGCAGCCGTCATCACGCGCGGCGGAGCTTGTGTCGATGTGTGTCTTCTGACTGTGACCTATCTTCCAGCTATATAATAGAGACGCTATCTCTCGGAGACACGGTCCTCCTCTCGGTGGACGCCCTCGCCTCGAACTGTAGATCCGACTCCGGATATATCTGTCTCGCTCTACACGAAACTAACGAGGCCGATTACCGGCTGCTGTGCGGGGAGTTCGGAGAGGAGTGCGAGAAGGAGAAGGAGATCGAGTGAGCTTTCTCTTCCGTTCTATAGAAATATCGAGATTAATTTTTTTACACATGTATGTGTGAAATAATTTCTCGCAATATTTAGGCGAAGCAATAATTTAAGCTAAGGAATATTTTACTTAAAAAACTTATAAATATTCAGATAATTGTAAAATACTAGTTTATCGCCGATTCGACCGTCCCACCATCCCACAGGCAAAGGAATTGTGAAAGTTCATACCAATAGCCACGTACCGATGATCGCAGCCCTCGAGCGGGCGAGGCGTTCGCGCTGTGGGTGTGCGAGGAGAGCGCGTGGTACCGCGCGCGGCGGGCGTCTCGCTCGCACGCCGCGCTGCTGGACTGCGCCAGGGTCGTCGACCTCGCCGCGGCCGGCCGCAGCGTGGCGCTGCCCGCGCGCTACCACGGCGTCGCGGAGTGCTGCTGCCGCCTGCGAGCGGACGTGCGGGTACGAGACAATACATGGCTTTCAATCTCATAGACAACAAAGAAACAAACCCAAACATTCATTTACTAACAACATTGTCGTAGTTTATAGTCATATACTATTATTATATGTGATATAATTTGATATTTTAAATATTCTTCGATTAACAATTATTGTTTTTTACAGCTAAATGACAATCTGAAGTGCACTTTAGTTTCGAAGACGTCGGAAGGCTATAAGGTGTCGTTGGAGAATGCGGAGACGGGGGCTTCCCTCGGCGACGGCGAAGTGTCTCGTTGGAGACCAAATATTGAGTATGAGGTCTCCAAACCTGTTGGTAATGGTAAATGAGCTCTACATATTTGTGCCTTATGGGATAAGTTACTTAGTATGGGGAATTATTTCAAAATAGACGATTCAATATATTTTTTATCAAAAATAATTAAAAAATAAATTTTGCGCAATTCATCGGCACGGGATTGACACGAGTACATCCCGTGCCGATGAATTGGTACGACCCTGTGCCGGGTTGTTGTTGCTGAGACGATTTTACTTATTTGACCAAAGCACCACCTGTCCGGTTTAAATCATGTGATGTCACTTCAAGCTTCAGTTTGGCGACGATATGGCTCACATCAAATGCCATCATGATCTGCCCAGCGACTCGGCTGATAAATCGTAACGGACAGACAGGCGGAGTCACTTTCGCACTTAAAATAATAGTATGGGTTTGAAATATAAATTATAATTTGTAGTATCTATCCCGGAAGTCCCTCGGCCGGCGCTGATAGACAACTCGAGGGTGGTGATAGTGGACGCCACGGCGGCAGACAAGGTGTACGTGCGGTCGGCCTCCGCGCCGGACACGGCGACGTTCGCTGCCGTCTTACAGGACGGAATACTCGTTGGCATTAAAGGTACATTTCATATACGGTACAGTCCAAACAGTTATAAAACAGTTACACTTATAACATTGTACAGTAACAACCATCTACAACAAATATAAAAGTACATTGTTCTGTGACAACACGGCCGTGTCATGGCATCTCATGCATCTATTAAAATTGAATATATTTGATAATATATTTTGAAATGTCACGTTTCTTATTTCACTTGTATCAGATTTCTCATTTGTGTATTATTAATACATAATTACAAAATGGTGTAAATCGTTAGAGATGCGAGGTCTTCGGGTCCTCGTTTATAATAATTATAATGTATTATTTAATGAGTAGTAAATAATCATTAATTATTTTTCTTCATAAATAAGCCATGTGTAGTTTATATACGGTGGCCCGTGCGGTGGTTGCAGGCGAGCCGGTGTCGGAGCCCCCCGCCCGCGGGCGCACGGTGCTGGCGCGCCACACGGACGGGAACTGCTACCGGGCGCTCTGCACCAGGACCAACGTGAAGCAGAACAAGTATCTGTTGGAGTATATCGAGTATGGTTAGATTTTTTAAAATTTAGTCTAAGTTGACCTTTGATTACATTCCACCCGATGGCACGTGGAGCTGTAGTCGAGGGTGTAAGGCGCGTCCACTCGCTCAAACACCACGTTGTACTCGGACGGACCGACGGACCCACTCCTTCGCTCGTGGCTGCTACTCAAGGATGGATGCTCGCCGTGTGTTGGAACGTCCGGTGAATGAAAGGGGGTGGAGGAATGAGGTCCAAAATGTATCCCATAGAATACTGAGAGTCTGACAATTCTACGTCTATGTTCGAGGCTACGAAGATTGGCCTCTACCAGCTCAGGGTCGCCAATTAGCCTCTTTGCTCGCCTCCCAATTGAGTCCAGAGCTGCAAGATGACATTTGCGCCACCGACCAATAAATGGCAGCAGTATTCCACACACGGTACCTTATATAATGTTAGTCCTAAAGTATTTCACAGCGGGATAACTCCGGTGTAAAATACTTTAGGACCTTCGCAAAGACGCTAAGCTTGCTTGGGACTGCTCTTGCTCTAGACTCAATGAACCGACCAAAGTTGGGGTTCGAGGAAATTTCTATTCCTAGCAACTGAAGGCGGTCATTTTATTCCAAAGCCACAATCTGAAAAATGGGAGCCAAGGACAGAGAGCTCCTTTTGGCGGTGAATTGACACGTCTGCGTTGAATTTAACAAGATTGGCATTGCGCCGTACGGGGACTGCCTCCAGCTGCCAATTGTCATTCAAACGCTGCACCATGGCTTCTTTTTCAGTCAGTAGTTGATTTCCTCTGAGGGAGTACTCGTAGTGGTCTTTGTCCAGCGCCGTCGTCTCCGTACCCATAGAGAGGGTCACGTTAATATAATGAGCCGGGTATACCCGCCGTACTACAACATACAACAATAAAAAATATTACAAATATTAATAAATTTCAGGTAATACAGACATAAGCACTAAAGAGAAAATATATCCATGCCCACAAGACCTAGACCTAAGCAACAGACCTACGACAGTGTCTTTGGTCAAGTTAAATATAGGTATGGCTTTGAACAGGAATGGTTTGGAGTACCTACAGCGACTGCGGGATGATGATGTTGAACTGGTCGTGGTGAGTACTGTGTGTGCTGTGGCGCGTGCTGTGGCGCGCAGGGCCGCCTGTCGCACTACTCTGTTTGACTTTTGTAAATACTATCATTTAGCTATATGTAAATATATGTACATTTTATTTATTGATTTTGTAAATATTCTAGTTTTCTGATCAAAAATAGTTAAAATTCAAAGGACCCTTTATCGCATTTATGTGAATCCGTTGTAAAATAATTGTTAATTCGTCACAAAAAGCACACGATAGACAAGTCGAAGTCAACCCCGAGTGGCTCCTCGGTGGAGCTGACGGAGTTGCGGAGTAAGGAGTCTGTTTTAAACAAACTGAAGAACCTGTGCAGTCCAGAGTGGAAG
The DNA here is from genome assembly GCA_963555665.1 of Dircenna loreta. Taxonomy (NCBI): domain Eukaryota; kingdom Metazoa; phylum Arthropoda; class Insecta; order Lepidoptera; family Nymphalidae; genus Dircenna; species Dircenna loreta. Next base: position 16,049,390 of record OY743098.1, read on the forward strand.
AAGATTGAAGAGAAGGGCGGGGACGTTGTCGGTTAGTAAATGTCCTGTGCTTTTGAGATCTAGAATAGTTAGTGATATTATTTTAAGGAATATTATAAAATGTAGCTAAAGTCATTCAAATAGTCCCAAGAAAACTCTTTGTCGATTACAAAACAGCGAATATTTTTTGTCTATTTATATTATTAGAACTAGCTGTTGCCCGCGACTTCGTCCCGTGCACTTGACACAGACAGTGCTCATAAGAAACTCCTTTATCCATTCTCCATCTTTCTTTTTAAAATTGCACTCCACGAAAAGCCCTATTATTCTATTATTTCAAGGGTATAATATAATATAGCTTAGATCCAATGTGAAAGTTATTTCTAAATATTGGTTACAATACTTATAATTTGGATAAGTTACTTTGAAGATGCCACCAACTAATAAACCTACAAATTACAGACATTTGGCGACGGTTGATGTTCGGGATGATTTGGTGTACGATATTTTTTGAGTTAAAACAACAACACAGCTGGCGCTCCTCTCCTCCTCTCCTCCTTTCCTCCTCTCCTCTTCTCCTCTCCCTTTGGACTCGTCTCTATCACCTTGAAGCTGTACAGTAGTTGGAACATACATTCATAGAGCCTTCTCAGACGGAGCAGAATAATTAATTTGTTCGTTGTGATTGTACCCACTGTTTGTTTCTCGCCACGCAATGTTACGTCTATTAGTTGTTCATTATTCATTTGGTCATTATTTATTCGTGGTTGTGTGTGTGTGTGGTTGTGTTGGTGTGTGTGTATCGTCTATACTGTCATATGTATGTAGTAAAAAGGCACTCCAATTTTATTTATTAGTATAGATATAATATATACACATTAAATGTTACTGCATATAACATGCAAACAAATAATAGTCGATCTGCAATACTACGCTGAAAACAACTTAAGATGGCTTCCTACAAATTCAACCCATTGCTCAGTTATTTGACTGATGATAACTTAAGCAACGGTTCATTTTCAAAAATGACCAAGAATCGTAGATGAGTTTGTCTTAAATCAACACTATATGACTCTATGATATGTTTCTCCAAAATAAAAATAAATGCAAATTATATAATTTATTAACTTAATGATGCAATTTAAGAGAACGAAAAACTTAAACGACTAAATTGTCAAGATGATATTGCTGCAGTCCTGCGCATTACATTAGGGCACTGTTTATCTGATTCTTTAAGTAATGTTCAATGTGAAACGTTCCTATTTTTTTTAAGATGAGAAATATTTACGCTCTAGTAAGACTTACTCCATCTTTCAGACTGCGAGCCGCTCATGTACGGCTCGCTGCAGTACCACTCGCTACCTACCAGCAAGTGCACCCTCACCGTGCTGGACATCAGCACACTGCGCGGGGGGGCGCTCGGCGTGTGTGACGTCACGCTACGACATGACGTCCTGCTGGCCGACATCACCCGACAGGTACCCGGGAGCTCTTCGTGACTGAGGCCTTGTCATCTGTCATACCATGGTGTCTATTGTTCCAGATCGAAGCGTACGTGAAGAGTGATCTAGGTAAAGAGCCCTACTTACCGAGGATAGAAGAACTGTGCATCGCGCAATGTCCACCGTGTGGGTATAAGTTTGTATATAACTTTTAATATAATAATAAATTATAACATTTTTACGAACCCGACAATGTTACATTATAACTTATTGATGCTATTGTGTCCCATTAATAAGTTCATTAATAAGTGGCACCGTGTCCCAGAGCCCCGTGTTCATTAATACGTGTCACCGTGTCCCAGACGCCCCGTGTTCATTAATACGTCTCACCGTGTCCCAGAGCCCCGTGTTCATTAATACGTGTCACCGTGTCCCAGACGCCCCGTGTTCATTAATACGTGTCACCGTGTCCCAGACGCCCCGTGTTCATTAATACGTGTCACTGTGTCCCAGACGCCCCGTGTTCATTAATACGTGTCACCGTGTTCCAGACGCCCCGTGTTCATTAATACGTGTCACCGTGTCCCAGACGCCCCGTGTTCATTAATACGTGTCACCGTGTCCCAGACGCATACGTGTCACCTTGTCCCAGATGCCCCGTGTTCATTAATACGTGTCACCGTGTCCCAGACGCCCCCTGTTCATTAATACGTGTCACCGTGTCCCAGACGCCCCGTGTTCATTAATACGTGTCACCGTGTCCCAGACGCATACGTGTCACCTTGTCCCAGACGCCCCGTGTTCATTAATACGTGTCACCATGTCCCAGACGCATACGTATCACCTTGTCCCAGATGCCCCGTGTTCATTAATACGTGTCACCGTGTCCCAGACGCCCCCTGTTCATTAATACGTGTCACCGTGTCCCAGACGCCCCGTGTTCATTAATACGTGTCACCGTGTCCCAGACGCCCCCTGTTCATTAATACGTGTCACCGTGTCCCAGACGCCCCGTGTTCATTAATACGTGTCACCGTGTCCCAGACGCCCCGTGTTCATTAATACGTGTCACTGTGTCCCAGAGCCCCGTGTTCATTAATACGTGTCACCGTGTCCCAGACGCATACGTGTCACCTTGTCCCAGATGCCCCGTGTTCATTAATACGTGTCACCGTGTCCCAGACGCCCCCTGTTCATTAATACGTGTCACCGTGTCCCAGACGCCCCGTGTTCATTAATACGTGTCACCGTGTCCCAGACGCCCCCTGTTCATTAATACGTGTCACCGTGTCCCAGACGCCCCGTGTTCATTAATACGTGTCACCGTGTCCCAGACGCATACGTGTCACCTTGTCCCAGACGCCCCGTGTTCATTAATACGTGTCACCGTGTCCCAGACGCATACGTGTCACCTTGTCCCAGATGCCCCGTGTTCATTAATACGTGTCACCGTGTCCCAGAGCCCCGTGTTCATTAATACGTGTCACTGTGTCCCAGACGCCCAGTACTACCGCGCGGTGCTGTGCGACCACGCCCCTGGTTCCACCGAGGCCACCGTTTGCTTCGTGGACTATAACAACGTGGAGACCGTGCCCGTGGCCAACATCAGGAGGATGATGCCGGAGTTCGCGACCACGCCTGCCCTGGCCTGCTACGCGGAGATACGAGGTGAGATACGACGATACGATACCGCGCGCTACTTGTAACTTACGAGCAATACCGCAAAAGGTAAAGGTTTCAGCTCTCAATGCGAATTGCAGTTCAGGAAATTATAGGACCGCCCGGAATCCGCCGACTCGAATACGACGCGAGCGCTCGGGCGGCTCCTCTCGATCGATCTTTAAAGCTTCAATACGATCATTGAGATCATTTCCTTCAGGTTTTCCGGAGAACGCTTCGGACGAGCAGCTGGCTCGGGCGGTGCGGCACATGAACGTCGACGACGAGGGTCGCGGAGAGCTCTCCGTTGAGCGCTGCGAGGCCGTCGACCCCGGCTTCTACATACTGCACGCGCCGGGGCTCCTGGCCGCCCTCCTCCCGCAACACTGACATCCTATTTTTGTTTCATTATTCAATGGTTCGCATTGTAAGGGCTTGGCTTCCCCATTACATGTGGTACTTATTAAGTTCAGTATTTGAGTTACGTTAGTTTTTAGAAAGATAGCAAATATTTGTAAAATATTGCCTCATCCGAACATTTTTAGAGGATCAATATTGTAAAAATGTATAGACCTACACCAGCTGCCGCCGCACTGCGTCGCACTACGTCGCACTACGTCGCACTGCGTCGCACTGCGTCGCAACGCGTCGCACTGCGTCGCAACGCGTCGCACCGCGTCGTGCCCGCGGACTACTGCTCGATTACTTCGATACTATTTAATATGATGCGATTCAAGTATTGAGCCGTTTTGTTTTTCCCACTTTCCTATTACCTTGTTATAAGTTTTATAAACAGTTTGGTATTTTACACGTCTTGCGCTTATTTGGTTTTCAGATAGTGTTATATTTTGAAATCATTTATGTGTTTTATCTTGTCGCGGTCGTGCACTGTTCTAACATTTTTTATATTTGCTAGCTGCAAATTTGATTTCTCTTTCATTTTGATGTCATTTCATTACAATGTACTTTCCTAAAACTCTTCAGTAGTTATTATTAGAATTTTAGGACATGATTTCCTTTTCTTGCTTGCCTTAAGTATATATTTATAAAGAAATGTACAAAGATCGGTCACATGACATGTCTGTTTGAACTTTTTTTTTTATATTTCTATGATATTTTCTCTTAACTCGACGAATTCAGTGTTAAATTTCCACATCTGCCAATAAAATAATTACAAGTTTTTTGAACAAAACACTTACATTATTTTTTACAATTTTGATACTATCTATTGTCACTATGCAATAGATATAAATCCTTTTTGTTTTAAGTCGAGGCGTGCTGTCAGGCTTTACACTTTATACTGTGTGTGTCCACAGTGTGACCGACTGTTGTGTGTGTCCACAGTGTGACCGACTGTTGTGTGTGTCCACAGTGTGACCGACTGTTGTGTGTGTCCACAGTGTGACCGACTGTTGTGTGTGTCCACAGTGTGACCGACTGTTGTGTGTGTCCACAGTGTGACCGACTGTTGTGTGTGTCCACAGTGTGACCGACTGTTGTGTGTGTCCACAGTGTGACCGACTGTTGTGTGTGTCCACAGTGTGACCGACTGTTGTGTGTGTCCACAGTGTGACCGACTGTTGTGTGTGTCCACAGTGTGACCGACTGTTGTATGTGTCCACAGTGTGACCGACTGTTGTGTGTGTCCATCGTGTGACCGACTGTTGTGTGTGCCCACAGTGTGACCGACTCTTGTGTGTGTCCACTGTGTGACCGATTGTTGTGTGTGTCCACAGTGTGACCAACTGTTGTATGTGTCCACAGTGTGACCGACTGTTGTGTGTATCCACATTGTGACCGACTCTTGTGTGCGTCCACTGTGTGACCGACTGTTGTGTGTGTCCACAGTGTGACCGACTGTTGTATGTGTCCACAGTGTGACCGACTGTTGTGTGTGTCCATCGTGTGACCGACTGTTGTGTGTGCCCACAGTGTGACCGACTGTTGTGTGTGTCCATCGTGTGACCGACTGTTGTCAAGAAAAAAAATGTTTTTGAAATAAGCTATAATAATATGTAGCTTGTAAGATATTTTTATGATTTATTGGTTGAGACTTGGTTCAGTGACCTAAATAAATTCTTATAAGAAGCCCTTTTCAATATCTTATCTATTCACAGTATACTAACAAAACTAAGAAAAAATATCCATAAAGGCATTCTTAGATCGCAATAACGAGAGATTGCTAATTGTAGATATAGATTATAGCTACAGTTGGAATGAACGTGGAGATGAAGAGTTATCACTTACCTTCTTTTTGTTGATATCTACAGCATAATACTATACAGTTAATGACTGGCTTTGAATCAACTTTCCGTGTCTTAAATTCGTTGTTGATACTAAATATTCATTATTTTATGATTTACAAAAAGTCAACAACCAAAGCAACCTAAGTTCATTGTTATTTTTTGTAATTTTTATTTCTTGCTCTTTATATGTATTTTTTGTTACACCTAATAAATACTTTGAATGAAAAACTGCTTGGTTATTATCCCATTAAAATTTATAACGAATACAATACTTGACAAATTACACATGTTTATGTGATTTATTTGTAGAACAGACTTAGTTCTACCGCAGACTCGTCCAAAGAATATATCGGTTGACTAACGTTGAAACGGCTAGATTAGTTGAGTTATTTTCAGTGTCACGTCATATGGTATACTGTTATGGGGTAATGTGTTGTTATACTTGTGCTGCAGAAGAGGCCTGTTCATGCGATCTATAAGCCTAGAGAATTCTTAAGAAATAAATTCAAAGAATTCAAGATTATGTATACACCAGCGTAGACACCACCAAAATTTCCCACGTCAGCGAAAGATTGAATGCTTTGACAAAGCTCGGTCCAGTATGCATTAGCAAAGTACCGTGATGTGCGTTGTAAAGCTGATTTTGCATTCGCTAGATCGATACGCGACTTTTCGGTTGGGTTAAGGCGATGTCTTAGTGCAGCTTGTCGTTTGGACTCGAGCAAAGGAGTAATGTGTTCGAGATTTTCCGCGAACCAATCCTGGTTTTTGACTTTCTGTCAAAAACCAGGATGACCGAAAGCCTGACTAGCAACTTCTGTAATTAGCTTCTTCATTTTACCCCACTCTTCTTCGATGGGAGCTCTACATTCCAGGTGCCAATTTAGTAGGTGCCAATCCCCCAGAATATTTAAGCGGTCAGATGGTTTTATACCGCACAGAGTCTGGTCGAGCTGGTCATAAAACTGTGTTTTGACTTCATCAGTTGAGTATAATGTTGGTGCGTAGGCAGATATCAGTGCTACATAACTATGATTAGTATTTAAACGCAGTAACATAATGCGCTCTGAGATGCCGCACGGAGCCTCTATAGATGTTGAGAGGTCGTTGCGGATTGCAAAACCAACACCATATTCGCGCACGGCTCCGCTGCCCCTCCTTTCCAGAAGAATGTATAGTGTGTCTCACGTAAGGAACCCTCATCCGGAAGTCTTGTCACTTGTAGAGCACAAACATCAATGTTTAGTCTGTCTAGTTCGGAGCCGATAACGGCAGTTTTGCGCAGGTCTTGTGCGTCAACAGAAGAGCCTCCACAGGTGTCAGGGAGGCCTGTCCTCATAGTACGAACATTCCATGTTGCAAATCGCATGGATAAGCGGTGTAAGTTTGTGTTTTTATTATGCGTTTTAGTCGCAGGTGTAAAATGTAACGGCGCCGATTGTCCAGTTGAGGCTGGGGCTCTCCACATCCTAAAAGAGCAAACCAGCACCGGGGCGGAACAGTACCTTATTAGTCGGGGGCTGCCCAACTTGAAGCGGGCGGTAACTGATCAGTGGGCCTACGATGGACCCTCCCACTGACGGAAGCGACCCTTGGCGCCCGCACTTACACCCATATGTGCAGACTTATACCCGGTCACTGCCACCTCCCGTGTTGGTATCCGCGTGACGCGGGTGAAGTTTCCTCTCAACAGACACTGCGTTGCCTGGGATGCAATTAAGGAAAACGCAGGGCTGCCCAGAACCTGCGCGCCACCCTCTCGGCCTCCCTGGCTGATTCCACAGGAACGACAAGTCGATACGTGCGGAGCCAGGTTGGCTGTAGGAGTCTGCCGCACGATAGACTTCTGTCACACGCGCCTGACGATAACTCCGTTCCTGGTTTAAATGTGGAGTTGTCCTTCTCCAGGACCCTGATATGATTGGATTGGGTTTATCCCTCAGTTGCCTCATACGATCCCCACGGGATGGGGTGGTGCTATTCTACTCTGCCGGCACCACACGGTGCTATTCTACTCTGCCGGCACCACACGGTGCTAGACCTGCAGCATTTGATTTCTTGCACTTTTGACGTGTCAAACTAATTTAATGTCTAATCTATTGATTTGCCCTGGCTATGCTTGAGTAACAATCGTATTTGTAATAATATTGTAATTTGTATTTGTAATTATAATAGTTCGACAATAGCTTGCATTAGCCTTCGTATTTAAGTACAATACTAGAAAGGAATATATATACATACATAATATGTGAATATAATACTTACAACACTTAGATTAACCTCAAAATACCTCGGACATGAATTCGAGAGATGCGGGTCCGAAGATATTATTGTGACATTCTAATCGCTCGATCTTATTCACCCAGATGTGTATTTTTTACCATTTATCACATCAGTTAATTGACAAATTGACAATAGAAGCCCCTCGCCTCGTTAAGGACAAAGCCTCAAGCTAATAATCAAAACCACATCCAAATGTAAAGTAAACAAACCAATTTTCATTCAAATTAATTATTTTTATTGCCTCTGTCCATTATTTTATAATTCGCTTATTATTTGTGATTTACTTTTATTTTTCCAGCATAGCGTTCATCTTTGTAATCTTTATAAACCAATTCGGGACTTTCTATTCTTTCTAGACCTCTTCTGAATGTCCAAATCGAATTTCGATCGTCAATAAGTTTTTTGTTTTTGGTCTTTTTGGAAACAGCAGCCAAAGTCGTATTAACCCAAGCCTCGTAATAAGGTTTTGTGTGTTTGTTTATACAATTAGGTGCCCATTTTGCTACTTCTGTTGGCGGCGAATCACCATCCTTAGTCAAAACTGGTGACGATACTTGTTTTATCTGCCAGCGTTTGCTTTTTCTTTCGGACGTTTTCTTTCTTTCCGAATCAGGTTTTACGCTAGTCTTACTCGTCGTCTTGATTTTGTTTTGGTTAATTAATTTGGGTATTCTCGTCTTTTTCATTGTAGCTGTTGGAATGTTAATTTGTATGGGCGTAACGGGGTTTAGTTTTGGCGCAGTGAATGTAACGGCTTTGTACACTTTAGAGTCGTTTTTTGAAGTAATTGTCCTTATCACAGGTATTTTGGGAGGTTTTTCTTTACTTGACTTAATGACATCCATTTTATTTTTTGCTTCTGTATGCCTTTGAGTGTTTGGTGGGACATCTGCAATACCAAAACTTGTTAAACAAATGTAATTACAAAAATAGTGCATGCAATAAAGTTTTCATCAGCATCAACTCGGAAACATCAAAATATACCTCATTACTCTACAATCAGTTTAGACTTCGTCTCTCTATCGTCACACATAGGATTTAGCAAAGACATGTTTAAAGCTTACCTTTTTTGTTATCAGGGACCAAATCTTTATTGTTATCATGCTTGTTCACGTCGGACTGTAAATAGTTTTTTACGGTATATTTATCTCTGATCCGTCTCCGTCTATCCAATATCCTATTAGCCTCTTTTTCATATTCACTTTGTCTTTTAAAAGGCTCGTGCTTGACATATTCACGCTTAATTTCACTTCTTCTGTCAGACTCTGAAGTTTTTTCTGATGATTTGTTTCGAATGGAATCGCCTCGATCGGATTCATATTTCGCCTTTTCTCTATTAATTTGTTGAGTTTTACGTAAATTATCTCCTCGGTCCTTAAGCAATTTATCTGTACGATAGTCTCTTTTAAAATTGTCCATATCTGAATTATAGTAATACTGTAAATTTTAAATGCTGGCCTTGTCTTGTGTCGCACAAAATATTTGGTATGTGTCAAAGTGCCATCTGGATTATTAATTTTTTCATTCAAAAAGTATGCACAGTATTTGGCGCTAATTAGACGATATTGGGTATGTGTATTTTAGAGAAATATATAAATAAAAAAGAAGCTAAAATATGTCTTACTATATGTTTTATGAATCGATTTTAAAATGTTTTCAAACACCACAATTCTCTGTAAATATTTTTAGTACTCTTATAACATGGCAAAACTTATCCAAAGAGTTCTATTATAAAAAAGTCATAACAATAAAATCAATTTGTCAGAAATTACTTGCACGTGTCAAAATAATGCCAGAAATGTTTAATCGATCTTCTCTAACATAATGGAAAAAAAATCGATCGTGGGTAAATCTAAATCATCAAACAGTGCAATCATCTCAAGAATTGAAAGATGTGATAAGAAAAGTAGCAGTAACAATGAAATAAAACCACTCTTAAAGAAACGTGGAGTATATGTTGAAAAAACACTCAAACCGGACGCGTATCGAGGTATTGGACATTTTTAAATTTATTCCTAAGTAATAGTATGAATAGGGAGGCATACGATATACAGAAATGCTATATAGATCCAGAAATAGCACGTATATACTGATTTTTTAGAATTTTTACTCTTTTATACTTATAATGTCCGGACGAAAATAATAACCGACCTAAAAACCGATATTAAAATCTTTCCATAGCTAAAGGCAAGATTTTAATTAAAAAGCTCACTCAATAGTTATTGATTTTATTTACAAAACAATAAGTTTTTTATGCTTCTCTTATTGTTCATACTACACAGAAAAACAACTCGCTCATATTTACACGCAAACGTATAAAAGCACCGCATACATATATATAATCAATAAAGTTCACATTTTTGAGAGTCGATGTAACCATAATTGGAGTAAATTGGAGTATTATAATTCCAGTTCCTCAAAAACCTCCAAAGAGGCCACGGCCCGAGCAGAAGAAATTCCTTGCGTCAGTTCTTAGTATACTGTCTAAATCGACCGCTGGAACTCAATATCCGGAAAAAGATGACACTGATAGATTACAACCACGGTCGAAGCAAAAAACAGAAACACACAAGTCCAAGAAAACGAAATATAAATCTAGAGTTTTGAACAAAGAACAAAAACAAGATGAAGAAATCATTATTCTTAAATCTAAGAAAAATAGAATTTCTCACAGTCCTTCAACGTTTTCGGATAAAAGTAAAGATGAGTTTAAATGGTCAGAAGTTTCACAAAATGAACCTAACAAGAATTCAATTAAATTTGTTCTTGAAAATAATATCTATAGCGGAGCAGCTGAGGGCGCAGCGAAAGATGTACTGAAAGCTTCAAAAGGTAAAAAAAAAATAAGAATTCAGGACGAACCTACCGCAGAAATTGACACAGATAAAAAAATATATAATTTCTTTGTGGACCTTTTAGAAACTACGTTTAATGTCTACAATGTGGAAGAGGGAGTCGATTGTGAAAAGATCGATTCTAAAACTCGATTAGTAGTAGACGAATCAGTTGCTCAAAAACTTGTGATTAAAAATGAATCACTATCAAATGACCACAAAAGTTATCATACCAATGAGATGGATACAGAGAAGAATCTGTTTTTGAATAGTTTCATGGAAAAACCCCTAGATGTCAAATTATCTGAACAGAAACCATCAAAAGTTAGACCAAAGATTATAAAATCGTATCCGTTGACAAAAAATCAAAACTCAACAAAATCTAAAAGTTTCGACGCCCCTAAGGAAACTTCTACACGAAAAGTGAAGAAAGAGCTTCTGGATATTCTCAAAGAACAATTAACACAAGACGTTTCTTCTTTTGAAGAGCCCCAAAATTTATATCAGGCGTTAAAAATTATGGCAAAAAATAAAAAAAAGTCCAGAAAAGCAACACATTATAAAGAAAATTTTAAATTTGAAGGATTTGATAAAAAAGAATGTATGTTCAGAAGAAAAGTTTTGTTTAAATCTAAGAAAAAAAATCGCAAAATTGATTCAAAAAATCCAACGTTAGCATCTAGGTCATTCCAAATCAATAATAATAATCCTTATTCATCATATCATTCCCTGGAGGTATACAGCTATGATTATGAAGAACCGAGAAAAAGACATATTATAGCAAAACCGGAAGAAAATAAACATAATATTTGGTTCGAGATTCATTCGCCTTCATCGATCAGCGAGTCAGATCTTTATTGTAGTACCGTTGAGTTCGGTGAAGTTGCATTTTAATTTCACTTTTACTTCATACCCCGTCTTCAATTACTAATCGTTAAAATAAAATGGCTTCCTCGTAATTAAGCGTTATTTTTTCTCTCATAATTAGTTTTGCTCTCATGGTTGTGACTTATTGTTTGTGGATATAGTGGGTGGTGGATTAGTTATTCTACATCTTTAGAAGAAATAGTAAAATAAAATGTAGGATATTAAACATTTACCCTGTTACTTATAAAAAATCACTATTCAATGGTTATTCCATAGTTATGGTTATATTCGGTTTAAACTAAAAATAATGTATGATAATATCTAATAATTAAACAAGGTATATCATTAACAATATTCCACCATATGTTATTACCATATGACGTTATTACAATATGGAATCGACACGTGTCATTGTATTTCACATTTCTTATAATATATTCTTATTATAGCTACTTCAGCGAGAAATTATAACGCCTTATACATAAAATATCCAAAAAAGCAATTAAAGTACAAATAATGCGAAAATTGAAGCGTTAATGGATATTACTGAAAAACCATTTTACACCTTTTTGATTATTCCTAAGTTTTATTTTGAACTGATTTAATTAAATGTTTGAGATATAATTCTCATTAATAACTCCTATTTTGCTTTAATTTGGTGTTTAATATATACATATGAGTATTTATCATTTTTATATTATTTATAGAAGTTTTTCGTTTTACAATATATGTCATTACTGAAGTTAGAAAAAGGCGTGACTTGTGGGTTTTTTTTTATGTAAGAAGGAAGCAAACAGAGGGCTTAGCCAAGTTGCCTATCTAAAATAGTTATCGTTTATAGAAAACTATAATTGATTTTAGGTGTTTTCAGGTGTTTCTGGTCAACCACATAGATCTTGACTTATGACTCGATTTCCTGGAGAGAGAAGAGGTTTCCTTAATTGCTCACTATCATCCTATCAAAGCTTGCTTTATTACCATGGCGTGTTGCGTGTTGCACAATTTTACAATAGAAGCTGGTTCATCATCACCACAACCCCATTTAATTGCTCAGGAAGATGAAGGTGGTGTAATCATACCAGCTTCAGTCTCGGCTGTCACAAGGAGCTAAAGTAAGGTATATCCAAGGAAGAGCAATGTTTAACCTGACTAAATTACATGCATATCTTTTTAGTCTAAATTTATTTCATCAATATGTACGCATATTTGATTTGTATAAGCCTACTATGATAATGATGATGTGGAACTTTAATGCAGATAGCTGTTATTTAGAGTAAAGCATATATTTTTGAACTGGGAGAACTGGTGGAAGGAGCTGCGGGAGGCCTATGTCGCAAGGCAATCTGATAATGATGGAATGCATAATGAGGAAGAAAAAAAAATATAAAGTAAATCTTGTTTAAAAAATGTAAAACCAATTTTAGAGATTATAATTAAAAAAATGAATGTGAAATATATTAACAAAAATGTTTGTACATATATATATTTTAAATGTTAGTTTAAATATGATCAATTGTTGAATTGTTTAATTGAATTAATAAATCAACTTTAAGTACATCCCTTTTTTTATTTCCTTAAGAGTCACCCATACAGAAAATCCTTTAAACTTAATTCGAACATGAAATAATATAAGATCTAATAAAATAAGCTATACAGATATCTTGATAGAAAATAAAGACTATGCTGACAAAAGGAAGTCCTGGATTAATCAGTTTAGTTCTGCACACAATGCTCACTGTAGTCACTTCCAAAGTGTATTCTTTTAGTATTACTTTGATTTTTAATTGTTGTCCATTGGAATAATTAGTCAAAGCTAAAAAAAATATATTGAGAGAGCATTAATGGAGTTTTAGCTGGTTCTTCTTTATTGCTTTTTCCTTAAATGTAGCTGGAGTATAAGACATCATAGCTGCAATGTATACCTATTTAAAATAAAAAAAGCTTATTTGATGTTTATCCACATACAATTATTAAACAATTTGACATTAATATTCAGTATCAATGTTTTACTTAAATTATTAAATATATTTTATTAATGTATTATAATATTTCTAATCGTAATAAGTCTGTTTTAGAATATATTATTTAAATATATGAAAAGTATTAAGAAAGTTATTTGTTAGTAAGATTATGTATTTCCTTTATGTATTGTATAATATCGTATGTAGTGGTAAAGTTCACTCCTCTTGATAATCATATTTAACATAGGTACTCCTGAAAAATAAATTTATTTTACAAATCTAGGACAGTAATTATAAAAATTAAATAAATACCATAATGTTGACGAAAGCCAACAATTCAAACAACATTACTCCACTTTCATATAATTTTATTCCATATCCTCTTATCAGTAAGACAATGATTGTACAATAGCAGTATTTCCTTAATAATTCATTAAAAATCACAATTCCTTTATTTCTCCATTTGTCACCACGGTTAGCGTCCATTGCCAATTGCGCGGGAAAATGAGTCTTTTTTGTACCATCTTGAATTTCACCAAAAAGGACGTATACCGCATTATTTTAATATAATAATTGCCTTTGCTTGTGTTGAGTTATTTTCAGCTAGCGTCAAATGGTATATTTACTATATATTTACATCCTATGTCTTATAATTGCATTACATTATTGCAATGGTAAAAAGATGACGCTAACAGCTCGGCCATCCTGTAAATTGCGAGTTCCTTCGCAACATAAATATAAAAAAAATTGTGAGAGTAATTAATCGCTTATATAAAGACAAAAAATATTTTTTTTACAAAAAGTTACAACAACAATTATTTATTAGGAGTATTTAAATAATCCATGATATAGTCCTCAACAGTTTATCATATATGAATAATAAATAAGGTATATTAATATTTAATAAGGTATATCAAACTATCAATTTTTGCAATTTGCACTTGCTTTTGGATTCTTTTTTTAATGATCTACTGGGTTTTTTTTAAATTATTTTTTAAGTTTATTGTGGCGTTAAGAATATTTTTGATATTATGTTTCGATACGTTTGAAAGCATCTTCCTTAATTGTTTTTAAATAATCTGCCGATATTCAATATTAATTATTCTACTTAATTTTACCTGAGTTTTATAATTTTTGAAAATTTCATTTATCAAGTTGTGATCGAGATTTTTAAGTTGTTTTCTTATTGTAGTGTTGAAACTTATTCCTCTTAGGCTCATTCCAAGCTTATGTTATATCGTAATTTGATGTAGCTACGCCTCAGTTAAGGTTTTTTTAAACCGTTCTCCTTACCTTTTGCTCTTTTTGTTGCTAAGACGTTTAATATTTGTTATGTTTTATGCTGTGATAAAATCTTTAAATGTTCAACGGTTTAAAATTTTTATTTTAGTTAGCGATTTTGTATTTTTAACAGGTGTATGTATTATGAAATTTGGAAAGCCGTCAGGCCGTAAGGACAAAGAGGTAAGAACTTCCAGATTTACTTTTGATAAAAGGGCCTAGGTGGTCAACATAAATAATGTGTAAAGGTAATTTGTTTTTTTTATTGGATCGAGTCCACCTTCACTATTCACCGCCTAGTGGTGAACACATTCCAAACATCTCAAACATCGGTTTTTTTTTATTGTCTCATGTGTTGAAACGAATAGGTTTCTTATTTGTTCTAACTTTTATTTTATAACCGTCTTTTATCGTCATGAATTTGCCATTGTGCCTTGCTTAACACAGCCCACCTTACATCTTTCCCTGCTCCTCTATATAAAATGCCATTTTTTGACATATAGTTATTGTATATATCGACCACACCTTCAATACACCGTCACTGACACCATCTAATACACTAATACTTATTCTACAAATTTTATCGATCGCTGATTTCATTGTATTTAACCATTTCTTTTGAGATTCTATTAACAGAATATCAAGAATTTGATATTCCGAAAAGATTGCAGATAACAGAATGTGTGACATTATTTCTTCCGTTGTGTATTCCACTTCATCGCTGGTCAATCCGTGTTAATATCGTGTTACGAATTACCCTTTTTCTCCCCACTGCCAAAAAAAAAACATCCTGAGAGGCCTTCAAAAAAAAAAAAAATATCGGAGGTCGTGTTGATTAAACGGCTTCATTTTCGCTCTTTCACATTTTATTTGCTTTAGAACCACGTTGTTTTCTATTTGAACCTAGTTCCAAGCCCAGAAATATTATCTTATCAATAAAGAATTTTCTTATACTCATGTTTATTGTAAGCACCTCTCTTTTTATTATATCAAGTACCTCATTTAATCTATCTAACCCCTCATCTAAATCGTTACATGGTATTAAAACGTAATCCATATAACTAAGAGCGTATTGTATTGGTTCTTGGAAAGACTGATTGCACATTAACGAGTCCAAATAGCATTCTATGACATTCAGACTATGGGACTGGTGTCACGAACGCTGTCTGTTAAATTAGATTTTTCTTTCATGATTAACCTACATACAAATAAGTCACTGCCTATAAACAATTCTAATTGATCTTCGATACACGGAAGTGGATACTGATTCTTTTAGCTTTGTTTTGCGTTTCAACGCTCGATATTCAATGCATACCCTTTTATCATCAGTTTATTTTTCTTCACCAATACGAAGATTTATTAACGCCGCAATCAAACACTCTACCATATATTCATCCTACCCCGTGAACCACATGTCTTACTTGGCTTCTCTCTGAATAAGACATTCGGTACTGTCCATAAACAACGGATTTGGAAACTCTATACTCGATTGTCATTTCAGTAGCATGAGGATAAACTAACTATCTAGGACTACTAGAGACGCATTTTCTATACTTGATTAATATATTTTGAAGTTACATATAATCGTGTTATCTACTTTGTCTGTCTCGCATTTCCATTCCTTGAACTACAAAGAAATCTTAATTGTGATATAACAACGTTTAATACTCATATAATAATAATAATTGTTACGAATAGTTTATGATCTGGGAAAAATACAAGATTCATAGCGATCATTACCGAGAACGAAACAATCGATAGAGAAGCACGATCGGACCAAGCGTAGGGCTTGAGACGCATTTATACCTCTTCCATTTCACCACGACTTCATGAGTTCATTCGCGATTTGTGCGTCGGTGAATTGGGAATGAGCGGTGGTAGCAGGTGGTAGCAGACGTAGTCAGGCCGGTTAAACGGGTAACCGTTAAAATTGGAGGGCTAGACGACTCGGCCACCCAAGAAAAAGTAGCGGCCGCGATTTGCCGCGTCACCAACTGCTCCAGCGACTCTCTCCGTGTTGGGGAGATTCGTTGGGGCTATGGGGCTATGGGCGTCACCTTTGCCCAGTGCCCCATTGACGCGGCCAAGACGCTGCTCAGCACAGGTCGGTTGCTTGTGGGTTGGAGCTCGGCCAGGGTCGAGCTCCGCGAGGAGCGGCCCATACGCTGCTTCAGGTGCCTAGAGCCAGGGCACACGCGAGTGGTCTGCCCCTCCACTGCCGACCGCAGCGCTGTTTGCTTCCGGTGCGGCATAGCGGGACACTCCCGCAACACCTGCACCGGGGTCCTTAGGTGCGTGGTCTGCTCGGAGTTAGGACTTCAAGCGGGCCACCAGCTTGGCAGTAGGGCCTGCAAAGCGTCCCGAAAAAGGGGGAAACCAGGCTGGTCCTCTCCAGCTGTCGGTGGCGGTCAACCGCCTGTTGTTGAGGCCATGTCGCAATGACCAGACGGCGGCATGGCTTCTTACAGGCGAACTTGAACCACTCTGCCAGGGCCCAGGATCTGTTCATCCAGGCCATGGCGGAGTGGAACATCTGCGTTGCGGTGGTCTGTGAGCCCTACTATGTCCCCCCGAATTCCAGCTGGTCGGGGGACATAAACGGCTCCGTGGCTGTGGTCGTGGGATCTAGTCCCGGTCCCCCTCTCTCCACCTTGGTGACTGGCCCGGGTTTGGTAGTGGCGCGGTGGGGGGAGTACGTTGTCGTAGGCACGTACTTCTCCCCCAATCGTAGCCTGGCGGAGTTCGAGGTTTTTCTCGACTCCGTCGGTGCTGCGATTAGCAGACAGGCGTCGGGGAACGTTATCGTCCTCGGCGACCTGAACGCTAAATCCGCGGCCTGGGGGAACCACGCCACGGACGCTAGGGGTGGGGCCGTACAGATCTGGTCGCTCCTCTCCGGTCTGTCCCTCCTCAACAGAGGGACCGAACCGACCTGTGTGCGGCAGCAAGGGAGTTCTGTGGTGGACGTTTCGTTCGCCACCCCAGCTGTCGCGCGACGGGTCGTCGACTGGAGAGTGGAAAAGGAGGTGGAGACTCTGTCGGACCATTTGTATGTCCGATTCGAGATCTCCGCCTCCCGGCCGGATCTGGCCAGACCACCGCGGGGGGACCGACGTGGAGGGGTCGGCGGGCCGCATGCGCGAGGCCCTCACTAGGGTCTGCGATGCGGCCATGCCGAGGGTGGGGTCCAGGCCCCGGCGCAGGGCAGTGTACTGGTGGTCGCCCGAAATAGCCGAACTTCGGGCGGCCTGTTGCAGGGCTCATAGGGCCTTCGTCCGGTGTCGCCGTCGTCACGGCTTTGACCCGGACATGGAGGCCCAGCTGCGGAGTCGTTACCGCGAGGCGAAGTCGACTCTGCGGCTCGCGATTCGGAAGGCGAAGGACCTGGCTCGGGAGGAAATCCTGGCCGGTCTCGACAGGGACCCATGGGGGCGCCCGTATCGCGTCGCGCGGAATAAGACCCGCGGCGCTGGCGCCCCGGTCATGGAGTCCCTTCAGCCGGATTTCCTCGAGCGGCTGGTGGGGGAACTTTTCCCGGATTCCACCGGCCACTCTCCTCCTGTGATGGCCCCTCCTTCTCTTGGAGGGGGGGTGGGCTCCATCCCGGACATCACAGAGGTCGAGCTGGAGGTCGCGCTGAGTCGCCTGCGAGCCCGCAACACTGCGCCGGGGCCGGACGGTATTCCGGGGCGAGTTGTGGTGCTTGCCCTGGAATACTTGGGGGGCAGGCTTCGGGAACTGTTCAACTTGTGTTTGCGCACTGGACAGTTCCCGAAAGCCTGGAAGGAGGGCAGATTGTGCCTGTTGCGGAAGGAGGGTCGTTCTGTCGATTCCCCTTCCGCATACAGGCCAATCGTGCTGTTGGATGAAACGGGAAAGCTCTTTGAGAGAATACTCTCCGCCCGTCTCATCCAACACCTCGAGGAGGTGGGTCCGGGTCTTTCAGAAGCCCAGTTCGGCTTCAGGGTGGGTCGATCGACGATCGACGCCCTGAGGGCTCTGAAGGACCTGACCCAGGAGGCTGTGTCCGAGGGGGACGTCGTCGTTGCGGTCTCGCTGGACGTCGCTAACGCCTTCAACAGCCTGCCGTTTGAGACCTTGGTCGAGGCGCTCCGGTATCATGGAGTGCCTCCCTATCTCCGGCGGCTGTTGAGGGACTACCTGCAGGACAGAGAGGTCCTGTGGGAGTGCGGCGACCGGCGACTCTACCGACGTGGCGTCAGCCGAGGAGTTCCGCAGGGGTCCGTTTTGGGACCGGTCCTGTGGAACCTAGGCTACGATTGGCTGCTCCGCTGTCCGCTCCTCCCCAGGATGAGGGTGTTCTGCTACGCAGATGACACCCTCGTCACTGCACGGGGAGGGAGCTTTGCGGTAGCGGTCCGTCTTGCTTCCGTCGGTGCTACGCTAGTAGCGGACCGCGTGGGGCTGTTGGGACTGGAGGTCTCCGTCACGAAGACGGAGGCCATGCTGTTCCACGGCCCTCGGCGAGGTCCCCCTCGTCGGGCGTCCATCTCCGTCCAGGGTGCGCAGGTGGCGCTGAAGGCCCAGATGAAGTATCTGGGCCTCACACTGGACGGACGATTGAACTTCGGGGCGCACTTCTCCCTGCTCGCCCCGAAGTTGATTTCCACTGCAGCTGCCTTGGGGAGGCTTCTGCCCAACGTCGGTGGGCCGCAGGCTCCGTGCCGGCGCCTATACGCCGGCATCGTGAGGAGCATGGCCCTGTACGGTGCTCCCATATGGTCGGGAGCCCTCACCGCGGACTCCAGGGCCCTTCTGCGCCAAACGGTGAGGGTGATCAGGGGGTACCGTACGGTGTCCTTCACTGCGGCCACACTCCTGGCGAGTGATCCGCCGTGGGAGCTACACGCGGAGGTGCTCGCCAGGGTGTATTGGCACCGGGCAGAAGCCAGGGATGGGGAAAGGATTGAGGCGGCGCGGGTCAGGGCTCTAGCTCACCGAGCCCTGATCCGACAGTGGAAGTCGGGGTTGGGGTCTCCTGCCGCCGGTCTGGCGACAGTGGGGGCAATTCGCTCCCACATGGATCGTTGGATCAACCGGCGGCACGGGACCCTAACCTACCGTCTTGTGCAGGTGTTGACGGGGCATGGATGCTTCGGTCGGTACCTGCACAGGATAGCACGCAGGGAGGCGGCCCCCTCCTGCCACCACTGTGAGGAGTCCGTGGACACGGCTCTTCACACCTTGGCGGAGTGCGCAGCCTGGGACCGTCAGCGTACTGAGCTGACGGCCGTGGTTGGCAGGGACCTTTCGCTGTCGAGTGTCGTGGACGCGATGCTTGGCAGCGAGAGGTCTTGGGTCGCGGTGGCTTCCTTCTGCGAGCAAGTAATTGCTGCGAAGGAGGCCGCGGAGCGGATCAGGGAGTCAGCCTCCACCACTGATCCGCTCCGAAGGGATAGGCTGGGGAGAAGGAGGCGGGAATACGCCCGCCGCTTCCTTCCCCAGCCGTAGGCCTTGGTGGGAGAGGAGGGTGATCTCTCCCACCTGCCATAGGCCTACGTCGTAAGGGTGCTTTCGTTACTCGGAGCACCCTTATCGGGGGTGGCGATACCGCCGGGGCGTCACGGTGAGTGCGACAAGCGACCCCGTGACGTCCCATTATGGCGATGAGGGTAACCGTTGGTTTTTAGTGGGTAGCCTTAAAAATGGCAGCGTCATCTATGCTGCCGGGTAGTCCCACATAACCACTCCGGCCGTCACCTTCTCGGCCGGGGGGGTATCCGTAACGGATTTTCCAACGTAAAAAAAAAAAAAAAAAAAAAAAGGTTAGGTTGGGGGGCCTCGCCGGGAACCTCCTCGTGTGCCTGTCCGTTATCAATGCCATCTGGATTCGTCCGGTGGCATTGGAAGCGGTACGGGCCTGGTGCTCCCTGGGCAACAACGATTGATGAGTTCTCTCGGGGGCTTGTCAATCGTTGGCTAATACCCGGCGCGGCGGGGGTCGGCCATGGGGGTTTATGCCCGGTCCATGGCCGCCAGGGGAGGGCACACGCGGTGGACTGCCTCTCGGGGTGGCCTGCCTGCGGAAGGGGCTCGGGTCTCTTTCCTTCGGCATCCGCCGTTAGAAAGTAGGCTCGGGCTCAGGGTGGGGGGGGCACAGGCCCTCTCTACCTGGGTCAGCCGTGGGGGTGCTCCTGGTACTTCTCTGATTAGCAGAGTGGACTCGGGAGTGGTCCCGTGGTTGTAGGAGGGGATGTGCGGCGGTCTCTCTCTTGCTGAGGGGGTGGCTGCTTGCGCTGGTAGGGCTTGGACCTCTTTCCGCCGAGCAGCTTTGGAACAGTTGCTCGACGGGGAGACGGGCCGGGCGACGTGCCTGGGCTGGTCGTTGCCGAGCGCCACGGTTGCGCTTGGCGTTGATTGGTCTGGGCGTAGTGGGTTCCCGACTTATGCCTCTTTCTAGCTGGTCTCGGCTGACCACCGTGGCTGGCGGTAGAGGCCTGTCGGGTTCGTCGTTGGGTCCCCTTCTTGTGGCGGGCTGGCTGGAGCCTGCCTATTTTGGGGACTCGCCCTCACGGTGGTCTTCTCTCGGGGAGACCACCGTGAGGGCGCTGGGCCTAGTCCGGACCTCTAGCCTAGTCCCGTTGGCCGAACGCTGGACATGGCAAAGAGTGCGGGTTCGTCCTGCGTCCGACTGCTCCAGTGAGTGAGTGGTCGGAGTCTGTCGACAGGGCCCGGCTCGGAGGGGGTTTCGGCCTCCTCCGCGCTGTAGCAGGCTTGGGTGGGGGGTAGGGTGAGCCCTCCACAATCTATCAAGCCTGCGAAAAAGGGAGGGTCCACTGGTTGCAGGGTGCCCTCTCCGTGGTAGTCTCCGTCGGGGCGCTGCGGTTGAATGCGAAAGCGATCCCGTGGTGTCCCACTATGACGGCAGGCGGCAACCGTCAGGTTTAGTGTTAGGTTAGAGTCCCACATACCCCCTTCCATTCTCCCCTGGGTGGAAGGGATAGCATGATGCTTCCTGACGTTAAAAAAAAAAAAAAAAAAAAAGGTTAGGTTAGGTTAGGTTAGGTTGGGGCGTGCCCCCAGTGTCCAGTTCCACGTACTACGCCCCGGGCAACGTTGTCCCTGACCACCGTAACGGAGTGGCAGGGCAGCGGCTAAGAGACACTGTGTTTTGCGTGCATTTACTGCGTTCTGTAGTTTAGTGATATTTTTTCGTTGGACGTCAAAGTTCTTTTTAGAATATGGCCTCCAGGAAAAGTACACCCTACGACGACACGGCTATGCTTACGGTTCTTGATTTGCTCAGCGATCAGGAAATTGACGATTCGGATGCGGAAGAGTCGACCCCGTTGGTCGGCTCTTCTGTTATTGACCCTAGCAAGTCCAAAGGTTTTAGACTTCCTTTCGATAAGGTTGTGCCAGCTGAGAGCACTAAAATGCTGACTCGTAGTGCGGTCAAGTTGATCGGGAAAGAGGCAGACATTGGAAGAAAGCGACCCCTCTCTGAGGTCGCTCATTTACAGAGCGACGCGTCTGGAAGCGACTCTGAGCTTGGTGCTGCGTTGGGTAAATGCAGCACCGCTCGTCGTGGACGCGTCGCTCCAAACGCACGTTGTAGTGGGCTCACTCGGGCGAGAGCGGATTTACGAGGTCTGACCTTTGAGGCGGAGGAGGCCGCTTTCGAGAAGGGGTTGTCTGCGCAGGCTTTTCGCAAAGCCAACACTACGGAGGATTGTTCCGAGGGCGAAGTCAACTCGCCAAGGCCAGATCCGGAGGCGTTGGGCGCTGAAGAGCTTCGTGCGGTAGCGGGCCGATGTGCGGCCTCAATTATCGAGGTGAGCCGAAAGTCGGGTCATCTTCAAGGTGGCATGGTGAAGACACTCAAGGAGGCATCTCGGGATCTCCTTGAGATTGTTGAAGCCCTAGTAGGGCGAACGGAGGCGGAAGAAACGCGTCGCCTGAGAGCGGATAACTCGCGCCTTTCCCGAGAGGTTAGTAACCTCCAAGCCGAACTCAAGGCTCATAGGCGCGAGTTTGCGGACATGAGGGCGACGGCGGCGAAAACCGCTGCCGCAATTGCAGAGACACCCCCTCGCGATAGCGAATTTTTAGAGGAGTTGAGGCGCTCGGTTGTGTCCTCGGTGGGCGTTATGATTAACGCCCGCTTCGCAGGAATCGAGGAGCGCCTCCTCCCTGAGAGGAGAACTCGTCCGCCCCTCGCAGCGGACAAAAAAAGAGAGGCGGCTACAGAAGCGAGCCGCACCGTGCGGACACCCGCATGCCCTAGTGCGCCGGTGACGCCAAGTGAGCCGCAGCACAAAAGGGTGCCGAAGCAGAAGGCCTCGAGACCGTCCCCGGCACCTGTCGTAGCTACAGCACCCTGCAGCAGCAATGCTGATGAGTGGACAACAGTGGTCCGCAGGGGAAAAAAGAAGGCCACCCAGGCCTCTCAGGCCTCCCAGCCCTCTGCTCCTGCGGCCCAACCGGAGGCCCAGTCGGCGGGCAATAAAAAACGAAGATCCAGGGGGGGAAAAAAGGCCAGGGCTAAAAAAGACCGCAAAGCCCTGGCAAGCAAACCGAAGCCAAAGCTGCCTCCTACTCGGTCACCAGCGGTCATTTTAAAACTGCAGACCGAGGCGGCTGACAAGGGTGTTACCTACGCCCATGTACTTGAGCGCGCCGCGGAGAAGGTCGATCCCGGTGCGTTCGGTTTAGAGGGCGGGGTAAAAATCCGCAGATCGGCAACGGGAGCCAGGCTCCTGGAGCTGCCTAAAGCGGCGTCGGATAAGGTGGACCAGTTGGCAGCCTCCCTGAAAACTGCCTTGGATGGAGTGGCAGATGTCGTCCGGCCCGTAAAGCGTGTTTCGCTTAAAATCAATGGGCTGGATGACTCTGCCACAAAGGATAAGGTTGCGGCCGCAATTTGCCGAGCCACAAACTGCTCCAGCGAATCGCTTCATGTCGGAGAGATTCGCTGGGGCTACGGCGGCATAGGCTTTTCCTTTGCCCGGTGTCCCGTTGAAACGGCAAAATCCCTCCTGAGCACAGGGCGGCTGCTTGTTGGGTGGAGTTCGGCGAGGGTCGATCTCCTGGAGGAGCGGCCCATGCGGTGCTTCGGGTGCCAGGAACCCGGGCACACGCGTGCGCTCTGCCCTTCAGATGTAGACCGAAGCTCCATCTGCTTCCGATGCGGCATGACGGGCCACACATGTGACACCTGCACCGGCGTGCTGAGATGCGCCGTCTGCGCAGATTTGGGCCTACAGGCGGGGCATCAATTGGGGAGCCGTGCCTGTAAGGCTCCCCATAAAAAGGGCAAGGCGTCTCTAGTTACTAGAGGTGCAGTGCGCGTCCAAGCGCCGGTTGAAGCCATGTCGCAATGACCAGACAGCGACATGGCTTCTTACAGGCGAATTTGAACCACTCTGCCAGGGCCCAGGATCTGTTTATCCAAGCCATGGCAGAGTGGAACATCTGCGTTGCGGTGGTCTGTGAGCCCTACTATGTCCCCCCAAATTCCAGCTGGTCGGGGGACATAAACGGCTCCGTGGCAGTGGTTGTGGGATCTTGTCCCGGTCCCCCCCTCTCCACCTTGGAGACTGGCCCGGGTTTGGTAGTGGCGCGGTGGGGGGAGTACGTTGTCGTAGGCACGTACTTCTCCCCCAATCGTAGCCTGGCGGAGTTCGAGGTTTTTCTCGACTCCGTCAGTGCTGCGATTAGCAGACAGGCGTCGGGGAACGTTATCGTCCTCGGCGACCTGAACGCCAAATCCGCGGCCTTGGGGAACCACGCCACGGACGCTAGGGGTAGGGCCGTCCAGATCTGGTCCCTCCTCTCCGGTCTGTCCCTCCTTAACAGAGGGACCGAACCGACCTGCGTGCGACAGCAAGGGAGTTCAGTGGTGGACGTCTCGTTCGCCACCCCTGCTGTTGCACGTCGGGTCGTCGACTGGAGAGTGGAGAAGGAGGTGGAGACTCTATCGGACCATTTATACGTCCGATTTGAGATCTCCACCTCCCGGCCGGATCTGGCCAGACCACCGCGGGGTGGGAGTCGGTTTCCTCGTTGGGCAGTCCAGCGGCTGGATCGGGAAATGGCCGAAGAGGCGGCCATCGTCCAGGGCTGGGCCTTTCCCGATCCGCCCGACGAGGAGACCGACGTGGAGGGGTCGGCGGGCCGCATGCGCGAGGCCCTCACTAGGGTCTGCGATGCGGCCATGCCGAGGGTGGGGTCCAGGCCCCGGCGCAGGGCAGTGTACTGGTGGTCGCCCGAAATAGCCGAACTTCGGGCGGCCTGTTGCAGGGCTCGTAGGGCCTTCGTCCGGTGTCGCCGTCGTCACGGCTTTAACCCGGATATGGAGGCCCAGCTGCGGAGTCGTTACCGCGAGGCGAAGTCGACTCTGCGGCTCGCGATTCGGAAGGCGAAGGACCTGGCTCGGGAGGAAATCCTGGCCGGTCTCGACAGGGACCCATGGGGGCGCCCGTATCGCGTCGCGCGGAATAAGACCCGCGGCGCTGGCGCCCCGGTCATGGAGTCCCTTCAGCCGGATTTCCTCGAGCGGCTGGTGGGGGAACTTTTCCCGCATTCCACCGGCCACTCTCCTCCTGTGATGGCCCCTCCTTCTCTTGGAGGGGGGGTGGGCTCCATCCCGGACATCACAGAGGTCGAGCTGGAGGTCGCGCTGAGTCGCCTGCGAGCCCGCAACACTGCGCCGGGGCCGGACGGTATTCCGGGGCGAGTTGTGGTGCTTGCCCTGGAATACTTGGGGGGCAGGCTTCGGGAACTGTTCAACTTGTGTTTGCGCACTGGACAGTTCTCGAAAGCCTGGAAGGAGGGCAGATTGTGCCTGTTGCGGAAGGAGGGTCGTTCTGTCGATTCCCCTTCCGCATACAGGCCAATCGTGCTGTTGGATGAAACGGGAAAGCTCTTTGAGAGAATACTCTCCGCCCGTCTCATCCAACACCTCGAGGAGGTGGGTCCGGGTCTTTCAGAAGCCCAGTTCGGCTTCAGGGCGGGTCGATCGACGATCGACGCCCTGAGGGCTCTGAAGGACCTGACCCAGGAGGCTGTGTCCGAGGGGGACGTCGTCGTTGCGGTCTCGCTGGACGTCGCTAACGCCTTCAACAGCCTGCCGTTTGAGACCTTGGTCGAGGCGCTCCGGTATCATGGAGTGCCTCCCTATCTCCGGCGGCTGTTGAGGGACTACCTGCAGGACAGAGAGGTCCTGTGGGAGTGCGGCGACCGGCGACTCTACCGACGTGGCGTCAGCCGAGGAGTTCCGCAGGGGTCCGTTTTGGGACCGGTCCTGTGGAACCTAGGCTACGATTGGCTGCTCCGCTGTCCGCTCCTCCCCAGGATGAGGGTGTTCTGCTACGCAGATGACACCCTCGTCACTGCACGGGGAGGGAGCTTTGCGGAGGCAGCCCGTCTGGCCACCGTCGGCGCTACGTTGGTAGCGGACCGCATAGGGCTATTGGGACTGGAGGTCTCCGTCACAAAGACGGAGGCCATGCTGTTCCATGGCCCTCGGCGAGGTCCCCCTCGTCGGGCGTCCATCTCCGTCCAGGGTGCGCAGGTGGCGCTGAAGGCCCAGATGAAGTATCTGGGCCTCACACTGGACGGACGATGGAACTTCGGGGCGCACTTCTCCCTGCTCGCCCCGAAGTTGATTTCCACTGCAGCTGCCTTGGGGAGGCTTCTGCCCAACGTCGGTGGGCCGCAGGCTCCGTGCCGGCGCCTATATGCCGGCATCGTGAGGAGCATGGCCAAACGCAAAGGGTCCTAGCGGTGAGGGTGATCAGGGGGTACCGTACGGTGTCCTTCACTGCGGCCACACTCCTGGCGAGTGATCCGCCGTGTGCTCGCCAGGGTGTATTGGCACCGGGCAGAAGCCAGGGATGGGCAAAGGATTGAGGCGGCGCGGGTCAGGGCTCTAGCTCACCGAGCCCTGATCCGACAGTGGAAATCGGGGTTGGGGTCTCCTGCCGCCGGTCTGGCGACAGTGGGGGCAATTCGCCCCCACATGGATCGTTGGATCAACCGGCGACACGGGACCCTAACCTACCGTCTTGTGCAGGTGTTGACGGGGCATGGATGCTTCGGTCAGTACCTGCACAGGATAGCACGCAGGGAGGCGGCCCCCTCCTGCCACCACTGTGAGGAGTCCGTGGACACGGCTCCTCACACCTTGGCGGAGTGCGCAGCCTGGGACCGTCAGCGTACTGAGCTGACGGCCGTGGTTGGCAGGGACCTTTCGCTGTCGAGTGTCGTGGACGCGATGCTTGACAGCGAGAGGTCTTGGGTCGCAGTGGCTTCCTTCTGCGAGCTAGTTATTGCCGCGAAGGAGGCCGCGGAGCGGATCAGGGAGTCAGCCTCCACCGCTGATCCGCTCCGAAGGGGTAGGCTGGGGAGAAGGAGGCGGGAATACGCCCGCCGCTTCCTTCCCCAGCCGTAGGACTTGGTGGGAGAGGAGGGTGACCTCTCCCATCTGCCATAGGCCTACGTCGTAAGGGTGCTTTCGTTACTCGGAGCACCCTTATCGGGGGTGGCGATTCCGCCGGGGCGTCACGGTGAGTGCGACAAGCGATCCCGTGGCGTCCCACTATGGCGATGAGGGTAACCGTTGGTTTTTAGTGGGTAGCCTTAAAAATGGCAGCGTCTTCTATGCTGCCGGGTAGTCCCACATAACCACCCCGGCCGTCACCTTCTCGGCCGGGGGGTATCCGTAACGGATTTTCCAACGTAAAAAAAAAAAAAAAAAAAAAAAAGGTTAGGTTAGGTTAGGTTAGGTTAGGTTAGGTTGGGGGGCCTCGCCGGGAACCTCCTCGTGTGCCTGTTCGTTATCAATGCCATCTGGATTCGTCCGGTGGCATTG
This sequence comes from Dircenna loreta, assembly GCA_963555665.1. Classification (NCBI taxonomy): domain Eukaryota; kingdom Metazoa; phylum Arthropoda; class Insecta; order Lepidoptera; family Nymphalidae; genus Dircenna; species Dircenna loreta. Next base: position 16,076,777 of record OY743098.1, read on the forward strand.
GAAGCGGTACGGGCCTGGTGCTCCCTGGGCAACAACGATTGATGAGTTCTCTCGGGGGCTTGTCAATCGTTGGCTAATACCCGGCGCGGCGGGGGTCGGCCATGGGGGTTTATGCCCGGTCCATGGCCACCAGGGGAGGGCACACGCGGTGGACTGCCTCTCGGGGTGGCCTGCCTGCGGAAGGGGCTCGGGTCTCTTTCCTTCGGCATCCGCCGTTAGAAAGTAGGCTCGGGCTCAGGGTGGGGGGGGCACAGGCCCTCTCTACCTGGGTCAGCCGTGGGGGGCGCTCCTGGTACTTCTCTGATTAGCAGAGTGGACTCCGGAGCGGTCCCGTGGTTGTAGGGGGGATGTGCGGCGGTCTCTCTCTTGCTGAGGGGGTGGCTGCTTGCGCTGGTAGGGCTTGGACCTCTTTCCGCCGAGCAGCTTTGGAACAGTTGCTCGACGGGGAGACGGTCCGGGCGACGTGCCTGGGCTGGTCTTTGCTGAGTGCGACGCCACGGTTGCGCTTGGCGTTGATTGGTCTGGGCGTGGTGGGTTCCCGACTTATGCCTCTTTCTAGCTGGTCTCGGCTGACCACCGTGGCTGGCGGTAGAGGCCTGTCGGGTTCGTCGTTGGGTCCCCTTCTTGTGGTGGGCTGGCTGGAGCCTGCCTATTTTGGGGACTCGATGGGTGGTCTTCTCTCGGGGAGACCACCGCGAGGGCGCTGGGCCTAGTCCGGACCTCTAGCCTAGTCCCGTTGGCCGAACGGTTGACGTGGCAAAGAGTGCGGGTTCGTCCTGCGTCCGACTGCTCCAGTGAGTGAGTGGTCGGAGTCTGTCGACAGGGCCCGGCTCGGAGGGGGTTTCGGCCTCCTCCGCGCTGTAGCAGGCTTGGGTGGGGGGTAGGGTGAGCCCTCCACAATCTATCAAGCCTGCGAAAAAGGGAGGGTCCACTTGTTGCAGGGTGCTCTCTCCGTGGTAGTCTCCGTCGGGGCGCTGCGGTTGAATGCGAAAGCGATCCCGTGGTGTCCCACTATGACGGCAGGCGGCAACCGTCAGGTTTAGTGTTAGGTTAGAGTCCCACATACCCCCTTCCATCTTCCCCTGGGTGGCAGGGATAGCATGATGCTTCCTGACGTTAAAAAAAAAAAAAAAAAAGGTTAGGTTAGGTTAGGTTAGGTTAGGTTAGGTTGGGGGAGTCCGGGGGGAGTCCCCAAGTGTTTGCAAGTTACGTCCTCGTCGTCTCCCCTGGACCCCGTCCTGACCCCGGTAACGCAGGTGGCAGGCGGGTGACCAAATACTGCAAACGATACTTGGGTGAGTGTGTCTTTAAGAGATTTGTCGCGATGCTTCCTGTGCGTAACAGCCTCGGAAGATTTACCAAAGGCCCTTCTCAGGGCCAACCAAAAGGCTCTTCTCAGAGCCAACCAAAAGGCCCTTCTCAGGGCCAGCCAAAAGGCCCTTCTCAGGGCCAGCCAAAAGGCCCTTCTCAGAGCCAAAATGATGCTGACGGATTCTACGTCGAGTCCAAAGTGGAGATCGAAATAGATATGAGTGAGAAAGGTCCTTCTCAGGGCCATTCGGAGGATTCCGATGTCGTAGTTGCACGCGCAACAAAAGGACAACGCAAGCGGCCGTCCTCTGCGTTCTTCGAGCCTGGGCGGTTTTGCTCAGACACGGAGACCGAAGAGATTCCGACCGCTAAGGTTCATTCCGCCCGAAGAGGAAGGGGAGCAAAGTCAAGCTCTTCTCGCGAAGGTTTTCGGAAACCTGCTTCTTTGCGGTCAGACGAGGTTGAAGTGACTGATACCCAGTATGACACCGCTACGGACGATAACGATTCGGACGTGGGCGCATTAAATGCGCAAGAGTTGAAGGCGAAGGCGGGTGAAGGCCTCGCTATAATTATGGAGGTTGCGAAAAAATCAGGCAACCTCAAGGGCGAGTTCGTGTCCCGCCTGAAGAGGTCCACTTCGGCCCTGAGCGAGGTGGTAGATGCTCTTGCCTCGAGGAGTGAGGCTGAGGAGACGAGGCGGCTGAGGGCCGAGAATCGCCGTCTCAAGCTCGAGGTGGAAGCCATCAAAGCGGAGGTGAAGGCGCTGCGGCGTGGTTTCGCCGAAGCTAAGTCCGAGGCTGCTGCAGCCGCCACTGCTGCTGCCAGCGCTAGTGCGGCTGGTACGACGACGCCTCCTGTGGCCGTGATGGGGGCTGACTTAATCGAAAGACTGGAGCGGTCCTTGACCTGCACTTTGGGTGATATGATTAACGCCCGAATTGCAGGAATCGAGGACCGTCTTTTGCCGGCACCAACGATGCGTCCACCACTGCGAGCGGACGTAGTACGTGCCGTGCCTAGTGTGCCACCGCAAGTGGCACCGATAGCCGACCCCAAGACGGCACCCCAGGAGGAGTCCTGGGCAACGGTGGTGAAGAGGAAGGGTAAGGGTAAGGGAAAGGGGAAAGGAAAATCTTCCACCCCTACGGCAGGCGCTACTCCACCCGCTCGGCCCACCTCGACAAAGGGAGCAGCTACCGCAAAGGAGAGCACGAAGAAACCCGCTACGCCCGCAGCCAAGAAATTCAAAAGGCCTAAGGTGTCAAAGTCCCCCAAGACTGCGGCGGTTGTGCTGTCGCTGCAGCCTGAAGCAGCGGCTAAAGGGCTAACCTACAGCGCCATTTTGCAGACGGCCCAACAAAAAGTTGATCTGCAGGAGCTCGGCATCGAGCAAATTCGCTTCCGTCAGACGATGACGGGAGCCAGAATGCTAGAGATCCCGGGCTCCGAAAATCACTCGAAGGCAGATAGGCTCGCGGAAAAACTGCGCGATGCGTTAGCCGGCGTGGCGAACGTTGCCAGGCCTATGAAATCTGTACAAGTGAAGATCTCGGGCCTGGACGACACCGCCACCAAGGAGAATGTGGCTGAGGCGGTCGCTAAAGCAGCAGCGGTTGAGGTCGGCATGGTGAAGATTGGGGCCATTCGGCCCAGTTTTGGAGGAACCGGTTCCGTCGTCGTCACCTGTCCGATCTCAGCAGCGAAAGCGCTGACCGAGAAGGGCAGATTGCTCATTGGGTGGAGCTCAGTGCGTGTGGTGGCCATGGAGGCGCTTCCCATGCGCTGCTTTAAGTGCATGGGACTGGGTCATACGCGCCCTCAGTGTCCAGCATCAGCAGACAGAGGGGACCTGTGCTTCCGATGTGGACGTGCAGGTCATAAGATTGCTGTCTGCAAGGAGGCCACTCCACGCTGCGCGATATGCGCCGAGTCTGGCAAGCCCTCTGGGCATGTAATGTGCGGTCGCAGATGCAAGCCTGCGACGTCGAAAGGGAAGCCAAATGGGACCCGGGTTACTCAATCGGTTGAGAACCAGGTAAATACCGTGACGGCGATCGTTCCCCAAGCGGCGGACGAGGAGGAGGTTGTGATGTCTGAATAATTCATGGATCAAGTCAGACATCACAACTTCCTTCAGACGAACCTAAACCACTGCGCCCAAGCCCAAGACCTACTCATGCAGGCCATGGCGCAGTGGCAGATAGACGTGGCGGTGGCGGCAGAGCCGTACTATGTTCCTCCTTCCCATGCTTGCTGGGTGGGAGACCAGAATGACTCTGTTGCCATCATAAAACGATCAGATGTTAGCAGCCCGCCCCTATTAACCGAAGAGAGGGGAGCAGGCTATGCTGTGGCCAAATGGGGAGAATATGCTGTGGTAGGCATATACTTCTCCCCCAACAAAACCGTAGCAGAACTGGAGATCTTTTTAGACTTCTTAGCCAGTGCGGTTCGAAGACAGGCGCCACGTCAAGTCCTTCTTCTAGGAGACTTCAATGCAAAGGCCCGGGATTGGGGAAACCCCTCGACTGACTCCCGTGGGGAAATCGTCAGGGAGTGGGCGGTGTCCACGGGCTTGACCCTGCTCAACATAGGGTCGGCCCATACGTGTGTGCGACACAACGGTGGGTCCGTGGTGCACTTATCGTTCGCCAACCCGTCTGTCGCCGCGCGTGTTGGGGCATGGAGGGTGCTGTCGGAGGTGGAGACTCTCTCGGACCATAAATATATACGGTTTGAGGTCACCACCTCCCACGTCAGAGGAACGCCTCGTGGCTCCGCTGAGGTTGCGAAATTTCCACGCTGGGCCGTCAGCCGCCTAGATGCGGAACTTGCGAGGGAGGCGGCAATCATTCAAACATGGTTGAACGTTCCCTCGGTACCGGACGTAGACCTCGCAGCAAATCGCTTTTGCAAAGCGGTGACGGGAGTTTGCGATGCAGCCATGCCGCGGTTCCGCCGCCAGCCCACACGCCGTGAGGTCTACTGGTGGGGTTTGAAGATTGCGAATCTCCGGGCCGCCTGCACGGCTGCACGACGGCCTTATGGCCATTGCAGGAGATTACGACACGGCCGGACTGACGAACAGATGTCGGTCGTGGAGCTGCAGACGGAGCGCCAGCTGTATGAGGCGTACCGCCTCGCCAAGAAGGAGCTACAGCTGGCGATCATTAGGGCCAAATCGCAGGCGTTTGGTGAGGCCCTGGTTAGCCTAGATAGAGATCCGTGGGGGCGTCCATACAAGGCTGCGCGAAAAAACTTCCGGCAGCAGACGCCCCCGGTCACGGAATCTATTCAGTCCGGGCTACTGGACCGGGTATTGGGTGGGCTGTTTCCAGAACGAGACCCAGACTTTACCCCTCCAACGATGGCCGTCGTCGAGGAGTCAAGCATCGACACCTCCATCCCGCCCGTTTCGGAGGCAGAAATGGATTTTGCTGTCTCCCGCCTGAGTGGTAAGAAAACAGCGCCTGGCCCGGATGGTATCCCGGCCCGGGTGTTGGGAATTGCCCTCCAGGAGATGAGTGGTCGGCTTCGGGAAATATTCAACGCCTGCTTCACGTCTGGCCGGTTCCCGAAGCCGTGGAAAGACGGAAGGCTATGCCTGTTGCGGAAGGAAGGGCGACCCGCTGACTCGCCCTCCGCGTACAGGCCCATAGTCTTGCTGGATGACACGGGCAAAATGCTCGAGAGAGTGGTCGCTTCCCGTGTCGTCCAGCACCTGGAGGGCACTGGTCCTGGGCTGTCCGAGGCCCAGTACGGTTTCAGGGCAGGGCGCTCCACAATAGACGCCCTGCTCTGGCTCAAGGGATGGACGCAGACGTCGGTCCGTGAGGGAGAAAAGGCGTTGGCGGTTTCCCTGGATATCGCCAACGCCTTCAACAGCCTACCGCACGCGACAATACAGGAGGCACTCCGATATCATCGGGTGCCTCTGTATCTGCGGAGGCTGTTAGCCGACTACCTTGACGGTCGCGAGGTCTTGGTGCAAGGCTGCGACGGTGTAAAGCGCCGTCGCGTATCGTGCGGGGTTCCACAGGGGTCGGTGCTGGGTCCGCTCTTGTGGAACATAGGCTACGACTGGGTGCTTCGTGGCACGCTTCCTGCGAGCGTGCGGGTGGCGTGCTACGCGGATGACACCCTGGTCGTAGTCAAGGGAAAGGACCTCCGGGAAGTATTGCGGTCGGCAGCGGTTAGTACGGCGCTCGTAGTCAGCCGTATACGCGCCCTAGGGCTGGATGTCGCCCTCTCTAAAACTGAGGCCCTACTATTTCATGGGCCTCGGGGAGGACCCCCACCAGGTACTCGGCTGATGCTGGATGGGGTGGCGATCCGAGTCGGGACCCAGATGAAATATTTGGGTCTCATCTTGGACGGGCGGTGGAGTTTCGGGGCCCACTTTACCGAACTGGCCCCGAAAGTCGTCAGAGCCGCTGCTTCTCTGGGCAGGCTGCTGCCGAATAAAGGTGGGCCTAGTTCCAATTGTCGTCGGCTGTACTCCGGAGTCATCCGGAGTATGGCCATGTATGGGGCACCCGTCTGGGCGGACGCCCTCAGTCGCGCCAACAAAACCCTACTGCGTCGTCCGCAACGGGTCATCGCGACGAGGGCGATACGCGGATACCGGACGGTCTCATGGACGGCGGCGTGTGTGCTGGCCGGAGATGCTCCCTGGGAGCTGCAAGCGGAGGTCCTCGCCGCAACGTATCACTTTTTGGCGGCGAGGAAGTCCCGAGGGGAGGCCCTGACTGGGGAGGAGGTCGTCGGTCGTGGACGTTTCGTTCGCCACCCCAGCTGTCGCGCGACGGGTCGTCGACTGGAGAGTGGAGAAGGAGGTGGAGACTCTGTCGGACCATTTATACGTCCGATTTGAGATCTCCGCCTCCCGGCCGGATCTGGCCAGACCACCGCGGGGGGGAAGTCGGTTTCCTCGCTAGGCAGTCCAGCGGCTGGATCGGGATCTGGCCGAAGAGGCGGCCATCGTCCAGGGCTGGGCCTTTCCCGATCCGCCCGACGAGGAGATCGACGTGGAGGGGTCGGCGGGCCGCATGCGCGAGGCCCTCACTAGGGTCTGCGATGCGGCCATGCCGAGGGTGGGGTCCAGGCCCCGGCGCAGGGCAGTGTACTGGTGGTCGCCCGAAATTGCCGAACTTCGGGCGGCCTGTTGCAGGGCTCGTAGGGCCTTCGTCCGGTGTCGCCGTCGTCACGGCTTTGACCCGGACATGGAGGCCCAGTTGCGGAGTCGTTATCGCGAGGCGAAGTCGACTCTGCGGCTGGCGATTCGGAAGTCGAAGGACCTGGCTCGGGAGGAAATCCTGGCCGGTCTCGATAGGGACCCATGGGGGCGCCCGTATCGCGTCGCGCGGAATAAGACCCGCGGCGCTGGCGCCCCGGTCATGGAGTCCCTTCAGCCGGATTTCCTCGAGCGGCTGGTGGGGGAACTTTTCCCGGATCCCACCGGCCACTCTCCTCCTGTGATGGCCCCTCCTTCTCTTGTGGGGGGGGTGGGCTCCATCCCGGACATCACGGAGGTCGAGCTGGAGGTCGCGCTGAGTCGCCTGCGAGCCCGCAACACTGCGCCGGGGCCGGACGGTATTCCAGGGCGGGTTCTAGTCATCGCCCTGGAATACTTGGGGGGCAGGCTTCGGGAACTGTTCAACCTTTGTTTGCGCACTGGACAGTTCCCGAAAGCCTGGAAGGAGGGCAGATTGTGCCTGTTGCGGAAGGAAGGTCGTTCTGTCGATTCCCCTTCCGCATACAGGCCAATCGTGCTGTTGGACGAGATGGGTAAGCTCTTCGAGAGAATCCTCTCTGCCCGTCTCGTCCAGCACCTCGAGGAGGTGGGTCCGGGTCTTTCAGAAGCCCAGTTCGGCTTCAGGGCGGGTCGATCGACGATCGACGCCCTGAGGGCTCTGAAGGACCTGACCCAGGAGGCTGTGTCCGAGGGGGACGTCGTCGTCGCGGTCTCGCTGGACGTCGCCAACGCCTTCAACAGTTTGCCGTTCGAGACTTTGGTCGAGGCGCTCCGGTACCATGGAGTGCCTCCCTATCTCCGGCGGCTGTTGGAAGCATACCTGCAGGATAGAGAGGTCCTGTGGGTAGGCGGCGACCGGCGGCTTTACCGACGGAGCGTGAGCCGAGGGGTTCCACAAGGGTCCGTTTTGGGACCGGTCTTGTGGAACCTGGGCTATGACTGGCTGCTCCGCTGTCCGCTCCTCCCCAGGATGAGGGTGTTCTGCTACGCAGATGACACCCTCGTCACTGCACGGGGAGGGAGCTTTGCGGAGGCGGCCCGTCTTGCTTCCGTCGGTGCTACGCTGGTAGCGGACCGCGTGGGGCTGTTGGGACTGGAGGTCTCCGTCACAAAGACGGAGGCCATGTTGTTCCACGGCCCTCGGCGAGGTCCCCCTCGTCGGGCGTCCATCTCCGTCCAGGGTGCGCAGGTGGCGCTGAAGGCCCAGATGAAGTATCTGGGCCTCACACTGGACGGAAGATGGAACTTCGGGGCGCATTTCTCTCTGCTCGCCCCGAAGTTGATTTCCACTGCAGCTGCCTTGGGGAGGCTTCTGCCCAACGTCGGTGGGCCGCAGGCTCCGTGCCGGCGCCTATATGCCGGCATCGTGAGGAGCATGGCCCTGTACGGTGCTCCCATATGGTCGGGAGCCCTCACTGCGGATTCCAGGGCCCTTCTGCGAAGAACGCAAAGGGTCCTAGCGGTGAGGGTGATCAGGGGGTACCGTACGGTGTCCTACACTGCGGCCACACTCCTGGCGAGCGATCCGCCGTGGGAGCTACACGCGGAGGTGCTCGCCAGGGTGTATTGGCACCGGGCAGAAGCCAGGGATGGGCAAAGGATCGAGGCGGCGCGGGTCAGGGCTCTAGCTCACCGAGTCCTGATCCGACAGTGGAAATCGGAGTTGGAGTCTCCTGTCGCCGGTCTGGCGACAGTGGGGGCAGTCCGCCCCCACATGGATCGTTGGATCAACCGGCGACACGGGACCCTAACGTATCGACTTGTGCAGGTATTGACGGGGCATGGATGCTTCGGCGAGTACCTGCACAAGATCGCACGCAGAGAGGCGACCCCCTCCTGCCACCACTGTGACGAGGCCGTAGACACGGCTCGTCACACCCTGGCTGAGTGCGCAGCCTGGGACCGTCAGCGTTCAGAGCTGACGGCTGTGGTGGGCAGGGACCTTTCGCTGCCGCGCGTGGTACGCGCGATGATCGGCAGCGAGAGGTCGTGGGTCGCGGTGGCTTCCTTCTGCGAGCAAGTTATTGCCGCGAAGGAGGCCGCGGAGCGGATCAGGGAGTCAGCCTCCACCGCTGATCCGCTCCGAAGGGGTAGGCTGGGGAGAAGGAGGCGGGAGTACGCCCGACGCTTCCTTCCCCAGCCGTAGTGCCTTGGTGAGAGGGGAGGGTGACCCCTTTCACCAGCTATAGGCCTACGTCGTAAGGGTGCTTTCGTTACTCGGAGCACCCTTATCGGGGGTGGCGATTCCGCCGGGGCGTCACGGTGAGTGCGACAAGCGATCCCGTGGCGTCCCACTATGGCGATGAGGGTAACCGTTGGTTTTTAGTGGGTAGCCTTAAAAATGGCAGCGTCTTCTATGCTGCCGGGTAGTCCCACATAACCACCTCGGCCGTCACCTTCTCGGCCGGGGGGTATCCGTAACGGATTTTCCAACGTAAAAAAAAAAAAAAAAAAAAAAAAGGTTAGGTTAGGTTAGGTTAGGTTAGGTTAGGTTAGGTTAGGTTAGGTTAGGTTAGGTTGGGGGAGTCCCCAAGTGCTATCAGATACGTCCACGTCGTCTCCCCTGGACCCCATCCTGACCCCGGTAACGCAGGTGGCAGGTGGGTGACCGAATTCTGATCGCGAAACTTGGGTGAGTGCTATACTATATCTGCCGAGATGCTTCCTTTGCGTGATAGCAAAGGAAGATTTATCAAAGGCCCTTCTCAGGGCCAACCCAAAGGTCCTTCTCAGGGCCAACCCAAAGGCCCTTCTCAGGGCCAACCCCAAGGCCCTTCTCAGGGCCAGCCAAACGCCGAGGACAACTTCGTCGAGTCCGACATGGACGTAGTCCTAGTTTGTGCTGAAAAAGGCCCTTCTCAGGGCCACTCGGAGGAGTCGGATGTTGGCGTTGTGCGTGACGTCAGTGTTCGCCGAAAGCGACCTCTCTCAGGGACCGCTTTATATGGGAGTGATGCGTCGGGATCCGACTCGGAGAGTGATGTTGTACTTTCTAAGTACAGCACCTCCAGTCGTGGACGCTCCTCCGCTGCTTCAGCGTCGAGAGGTGGATGTGGGCTCGCACGGGCGAAAGCTAATCTGCGAGCTCTTACCCAGGAGGCCGAGGAGGCTGATTTTGAGAGGGAGCTCGGGGCAAGGGCTTTTCGTAAGCCCAAGCCTGTTCCGACCACCGCCGAAACGGCAGACTCGGATGGTGGTTTGTCCATCTCACTGCCACTAGTGATGGACACGGAGGCTCTCGGAGCGGAAGAGCTGCGAGCAGCAGCTGGACGCTGTTCGGCCTCTATTCTAGAAGTTGCGCGCAAATCAGGGCACCTTCAGGGCTCGATGGTAAAGCGTCTGAAAGAGGCGTCGCGGCAGCTTTTGGAGGTTGTCGACACGTTGGCTGGTCGAAATCAAAGCGACGAGACGCGTCGCTTGACAGCCGACAACAGGCGGCTCTCGCGCGAGGTCCAAAACCTCAGGGCCGAATTAAAGGCCCACAAGCGGGAGTTCGCCGACTTGAGGGCGTCTGCGAAGGCGGCTGCGCCAGAGAAGCCCTCCATGGAAGGCGACTTCTTGGAGGAGCTGAAGCGGTCTCTTATCGAGTCAGTGGGCACAATGGTGAATGCCCGCTTGGCAGGCATTGAGGACCGTCTTCTTCCCGCCAAAAGTTACCGCCTCCCTTTGTCTGCTGATCGGAGGAAGGCAGCGGCGGTGACTGAGATGTCGAGGCCGGCCCGTTCAGCGAGGCCACCGCCACCTCCACCAGTTGCGGCGTCAGTGTCGACCTCTTCGCGAACGCCTTTGGAGAGAAGCCGGATTGGGTCCACCACCGTTGCCCCTTCTCCTGCTCCTCCCTCGAGGGAGGTTGCCATGGACGAAGGCTGGTCAACAGTGGTGAGGCGAGGGAAAAAGAAAGGGGCCCCTCAGCCCTCGCAGGCAGCCCAAGCGGCCCAGCCAGCGCCTCATCCTTCCAAGGAAGCGTTAGCTGGGGCCCAAACGGCCCCAAAGAAGAGGAAGAAGACGAAGAAGAAGGGTGGAGCCCGCCAGAAAAAGGGAGCCAAGCTGCCGTCTCCCAAAGCTCATGCGGTGTTAATTACACTGCAGGAGGAGGCGGCGGCTAAGGGCATTACTTACGCCCATGTGCTAACCAGTGCGGCCGAGAAGATCGATCTCGGCCAAATGGGAATTGATGGCGGGCTCAAAATAAGGCGCTCGGCTACTGGTGCCCGGGTGCTAGAGCTGCCAAAAGCGGCGGGGGCGGAGAAAGCGGAGGAGCTTGCGGTCGGCCTGCGCGCTGCTTTAGACGGGGTGGCTAAGGTCGTCCGGCCCGTGAAGAGGGTGGTAGTTAAGGTGAAAGGGCTGGACGACTCGGTCACCTCCGAAAAGGTGTCTGCAGCAATCTGCCGCCTCACAAACTGTCCCACGGAGTCGATCCACGTTGGCGAAATTCTGTGGGGCAGGGGGGACCGTATGGGTATTGCATTCGTACGGATCCCTGTCGAGGCGGCTAAAGCGGTCGTCGAAGCAAGCAGGCTGCTCATAGGCTGGAGCTCGGCTGTGGTTGAGCTCCTGGAGGACCGGCCTATGAGGTGTTTTAGGTGCCAAGCACCCGGACACACTAGGCCGGTCTGCCCTTCTGGGGTGGATAGGGGGGTTTTATGTTTCCGGTGCGGTCTGGCTGGGCATCTCCAAGCCAACTGCACCGGAGTCTTGCGATGTGCCCTGTGTGTGGACCTCGGTCTACCTGCAGGGCACCAAATGGGGAGCCGAGCCTGCAAGGCTCCCCAAACCAAGGGTAAAAATAAGGCAGCTGGTCCCTCTCCAGCTGCCGTACCTGCGGCGTGCCCTCAGGCGCCAGTTGAAGCCATGTCGCAATGACCAGACAGCGACATGGCTTCTTACAGGCGAATGTCAACCACTCTGCCAGGGCCCAGGATCACTTTATCCAGGCTATGGCGGAGTGGGACATTAAAGTTGCGGTGGTCTGCGAGCCCTACTATGTCCCCCCGAATTCCAGCTGGTCGGGGGACATAAACGGCTCCGTGGCAGTGGTCGTGGGATCTAGTCCCGGTCCCCCTCTCTCCACCTTGGAGACTGGCCCGGGTTTGGTAGTGGCGCGGTGGGGGGAGTATGTTGTCGTAGGCACGTACTTCTCCCCCAATCGTAGCCTGGTGGAGTTCGAGGTTTTTCTCGACTCCGTCGGTGCTGCGATTAGCAGACAGGCGTCGGGGAACGTTATCGTCCTCGGCGACCTGAACGCCAAATCCGCGGCCTGGGGGAACCACGCCACGGACGCTAGGGGTAAGGCCGTCCAGATTTGGTCGCTCCTCTCCGGTCTGTCCCTCCTCAACAGAGGGACCGAACCGACCTGTGTGCGGCAGCAAGGGAGTTCCGTGGTGGACGTTTCGTTCGCCACCCCAGCTGTCGCGCGACGGGTCGTCGACTGGCGAGTGGAGAAGGAGGTGGAGACTCTATCGGACCATTTATACGTCCGATTTGAGATCTCCGCCTCCCGGCCGGATCTGGCCAGACCACCGCGGGGGGGAAGTCGGTTTCCTCGTTGGGCAGTCCAGCGGCTGGATCGGGAAATGGCCGAAGAGGCGGCCATCGTCCAGGGCTGGGCCTTTCCCGATCCGCCCGACGAGGAGACCGACGTGGAGGGGTCGGCGGGCCGCATGCGCGAGGCCCTCACTAGGGTCTGCGATGCGGCCATGCCGAGGGTGGGGTCCAGGCCCCGGCGCAGGGCAGTGTACTGGTGGTCGCCCGAAATTGCCGAACTTCGGGCGGCCTGTTGCAGGGCTCGTAGGGCCTTCGTCCGGTGTCGCCGTCGTCACGGCTTTGACCCGGACATGGAGGCCCAGCTGCGGAGTCGTTACCGCGAGGCGAAGTCGACTCTGCGGCTGGCGATTCGGAAGGCGAAGGACCTGGCTCGGGAGGAAATCCTGGCCGGTCTCGATAGGGATCCATGGGGGCGCCCGTATCGCGTCGCGCGGAATAAGACCCGCGGCGCTGGCGCCCCGGTCATGGAGTCCCTTCAGCCGGATTTCCTCGAGCGGCTGGTGGGGGAACTTTTCCCGAATTCCACCGGCCACTCTCCTCCCGTGATGGCCCCTCCTTCTCTTGAGGGGGGGGTGGGCTCTATCCCAGACATCACGGAGGTCGAGCTGGAGGTCGCGCTGAGTCGCCTGCGAGCCCGCAACACTGCGCCGGGGCCGGACGGTATTCCAGGGCGGGTTCTGGTCATCGCCCTGGAATACTTGGGGGGCAGGCTTCGGGAACTGTTCAACCTTTGTTTGCGCACTGGACAGTTCCCGAAGGCCTGGAAGGAGGGGCGGTTGTGCCTGTTGCGGAAGGAGGGTCGTTCTGTCGACTCGTCCTCCGCGTACAGGCCAATCGTGCTGCTGGACGAGATGGGTAAGCTCTTCGAGAGAATCCTCTCTGCCCGTCTCGTCCAACACCTCGAGGAGGTGGGTCCGGGTCTTTCAGAAGCCCAGTTCGGCTTCAGGGCGGGTCGATCGACGATCGACGCCCTGAGGGCTCTGAAGGACCTGACCCAGGAGGCTGTGTCCGAGGGGGACGTCGTCGTCGCGGTCTCGCTGGACGTCGCCAACGCCTTCAACAGTTTGCCGTTCGAGACTTTGGTCGAGGCGCTCCGGTACCATGGAGTGCCTCCCTATCTCCGGCGGCTGTTGGAGGCATACCTGCAGGATAGAGAGGTCCTGTGGGTAGGCGGCGACCGGCGGCTATACCGACGGAGCGTGAGCCGAGGGGTTCCACAAGGGTCCGTTTTGGGACCGGTCTTGTGGAACCTGGGCTATGACTGGCTGCTCCGCTGTCCGCTCCTCCCCAGGATGAGGGTGTTGTGTTATGCGGATGACACCCTCGTCACTGCACGGGGAGGGAGCTTTGCGGAGGCGGCCCGTCTTGCTTCCGTCGGTGCTACGCTGGTAGCGGACCGCGTGGGGCTGTTGGGGCTGGAGGTCTCCGTCACGAAGACGGAGGCCATGTTGTTCCACGGCCCTCGGCGAGGTCCCCCTCGTCGGGCGTCCATCTCCGTCCAGGGTGCGCAGGTGGCGCTGAAGGCCCAGATGAAGTATCTGGGCCTCACACTGGACGGAAGATGGAACTTCGGGGCGCATTTCTCTCTGCTCGCCCCGAAGTTGATTTCCACTGCAGCTGCCTTGGGGAGGCTTCTGCCCAACGTCGGTGGGCCGCAGGCTCCGTGCCGGCGCCTATATGCCGGCATCGTGAGGAGCATGGCCCTGTACGGTGCTCCCATATGGTCGGGAGCCCTCACTGCGGATTCCAGGGCCCTTCTGCGAAGAACGCAAAGGGTCCTAGCGGTGAGGGTGATCAGGGGGTACCGTACGGTGTCCTACACTGCGGCCACACTCCTGGCGAGCGATCCGCCGTGGGAGCTACACGCGGAGGTGCTCGCCAGGGTGTATTGGCACCGGGCAGAAGCCAGGGATGGGCACAGGATCGAGGCGGCGCGGGTCAGGGTTCTAGCTCACCGAGCCCTGATCCGACAGTGGAGATCGGAGTTGGAGTCTCCTGTCGCCGGTCTGGCGACAGTGGGGGCAGTCCGCCCCCACATGGATCGTTGGATCAACCGGCGACACGGGACCCTAACCTATCGTCTTGTGCAGGTATTGACGGGGCACGGATGCTTCGGCGAGTACCTGCACAAGATCGCACGCAGAGAGGCGACCCCCTCCTGCCACCACTGTGACGAGGCCGTAGACACGGCTCGTCACACCCTGGCTGAGTGCGCAGCCTGGGACCGTCAGCGTTCTGAGCTGACGGCTGTGGTGGGCAGGGACCTTTCGCTGCCGCGCGTGGTACGCGCGATGATCGGCAGCGAGAGGTCGTGGGTCGCGGTGGCTTCCTTCTGCGAGCAAGTTATTGCCGCGAAGGAGGCCGCGGAGCGGATCAGGGAGTCAGCCTCCACCGCTGATCCGCTCCGAAGGGGTAGGCTGGGGAGAAGGAGGCGGGAGTACGCCCGACGCTTCCTTCCCCAGCCGTAGTGCCTTGGTGAGAGGGGAGGGTGACCCCTTTCACCAGCTATAGGCCTACGTCGTAAGGGTGCTTTCGTTACTCGGAGCACCCTTATCGGGGGTGGCGATTCCGCCGGGGCGTCACGGTGAGTGCGACAAGCGATCCCGTGGCGTCCCATTATGGCGATGAGGGTAACCGTTGGTTTTTAGTGGGTAGCCTTAAAAATGGCAGCGTCTTCTATGCTGCCGGGTAGTCCCACATAACCACCTCGGCCGTCACCTTCTCGGCCGGGGGGTATCCGTAACGGATTTTCCAACGTAAAAAAAAAAAAAAAAAAAAAAAAAAAAAAAAAAAAAAAAAAAAAAAAAAAAAAAAAAAAAGGTTAGGTTAGGTTAATTGGTCGGGGGACATAAACGGCTCCGTGGCAGTGGTCGTGGGATCTAGTCCCGGTCCTCCTCTCTCCACCTTGGAGACTGGCCCGGGTTTGGTAGTGGCGCGGTGGGGGGAGTACGTTGTCGTAGGCACGTACTTCTCCCCCAATCGTAGCCTGGCGGAGTTCGAGGTTTTTCTCGACTCCGTCGGTGCTGCGATTAGCAGACAGGCGTCGGGGAACGTTATCGTCCTCGGCGACCTGAACGCCAAATCCGCGGCCTGGGGGAACCACGCCACGGACGCTAGGGGTAAGGCCGTCCAGATCTGGTCGCTCCTCTCCGGTCTGTCCCTCCTCAACAGAGGGACCGAACCGACCTGTGTGCGGCAGCAAGGGAGTTCCGTGGTGGACGTTTCGTTCGCCACCCCAGCTGTCGCGCGACGGGTCGTCGACTGGAGAGTGGAGAAGGAGGTGGAGACTCTATCGGACCATTTATACGTCCGATTTGAGATCTCCGCCTCCCGGCCGGATCTGGCCAGACCACCGCGGGGGGGAAGTCGGTTTCCTCGTTGGGCAGTCCAGCGGCTGGATCGGGAAATGGCCGAAGAGGCGGCCATCGTCCAGGGCTGGGCCTTTCCCGATCCGCCCGACGAGGAGACCGACGTGGAGGGGTCGGCGGGCCGCATGCGCGAGGCTCTCACTAGGGTCTGCGATGCGGCCATGCCGAGGGTGGGGTCCAGGCCCCGGCGCAGGGCAGTGTACTGGTGGTCGCCCGAAATTGCCGAACTTCGGGCGGCCTGTTGCAGGGCTCGTAGGGCCTTCGTCCGGTGTCGCCGTCGTCACGGCTTTGACCCGGACATGGAGGCCCAGCTGCGGAGTCGCTACCGCGAGGCGAAGTCGACTCTGCGGCTGGCGATTCGGAAGGCGAAGGACCTGGCTCGGGAGGAAATCCTGGCCGGTCTCGATAGGGACCCATGGGGGCGCCCGTATCGCGTCGCGCGGAATAAGACCCGCGGCGCTGGCGCCCCGGTCATGGAGTCCCTTCAGCCGGATTTCCTCGAGCGGCTGGTGGGGGAACTTTTCCCGGATTCCACCGGCCACTCTCCTCCTGTGATGGCCCCTCCTTCTCTTGTGGGGGGGGTGGGCTCCATCCCGGACATCACGGAGGTCGAGCTGGAGGTTGCGCTGAGTCGCCTGCGAGCCCGCAACACTGCGCCGGGGCCGGACGGTATTCCAGGGCGGGTTCTGGTCATCGCCCTGGAATACTTGGGGGGCAGGCTTCGGGAACTGTTCAACCTTTGTTTGCGCACTGGACAGTTCCCGAAGGCCTGGAAGGAGGGGCGGTTGTGCCTGTTGCGGAAGGAGGGTCGTTCTGTCGACTCGTCCTCCGCGTACAGGCCAATCGTGCTGCTGGACGAGATGGGTAAGCTCTTCGAGAGAATCCTCTCTGCCCGTCTCGTCCAACACCTCGAGGAGGTGGGTCCGGGTCTTTCAGAAGCCCAGTTCGGCTTCAGGGCGGGTCGATCGACGATCGACGCCCTGAGGGCTCTGAAGGACCTGACCCAGGAGGCTGTGTCCGAGGGGGACGTCGTCGTCGCGGTCTCGCTGGACGTCGCCAACGCCTTCAACAGTTTGCCGTTCGAGACTTTGGTCGAGGCGCTCCGGTACCATGGAGTGCCTCCCTATCTCCGGCGGCTGTTGGAGGCATACCTGCAGGATAGAGAGGTCCTGTGGGTAGGCGGCGACCGGCGGCTATACCGACGGAGCGTGAGCCGAGGGGTTCCACAAGGGTCCGTTTTGGGACCGGTCTTGTGGAACCTGGGCTATGACTGGCTGCTCCGCTGTCCGCTCCTCCCCAGGATGAGGGTGTTGTGTTATGCAGATGACACCCTCGTCACTGCACGGGGAGGGAGCTTTGCGGAGGCGGCCCGTCTTGCTTCCGTCGGTGCTACGCTGGTAGCGGACCGCGCGGGGCTGTTGGGACTGGAGGTCTCCGTCACGAAGACGGAGGCCATGTTGTTCCACGGCCCTCGGCGAGGTCCCCCTCGTCGGGCGTCCATCTCCGTCCAGGGTGCGCAGGTGGCGCTGAAGGCCCAGATGAAGTATCTGGGCCTCACACTGGACGGAAGATGGAACTTCGGGGCGCATTTCTCTCTGCTCGCCCCGAAGTTGATTTCCACTGCAGCTGCCTTGGGGAGGCTTCTGCCCAACGTCGGTGGGCCGCAGGCTCCGTGCCGGCGCCTATATGCCGGCATCGTGAGGAGCATGGCCCTGTACGGTGCTCCCATATGGTCGGGAGCCCTCACTGCGGATTCCAGGGCCCTTTTGCGAAGAACGCAAAGGGTCCTAGCGGTGAGGGTGATCAGGGGGTACCGTACGGTGTCGTACACTGCGGCCACACTCCTGGCGAGCGATCCGCCGTGGGAGCTACACGCGGAGGTGCTCGCCAGGGTGTATTGGCACCGGGCAGAAGCCAGGGATGGGCAAAGGATCGAGGCGGCGCGGGTCAGGGCTCTAGCTCACCGAGCCCTGATCCGACAGTGGAAATCAGAGTTGGAGTCTCCTGTCGCCGGTCTGGCGACAGTGGGGGCAGTTCGCCCCCACATGGATCGTTGGATCAACCGGCGACACGGGACCCTAACCTATCGTCTTGTGCAGGTATTGACGGGGCATGGATGCTTCGGCGAGTACCTGCACAAGATCGCACGCAGAGAGGCGACCCCCTCCTGCCACCACTGTGACGAGGCCGTAGACACGGCTCGTCACACCCTGGCTGAGTGCGCAGCCTGGGACCGTCAGCGTTCAGAGCTGACGGCTGTGGTGGGCAGGGACCTTTCGCTGCCGCGCGTGGTACGCGCGATGATCGGCAGCGAGAGGTCGTGGGTCGCGGTGGCTTCCTTCTGCGAGCAAGTTATTGCCGCGAAGGAGGCCGCGGAGCGGATCAGGGAGTCAGCCTCCACCGCTGATCCGCTCCGAAGGGGTAGGCTGGGGAGAAGGAGGCGGGAGTACGCCCGACGCTTCCTTCCCCAGCCGTAGGCCTTGGTGGGAGAGGAGGGTGACCTCTCCCACCTGCCATAGGCCTACGTCGTAAGGGTGCTTTCGTTACTCGGAGCACCCTTATCGGGGGTGGCGATTCCGCCGGGGCGTCACGGTGAGTGCGACAAGCGATCCCGTGGCGTCCCACTATGGCGATGAGGGTAACCGTTGGTTTTTAGTGGGTAGCCTTAAAAATGGCAGCGTCTTCTATGCTGCCGGGTAGTCCCACATAACCACCTCGGCCGTCACCTTCTCGGCCGGGGGGTATCCGTAACGGATTTTCCAACGTAAAAAAAAAAAAAAAAAAAAAAAAAAAAAAAAAAAAAAAAGGTTAGGTTAGGTTGGGGGAGTCCCCAAGTGCTATCAGTTACGTCCACGTCGTCTCCCCTGGACCCCATCCTGACCCCGGTAACGCAGGTGGCAGGTGGGTGACCGAATACTGATCGCGATACTTGGGTGATTGTTGTAATTATCTTCCGCCGCTATGCTTCCTTCGCCTAACAGCCAAGGAGCATCCTCCAAAGGCCCTTCTCAGGGCCAACCAAAAGGCCCTTCTCAGGGCCAAACAAAGGGCCCTTCTCAGGGCCAACCAAAAGGCCCTTCTCAGGGCCAACCAAAAGGCCCTTCTCAGGGCCAACCAAAAGGCCCTTCTCAGGGCCACCCCAAAGGCCCTTCTCAGGGCCAAACAATCGTCGTCGACAGCGACATCGAGTCCGACATGGACTTCGATGTAGGCTTGGTATGTGAAGGCCCTTCTCAGGGCCAGTCGGAGGTGTCAGACGTTGACGAGGTCAACGTGTGTCGAAAGCGTCCTCTTCCGGGGACTGCTTTCTTGGAAAGCGAGGTGTCGGGGGTTGACTCGGACGGAGAGGTTGTGCTGTCAAAGTATAGCACCGCCAGCCGAGGACGATCTTGCGTCTCTTCTTCAAAGAGAGGGGGTTGTGGGCTTGCGCGGGCTAAGGCCAGCTTGCGGGCTCTCACCAACGAGGCTCAGGAGGCCGACTTTGAAAAGGAGCTTGGAGCGCGGGCCTTTAGGAAAAGAGCTGTATCTCCAGTCCACCTGGCTGATTCGGATGGCGACCTGACTGTGGGAGTGCCCTTCACTACGGACCCGGATAGTCTTGGGGCGGAAGAGCTCCGCGCGGTAGCTGGGCGTTGTACTGCGTCCATTTTAGAGGTGACGCGCAAGTCTGGGCACCTGCAGGGGCCCATGATAAAACGCCTAAAGGATGCGTCTAGGAGTCTTTTAGAAGTCGTAGACACACTTGCGGGTCGGACTTCGAGTGACGAGACTCGTCGTTTAAGGGCTGACAATGGTCGCCTTTCCCGGGAGGTTCAGAACCTCAGGGCGGAGTTGAATGCCCATAGGCGGGAGTTCGCCGAACTGAAGGCGACCGCGAAGGCGACCGCCGCAGAAAAGCCCTCATTGGGTAGCGACCTCATTGAGGATTTGAAGCGCTCCCTCATCACCTCAGTGGGCGTCATGGTAAACGCCCGCTTGGAGGGAATCGAGGACCGCCTTCTGCCAGCCAGAGTTCTTCGCCCTTCTCTGGCCGCGGACCGGAGGAAGGAAGCCGCAGCGGAGAATGCGTCGGCGATTCCGAAGGCGCGCTCTCTCGTCCGTTCGGGCTCTTCTCTCCCTCCAGTTGGGTCGGCACCTGAAGTGGTGATGTCTTCTCCAGCTCAGAGAAGACAGAAAGGGTCCCAGAAGGCCCTTGGGGGAAAATCTACCGTTGCCCCTTCTCCTGCTCCTCCTCTACAGAAGGTTATTACGATGGATGAAGGTTGGTCAACGGTAGTTAAGAGGGGTAAGAAAAAGGCCCCTCAACCCTCCCAAACAAGCCGAGTGGCTCAGCCGGCTATTCTTCCCCCAAACGCCACGGTGGTTGGCGCCAAAAAGGGTAAGAAGAAGAAGAAGTCCAAAAAAGGCGGAGCCCGCCTGAAAAAGGGACCCAAATTGCCATCTGCCAAAGCCCCTGCAGTCTTGATTACTCTGCAGGAGGAGGCGGTGGCTAAGGGCGTCACTTACGCCCAAGTGCTCTCAAGTGCGGCCGAGAAAATTGATCTCGGCCAAATTGGCATCGAAGGCGGGCTCAAAATCAGGCGCTCGGCCACGGGCGCCCGGGTTCTTGAGCTACCCAAAGCGGCAGGTTCAGAAAAGGCGGAACGTTTGGCGGCTGACTTGCGGACTGCTCTTGACGGGGTGGCCAAAGTCGTCCGACCCGTTAAGCGCGTGGTCGTCAAGGTGAAGGGGTTGGATGACTCAGTCACCACCGATAGGGTGACTGCGGCCATCTGCCGACTCACGGACTGCCCCACGGAGGCTATTCACGTCGGTGAGATTCGGTGGGGCAGAGGGGAGCGTATGGGCGTTGCCTTTGCCCGGATCCCAGTCGAAGCAGCCAAGGCAGTCCTTGAGGCCGGTAGACTTCTTGTTGGTTGGAGCTCTGCCGCGGTCGAGCTCCTCGAGGACCGGCCTATGAGGTGTTTTGGGTGCCAAGCACCCGGACACACCAGGCCGGTCTGCCCTTCTGGGGTGGATAGGGGGGTCTTATGTTTCCGGTGCGGTCTGGCTGGGCATCTCCAAGCCAACTGCACCGGAGTCTTGAGATGTGCCCTGTGCGTGGACCTCGGTCTACCCGCAGGGCATCAAATGGGGAGCCGAGCCTGCAAGGCTCCCCAAACGAAAGGCAAGGCAGCTGGTCCCTCTCCAGCTGCCGTACCAGTGGCGTGCCGTCAGGCGCCAGTTGAAGCCATGTCACTATGTTAAGTACAAAGCGACATGGCTTCCTACAGGCGAATGTCAACCACTCTGCCAGGGCCCAGGATCTCTTTATCCAGGCTATGGCGGAGTGGGACATTAAAGTTGCGGTGGTTTGCGAGCCCTACTATGTCCCCCCGAATTCCAGCTGGTCGGGGGACATAAACGGCTCCGTGGCTGTGGTCGTGGGATCTAGTCCCGGTCCCCCTCTCTCCACCTTGGAGACTGGCCCGGGTTTGGTAGTGGCGCGGTGGGGGGAGTACGTTGTCGTAGGCACGTACTTCTCCCCCAATCGTAGCCTGGCGGAGTTCGAGGTTTTTCTCGACTCCGTCGGTGCTGCGATTAGCAGACAGGCGTCGGGGAACGTTATCGTCCTCGGCGACCTGAACGCCAAATCCGCGGCCTGGGGGAACCACGCCACGGACGCTAGGGGTAAGGCCGTCCAGATCTGGTCGCTCCTCTCCGGTCTGTCCCTCCTCAACAGAGGGACCGAACCGACCTGTGTGCGGCAGCAAGGGAGTTCTGTGGTGGACGTTTCGTTCGCCACCCCAGCTGTCGCGCGACGGGTCGTCGACTGGAGAGTGGAGAAGGAGGTGGAGACTCTATCGGACCATTTATACGTCCGATTTGAGATCTCCGCCTCCCGGCCGGATCTGGCCAGACCACCGCGGGGGGGAAGTCGGTTTCCTCGTTGGGCAGTCCAGCGGATGGATCGGGAAATGGCCGAAGAGGCGGCCATCGTCCAGGGCTGGGCCTTTCCCGATCCGCCCGACGAGGAGACCGACGTGGAGGGGTCGGCGGGCCGCATGCGCGAGGCCCTCACCAGGGTCTGCGATGCGGCCATGCCGAGGGTGGGGTCCAGGCCCCGGCGCAGGGCAGTGTACTGGTGGTCGCCCGAAATTGCCGAACTTCGGGCGGCCTGTTGCAGGGCTCGTAGGGCCTTCGTCCGGTGTCGCCGTCGTCACGGCTTTGACCCGGACATGGAGGCCCAGCTGCGGAGTCGTTACCGCGAGGCGAAGTCGACTCTGCGGCTGGCGATTCGGAAGGCGAAGGACCTGGCTCGGGAGGAAATCCTGGCCGGTCTCGATAGGGATCCATGGGGGCGCCCGTATCGCGTCGCGCGGAATAAGACCCGCGGCGCTGGCGCCCCGGTCATGGAGTCCCTTCAGCCGGATTTCCTCGAGCGGCTGGTGGGGGAACTTTTCCCGGATTCCACCGGCCACTCTCCTCCTGTGATGGCCCCTCCTTCTCTTGTGGGGGGGTTGGGCTCCATCCCGGACATCACGGAGGTCGAGCTGGAGGTCGCGCTGAGTCGCCTGCGAGCCCGCAACACTGCGCCGGGGCCGGACGGTATTCCAGGGCGGGTTCTGGTCATCGCCCTGGAATACTTGGGGGGCAGGCTGAGGGAACTGTTCAACCTTTGTTTGCGCACTGGACAGTTCCCGAAGGCCTGGAAGGAGGGGCGGTTGTGCCTGTTGCGGAAGGAGGGTCGTTCTGTCGACTCGTCCTCCGCGTACAGGCCAATCGTGCTGCTGGACGAGATGGGTAAGCTCTTCGAGAGAATCCTCTCTGCCCGTCTCGTCCAACACCTCGAGGAGGTGGGGCCGGGTCTTTCAGAAGCCCAGTTCGGCTTCAGGGCGGGTCGATCGACGATCGACGCCCTGAGGGCTCTGAAGGACCTGACCCAGGAGGCTGTGTCCGAGGGGGACGTCGTCGTCGCGGTCTCGCTGGACGTCGCCAACGCCTTCAATAGTTTGCCGTTCGAGACTTTGGTCGAGGCGCTCCGGTACCATGGAGTGCCTCCCTATCTCCGGCGGCTGTTGGAGGCATACCTGCAGGATAGAGAGGTCCTGTGGGTAGGCGGCGACCGGCGGCTATACCGACGGAGCGTGAGCCGAGGGGTTCCACAAGGGTCCGTTTTGGGACCGGTCTTGTGGAACCTGGGCTATGACTGGCTGCTCCGCTGTCCGCTCCTCCCCAGGATGAGGGTGTTGTGTTATGCAGATGACACCCTCGTCACTGCACGGGGAGGGAGCTTTGCGGAGGCGGCCCGTCTTGCTTCCGTCGGTGCTACGCTGGTAGCGGACCGCGCGGGGCTGTTGGGACTGGAGGTCTCCGTCACGAAGACGGAGGCCATGTTGTTCCACGGCCCTCGGCGAGGTCCCCCTCGTCGGGCGTCCATCTCCGTCCAGGGTGCGCAGGTGGCGCTGAAGGCCCAGATGAAGTATCTGGGCCTCACACTGGACGGACGATGGAACTTCGGGGCGCATTTCTCTCTGCTCGCCCCGAAGTTGATTTCCACTGCAGCTGCCTTGGGGAGGCTTCTGCCCAACGTCGGTGGGCCGCAGGCTCCGTGCCGGCGCCTATATGCCGGCATCGTGAGGAGCATGGCCCTGTACGGTGCTCCCATATGGTCGGGAGCCCTCACTGCGGATTCCAGGGCCCTTCTGCGCAGAACGCAAAGGGTCCTAGCGGTGAGGGTGATCAGGGGGTACCGTACGGTGTCCTATACTGCGGCCACACTCCTGGCGAGCGATCCGCCGTGGGAGCTACACGCGGAGGTGCTCGCCAGGGTGTATTGGCACCGGGCAGAAGCCAGGGATGGGCAAAGGATCGAGGCGGCGCGGGTCAGGACTCTAGCTCACCGAGTCCTGATCCGACAGTGGAAATCGGAGTTGGAGTCTCCTGTCGCCGGTCTGGCGACAGTGGGGGCAGTCCGCCCCCACATGGATCGTTGGATCAACCGGCGACACGGGACCCTAACGTATCGTCTTGTGCAGGTATTGACGGGGCACGGATGCTTCGGCGAGTACCTGCACAAGATCGCACGCAGAGAGGCGACCCCCTCCTGCCACCACTGTGACGAGGCCGTGGACACGGCTCGTCACACCCTGGCTGAGTGCGCAGCCTGGGACCGTCAGCGTTCAGAGCTGACGGCTGTGGTGGGCAGGGACCTTTCGCTGCCGCGCGTGGTACGCGCGATGATCGGCAGCGAGAGGTGTTGGGTCGCGGTGGCTTCCTTCTGCGAGCAGGTTATTGCCGCGAAGGAGGCCGCGGAGCGGATCAGGGAGTCAGCCTCCACCGCTGATCCGCTCCGAAGGGGTAGGCTGGGGAGAAGGAGGCGGGAGTACGCCCGACGCTTCCTTCCCCAGCCGTAGTGCCTTGGTGAGAGGGGAGGGTGACCCCTTTCACCAGCTATAGGCCTACGTCGTAAGGGTGCTTTCGTTACTCGGAGCACCCTTATCGGGGGTGGCGATTCCGCCGGGGCGTCACGGTGAGTGCGACAAGCGATCCCGTGGCGTCCCACTATGGCGATGAGGGTAACCGTTGGTTTTTAGTGGGTAGCCTTAAAAATGGCAGCGTCCTCTATGCTGCCGGGTAGTCCCACATAACCACTCCGGCCGTCACCTTCTCGGCCGGGGGGTATCCGTAACGGATTTTCCAACGAAAAAAAAAAAAAAAAAAAAAAAAAAAAAAAAAAAAAAAAAAGGTTAGGTTAGGTTAGGTTAGGTTAGGTTGTGCGCAGGTGGCGCTGAAGGCCCAGATGAAGTATCTGGGCCTCACACTGGACGGACGATGGAACTTCGGGGCGCATTTCTCTCTGCTCGCCCCGAAGTTGATTTCCACTGCAGCTGCCTTGGGGAGGCTTCTGCCCAACGTCGGTGGGCCGCAGGCTCCGTGCCGGCGCCTATATGCCGGCATCGTGAGGAGCATGGCCCTGTACGGTGCTCCCATATGGTCGGGAGCCCTCACTGCGGATTCCAGGGCCCTTCTGCGAAGAACGCAAAGGGTCCTAGCGGTGAGGGTGATCAGGGGGTACCGTACGGTGTCGTACACTGCGGCCACACTCCTGGCGAGCGATCCGCCGTGGGAGCTACATGCGGAGGTGCTCGCCAGGGTGTATTGGCACCGGGCAGAAGCCAGGGATGGGCAAAGGATCGAGGCGGCGCGGGTCAGGGCTCTAGCTCACCGAGTCCTGATCCGACAGTGGAAATCGGAGTTGGAGTCTCCTGTCGCCGGTCTGGCGACAGTGGGGGCAGTCCGCCCCCACATGGATCGTTGGATCAACCGGCGACACGGGACCCTAACCTATCGTCTTGTGCAGGTATTGACGGGGCACGGATGCTTCGGCGAGTACCTGCACAAGATCGCACGCAGAGAGGCGACCCCCTCCTGCCACCACTGTGACGAGGCCGTAGACACGGCTCGTCACACCCTGGCTGACTGCGCAGCCTGGGACCGTCAGCGTTCTGAGCTGACGGCTGTGGTGGGCAGGGACCTTTCGCTGCCGCGCGTGGTACGCGCGATGATCGGCAGCGAGAGGTGTTGGGTCGCGGTGGCTTCCTTCTGCGAGCAGGTTATTGCCGCGAAGGAGGCCGCGGAGCGGATCAGGGAGTCAGCCTCCACCGCTGATCCGCTCCGAAGGGGTAGGCTGGGGAGAAGGAGGCGGGAGTACGCCCGACGCTTCCTTCCCCAGCCGTAGTGCCTTGGTGAGAGGGGAGGGTGACCCCTTTCACCAGCCATAGGCCTACGTCGTAAGGGTGCTTTCGTTACTCGGAGCACCCTTATCGGGGGTGGCGATTCCGCCGGGGCGTCACGGTGAGTGCGACAAGCGATCCCGTGGCGTCCCATTATGGCGATGAGGGTAACCGTTGGTTTTTAGTGGGTAGCCTTAAAAATGGCAGCGTCTTCTATGCTGCCGGGTAGTCCCACATAACCACCTCGGCCGTCACCTTCTCGGCCGGGGGGTATCCGTAACGGATTTTCCAACGTTAAAAAAAAAAAAAAAAAAAAAAGGTTAGGTTAGGTTAGGTTAGGTTGGGGTGCTTGGTGTCGGTGACCTCCTCGTGGTGCACCCTGGGCAACGGGATGGGCAGTTTCATCGCATTTACGAAGCTGCTGCCCATCGCGGCTAACAACCGACTTGGGGAGTGGGCTCCGGCGCTCTGTCTTGCAGCAGAGTGGTTCCGTGAGATCATTCGGGGAAGTCAGCTATGGGGTCTTACCTGGTACATAGCTGACAATAAGGGGGGAAATGTTCGTGTTCGTTATTTGTTTTGTTTGGTCCTTTGTCTCTTGTGTCTTTGTATCGAAAGTGTCTTGTTGTTGTCTGGTGATCTGTGGGAGTATATGTTTTTTGTCAACCCTAAGGTCTGGCGCCTGCCAAGGGGTTGTGTAATGACGAGGGCGTCAACCGGGGACCTCACCCTTTAAAGGAATATTATGATGGTGAATCTTAAAAATGATATACCCCAGGAGGGTTCCGGCTGCTCAGCAACCGGGCAATCCCTCACGGACGCTTCGGCGTCCGTCTTCCCCTCGTATTCTGGGGGGGGAAAAGACCACCAAAGTACAACTGCAGAGTCTGATCATTCAGACACCAGCATGATAACGGCTGGTTCAAGGGAGTCCCCAACACCGTTATCATGCACAAAGAAACGGCCCTGCTCTAAGGAGAGGAGCCGTTCAGGCTCGAACGAGCGTTCGAGCGGAGATGAGGTGCTCACTGTAAAGAAGCTCGTGACACCAAAGAGAGGGAGAGGTCGTCCTCCTACAACAGGCCAATATGTGGGCCTAAAGAAGGCCAAGGAGGACTACCTCAGACTCCAAAGAAAAGAGATGGAGATTGAGGCAGAAAGAGAGTTGCAGGAGCGTATTCGCCAACGTCTTCAGACCAGATCTGGAATGCGAATCTCCCCAGAGGTAGATGCTATCATTGATACCCGCAAACAAGTAGAAGAGCACTTAGACACTGTCTACAGCATAGCAACAAGGTCTAAAAATCTAAAAGGCACCTTTCAAAAAGCCCTCAAGGACGCGGCTTCCTCAATAAGGGCCTGTGTGGAGAGTCTTGCCGAGAGGAACACTACGGAAGAAACGCGACAGTTGCAAGAGGCTAATGCACAGCTTAAGTCTGAGATATCGGATTTAAGGAAGGAAGTAGCCCAGCTCCGGGCTTTTAGTGAAATGGCTGCAAAATTTCAAGAAGAAGCAAGAGTTGAAGCTACTAAAAATAGTAACATTGATTTCGAGCAGCTCTCTCAATCTATCACAGTGCAGGTAGGCGCCATAATGGATGCAAGGTTTGAGGCGCTGGAAAATAGGCTACTTTACGAAAAGCACATGAGCCCGCCCTTAATTCCTGAAGAAAGTCGAATGGAACCAGCAGTTGCTGTAGATCCTGAACAACTGACTTTCCCTATAGAAGCTGGAGGTGCCTCTACTAGAGCCGATCCGAAGCCAGGCAATTTAGAGGCCAAAAAGAAAAGCAAGAGCAAAAAAAGTAAAAAGAAGAAGACTGCTCATTCAGAAGTCCTAAACCTGGGCCAGCCACAGCAACTGACGAAACCCCGTCAACTCTCCACTGTCCCCATAGCTGGAGATGAGGGCTGGGTTAAAGTCATGAGACGGAACGGCAGGCCTCACAAATCAGGTGACTTACGAGTCAAGGGTAAGGATATGGAACAGAAGGAAAAGAGCAATAAAATGCGGCCACCTCGAACAGCGGCAATAGTTTTAACCCTGCAGCCGGGTGCAGAGGAGAGAGGAATTTCCTACGCCAGCGTGCTTCGCCAAGCGAAGACGACAGATCTTTCTGGATTTGGGCTCAACGCCCTTCGAGTCAGAAAGACTGCCACGGGAGCACGTATCCTGGAAATATCCGGTGCAGCCAATGCCGAAAAAGCTGACGAGATGGCAAAGCGGCTTAGCAACACCCTTAAAAAGGAGGACGTTCGAGTTTCCAGGGTAACGAAATGCGCGGAAATGCGCGTTTCGGATCTGGATGACTCCGTTACGAAAGAGGAGGTGGTAGCGGCCATTTCCCTTGTAGGAGGTTGCCCTGGAAGCCAAATTATTGCAGGTGAGGTGCGTAAGGACTTCAGAGGTCTTTTTACAATTTGGGTTAGATGTCCGGTAACTGTAGCCAGAAGAATCACTAAGAGCGGTCGAATTCTCATCGGATGGGTCTCAGCAAGAGTGAAACTACTGGCACCAAGAACGAGACGTTGCTGGCGATGTCTCGAAGAAGGGCACGTTAAAGAAAATTGCTCATCCACAATAGATCGTAGTGGCCTATGCTTTCGATGCTCGAAGCCCGCACACAAGGCAAACACCTGTTCATCAACACCGCACTGCGTTCTTTGTGCAGACTTAAAACTACCTGCTAATCATGCTATAGGCAGCAAGTCCTGTTATACACCTTCTAGCAGGTCAAAACAGAACACAGGTTGCTCCAACGCTCAAAGGCGGCCCCCATCACCTAGTGCAAGGTCAGGGGAAGAGGTGACACCTAGAAATACCTAGTAATGGCTTCATTGAAAGTTCTACAGTGTAACATCAATCACTGTGCCAGAGCTCAGGATCTGCTTCTCCAGAGCTTGGCAGAGTGGATGATACAGGTGGCAGTGGTAGCTGAACCCTACTTTATCCCTCCTAGAAGGAACTGGGTGACTGATCTAGATGGCTTGGTTGCAATAATTTGTCCGGGCGGAAATGGGTCCATTACACCTACGAGAATTGTTAAGGGACGGGGATGTGTTGCAGCTCTGGTGGGTGCAACTGTCTTTGTTGGAGCTTATTTCTCCCCTAACAGAAGTTTGGCTGAATTTGAAGCCTTTATGACAGATCTTCTAGCCATGATGGGGCAGTTTCTTCCTTGCTCTATCATTGTGGTCGGCGACTTCAACGCCAAGTCAACAACATGGGGATCTTCTGCTACAGATGCTCGAGGGCAATTACTGGAAGAGTGGCTGCCAACTGCTGGGCTGGTTGTTCTGAACAAAGGGTCTGCCCATACGTGCGTGCGATCGCGGGGCGGATCTGTCGTGGACGTTTCGTTTGCAAGCCCTGCGTTAGCGAGCCGGGTCCGACAATGGAGAGTCCTCGAGAATGTGGAAACTTTATCGGATCATCGGTATATCCGTTTCGAGGTTCTTTCACCCTCTGCCAGTCCACTATTTCCCACGCAAGCTTCTAACAAGGGAGGTCCAAGGTGGCAGTTGAAACGGCTAGACAAAGGCATGCTCATGGAGGCGGCGATTGTCCAAACTTGGGTGTCCGTGCCCGAAGGGTCTATTGAGGTCGAGGAAGAAGCAAGCAGGTTCCACGATGCAATGACTCACATATGTGATGCTTCTATGCCCCGGGCCAAGATGAATCCTCCCTTAAACAAGGTGTACTGGTGGTCTTCAGAAATATCAGATTTCCGTGTAGCGTGTGTGTTGGCCAGACGACAGTACACTCGTAGTCGAAGAAGGAGACCAAGAAATCTGGAACTTGAGGCTGAGCTCTACTCTTCTTACGCTTCCGCTAGAGATGCGTTGAAGATCTGCATCTCGCAGGCGAAAGACAAGGCTAGAATGGAAATGCTAGAGTCTGTAAACAGAGACCCATGGGGGAGGCCATACTTGATGGTTAGAGGGAAACTTCGATCCTGCACCCCTCCACTGACGCAGACTCTCCAGCCCGAGGTGACAGACCGAATTATTTCCTCCTTGTTCCCCCGAAGAGAAGAACATTTTCCACCACAGATGGCTGTATCAGGGAATGTAACGGAGGAGCCTGAAATTCCTGGGGTGACCGAATTGGAGTTTGGAGTAGCGGTGAAGAGGCTTAAGGCAAAGAATACTGCTCCCGGCCCAGACGGAATACCTGGTAAGGTATTAGGGATTGCTTTGAGTGAGCTGGCGCCAAGACTGAGGAATCTTATGGACGCGTGCCTGTCGCAGGCGCAGTTTCCACGACAGTGGAAGACAGGCCGTTTAGTGCTCCTCAGCAAAGAAGGCCGTCCATCAGAGTCTTCATCATCCTATCGCCCGATTGTTCTCCTGGACGAAGTGGGAAAATTATTCGAGCGAGCTGCTAGGATCATAAGCCACCTCAAAAGTACTGGTCCGGATCTATCCGAAAATCAGTTCGGATTTCGCCCTGGCAAGTCAACGGTGGATGCTGTCTTGCGAGTTAAGGCTGCTGCGCAGGAGGCGGTTGGTCGAGGGGAAGTCATTTTGGCGGTGTCCCTGGACATTGCCAATGCATTTAATACCTTGCCCTGGAGCTGCATCAGGGAGGCGCTAAGATATCATCAGGTACCTAGTTATCTTCGTCGTATTGTCGGTGCTTACCTCTCCGATCGCTCTGTCATATACCCAGTACAAAGAGGTTGGCGGAAGAGAAGGATGTCGTGTGGCGTTCCACAGGGGTCGGTCCTTGGGCCACTCTTGTGGAACATAGGCTACGACTGGGTCCTGCGCGGAGGTAACATAACAGGTATCAACGTCACCTGTTATGCCGATGACACTCTGGTGACAGCTCGAGCTAAAACTCCTAGGCTAGCCGCCATCCTTGCCATGGCTGGAGTGGAACATGTGGTAGGGCGTATCCGTCGCCTTGGTCTTGAGGTGGCCCTCAATAAATCCGAGGCCATATGTTTCCATGGACCTCGAAATGCACCATCCTCAGAAGAAAGCATCATTGTGAGTGGTACTCGCATCTGCATCGGGTCAACGATGAGATATCTCGGTCTCGTTCTCGATAGCAAGTGGAAGTTCACCGCTCACTTTGAGCGACTAATGCCGAAACTGCTGAGCGCAACAGCGGCTTTTGGGTGGTTGCTGCCAAATTTAGGTGGACCGAATGCATTAAGCAGACGCCTTTATGCTGGAGTTGTGAGATCCATGGCCTTATATGGAGCTCCAGTGTGGTCCTCGTCCCTGAGTAGGCGGAATATTGCCCTCCTACGCAAACCACAGAGAGCAATGGCACTGAGGATGATTCGTGGCTACCGCACCGTCTCGTATGAAGCCGCCTGTGTTCTGGCCGGATCGTTACCCTGGGATCTTTATGCGGTAGCCCTCACGACGATGTATAATCTTCGTGAGGAGGCGGACGTCCCGGGACTTCGCCCAAGAATACGGGAGAGCATGAGGCGAGCAATAGTAGGTCACGCTCACGCAGCATGGGAGGCAACGCTTGCGGAGCCTAGTGGAGGGGCTAGGGCTATTGAGGCAGTTGTCCCAGTACTCAAACAGTGGCTCAATCGACGCTTTGGTGCCCTAACTTTCCGGCTGACGCAGGTGCTCACCGGGCATGGCTGTTTCGGAGGGTACTTGTGTAAGGTTGCGAGGAGAGAACCAACTGCAGTTTGTCACCACTGTGACAACTGCCTTGTGGAGACGGCCCAACACGCCTTTGAGGAATGCCCAGCTTGGGAAGAGGAGAGAACTGTTCTTAGATCAGTTATAGGACAGGAACTTTCACTCCCAACTGTGGTCTGCAAGATGACTGAAAGCACAAGATCTTGGAATGCAGTTCAACTTTTCTGCGAGCAAATTATGGTCCAAAAAGAAGAAGCAGAAAGAGAAAGGGAGGCTAACAGCTCATTAGTCATCCGCCGCCGAAGAATCGGTCGTCGAAGGGAGGCGCACAATCGCAACCTTCCTCCTTAACACCAGCTTGAGGGTGAGGGACTCGGGGGGGTCCTCACCCATCAAACTAGCCTGAGTAGGCACGGTCGTGATCCTTACGTGCTACTCTAAATCTAGGAAAGTGGAGCGATAGCCTTGCATCCTCCACTGCAAAAGAGCAGGGGTCTGATGAGACCGGATCGTCGCCGGGTCGCGGAAGATTGCCACCTGGATGTTCCCGCGTCCCCGGCATGTGGCGATGAGAAGGACACCGTGGGGTTTTAGCCGGTTGGAGTCCGGCATAACCAGGCCGCCTCCCCCGAGGTGACAGGGTATCCGCGCGGATTTCCCCACGAAAAAAAAAAAAAAAAAAAAAAAAAAAAAGGTTAGGTTAGGTTAGGTTAGGTTAGGTTAGGTTAGGTTGGGGTGGGGGAGTCCCCAAGTGTTTATAGGTACGTCCTCGTCGTCTCCCCTGGACCCCGTCCTGACCCCGGTAACGCAGGTGGCAGGCGGGTGACCAAATCCTATAAATAAAACTTGGGTGAGTGTGTTTCGATACGTCGTGATGCTTCCTGCGCGTGACAGCAAGGGAAGATTCATCAAAGGCCCTTCTAAGGGCCAACCTAAAGGCCCTTCTCAGGGCCAACCTAAAGGCCCTTCTCAGGGCCAACCTAAAGGCCCTTCTCAGGGCCACTCAAAAGGCCCTTCTCAGGGCCAACCTAACGACGGCGATAGCGTTGTCTTAGATGCGGAGGAGTCGCCCCTGCTAGACGCCTCTTCCGCAAATAAACCTGTGGTGAGAGACCAGATGTCTGACCACGAGGTTAGTGTTCGCCGGAAGCGACCCCTTTCGGCGGCAGCCTCCTTGGTGAGTGACGCGTCGGAGAACGACTGGGAGGATGATGCTGTGCCTTCCAAGTACAGCACTGCAAGTCGTGGACGCTCCTCCGCAGCTTCAATGGTGAGAGGTGGATGTGGCCTCGCAAGGGCGAAAGCCAGTTTGCGGGCTCTTACCCACGAGGCCGAGGAAGCCGAATTCGAGAAGGATCTGGAAGCTCGGGCCTTTAAGAAGGCCACCGCTCCGCCTGTGCTAATGCCGGGTTCCGATGACGAATCACTCTCGGAGGTGCAGCACAGGCAAGAGCCTGAGTTCATGGGGGCTGAGGAGCTTCGGGCAGTTGCCGGACGCAGCTCTGCGGCCATCCTGGAGGCATGCCGGAAATCTACAAACCTGAAGGGTGGCGTGCATAAGCTCATCAAAAAGTCAACCAGGGATCTCCTTGAGGCTGTTGAGGCGCTGGCAGGCCGGACGGCGAATGAGGAAACGCGTCGTCTTAGGGCGATTAACGCGCGTCTCAATCGTGAGGTGGACAACCTAAAAGCGGAGCTCAAGGTTCACAGGCGCGAGTTTTCAGAGATGCGAGCGACAGCAGCGCAACCTGCTGCTGCATCTGTAGGGACGCCCCTTCGTGACGCCGAATTCATAGAGGAGTTGAGGCGCTCGGTCGTGTCCTCAGTGGGCGTTATGATTAACGCCCGCTTCGCAGGTATCGAAGAGCGCCTCCTCCCTGAGAAAAGAATTCGTCCACCCCTCGCAGCGGATAGACGGAAGGAGACAGTTGTGACTTCAGCTAGTGGAACAACTTCTCGTGGGCGTTCCGGATTGGCAGTTCCTCCATCTGGGTCCTCATCTCGGCCTCGCGCTGCTGCGGTGGATAGGCCATCCAAGACAAGCGCAGTAGATGTAGAGCCAGACTGCATCGTAGACGTCGAGACGGGCCACACCGTAGAAGGAGAGTGGTCGACGGTGGTGCGGAAGGGCAAGGGGAGGAAAAGTGGTCCCCGCCCTGAGACCCTGAGATCTGGTCCCAAGACCAAACCAACTGCTCAGCCGGCGAGTACCAATCCGCCAAGGCGCAAGAAGGGGAAGAAGAAGTCGCGGAAGACGAAGAAGCCCCAGCCAAAGCTGCGATCCGCTCGTTGCCCAGCTGTGGTCATAACATTACAGGCTGAGGCATCCGCCAAGGGAGTGACCTACGCCCATGTCCTCGAGCGCGCTGCCGAGAAAGTAGATCTCGGCGAAATCGGGCTCGAGGGCGGGTTAAAAATTCGCCGGTCAGCCACAGGGGCAAGGCTTTTGGAGCTGCCTAAAGCGGCTCCGGAAAAAGCGGAGAAGTTGGCATCTTGCCTCCGCGTGGCGCTCGATGGGGTGGCAGACGTTGTCAGGCCAATAAAACGGGTCACCGTAAAAATCGGGGGGCTAGACGACTCTGCCACCAAGGAGAAGGTAGCGGCTGCAATTTGCCGTAACACCAATTGCTCCGATGAGTCTCTCCGCGTCGGAGAGATTCGTTGGGGCTATGGGGCTATGGGCGTCACCTTTGCCCAATGCCCCGTTGACGCGGCGAAAACCCTTCTCAGCACGGGGCGGCTGCTGGTTGGTTGGAGCTCGGCCAGGGTCGAGGTCCTTGAGGAGCGGCCCATGCGGTGTTTCAGGTGCCTGGAACCTGGGCACACGCGTGCGGTCTGCCCTTCCGCTGTCGACCGCAGCTCGGCCTGCTTCCGATGCGGCATAGTGGGACACTCCCGCGATAGTTGCACCGGAGTCCTTAGGTGCGTGGTTTGCTCGGACCTAGGACTGCAAGCAGGCCATGAGCTTGGTAGTGGGGCCTGCAAAGCGCCCCGAAAAAGGGGGAAGACAAGCTGGTCCTCTCCAGTCATCCAAGGGGAAGGTGGTAGTCAACCGCCGAGTGAAGCCATGTCGCAATGACCAGACAGCGACATGGCTTCCTACAGGCGAATGTCAACCACTCTGCCAGGGCCCAGGATCTCTTTATCCAGGCTATGGCGGAGTGGGACATTAAAGTTGCGGTGGTCTGTGAGCCTTACTTTGTCCCCCCGAATTCCAGCTGGTCGGGGGACACAAACGGCTCCGTGGCAGTGGTCGTGGGATCTAGTCCCGGTCCCCCTCTCTCCACCTTGGAGACTGGCCCGGGTTTGGTAGTGGCGCGGTGGGGGGAGTACGTTGTCGTAGGCACGTACTTCTCCCCCAATCGTAGCCTGGCGGAGTTCGAGGTTTTTCTCGACTCCGTCGGTGCTGCGATTAGCAGACAGGCGTCGGGGAACGTTATCGTCCTCGGCGACCTGAACGCCAAATCCGCGGCCTGGGGGAACCACGCCACGGACGCTAGGGGTAAGGCCGTCCAGATCTGGTCGCTCCTCTCCGGTCTGTCCCTCCTCAACAGAGGGACCGAACCGACCTGTGTGCGGCAGCAAGGGAGTTCCGTGGTGGACGTTTCGTTCGCCACCCCAGCTGTCGCGCGACGGGTCGTCGACTGGAGAGTGGAGAAGGAGGTGGAGACTCTATCGGACCATTTATACGTCCGATTTGAGATCTCCACCTCCCGGCCGGATCTGGCCAGACCACCGCGGGGAGGAAGTCGGTTTCCTCGTTGGGCAGTCCAGCGGCTGGATCGGGAAATGGCCGAAGAGGCGGCCATCGTCCAGGGCTGGGCCTTTCCCGATCCGCCCGACGAGGAGACCGACGTGGAGGGGTCGGCGGGCCGCATGCGCGAGGCCCTCACTAGGGTCTGCGATGCGGCCATGCCGAGGGTGGGGTCCAGGCCCCGGCGCAGGGCAGTGTACTGGTGGTCGCCCGAAATTGCCGAACTTCGGGCGGCCTGTTGCAGGGCTCGTAGGGCCTTCGTCCGGTGTCGCCGTCGTCATGGCTTTGACCCGGACATGGAGGCCCAGCTGCGGAGTCGTTACCGCGAGGCGAAGTCGACTCTGCGGCTGGCGATTCGGAAGGCGAAGGACCTGGCTCGGGAGGAAATCCTGGCCGGTCTCGATAGGGACCCATGGGGGCGCCCGTATCGCGTCGCGCGGAATAAGACCCGCGGCGCTGGCGCCCCGGTCATGGAGTCCCTTCAGCCGGATTTCCTCGAGCGGCTGGTGGGGGAACTTTTCCCGAATTCCACCGGCCACTCTCCTCCTGTGATGGCCCCTCCTTCTCTTGACGGGGGGGTGGGCTCTATCCCGGACATCACGGAGGTCGAGCTGGAGGTCGCACTGAGTCGCCTGCGAGCCCGCAACACTGCGCCGGGGCCGGACGGTATTCCAGGGCGGGTTCTGGTCATCGCCCTGGAATACTTGGGGGGCAGGCTTCGGGAACTGTTCAACTTGTGTTTGCGCACTGGACAGTTCCCGAAGGCCTGGAAGGAGGGGCGGTTGTGCCTGTTGCGGAAGGAGGGTCGTTCTGTCGACTCGTCCTCCGCGTACAGGCCAATCGTGCTGCTGGACGAGATGGGTAAGCTCTTCGAGAGAATCCTCTCTGCCCGTCTCGTCCAGCACCTCGAGGAGGTGGGTCCGGGTCTTTCAGAAGCCCAGTTCGGCTTCAGGGCGGGTCGATCGACGATCGACGCCCTGAGGGCTCTGAAGGACCTGACCCAGGAGGCTGTGTCCGAGGGGGACGTCGTCGTCGCGGTCTCGCTGGACGTCGCCAACGCCTTCAACAGTTTGCCGTTCGAGACTTTGGTCGAGGCGCTCCGGTACCATGGAGTGCCTCCCTATCTCCGGCGGCTGTTGGAGGCATACCTGCAGGATAGAGAGGTCCTGTGGGTAGGCGGCGACCGGCGGCTATACCGACGGAGCGTGAGCCGAGGGGTTCCACAAGGGTCCGTTTTGGGACCGGTCTTGTGGAACCTGGGCTATGACTGGCTGCTCCGCTGTCCGCTCCTCCCCAGGATGAGGGTGTTGTGTTATGCAGATGACACCCTCGTCACTGCACGGGGAGGGAGCTTTGCGGAGGCGGCCCGTCTTGCTTCCGTCGGTGCTACGCTGGTAGCGGACCGCGCGGGGCTGCTGGGACTGGAGGTCTCCGTCACGAAGACGGAGGCCATGTTGTTCCACGGCCCTCGGCGAGGTCCCCCTCGTCGGGCGTCCATCTCCGTCCAGGGTGCGCAGGTAGCGCTGAAGGCCCAGATGAAGTATCTGGGCCTCACACTGGACGGACGATGGAACTTCGGGGCGCATTTCTCTCTGCTCGCCCCGAAGTTGATTTCCACTGCAGCTGCCTTGGGGAGGCTTCTGCCCAACGTCGGTGGGCCGCAGGCTCCGTGCCGGCGCCTATATGCCGGCATCGTGAGGAGCATGGCCCTGTACGGTGCTCCCATATGGTCGGGAGCCCTCACTGCGGATTCCAGGGCCCTTCTGCGAAGAACGCAAAGGGTCCTAGCGGTGAGGGTGATCAGGGGGTACCGTACGGTGTCCTACACTGCGGCCACACTCCTGGCGAGCGATCCGCCGTGGGAGCTACACGCGGAGGTGCTCGCCAGGGTGTATTGGCACCGGGCAGAAGCCAGGGATGGGCAAAGGATCGAGGCGGCGCGGGTCAGGGCTCTAGCTCACCGAGTCCTGATCCGACAGTGGAAATCGGAGTTGGAGTCTCCTGTCGCCGGTCTGGCGACAGTGGGGGCAGTCCGCCCCCACATCGATCGTTGGATCAACCGGCGACACGGGACCCTAACCTATCGTCTTGTGCAGGTATTGACGGGGCACGGATGCTTCGGCGAGTACCTGCACAAGATCGCACGCAGAGAGGCGACCCCCTCCTGCCACCACTGTGACGAGGCCGTAGACACGGCTCGTCACACCCTGGCTGAGTGCGCAGCCTGGGACCGTCAGCGCTCTGAGCTGACGGCTGTGGTGGGCAGGGACCTTTCGCTGCCGCGCGTGGTACGCGCGATGATCGGCAGCGAGAGGTGTTGGGTCGCGGTGGCTTCCTTCTGCGAGCAAGTCATTGCCGCGAAGGAGGCCGCGGAGCGGATCAGGGAGTCAGCCTCCACCGCTGATCCGCTCCGAAGGGGTAGGCTGGGGAGAAGGAGGCGGGAGTACGCCCGACGCTTCCTTCCCCAGCCGTAGTGCCTTGGTGAGAGGGGAGGGTGACCCCTTTCACCAGCTATAGGCCTACGTCGTAAGGGTGCTTTCGTTACTCGGAGCACCCTTATCGGGGGTGGCGATTCCGCCGGGGCGTCATGGTGAGTGCGACAAGCGATCCCGTGACGTCCCATTATGGCGATGAGGGTAACCGTTGGTTTTTAGTGGGTAGCCTTAAAAATGGCAGCGTCATCTATGCTGCCGGGTAGTCCCACATAACCACTCCGGCCGTCACCTTCTCGGCCGGGGGGTATCCGTAATGGATTTTCCAACGTAAAAAAAAAAAAAAAAAAAAAAAAAAAAAAAAAAAAAAAAAAAAAAAAAAAAAAAAAAAAAGGTTAGGTTGGGGTGTGTGTCGGTGACCTCCTCGTGGTACACCCTGGGCAACGGGATGGGCAGGTCCCCGCTTTCGCGGAACTGCTGCCCATCACGGCTAACAACCGACACGGGGGGTTGGCCATGGGGGTTTATGCCCGGTCCATGGCTGACAGGGGAGGGTGGACGTGCCTGGGCTGGTCTTTGCTGAGTGCGACGCCACGGTTGCGCTTGGCGTTGATCGGTCTGGGCGTGGTGGGTTCCCGACTTATGCCTCTTTCTAGCTGGTCTCGGCTGACCACCGTGGCTGGCGGTAGAGGCCTGTCGGGTTCGTCGTTGGGTCCCCTTCTTGTGGCGGGCTGGCTGGAGCCTGCCTATTTTGGGGACTCGATGGGTGGTCTTCTCTCGGGGAGACCACCGCGAGGGCGCTGGGCCTAGTCCGGACCTCTAGCCTAGTCCCGTTGGCCGAACGGTCGACATGGCAAAGAGTGCGGGTTCGTCCTGCGTCCGACTGCTCCAGTGAGTGAGTGGTCGGAGTCTGTCGACAGGGCCCGGCTCGGAGGGTGTTTCGGCCTCCTCCGCGCGGTAGCAGGCTTGGGTGGGGGGTAGGGTGAGCCCTCCACAATCTATCAAGCCTGCGAAAAAGGGAGGGTCCACTTGTTGCAGGGTGCCCTCTCCGTGGTAGTCTCCGTCGGGGCGCTGCGGTTGAATGCGAAAGCGATCCCGTGGTGTCCCACTATGACGGCAGGCGGCAACCGTCAGGTTTAGTGTTAGGTTAAAGTCCCACATACCCCCTTCCATCTTCCCCTGGGTGGAAGGGATAGCATGATGCTTCCTGACGATAAAAAAAAAAAAAAAAAAAAAAAAAAAAAAAAAAAAAAAAAAAAAAAAAAAAAAAAAAAAAGGTTAGGTTAGGTTAGGTTAGGTTAGGTTAGGTTAGGTTAGGTTAGGTTAGGTTGGGGTACACCGGGGTGGTGCGGTCTATGGCTCTTTACGGGTCACCCATTTGGGCGGATGCTCTGAACGCCTATAATCGGACGCTCTTGTGCAGAGCACAGAGAGTCATGGCCGTCAGAGCGGTCAGAGGGTATCGCACCATCTCGTGCGAGGCAGCTTGCGCTTTAGCCGGGACCCCACCGTGGGATCTGGACGCTAAGACGCTGGCAGTGGCGTACCGACGGAGGAGGGATGCCCGTTTTCGGGGGGAACATCCTTCGTCAGTAGAGGATTGGGGGTCTAGATGGAGACTCAGGGCGCAGGAGGAGCTCCTCGCTGAATGGCGAGAGAGGCTCATGGTGCC
Organism: Dircenna loreta; assembly: GCA_963555665.1. NCBI lineage: Eukaryota > Metazoa > Arthropoda > Insecta > Lepidoptera > Nymphalidae > Dircenna > Dircenna loreta. The sequence continues at coordinate 16,115,447 of OY743098.1, forward strand.
TAAAGCCGGCATCTCAACCGCCAAGGCGATCGGCCCTATTCTTAGGAACTGGGTCAATCGCAAGCATGGGGTGTTGACTTTCCACCTGACGCAGATCCTTTCGGGGCACGGTTGCTTCGGAAGGTATCTGTTTAAGGTGGCGGGTCGAGAACCCACGATGAAATGCCACGAGTGCGGCTGTGCCGAGGATACGGCACAGCACACGCTGGCAATGTGCCCACATTGGGCGGAGCCGCGTGCTACACTCGTGGCTACTATCGGGTCGGACCTCTCGCTCCCGACCGTGGTAAAGGCCATGGTCACGAGTGAAGAGGGTTGGAGTGCGGTGCGCTCATTCTGCGAGGATGTGATGTCGCAGAAGGAGACGGCGGAGAGGCTCAGGGAGGAGGACGGAGCCGCTCTACCAATGCGCCGGAGAAGGGTAGGCCGCAGGCGCGTCGCTCACGAGCGCCGAATGCCGCCTTAGCTTCCCTTGTGACCGGGTGGTGAGTTGGGGTTAATCACCATCTGGGGGCCCGAAACGGCCGGAAGACAGAGTTCCACCCCCTGGGTCTGTAAAAGAGCAGCCGATGAGGTCGCGGATGTGTGCGCAAGCGTTCCCGTAACCTCATCTAAAGGCAGCACGTTGGAATAGTCTGGTTTAGTGGGTATATTAAAAATGGTGTCATCTTCTATGATACCGGGAGCCCCACATAAAATCGCTCTTCCTACCCCATTTAGGAAGACGCGTGTATTCGTAAACTGAATTCCAGACGAAAAAAAAAAAAAAAAAAAAAAAAAAAAAAAGGTTAGGTTGGGGTGTGTGTCGGTGACCTCCTCGTGGTACACCCTGGGCAACGGGATGGGCAGGTCCCCGCTTTCGCGGAACTGCTGCCCATCACGGCTAACAACCGACACGGGGGGTTGGCCATGGGGGTTTATGCCCGGTCCATGGCTGACAGGGGAGGGTAGACGTGCCTGGGCTGGTCTTTGCTGAGTGCGACGCCACGGTTGCGCTTGGCGTTGATTGGTCTGGGCGTGGTGGGTTCCCGACTTATGCCTCTTTCTAGCTGGTCTCGGCTGACCACCGTGGCTGGCGGTAGAGGCCTGTCGGGTTCGTCGTTGGGTCCCCTTCTTGTGGCGGGCTGGCTGGAGCCTGCCTATTTTGGGGACTCGATGGGTGGTCTTCTCTCGGGGAGACCACCGCGAGGGCGCTGGGCCTAGTCCGGACCTCTAGCCTAGTCCCGTTGGCCGAACGGTTGACATGGCAAAGAGTGCGGGTTCGTCCTGCGTCCGACTGCTCCAGTGAGTGAGTGGTCGGAGTCTGTCGACAGGGCCCGGCTCGGAGGGGGTCTCGGCCTCCTCCGCGCTGTAGCAGGCTTGGGTGGGGGGTAGGGTGAGCCCTCCACAATCTATCATGCCTGCGAAAAAGGGAGGGTCCACTTGTTGCAGGGTGCCCTCTCCGTGGTAGTCTCCGTCGGGGTGCTGCGGTTGAATGCGAAAGCGATCCCGTGGTGTCCCACTATGACGGCAGGCGGCAACCGTCAGGTTTAGTGTTAGGTTAGAGTCCCACATACCCCCTTCCATCTTCCCCTGGGTGGCAGGGATAGCATGATGCTTCCTGACGTTAAAAAAAAAAAAAAAAAAAAAAAAAAAAGGTTAGGTTAGGTTAGGTTAGGTTAGGTTAGGTTAGGTTAGGTTTTTTTTTTTTTTTTTTTTTTTTTTTTTTTATAACACCCGCCATTGCGGGGTGTTTGCTCTTTCTCCCCTGAAAGTGTTCAGAGACCTTGTTTGGCTTTCTTAAAAATCATAACAGGAATACATTGTTATATTTAATGTACTGCATCTGCAGTTGATGTTTCTCTTAATACTTTAGTTTCGTTCACAAATACGTCGCAACTACTATTATTATTATTGTTTATTTATTTTATTTATTTATGTTTTTATTTAATTTAATTTATTCTTGTTTTTATTTATTTATTTATTTATTTTTTGAGACTTACAAACTAGAACTTACAGCTATACTATTTTATTTCCTTTTGTGTCGGTTTGTTCTACCTATTTTTTGTTTATAAATCTTTTGCCTAATTTTTGATATGCTATTCTTATATATACTTATTATATATAATTAGCATTAATTGTTTGTACTTTCTTCTTAAGTTACACTTTTCTTTATTTTACACAATCTAAAAACAAAAACACTTTTTGCTTATATTTATCGCTTATTATTACATTTATTTTACTTTTGCTAAGCTATTAAGCTATTTACAGATCGGTTACTACTATTTTGTTTATTTATACTATTTCGCGTGCCTATGTTAAAGGATTAAAGGAAAACAACAGAGGGACTTAAAAACTAGAACTAGAACTTAAAGCTATACCATTTTTTATTCTATTTTATCGGTCTTGTACTACCTATTTTCATTTATTTGTCTTTTACATTGTTTTTTATATGCTATTCTTTATATACTTATTATATATAGTTAGCATTTATTATTTTTCACTATTTTTTGATATTACACTTTTTTCTAATTCTACAACAGTCCAAAATCACTTTTCTTTTATATTTATAAATTTTTTCTATATTAAGCATTTTCATTTTGAGGTTCCTTTTAAAATAGCTGAGTTTGTCATCAAACTGCAACCATTTTGCCTTTTTTGTATTATTGTAAATCCTTTTAGAAGTACTTGCTTTTGGTCCTTCTGGTTTCCCTATTAGGTGCTTCGCCCCAGTCTGTCCGTCGGCTGTTTGTGTTAGTGGTGCGCCCGGGGCAACCTTAGCAATAGGCTATGGTAGCGCGCGCCAGGGCGTCCCACTTCTTACGAACGGGACAGTCCTGACTATAGACAAGGTGTCCAGCGTCCTGGTTTTTAGCTTTGACGCAGTTTCTGCATGTCGGTGTGTCTCCAACAGCCCAACTGGGGCAGTTTGCTCTCACATGCTGTCCTCCACAGTAATTACAGAGGTCCTGCTCTTCGGTGCATAGTTTACGCCCGTGTCCGTATGCTAGGCACTTAGTACACTGTATCAGTGGAGTCTGGTCTGATACTCGAATGTGTTGGAGGTCGATGTATATCCTCCCCGCTGCAGTAAGTCTTTGCCACATCTTAGGTGTCACTTGCAGGATGACATGGTTCTCCAGGGAGTTCCTTGCCCTCCTACGATATTTCACCGAGATTGCGGACTCGTCAGGTGTCAGATCTCCAAGCAGGTGAGTATTTTGAGTTGTTAGCGCATTCTTGATGTCTTCCTCCGTGTTGTACGCCATTACGTCCTTTAATATGACCAGTGGGTTCTTATTTTTTATTTCCTCCACTTTCAGGTGTTTGTCATTTTTTAATCTAGTTGTGGCCCTTTCCAGTTCTTCTTTAGTCCCGCAGCTCAGTATCACTTTTTGGTCTTTAACTTTGCGAAGTTTCTCTACTTGGATGCCGCATTTTTTGGCGTCCAAGGCGTCCTTCATTCTAGACACCACTTCGGTGCTGGTATCCAAAGTGATATCAGAGGATACGATCACGGAGTGCTTTGGCCTTTCAGTTGGTTTCAGTTGTGTCTGAGAGAGGACCTCGGCGTATGAGGGCGAGTCGGTTTTCAGGGCTGATATTTTCCTGTCTATATCTTTAGTGACAATGTTAAGTTCCTTTACTTCCAGCAGGAGCTGTTCGTTTCCTTGCCCTCCTAGGTCTTTGACTTTTTCAATGGATTGTCGCTGTTTTACCATGATCTCTCTTAGTTGCTCCATGTGTACCATGTTTTCTCTCATAAGCAGTGTGTGCTCTTCTAATTTTGTCTGCAGTGCACCAGTGTTCTCTTGTGGGCCTTGAGGTATTCCTGCTTCCTGCTCTTTTAGCTCTTTGGGTTCCCTTCCTTTTGCTATTTCAGCCTCTTTTACTAGTTGAAAGAGCCGATCTATTGCCTGTATTACTTCCAATTTTATCTCTGTTTTTAGATTCCTGGAATTATTTAGATGAAGTTTGGCTCTATTCAGGCATGCCCGTGCTTCGGCCACTCTATTTACTGGCTTGACGCTGGGTGCTTTAGGCGGGTCGTTAAGGTCTTTCTTCGCCGTCTCCCATTCTCCGATGCTTCGTCTCACTTTTGAGGCTTGGCATATGGATGGTCCTGGCCGTGGTGACCGGTCCCGTATGGGAGATTTTTTGGTTTCCCCGTTGGAAACGTCCTGCGTCCTTTTAGCGGGTGTGTGAAAGCCAAACATCTTGCTGGGGAGAGTAAGGTGCTAAAATCAATTTAATAAAAAACAAGGTATGTAAAGGTACCCTGCTAAAAAAAAAATAAAGTCAAGAAGTTACCGTAAGCGGTCAGTGTGTAATTTTAATGAATAAAAGTTTGTCAGAATTGTTAAAACTTTACATGAGTTGTATGTGTTATAGTATAAGATAAATTTTAATTCTTATTCTTATTTTGTTTAATGTTTCAGGTGTTCCCGTGTCGTCGTGTAGCAGTTGGTTCCAGGTAAGTCGGTGAGTAATTCTTAATGTATGATTGTGTTTGTGTGCGTGTGTGTATATGTATGTTTGTGTATTATGTGTATTGTGTATGTGTGTGTATTATGTGTATTGTGTATGTGTGTATGTGTGTGTGTGTTGTGTGTTTATTCAATGTTGTGTAGAATCGAAAACAATAGCGTAGGTTGCCCTCGTCGCTGGTATACCACGTATACGGGTCGTCTCCGGCAATTGCCTACCTATGATTTAGTTATACTAATAGTCGCCGCAAAGCGTGACCAGTTCAGTCAGTTTAGGATAATTTTCTGTGTCAAAAAACTACAAACGTACACGTTTTAAAAGTTATATTATAATATATGATTTCGACGTAAATGTCGAATAGTTCAATAAAAGGGTATCTAAAAATTATACCCAAGTATATATTTTTAACTGTCGGGGTGGGCTCTATACGACCCGCGAATAAAAATTTTGTCCTTAAAAATTATCTTCCCTACCCTGGTTATCACTATAGGGCGGGTGGGAGGGCACTGTCGGGACCGTTTTTCGCGAATAACTCGGCGAGGGGTGAAGCTAACGAGACGTTCGAGGTGTCAAAATGTGCGTCTCGTTGAGATCTATCTGACGAGATAGAATGAAATTTGAAAAATTAGAAAATGGAAATTTTCCGGAAGGAAAATTGAAATTTTGCTGTTTAAACTATAATATCACCCTAAGGGATGAACCGATAGGGGATAATATAGGTGTCAAAAAATTTGTATTAATTTGGTCTAAATGATTGTAATAAAAGAAATTTTGAAAAATGAAAACTGAAAAAGTTTTCCTAAGAAAAACTTAAAAATTTAATAACAAACCCTTAGATTTTCCACAAGGGATGATCCGATAGGAACGCAAGGGGTGTCGAAAGATGCGCCTTGATTAGTTCTGGATATTATCCTAAGAAAGAAAATCCGTAGGTTATACTACAAAAAAGTTATTAAATAAAAACACGAAATTTATGAAACAAAATAAAACAAAATGGCGTCAGATAAATTAATACGCTTCCAGAGCGAGTCTCCTATAGTCAGGGAAGATGTAATGCCGCGAAAGGGATAATAATACAAGAAAAAACAATGACTTAGCGTCTATTCGCGTAGTTTTAAGAACCGGTTAGGTTAGGTTAGGTTAGGTTTTTTTTTTTTTTTTTTTTTTTTTTTTTTTTTATTTATCGTTCACCTGCGGCTACAATGCTGCAGACCTTATGTATCTAGGACGACTCTCAACATACGAGTCGTCTTAATATGTTTTCTAACTTAGATTTTCATTTTTCTATTATTTATACAATACAACAATTTTTAAAAACTACTTTTGAAAAAACAGTACAACAATTTTTTTTTATACATACTTTTAAACAATACAACAAGTTTTATTTTACTCTTATACAATACAACAATTTTTATACTTACTTTTAAAACAATACAACAATTTTTATATATACTTTTAAACAATACAACACAACACAACAATTTCTAATTATACTTTTATATAATACAACATTTTTTATACATACTTTTATATAATGCAACAATTTTTAAAACATACTTTTAAAAACAATAGAACAATTTTTATATATACTTTTAAACAATAGAACAATTTCTAATTATACTCTTATACATTACAACAATTTTTATATATACTTTTATACAATACAACAATTTTTATACTTACTTTTAAACAATACAACAGCTTTATACTTACTCTTAAAAACAATACAACAATTTTTAAAACATACTTTTAAAAACAATACAACAATTCTTATACATACTTTTAAACAATACAACAATTTTTATACTATATTTAAAACAATACTGTAATTTTTAAACATACTTTTAAAACAATACAATAATTTTTATACATATTTTTAAAACAATACAACAATTTTTATACATACTTTTATATTATAAAATAATTTTAATATACTTTTAAACAATACAGAAATTTTTATACATACTTTTAAACGATACAACAATTTCTAATTATACTTTTATACAATACAACAATTTTTATACATACTTTTATACTATAAAATAATTTTAAACATACTTTTAAACAATACATAAATTTTTATACATACTTTTAACCGATACAAAAATTCTTAATTATACTTTAATGCAATACAACAATTTTTACACATACTTTTATACTATAAAATAATTTTTAACATACTTTAAGGTTAGGTTAGGTTCCCCCCCAAAGGTTGCCACCTTGTCGTGGTGGGGGGGCTTGCGTGTCCCAATGATCCCTGAGGCTATACCGGCAGAGCTACTCATACCGGGAGGTTTAGGGTGAGGGGCCAGACTAAGAGCAACCGTCATACCGTAACCCGGCCATTGCACTTCGGCCGGGACCGGGGGCCCACTTGCTGGGTCGCGAGGATGGAAACCTCTATAAAAAAAAACCACCCCGAAACCGTGGTCTAGCGTGCTGCGGTGTAGGGTTAACTGGCAAGCGCTCTGGGGACCTTACCCCTTAAAAGGAAAACATGAACGGACGCGATTTTAAAATATGTCCCCAGGAGGGTCTCAGCGCCACCGCTGAGGAATCCCTCACGGCGACTTCGGTCCCCGTCTGCCCCTCGTACTCTGGGGGGGGCAAAAATCGCTCTGGAGCAGGAGTCCCTGCACAGGTCCCATCCACACGGACCTGTATAAACAAAAATAGTGTGAGGCGTGGTCAGGAGGGTAGTGGAGATCCTCTCAACGACGACTCGGCTGTTCATATGGACCTTGATGTACATCGTGATGAGGATTTAGTTGATTTGGTTGCGGACGAATCGACCCCGTATGTCGATTCTTCTGCAAAAGACCCTGGCGATTCCAAAGGCTTTCGGATTCCATTTGGAAAGGCGGTTCTCTCTAAGGGAACCACACTGAGGACCAGTGGAGCGGACGACATGTGGCTTAACCATGGGGCTAGTAACCGGAGGAAGCGACATCTCGCGGAGGTCTCTCGAATCCTAAGCGACGTGTCCGGGAGCGATTCGGAGCTTGGAGTTGCATCTGCTAAGTGTAGCTCCGCTCGTCGTGGACGTGTCTGCTCAGCGACCAGTAGTGGGCTCGCCCGGGCGAAAGCCGATTTGCGGGCCCTTACCGACGAGGCCGAGGAGGCCGAACTGGAGAAAATGCTGAGTGAGCGGGTCTCGAGGAAGACTAAAGCTCCGCCTGAGCAAGCGCTGGTTTCCGATGAGGAATTACTTTTAGAGGAACGGCACAGAAAGGACCCCGAATTAATGGGAGCTGAGGAGCTGCGGGCTGTTGCCGGTCGCAGCTCGACAGCCATCTTTGAGGCGTGCCGAAAATCGACAAACCTCAAGGGTGGAATGACAAGGCTCATCAAGGAGTCCACAAGGGAACTTCTTGAGGCTGTGGAAGCCTTGGCTGGTCGTACAGCTAGCGAGGAAACGCGTCGTCTTAGAGCAGACAACTCACGCCTCCACCGTGAGGTGGATAACCTTCGAGCCGAGCTCAAGGTTCACAGGCGTGAGTTTGCCGAGATGAGGGCATTAGCGGCGAAACCCGTTGCTTCTGCTGTGGAAACGCCCCCCCGCGACGCTGATCTATTAGAGGAGTTGAGGCGCTCGATCGTGTCCTCGGTGGGCGTTATGATTAACGCCCGCTTCGCAGGCATTGAGGAGCGCCTCCTCCCGGAAATAAACCATCGTCCACCCCTGGCTGCGGACCGGATAAGAGAGGCGGCAGTGGCAAAACCTGCAAGTCGGAACAAACGTTCTGACAGGCGTTCCGGCTCTCCTATTTTACCAGTGGCCTTACCTACTGTTAGGTTGGAGCATGCCCTGCAACCGACACCCGCTCCTACAGTAGCTGCTGGTGAGGCATGGACCATGGTAGTGAAAAGGGTCAAAAAGAAGGCCACCCAGTCAGCTACTCCGACCCCTTCGGTGCAACCTGCTGCCCAGCAAAAGCAGCAGCACAGAGATGAAAGGCAGGTCAAGGCCAAAGCAGGACAAGGTCAGGCGGGAAAAAAGAAGAGGAGGAACAAGAAGAAAAAGAAAAAGAAAGCGGCCCAGGCGACAAAGAAGCCGCAGCCTAAGCTGCCACCTCCTCGATCACCAGCAGTGATGATCACGCTGCAGACCGAGGCTGTGGCCAAAGGCATCACGTACGCCCACGTCCTCGAGCGCGCCGCCGAGAAAGTCAACCTCGACGAGATCGGGCTTGAGGGCGGACTTAGGATCCGCCGGTCCGTAACGGGAGCTAGGCTTCTCGAGCTCCCAAAGGCGGCCACGGAAAAAGCGGAGCAGTTGGCGGAACGCCTTCGTACTGCGTTGGACGGTGTGGCAGACGTCGTTCGTCCCGTTAAACGGGTCGGCATCAGGATCAAGGGGCTGGACGACTCTGCCACGAGAGAAAAAGTGGCGGCTGCAATTTGCCGCGTCGGTAAGTGCTCCAGTGATTCTCTCCATGTTGGGGAGATTCGTTGGGGCTTCGGGAACATGGGCGTCACCTTTGCCCGGTGTCCCGTCGACGCGGCAAAAATAGTGCTCCAGACGGGCAGGTTACTTGTGGGGTGGAGCTCGGCCAAGGTCGAGCTGCTAGAGGAGAGGCCCATGCGGTGCTTCAGGTGCCTAGAGCCTGGACACACGCGTGCGGTCTGTCCCTCTACTGCCGATCGTAGCTCGGTCTGCTTCCGGTGTGGCATAGCGGGTCACGCTCGTGATAGCTGCACCGGAGTCCTCAGGTGCGCAGTCTGCGCAGACCTAGGACTGCAGGCGGGCCACGAATTGGGGAGCGGTGCTTGCAAAGCTCCCCACAAAAGGGGTAAGGTGGCTGGTCCCTCTCCAGCTGCCCAACACGTCGTGCGCGGTACGCCGCCGGTTGAAGCCATGTCGCAATGACCAGACAGCGACATGGCTTCTTACAGGCGAACGTAAACCACTCTGCCAGGGCCCAGGATTTGTTTATCCAAGCCATGGCGGAGTGGAATATTAGCATTGCGGTGGTCTGCGAGCCTTACTATGTCCCCCCGAATTCCAGCTGGTCGGGGGACATAAACAGCTCCGTGGCAGTGGTCGTGGGATCTAGTCCCGGTCCCCCTCTCTCCACCTTGGAGACTGGCCCGGGTTTGGTAGTGGCGCGGTGGGGGGAGTACGTTGTCGTAGGCACGTACTTCTCCCCCAATCGTAGCCTGGCGGAGTTCGAGGTTTTTCTCGACTCCGTCGGTGCTGCGATTAGCAGACAGGCGTCGGGGAACGTTATCGTCCTCGGCGACCTGAACGCCAAATCCGCGGCCTGGGGGAACCACGCCACGGACGCTAGGGGTAGGGCCGTCCAGATCTGGTCGCTCCTCTCCGGTCTGTCCCTCCTCAACAGAGGGACCGAACCGACCTGTGTGCGGCAGCAAGGGAGTTCCGTGGTGGACGTTTCGTTCGCCACCCCAGCTGTCGCGCGACGGGTCGTCGACTGGAGAGTGGAGAAGGAGGTGGAGACTCTATCGGACCATTTATACGTCCGATTCGAGATCTCCGCCTCCCGGCCGGATCTGGCCAGACCACCGCGGGGGGAAAGTCGGTTTCCTCGCTGGGCAGTGCAGCGGTTGGATCGGGATATGGCCGAAGAGGCGGCCATCGTCCAGGGCTGGGCCTTTCCCGATCCGCCCGACGAGGAGACCGACGTGGAGGGGTCGGCGGGCCGCATGCGCGAGGCCCTCACTAGGGTCTGCGATGCGGCCATGCCGAGGGTGGGGTCCAGGCCCCGGCGCAGGGCAGTGTACTGGTGGTCGCCCGAAATTGCCGAACTTCGGGCGGCCTGTTGCAGGGCTCGTAGGGCCTTCGTCCGGTGTCGCCGTCGTCATGGCTTTGACCCGGACATGGAGGCCCAGCTGCGGAGTCGTTACCGCGAGGCGAAGTCGACTCTGCGGCTGGCGATTCGGAAAGCGAAGGACCTGGCTCGGGAGGAAATCCTGGCCGGTCTCGATAGGGACCCATGGGGGCGCCCGTATCGCGTCGCGAGGAATAAGACCCGCGACGCTGGCGCCCCGGTCATGGAGTCCCTTCAGCCGGATTTCCTCGAGCGGCTGGTGGGGGAACTTTTCCCGGATTCCACCGGCCACTCTCCTCCTGTGATGGCCCCTCCTTCTCTTGTGGGGGGGGTGGGCTCCATCCCGGACATCACGGAGGTCGAGCTGGAGGTCGCGCTGAGTCGCCTGCGAGCCCGCAACACTGCGCCGGGGCCGGACGGTATTCCAGGGCGGGTTCTGGTCATCGCCCTGGAATACTTGGGGGGCAGGCTTCGGGAACTGTTCAACCTTTGTTTGCGCACTGGACAGTTCCCGAAAGCCTGGAAGGAGGGCAGATTGTGCCTGTTGCGGAAGGAAGGTCGTTCTGTCGATTCCCCTTCCGCATACAGGCCAATCGTGCTGTTGGACGAGATGGGTAAGCTCTTCGAGAGAATCCTCTCTGCCCGTCTCGTCCAGCACCTCGAGGAGGTGGGTCCGGGTCTTTCCGAAGCCCAGTTCGGCTTCAGGGCGGGTCGATCGACGATAGACGCCCTGAGGGCTCTGAAGGACCTGACCCAGGAGGCTGTGTCCGAGGGGGACGTCGTCGTCGCGGTCTCGCTGGACGTCGCCAACGCCTTCAATAGTTTGCCGTTCGAGACTTTGGTCGAGGCGCTCCGGTACCATGGAGTGCCTCCCTATCTCCGGCGGCTGTTGGAGGCATACCTGCAGGATAGAGAGGTCCTGTGGGTAGGCGGCGACCGGCGGCTATACCGACGGAGCGTGAGCCGAGGGGTTCCACAAGGGTCCGTTTTGGGACCGGTCTTGTGGAACCTGGGCTATGACTGGCTGCTCCGCTGTCCGCTCCTCCCCAGGATGAGGGTGTTGTGCTACGCAGATGACACCCTCGTCACTGCACGGGGAGGGAGCTTTGCGGAGGCGGCCCGTCTTGCTTCCGTCGGTGCTACGCTGGTAGCGGACCGCGTGGGGCTGTTGGGACTGGAGGTCTCCGTCACAAAGACGGAGGCCATGTTGTTCCACGGCCCTCGGCGAGGTCCCCCTCGTCGGGCGTCCATCTCCGTCCAGGGTGCGCAGGTGGCACTGAAGGCCCAGATGAAGTATCTGGGCCTCACACTGGACGGAAGATGGAACTTCGGGGTGCATTTCTCTCTGCTCGCCCCGAAGTTGATTTCCACTGCAGCTGCCTTGGGGAGGCTTCTGCCCAACGTCGGTGGGCCGCAGGCTCCGTGCCGGCGCCTATATGCCGGCATCGTGAGGAGCATGGCCCTGTACGGTGCTCCCATATGGTCGGGAGCCCTCACTGCGGATTCCAGGGCCCTTCTGCGAAGAACGCAAAGGGTCCTAGCGGTGAGGGTGATCAGGGGGTACCGTACGGTGTCCTACACTGCGGCCACACTCCTGGCGAGCGATCCGCCGTGGGAGCTACACGCGGAGGTGCTCGCCAGGGTGTATTGGCACCGGGCAGAAGCCAGGGATGGGCAAAGGATCGAGGCGGCGCGGGTCAGGGTTTTAGCTCACCGAGCCCTGATCCGACAGTGGAGATCGGAGTTGGAGTCTCCTGTCGCCGGTCTGGCGACAGTGGGGGCAGTCCGCCCCCACATGGATCGTTGGATCAACCGGCGACACGGGACCCTAACCTATCGTCTTGTGCAGGTATTGACGGGGCACGGATGCTTCGGCGAGTACCTGCACAAGATCGCACGCAGAGAGGCGACCCCCTCCTGCCACCACTGTGACGAGGCCGTAGACACGGCTCGTCACACCCTGGCTGAGTGCGCAGCCTGGGACCGTCAGCGTTCTGAGCTGACGGCTGTGGTGGGCAGGGACCTTTCGCTGCCGCGCGTGGTACGCGCGATGATCGGCAGCGAGAGGTCGTGGGTCGCGGTGGCTTCCTTCTGCGAGCAAGTTATTGCCGCGAAGGAGGCCGCGGAGCGGATCAGGGAGTCAGCCTCCACCGCTGATCCGCTCCGAAGGGGTAGGCTGGGGAGAAGGAGGCGGGAGTACGCCCGACGCTTCCTTCCCCAGCCGTAGTGCCTTGGTGAGAGGGGAGGGTGACCCCTTTCACCAGCTATAGGCCTACGTCGTAAGGGTGCTTTCGTTACTCGGAGCACCCTTATCGGGGGTGGCGATTCCGCCGGGGCGTCACGGTGAGTGCGACAAGCGATCCCGTGGCGTCCCATTATGGCGATGAGGGTAACCGTTGGTTTTTAGTGGGTAGCCTTAAAAATGGCAGCGTCTTCTATGCTGCCGGGTAGTCCCACATAACCACCTCGGCCGTCACCTTCTCGGCCGGGGGGTATCCGTAACGGATTTTCCAACGTAAAAAAAAAAAAAAAAAAAAAAAAAAAAAGGTTAGGTTAGGTTAGGTTAGGTTAGGTTAGGTTAGGTTAGGTTAGGTTAGGTTAGGTTAGGTTAGGTGGAGTGCTTGGTGTCGGTGACCTCCTCGTGGTGCACTCTGGGCAACGGGATGGGCAGCACTTCCGCTCTTGCTGAGTTGCTGCCCATCACGGCTAACAACCGACTAATAGTATGCACTCCAGCGCTCTGTATCATAGCAGAGTGTCTCCGTGAGTCCATACAGGGAAGTCAGCTATGGGGTGTTCGTACCTGGTACATAGCTGACAATTTGGGTGGGAAATGTCTGTGTTTGTCTTTGTTTTGTTGGGTCCACTGTCTATTGTGTTTGTGCCAGTGCGTCGATAGTGTCTTGTTATTGTCTTTGGTATCGTGGTAGTTATTGTTTCATGTCAACCCCGAGGTTATTACGCCTGCCAAGGGGTTGTGTAATGGCGAGGGCGTATTCCCGGGGACCTCACCCCTTAAAAGGAAAATAATTATGAAGGCGACTCTAAAGAGAAATTTACCCCAGGAGGGTACCGGCTGCTCAGCAGCCGGGGAATCCCTTGCGGAGGCCTCGGCTTCCGTCTTCCCCTCGTATTCTGGGGGGGGAAAAGACCGCCATTCAGAAAAACAATCCGAAGAATCGGACTCCAGTATGGTAACGGCTGGATCAAGGGAGTCCCCGCCGCCGTTATCATGCAGCACAAAACGGCCCTGCTCAAAAGAGAGGAGCCATTCTGGCTCGGATGAAAGTTCGAGCGTAGAAGAGGTGTCAACCGTCAAAAAGAGAGTGTCACCAAAGAGAGGGCGAGGTCGCCCTCCTACTACAGGCCAATATGTTGGCCTTAAAAAGGCCAAGGAGGAGTACCTCAGACTCCAACGAAAGGAAATGGATCTGGAGGCCGAGAAAGAACTTGAGAAGCAGATCAGGGTGCGTCAACAGTCCAGGAGCGCAGGAGGGCCACTCACATTGCCACAAACTGGGTCAGCCTTTGACCTCAGGAAACAGGTGGAGGAGAATTTGGTTATCGTCAGTAATGTTGCGACGAAATCGAAAAACTTAAAGGGCACTTTTCAGCGAGCCCTCAAAGATGCGGCCTCATCTATAAGATCATGCGTGGAGTTCCTTGCAGATAGTAACGCAACAGAGGAGACGCGTCAACTGCAGGAAGCCAATGCCCGCTTGCAATTAGAATTGGCGGAATTGCGAAATGAGGTGGCACAGCTCCGCGCTGTCAAAGAACAGACGTCAAAACCTCAGGCTGATGAAACCAGAAGCCATGATATTAATGTGCAACAGCTTTCCACCTCTATTATTGCGGAAGTCGGCAATATTATGAATGCCAAATTCAAAGCTCTTGAGGATAGACTGTTACACGATAAACGCTTCGGTACTCCTTTGGCAATTGACAGGAGTAGGGAGGGCTCGGTTTCAAACTTAGCCCTTGAGTTTCAGCCAATAACAATAGCTCCTGAAGCTCCAGAATCAACGCGTAGCAAAGAAAATAAAGAAAACGACGACAAGAATAAAGATATCAACAGCTCAAAGAAACAGAAAAAGAAAAAGAAGGTAAAGAAGAAGAGTGGCACTGCCGACCAAAGACCGATGCAACGGTATACAAAGTCTAACCCTCTTTCCACCGCAGTTGCCCCCGAAAATGATGGATGGTCAAAGGTTACAAGGCGGCGTATCAACCACCCCAACAACGCGAAGAAAGATGAGGGGAAAGCCGCAAAACCAGTAAAATTACGTCCCCCTCGTTCAGCCGCAGTTGTCCTGACTTTGAAGCCCGGCGCTGAGGAAAGAGGGGTCTCATATGCCAGTATTCTCCGGAAGGCAAAAACAACAGACCTTTCCGAAATTGGACTCACCTCTATTCGAATTAGGAGAACCGCGACGGGATCCAGAATCCTTGAAATACCAGGTGCAGCCAGTGCTGGTAAGGCGGACGAGATGGCAAAGCGATTGGAGACTATCCTCGACCAAGGCGATGTTCGTGTATCTAGGGTAACGAAGTGTGTGGAAATGCGCATCTCGGAGCTAGACGACTCCATTACAAAGGAGGAAGTGGCCGCAACTATTTCTCGTATTGGTGGTTGCCCTGAAAACCAAATCAGGACCGGAAACCCACGAGAAGACAAAAGTGGCATGTTTACCGTATGGGTTCGCTGTCCAATTGCCGCAGCTAAAAAGATCCAAGAAAGTGGGCGAATTCTCGTCGGCTGGGTTTCCGCTCGAACGAAGTTACTTGCGCCAAAAATGAGACGCTGCTGGCGGTGTCTCAAAACAGGCCACGTAAGAGAAGCATGCACGTCAGAGACTGACCACAGCAATCTCTGTTTTCGTTGCGGTAAGCCCGGCCACAAGGCAAACATCTGTTTGGAAGCTCCACACTGTGTTCTATGTGCGGATGCCAAGAGGCCCGCAGCTCACATAGTTGGTGGCAAACTCTGCTCCGCCCACTTCACAAGAGGACAAAAAGCACCAGTTGCAAAGAACCAGGGACGAAACGCTGACCTCTTGTTGCCTAGTGCGAGATCAGGGGATGAGATGGTGCAATTAGATCTCCAGTGATGGCTCTGTGGCCCTTTATCCAATGCAATATTAACCACTGTGCTAGAGCCCAGGACTTACTCTTCCAAAGCCTCACAGAATGGTCGATAGAAATAGCCGTCGTAACTGAACCATATCTTGTTCCATCGTCACCAAATTGGGTCAGTGATCATGATGATGCAGTGGCCATCTTTATATCCAAAAAGGCTTCACAGCATTCCCTCACAAAAGTGGTCAAGAGCCATGGATGTGTCGGGGCTTTAATTGGTGATATAGCCATTGTTGGAGGATACTTCTCCCCCAACAAAGCTCTGGGGGAGTTCGAAGATTTTATGACAAAACTTGGAGCTCTAGTTGGTCAGTTTCATCCGCACCCTGTGATTGTAATGGGAGACCTCAATGCCAAGTCACAGACCTGGGGTTCCCTCGCTACAGATGCTCGAGGTGATATACTGGAAGAGTGGCTGCCATCAGTCGGGCTGATAGTCCTTAATAGGGGGTCTGTTCCCACGTGCGTGCGGTCACAGGGTGGATCTATTGTAGATATCTCTCTCGCAAGTCCTGCGTTGGCAAACCGTATTCAAGGCTGGAGAGTCCTCGAGGATGTCGAAACCCTGTCGGATCACCGATATATCCGGTTCGAGGTTCTACAACAGGCCATTCCTGTACGCCTCCTGACCAGAACTCCCATAAAGGAAGGCCCTAAATGGCAACTAAAACACCTAGATAAGAATATGATCACAGAAGCAGCAATTGTCCAGTCCTGGGTGCCTGCGTTTGAGGAGCCCGTCGTGGTTGAGGACGAGGCAAACCGTTTTCGTGAAATAATGACGCAGGTTTGCAATGCGTCCATGCCCCGCGCCAGGCTCGATCCTCCCTTTAAGCAAGTATACTGGTGGTCTGTGGAAATCGCGCAGCTCCGCATAGCTTGCGTTTCAGCGAGACGCCAGTATACTCACTCTCGCAGAAGAAGACGCAGAAACTTAGACCTCGAGGCACACCTCTACTCCCTGTATGTGTCTGCAAAGGAAAAACTTAAGGACTGTATAATGCGCTCAAAAGATGCAGCGAGAGCCGAGCTGATAGAGTCTGTTGATAGAGACCCGTGGGGGCGGCCATATAAAATGGTACGAGGAAAACTTCGACCCTGGTCCCCACCCTTGACACAGACTCTCCAGCTAGAGCAGACACATAAGATAGTGGCAAAACTATTTCCGCACACTGAGAGGTTCTCGCCACCGGCCATGGCTCCCACATCGGATGAGATCGAACTAATCGAAACACACGGGGTAACCGATGTGGAATTTGGCGGAGAGGTGGCAAGGCTCAAGGCCAAGAAGACAGCCCCTGGTCCTGACGGAATACCCGGTCGGGTGTTAGGTTTGGCTCTGAGGGATTTGGAACCAAGACTTAGGAGGCTACTAGATGAGTGCTTGTTGCAATCAAAGTTTCCACCACAATGGAAAACAGGTCGCTTAGTGCTGCTTTATAAGGACGGACGTCCTCCCGAGTCACCCTCAGCCTATCGACCCATAGTGTTACTGGACGAGGTAGGTAAGCTGTTTGAGCGCATAATTGCAACACGAATAGTGAGCCATCTAGAAGAAACTGGTCCTAACTTAGCGGAGAACCAATTCGGATTTCGCAGCGGCAAATCGACCGTGGACGCCATCCTCAGAATCAAAACTTCAGCACAGGAAGCAGTCAAAAGAGGGGAGGTTGTACTGGCGGTGTCCTTGGACATCGCCAATGCATTTAACAGCATGCCCTGGAGTTGCATAACAACGGCACTAATTTACCACAGAGTTCCTCTCTATCTGCGTCGCATTATCAGTAGCTATCTCTCTGACCGCTCTGTTATATATCCAACACGAGAGGGGATGCAGACCAGGAGAATGTCTTGCGGGGTCCCACAGGGTTCTGTTCTTGGGCCGCTTCTGTGGAACCTTGCTTATGATTGGGTTCTGCGTGGGGGAAACATCTGGGGAATTGAAGTCAACTGTTACGCTGACGACACATTGGTGACAGCTCGCGCCAAAACCCCGAGGCAAGCAATCATTCTTGCAGAGGCTGGAGTAGCACACGTGGTGGAGCGAATTCGTCGACTAGGTCTTGAGGTCGCCATCAACAAGTCCGAGGCTCTATGTTTTCATGGACCTCGGAACGCGCCATCCCCAGATAGCTGTATCAATGTGGGTGGTATCCGCATCCGTATCGGAAAAACGATGAGTTACCTCGGGCTCGTCCTTGACAGCAGATGGAACTTTACTGCCCATTTTGAAAGACTGACCCCGAGGTTGCTCAGCGCGACAGCAGCTCTCGCAAAGCTAATGCCGAATCTGGGTGGACCAAAAACGCTAACCAGGCGCTTATATACATCGGTTGTGAAATCTATGGCCTTGTATGGCGCTCCGGTGTGGTCCGAGTCCCTGAGTAGCCAAAATATCGCTCTCTTACGTAAACCGCAGAGAGCGTTGGCCATCAGATTGATTCGTGGCTACCGCACTGTATCATATGAGGCTGCATGCGTTCTCGCCGCTTCTCTGCCCTGGGATCTCGATGCAAGAGCCCTTACAACGATATTTCATCGACGTAAGGAGGGGCCAGCCCAAGGCTACCGATCAAGGGTTGAAGGGAGATTTCAGCGAACGATTTCCGAGACTGCTGTTAAATCATGGGAAGAGAGACTAAAAGAACCGAGGGCGGGGTTCAGAACCATTGCAGCAATAGGCCCTGTCTTCAAGCAGTGGTTAAACAGACATCATGGTACCCTGACTTTTCGATTGACACAGATACTCACTGGCCACGGTTGTTTCGGTGAATACCTTTGTAACACAGCGCGCAGAGAGCCAACAACGATTTGCCACCACTGTGATTCCTGCTCTATAGACACGGCCCAACACACGCTAGAGATATGCACAGCATGGCAAACGGAACGAGATAACTTAAGTTCAGTGATTGGGCCAGAGCTATCTTTAATTACGGTTGTCCGTAAAATGATCGAGAGCAGGAGTAATTGGCAAGCGGTAAATCGCTTCTGCGAGAACGTCATGGTCCAGAAAGAGGAAGCAGAAAGAGCAAGAGAGGCATCTAGCTTAATAGTCATTCGCCGTCGAAAAAGAGGACGCCGACGGGAAGCCTTCACACGTCACCTTCCTCCCTAACATTTGTTAGTGGGTGGTGGACTCGGGGGAGTCCCCCACCCCTCCGATACTAGCCCGAGTAGGCGTGGGCGTGTTCCTTGCACGCCACTCTGTCCGTTTGTGTAATGGAAGGCGACCATCTGCCTTCCACTTCATCATGAGAAAGGGGTCTGATGAGACCGCATCGTCGCCGGGTCGCGGAAGATTGCCAATCGGATGTTCCCGTGACCCCGGCATATGGCGACGAGAAGGACACCGTGGGGTTTTAGCCGGTCGGAGTCCGGCATAACCAGGCTGCCTCCCCCGGGGTGGCAGGGTATCCGTGCGGATTTCCCCACGTAAAAAAAAAAAAAAAAAAAAAAAAAAAAAAAAAAAAAAAAAAAAGGTTAGGTTAGGTTAGGTTAGGTTAGGTTAGGTTAGGTTAGGTTAGGTTGGGGGCGTGCCCCCAGTGTCCAGTTCCACGTACTACGCCCCGGGCAACGTTGTCCCTGACCACCGTAACGGAGTGGCAGGGCAGCGGCTAAGAGACACTGTGTTTTACGTGCATTTACTGCGTTCTGTAGTTTAGTGATATTTTTTTCGTTGGACGTCAAAGTTCTTTTTAGAATATGGCCTCCAGGAAAAGTACACCCTACGACGACACGGCTATGCTTACGGTTCTTGATTTGCTCAGCGATCAGGAAATTGACGATTCGGATGCGGAAGAGTCGACCCCGTTGGTCGGCTCTTCTGTTATTGACCCTAGCAAGTCCAAAGGTTTTAGACTTCCTTTCGATAAGGTGGTGCCAGCTGAGAGCACTAAAATGCTGACTCGTAGTGCGGTCAAGTTGATCGGGAAAGAGGCAGACGTTGGAAGAAAGCGACCTCTCTCTGAGGTCGCTCATTTACAGAGCGACGCGTCTGGAAGCGACTCTGAGCTTGGTGCTGCGTTGGGTAAATGCAGCACCGCTCGTCGTGGACGCGTCGCTCCAAACGCACGTTGTAGTGGGCTCACTCGGGCGAGAGCGGATTTACGAGGTCTGACCTTTGAGGCGGAGGAGGCCGCCTTCGAGAAGGGGTTGTCTGCGCAGGCTTTTCGCAAAGCCAACACTACGGAGGATTGTTCCGAGGGCGAAGTCAACTCGCCAAGGCCAGATCCGGAGGCGTTGGGCGCTGAAGAGCTTCGTGCGGTTGCGGGCCGATGTGCGGCCTCAATTATCGAGGTGAGCCGAAAGTCGGGTCATCTTCAAGGCGGCATGGTGAAGACACTCAAGGAAGCATCTCGGGATCTCCTTGAGATTGTTGAAGCCCTAGTAGGGCGAACGGAGGTGGAGGAAACGCGTCGCCTGAGAGCGGATAACTCGCGCCTTTCCCGTGAGGTTAGTAACCTCCAAGCCGAACTGAAGGCTCATAGGCGCGAGTTCGCGGACATGAGGGCGACAGCAGCGAAAACCGCTGCTGCAATTGCGGAGACACCCCCTCGCGATAGCGAATTTTTAGAGGAGTTGAGGCGCTCGGTTGTGTCCTCGGTGGGCGTTATGATCAACGCCCGCTTCGCAGGAATCGAGGAGCGCCTCCTCCCTGAGAGGAGAATTCGTCCGCCCCTTGCAGCGGACAAAAAAAGAGAGGCAGCTGCAGAAGCGAGCCGCACCGTGCGGACACCCGCATGCCCTAGTGCGCCAGTGACGCCAGGTGAGCCGCAGCCCAAAAGGGTGCCGAAGCAGAAGGCCTCGAGACCGTCCCCGGCACCCATCGTAGTTACAGCACCCTGCAGCAGTAATGCTGAGGAGTGGACGACAGTGGTCCGCAGGGGAAAAAAGAAGGTCACCCAGGCCTCTCAGGCCTCCCAGCCTTCTGCTCCTGCAGCCCAATTGGAGGCCCAGTCGGCGGGCAAGAAACGACGATCCAGGGGGGGGAGAAAGGCCAGGGCTAAAAAAGACCGCAAAGCCCTGGCAAGCAAACCGAAGCCAAAGCTGCCCCCTGCTCGGCCACCAGCGGTCATTTTAAGACTGCAGACCGAGGCGGCTGACAAGGGTGTCACCTACGCCCATGTCCTTGAGCGCGCCGCGGAGAAGGTCGATCTCGGTGCGTTCGGTCTAGAGGGCGGGGTGAAGATCCGTAGATCGGCAACGGGAGCCAGGCTCCTGGAGTTGCCGAAAGCGGCTTCGGATAAGGTGGACCAATTGGCAGCCTCCCTGCAAACTGCGTTGGATGGAGTGGCAGATGTCGTCCGGCCCGTTAAGCGGGTCACGCTTAAAATAAATGGGCTGGATGACTCTGCCACAAAGGATAAGGTTGCGGCCGCAATTTGCCGAGCCACAAACTGCTCCAGCGAATCGCTTCATGTCGGAGAGATTCGCTGGGGCTACGGCGGCATGGGCTTTTCTTTTGCCCGGTGCCCCGTTGAAGCGGCAAAATCCCTCCTGAGCACAGGGCGGCTGCTTGTTGGGTGGAGCTCGGCGAGGGTCGATCTCCTGGAGGAGCGGCCAATGCGGTGCTTCGGGTGCCAGGAACCCGGGCACACGCGAGCGCTCTGCCCCTCTGATGTGGACCGCAGCTCCATCTGCTTCCGGTGCGGCATGACGGGCCACACCTGTGACACCTGCACCGGCGTGCTGAGATGCGCCGTCTGCGCAGATTTGGGCCTACAGGCGGGGCATCAATTGGGGAGCCGTGCCTGTAAGGCTCCCCATAAAAAGGGCAAGGCGTCTCTAGTTACTAGAGGTGCAGTGCGCGTCCAAGCGCCGGTTGAAGCCATGTCGCAATGACCAGACAGCGACATGGCTTCTTACAGGCGAATTTGAACCACTCTGCCAGGGCCCAGGATCTGTTTATCCAAGCCATGGCAGAGTGGGACATTAAAGTTGCGGTGGTCTGCGAGCCTTACTTTGTCCCCCCTAGTTCCAGTTGGTCGGGGGACATAAACGGCTCCGTGGCAGTGGTCGTGGGATCTAGTCCCGGTCCCCCTCTCTCCACCTTGGAGACTGGCCCGGGTTTGGTAGTGGCGCGGTGGGGGGAGTACGTTGTCGTAGGCACGTACTTCTCCCCCAATCGTAGCCTGGCGGAGTTCGAGGTTTTTCTCGACTCCGTCGGTGCTGCGATTAGCAGACAGGCGTCGGGGAACGTTATCGTCCTCGGCGACCTGAACGCCAAATCCGCGGCCTGGGGGAACCACGCCACGGACGCTAGGGGTAAGGCCGTCCAGATCTGGTCGCTCCTCTCCGGTCTGTCCCTCCTTAACAGAGGGACCGAACCGACCTGCGTGCGACAGCAAGGGAGTTCAGTGGTGGACGTCTCGTTCGCCACCCCTGCTGTCGCACGTCGGGTCGTCGACTGGAGAGTGGAGAAGGGGGTGGAGACTCTGTCGGACCATTTATACGTCCGATTTGAGATCTCCGCCTCCCGGCCGGATCTGGCCAGACCACCGCGAGGGGGGAGTCGGTTTCCTCGTTGGGCAGTCCAGCGGCTGGATCGGGAAATGGCCGAAGAGGCGGCCATCGTCCAGGGCTGGGCCTTTCCCGATCCGCCCGACGAGGAGACCGACGTGGAGGGGTCGGCGGGCCGCATGCGCGAGGCCCTCACTAGGGTCTGCGATGCGGCCATGCCGAGGGTGGGGTCCAGGCCCCGGCGCAGGGCAGTGTACTGGTGGTCGCCCGAAATTGCCGAACTTCGGGCGGCCTGTTGCAGGGCTCGTAGGGCCTTCGTCCGGTGTCGCCGTCGTCACGGCTTTGACCCGGACATGGAGGCCCAGCTGCGGAGTCGTTACCGCGAGGCGAAGTCGACTCTGCGGCTGGCGATTCGGAAGGCGAAGGACCTGGCTCGGGAGGAAATCCTGGCCGGTCTCGACAGGGATCCATGGGGGCGCCCGTATCGCGTCGCGCGGAATAAGACCCGCGGCGCTGGCGCCCCGGTCATGGAGTCCCTTCAGCCGGATTTCCTCGAGCGGCTGGTGGGGGAACTTTTCCCGGATTCCACCGGCCACTCTCCTCCTGTGATGGCCCCCCCTTCTCTTGAGGGGGGGGTGGGCTCCATCCCGGACATCACAGAGGTCGAGCTGGAGGTCGCGCTGAATCGCCTGCGAGCCCGCAACACTGCGCCGGGGCCGGACGGTATTCCGGGGCGAGTTCTGGTGCTCGCCCTGGAATACTTGGGGGGCAGGCTTCGGGAACTGTTCAACTTGTGTTTGCGCACTGGACAGTTCCCGAAAGCCTGGAAGGAGGGCAGATTGTGCCTGTTGCGGAAGGAAGGTCGTTCTGTCGATTCCCCTTCCGCATACAGGCCAATCGTGCTGTTGGATGAAACGGGAAAGCTCCTCGAGAGAATACTCTCCGCCCGTCTCATCCAACACCTCGAGGAGGTGGGTCCGGGTCTTTCGGAAGCCCAGTTCGGCTTCAGGGCGGGTCGATCGACGATCGACGCCCTGAGGGCTCTGAAGGACCTGACCCAGGAGGCTGTGTCCGAGGGGGACGTCGTCGTTGCGGTCTCGCTGGACGTCGCTAACGCCTTCAACAGCCTGCCGTTTGAGACTTTGGTCGAGGCGCTCCGGTACCATGGAGTGCCTCCCTATCTCCGGCGGCTGTTGAGGGACTACCTGCAGGACAGAGAGGTCCTGTGGGAGTGCGGCGACCGGCGACTCTACCGACGTGGCGTAAGCCGAGGAGTTCCACAGGGGTCCGTTTTGGGACCGGTCCTGTGGAACCTAGGCTACGACTGGCTGCTCCGCTGTCCGCTCCTCCCCAGGATGAGGGTGTTCTGCTACGCAGATGACACCCTCATCACCGCACGGGGAGGGAGCTTTGCGGAGGCAGCCCGTCTGGCCACCGTCGGCGCTACGTTGGTAGCGGACCGCATAGGGCTATTGGGACTGGAGGTCTCCGTCACAAAGACGGAGGCCATGCTGTTCCATGGCCCTCGGCGAGGTCCCCCTCGTCGGGCGTCCATCTCCGTCCAGGGTGCGCAGGTGGCGCTGAAGGCCCAGATGAAGTATCTGGGCCTCACACTGGACGGAAGATGGAACTTCGGGGCGCACTTCTCCCTGCTCGCCCCGAAGTTGATCTCCACTGCAGCTGCCTTAGGGAGGCTTCTGCCCAACGTCGGTGGGCCGCAGGCTCCGTGCCGGCGCTTATATGCCGGCATCGTGAGGAGCATGGCCCTGTACGGTGCTCCCATATGGTCGGGAGCCCTCACCGCGGATTCCAGGGCCCTTCTGCGAAAAACGCAGAGGGTCCTAGCGGTGAGGGTGATCAGGGGGTACCGTACGGTGTCGTATACTGCGGCCACACTCCTGGCGAGCGATCCGCCGTGGGAGCTACACGCGGAGGTGCTCGCCAGGGTGTATTGGCACCGGGCAGAAGCCAGGGATGGGCAAAGGATTGAGGCGGCGCGGGTCAGGGCTCTAGCTCACCGAGCCCTGATCCGACAGTGGAGATCAGAGTTGGAGTCTCCTGTCGCCGGTCTGGCGACAGTGGGGGCAGTCCGCCCCCACATGGATCGTTGGATCAACCGGCGGCACGGGACTCTAACTTATCGTCTTGTGCAGGTGTTGACGGGGCATGGATGCTTCGGTCAGTACCTGCACAGGATAGCACGCAGGGAGGCGGCCCCCTCCTGCCACCACTGTGAGGAGTCCGTGGACACGGCTTCTCACACCTTGGCGGAGTGCGCAGCCTGGGATCGTCAGCGTACTGAGCTGACGGTCGTGGTTGGCAGGGACCTTTCGCTGCCGAGTGTCGTGGACGCGATGCTTGGCAGCGAGAGGTCTTGGGTCGCGGTGGCTTCCTTCTGCGAGCAAGTTATTGCCGCGAAGGAGGCCGCGGAGCGGATCAGGGAGTCAGCCTCCACCGCTGATCCGCTCCGAAGGGGTAGGCTGGGGAGAAGGAGGCGGGAGTACGCCCGACGCTTCCTTCCCCAGCCGTAGTGCCTTGGTGAGAGGGGAGGGTGACCCCTTTCACCAGCTATAGGCCTGCGTCGTAAGGGTGCTTTCGTTACTCGGAGCACCCTTATCGGGGGTGGCGATTCCGCCGGGGCGTCACGGTGAGTGCGACAAGCGATCCCGTGGCGTCCCACTATGGCGATGAGGGTAACCGTTGGTTTTTAGTGGGTAGCCTTAAAAATGGCAGCGTCTTCTATGCTGCCGGGTAGTCCCACATAACCACTCCGGCCGTCACCTTCTCGGCCGGGGGGTATCCGTAATGGATTTTCCAACGATAAAAAAAAAAAAAAAAAAAAAAAAAAAAAAAAAGGTTAGGTTAGGTTAGGTTAGGTTAGGTTAGGTTAGGTTAGGCTAACGACCGACTCGTAGGCTCCGGCGCTCTGTCTTCGAGCAGAGTGTTCCGTGTGAGCATATAGGGGGGTTCAGCTATGGGGGTTATACCCGGTACATAGCTGACAAAGGGGGGAAAATGTTTGTGTCCGTCTTTGTTCTGTTGGGTCTTTTGTCTTTTGTCAACGTGTCGAGAGTGTCTTGTTTTGTTTTGTGATTTATGGGTGTTACTTGTTGAATGTCAATCCCAAGGTCCGACGTCCGCCGAGGGTTGTGTAATGGCGAGGGCGTCACTCCGGGGACCTCACCCCTTAAAAGGAAAAAAAAAAAAAAACATGAAGGCGACTCTTAAAAATAAATTACCCCAGGAGGGTGTCGGCTGCACTACAGCCGTTCAATCCCTCACGGACGCTACGGCCTCCGTCTTCCCCTCGTATTCTGGGGGGGGAAAAGAACGCCCTACTGTTGAATCCGAACACTCGGACTGTAGTATGGTAACGGCTGGCTCAAGGGAGTCCCCGCCCCCGTTATCGTGCAGAAAGAAACGGCTTTGCTCGAAAGAGAGAAGCCGTTCGAGCTCGGACGATAGTTCGAGCAGAGAAGAGGTGTCCACAGTCAGAAAAGTAGTGACACCAAAGAGAGGGAGAGGTCGTCCTCCTACTACTGGTCAATATATTGGCCTGAAGAAGGCCAAGGAGGACTACCTCAGACTCCAAAGGAAGGAAATGGAGCTGGAAGCAGAAAAAGATCTTGAAGAGCAAATACGGGAGCGTCAAAAGATCCGAAACGCAGGTGGTCTCCTCGCATCTCCAATGGCTGCTGTTACGGACACAATTGACCTCCGACAGGAAGCAGTAAAGAACCTGGACATGGTCTGCAGTATTGCAACGAAGTCCAAAAACCTTAAGGGCACATTTCAACGGGCCCTGAAGGATGCTGCTTCGTCAATAAGAGCTTGCGTCGATAGCCTTGTCGAACAGAATACCACGGAGGAAACGCGACAACTTAAAGTGGCCAATGCTCAACTTAAAACTGAAGTGGCGGAGCTGAGGAAGGAAGTGGCTCTACTGCGAGCTGAGAGTGAACGGGCGTCTAAGCTTAGAGCTGAAAATTCTTCTCCTGTGGTTAGCGCTAATATTGATATTGAAGAAGTTTCCAACCTCATCATGACTCAACTGAGGTCCATGATGAATGCACGACTGGAAGCATTAGAAGATAAGCTATTGCCGGAGAAGAACAAAACCGCCACAAATGAAACTAGGAAGGAGAATTCACTTAGCACGTCCACGATTCCTGAAACTCATCAGGAAGTCTTAGGTTCAACCATACCTAAAGATTTAGGAAAAGAGCACAACCACAAGCTGCAAGGTAATTCCAAGAAACGAAGTAGAAAAGATAATGGAAATGTCAGACCAATACAGAAGCCGTCGGAACCCTGCGGTAAACCTCACGTTTCTGCATCCGAAGAAGTAGGATGGGTGGAAGTGACTAAACGTCGTGCCAAACGCAAGAATCCGGTTGCTTCAACGAGTAAAGAGAGAGCAGAGGGAAAGGCGGTGAATCTTCGGCCACCTCGATCGGCCGGTATAATCCTTACCTTGCAACCAGGGGCTTCTGAAAGGGGAGTGTCTTATGCTAGTGTCCTTCGCCAGGCTAAGACTACAAACTTTGCCGAGATTGGGCTCAATTCCTTCCGAGTCAGAAAGACTGCCACGGGAGCCAGGATTTTAGAGATACCCGGGGCAGCCAATGTCGAAAAAGCCGATGAGATGGCAGAGCGACTAAAGGCTACCCTTAATATAGATGACGTTCGAGTGTCAAGGGTGACGAAATGCGCTGAAATGCGTATTTCTGAGCTGGACGACTCCGTCACGAAGGAGGAAGTTGTCACTGCCATATCTCATATAGGTGGTTGCCCGGAGAATCAAATCAAGACCGGAGAGTTGCGCACGGATAAAAGTGGCCTTCTCACAATCTGGATTCGTTGTCCTGTTGTGGCTGCCAAAAAGATCGCTGTAAGAGGGCGATTGCTTGTGGGGTGGGTTTCGGCACGGGTAAAGCTACTGGATAGAAGAACGAGACGATGCTATCGATGTCTAGAGGTAGGACACGTCAAGGAACACTGCACATCTGAGATTGACCGGAGCAGACTTTGTTTTCGATGCGGCCTCCCTGATCATAAAGCAAACTTATGCCGAAGGGCTCCTTATTGTGCCCTTTGTGCTGATAAAAAGAGACCATCGGGGCACATGGTCGGAAGCAAGTCCTGTTCTTCAAGCTGCCCGACTAAGCCGCGCAGAGGACAGAATGCAAGATCAGAAGGAGTGGTAGTACAAATTGATGCCCAGTAATGGCTCTATTCAAATTTCTTTATGGTAACATTAACCACTGTGCCAGGGCTCAAGACCTATTTTTTCAGAGCCTGGCTGAGTGGAAAATAGAGCTAGCGGTAATTGCCGAACCATACTTCATCCCTTCCCGAAATAACTGGGTTAGTGATCAGAACGGTTTAGTTGCTATAGTAGCGCCTGGCAGAGGTAAAACATTTTCTTTCACCAAAGTTGTTAAGGGACGGGGATATGTCGCTGTCCTTTTAGAGGATAACACTGTCATCCTCGGTGCGTATTTTTCTCCAAACAAACCTCTCTCTGAGTTCGAAGCTTTCCTCACAGAAGTCGGAGTCCTCATAGAACAGTTTAATCCTTGTAACTCGATTGTTGTGGGGGACTTTAACGGCAAATCAACTGCCTGGGGTTCTTCCTCTACAAATGCTCGTGGATATGTTCTGGAGGAATGGTTGTTGAGCGTCGGACTAGTCATTCTTAATAGGGGATCTGTTCATACCTGTGTCCGTCCTCGAGGCGGGTCTATAATAGACGTTTCTTTCGCCAGTCCAGCGATTTCAAACCGTGTGCGAAGCTGGAGAGTCCTCGAGGATGTCGAAACTCTGTCAGATCATAGATACATCCGGTTCGAGGTTCTTCCCACTGCACCCAGGCTACTAAACAATTTACGTAGAGTTAACGAGGGAGGCCCACGGTGGCAGTTAAAGCGCCTTGACAGGGAAATGGTCACAGAAGCGGCAATAGTCCAAAACTGGGTGCCCGTGCCTGAAGGACAATTCAGCATCGAGGAGGCAGCAAGCCGATTCCGTCGTATAATGACGCATATATGTGATGCGTCAATGCCTCGAGCAAATTCAAACCCTTCCATAAAACAGGTGTATTGGTGGTCCGCGGAAATCACTCATCTTCGCGAATCTTGTGTGGCAGCGAGACGCAAATACACCCGTAGCCGCAGAAGAAGGCGTAGAAATACAGATCTTGAGGCTGCGCTTTATTCTTCTTACATATCTGCCAAGAATGATCTTAAAGCCTGCATAACGCGTGCAAAAGAGGCAGCAAGAGGTGAGATGTTGGAGTCCGTCAATAGGGATCCATGGGGGCGGTCCTATAGGATGGTGAGAGGGAAACTCCGACCACAGGCCCCTCCACTAACGCAGTCTCTCAGACCCGCACTGACTGAAAGGGTTGTGGCTGAATTGTTTCCCTCCAGGGATGACTATTTACCACCGCAAATGGCTTCTTCGACTCAAATAATGATGCAGGCCGAAATACCAGGGGTGACTGAAAGGGAACTTGGTGTAGCGGTGGAGAGGCTCAAGGCCAAGAACACTGCTCCCGGACCTGACGGCATACCCGGACGGGTATTAGAGCTGGCTTTGAGGGAATTAGAGCCAAGACTAAGGAGTCTTTTGGATGAGTGCCTGTTGCAGTCGCAGTTTCCACGACAGTGGAAGACAGGCCGTCTAGTGCTCCTCTACAAGGAAGGACGTCCGGTCGATTCTATCTCTGCTTATCGCCCAATTGTTTTGCTCGATGAGGTGGGTAAATTATTCGAGCGCATAGTTGCATTAAGGATAGTCAGCCACCTCCAAAATATCGGCCCGGATCTAGCAGACAACCAATTTGGATTCCGCCGAGGTCGATCAACAGTAGATGCCATCCTACGCGTAAAGACAGCTGCGCAAGAGGCGGTGAAGCGAGGAAAGGTGATGTTGGCGGTGTCTCTAGACATCGCCAATGCGTTTAACAGTTTGCCTTGGAGTTGCATTAAGGAGGCCCTCAGGTACCATCGTTTGCCTCCTTATCTTTGCAACATTGTGGATTCCTACTTGTCTGAACGTGCTGTCTCGTACCCGATGCGAGGGGGATGGAAAAGACGAGAAATGTCCTGCGGAGTTCCACAGGGTTCGGTTCTTGGACCGCTCCTGTGGAACATCGGATACGATTGGGTCCTGCGCGGACAAAACATAAGAGGTATCGATGTCATTTGCTATGCCGATGATACCTTGGTTACGGCTCGGGCTGAAACTCCGAGACAAGCAGCAATCCTTGCCACGGTTGGTGTGGATCATGTGGTGTCTCGCATTCGTCGCCTTGGCCTTGAGGTGGCCTTAAATAAGTCTGAAGCTCTCTGTTTTCACGGACCTCGAAATGCGCCTTCCTCAGATGCCAGCATCTTTGTGGGTGGTACTCGCATCTGCATCGGGTCGACGATGAGATATCTCGGTCTCGTCCTTGATAGCAGATGGGCGTTTATCGCCCACTTTGAGCGACTTACACCAAGACTACTCACAGCGTCGAATGCCCTTAGCAGCTTACTGCCGAATTTGGGAGGACCGAACGAGTTAAGCAGGCGCCTTTACATCGGGGTCGTGAGGTCCATGGCCCTGTATGGAGCCCCAGTGTGGTCCGAATCCCTGAATAGCCGAACAATTGCCCTCTTGCATAAACCGCAAAGAGCAATGGCGATCAGGTTGATTCGTGGCTACCGCACTATATCTTTTGAGGCCTCCTGTGTTTTGGCCGGTTCGCTGCCTTGGGAACTGGATGCGAGAGCCCTCACGATGGTCTACTTCCGGCGTGGGGAGGCGCCGTCAGAAGCCCAGCAACCAATTGCAGGGGGAGAGAGGATGCGGCGAGTCATAATGCGGAACGCTATCGCTGAATGGGAAGAGAGGCTGAAAAACCCTAGCGCTGGGATTCGGACAGTTGCAGCAGTCAGTCCAATGCTCAAAAAATGGCTAAATAGACGCCACGGTGCCCTCTCATTTCGGATGACGCAGATTCTAACAGATCATGGCTGTTTTGGCAAGTACTTGTGCCGTGTTGCTGGCAGGGAGCTGTTCACGACCTGTCACCACTGTGACAGCTGCCTGGTGGATACAGCCCAACACACACTCGAAGCATGTCCGGCGTGGGCTCGTGAACGTTCAGATCTCATGGTGGTAATAGGACAAGATCTTTCCCTACCCGCTGTGATTCAAAGAGTGACGGAAGAAAAGAACTCGTGGAAAGCGGTCCAACAGTTCTGTGAGCAGGTTATGCTCAAGAAGGAAAAAGCAGAGAGAGAAAGGGAGGCCACAAGCTCTGAAGCCACCCGTCGTCCCAGGAGGGGTCGTAGAAGAGAGGCATTCATACGCCATCTTCCACCCTAAAATCAGCTGGGGGATGGAGGATTCGGGGGAGTCCTCCAGCCCTTTTAATCCAGCACGAGCAGGCGTGGTCGTGTTCCTACACGCCGCTCCGATTTGAGTAGAATGGATAATCATCCGTCCTCCATTTAATTGAGAAGGGGTCTGGTGAGACCGCAACGTCGCCGGGTCGCGGAAGATTGCCATATGGATGTTCCCGCGTCCCCGGCATACGGCGACTAGAAGGACACCGTGGGGTTTTAGCCGGTTGGAGTCCGGCATAACCAGGCCGCCTCCCCCGAGGTGGCAGGGTATCCGTGCGGATTTCCCCACGTAAAAAAAAAAAAAAAAAAAAAAGGTTAGGTTAGGTTAGGTTAGGTTAGGTTAGGTTAGGTTAGGTTAGGTTAGGTTAGGTTAGGTTAGGTTAGGTTAGGTTAGGTTAGGTTAGGTTAGGTTAGGTTCCCCCCCAAGGGTTGCCACCTTGTCGTGGTGGGGGGGCTTGCGTGCCCCAATGATCCCTGAGGCTATACCGGCAGAGCTACTCATACCGGGAGGTTTAGGGTGAGGGGCCAGACTAAGAGCAACCACCATACCGTAACCCGGCCATTGCACTTCGGCCGGGACCGGGGGCTCACTTGCTGGGCCGCGAGGAAGGAAACCTCTATAAAAAACCACCCCGAAACCGTAGTCTAGCGTGCTGCGGCGTAGGGTAAACTGGCAAGCGCTCTCTGGGGACCTTACCCCTTAAAAGGAAACAATGAACAGTAGCGATTTTCAAGTTTGTCCCCAGGAGGGTCTCAGCGACAACGCTGAGGAATCCCTCACGGCGGCTTCGGTCGCCGTCTGCCCCTCGTACTCTGGGGGGGGCAAAAATCGCTCTGGAGCAGGAGTCCCTGCACAGGTCACGTCCACACCGACCTGTATAATCAAAAATTGTGTGAGGCGTGGTGAGAAGATTAGTAGGAGTGGAGATTCTCACTGCGACGACCTGGCGACCCACGAGGACTATGATAATCATTTTGTTGAGGATAATGTAGATTTGGATGCGGAGGAGTCGATCCCGAATGTTGGCTTTTCCGAAAATGACCGAGGCAAGCCCAAAGGCATTAGACTCACATTCATGCGGACTCGTAATGCGGATTTGGACAAGATGTCTGATTATGAGATGCATAACTCTCGTAAGCGTCCCATTTCAAGGGTCGAATCACCAGTGAGCGACGCGTCGGAAGGTGATTCGGAGCATGGTGTTTGCTCGAAATTCAGTAGCGCTCGTCGCGGACGCTCTTCTGGAGCCCCTGGAGCCGCACGTGGAAGTGGGCTCTCAAAGGCGAAAGCCGAATTGAGAGCTGTAACTCAAGAGGCAGAAGAAGCTGAGTTAGAGAAGGCCCTCAGTGCAAGAGCAAATCGGAAGGCGGCAGCGTCGCCTATGTATATTGACTGCTCTGAGGATGAGCAGCGACGGCTGGAAGAACCTATAAGGCGCGATCCTGATAGCATGGGGGCGGAAGAGTTGCGGGCACTTGCTGGACGCAGCTCTGCAGCTATACTAACCGTTTGTCGGAAGTCCGGCAACCTTAAGGGTGACATGATCCGCGTTCTGAAAGAGTCCTCTCGGGATCTATTGGAGGCCGTTGAAGCGTTAGCAAGCCGGACAGTGGACGAAGAGACGCGTCGTCTCAGAATGGACAACTCGCGCCTCCATCGTGAGGTGGATAACCTGAGAGCTGAGCTCAAAGTCCACAGGCGCGAGTTTGACGAAATGAGGACTTCGGCAGCGAAATCTGCAGCGGCTACTGCGACGAACCGAGATTCTGATCTCGTAGAGGAGTTGAGGCGTTCTATCGTGTCCTCAGTGGGCGTAATGCTGAACGCCCGCTTTGCAGGTATTGAGGATCGCCTCCTCCCAGAAAAGACTTTACGTCCTCCTCTAGCTGCAGACCGAAGGAGAGAAGCCGCTGCTGCAGCTGCGGACCAAAGAAGAGATTCGGCTGCTGCTGCGGACCGAATTAGATATTCGGCCGCTGCTGCGAACAAGGAGCGATTTATCGCTCCTACAGGGACGCCTATTTCAAAGGCGATGGCTCCTGCCAAAAGTACCCCAGTGCGCGCGCCTACTACCGGTCCGCCATCCCAAGCTGAGTGGACGACGGTCGTTAAGAGGGGTAAAAAGAAGAAAGCCCCTAAGCCAGCGACGCCCACAGCTCAGATCCCAGCAAAGGCAGTCGAAACCCAGACCGCGAAGCAACCTTCCCGTAAAGGTGGCAAAAAGAGGAGGAAAAAGGGCGGAAAGAGGAAGAAAGCAGGTGGTACGGCACAGCCTAAGCTCCCACCACAAAGGTCACCCGCAGTGATGATCACACTGCAGGCTGATGCGGCGGCAAAGGGCGTAACCTATGCCCAGGTCCTGGAGCGTGCCGCCGAAAAAGTGGACCTCAGTGAGATGGGGCTGGAGTGTGGTCTCAGGATCCGGCGTTCCGCCACGGGGGCTAGGCTTCTGGAGCTGCCCAAGTCGGCTCCAGAGAAAGCGGAACAATTGGTTTCGTCGCTCCGCACGGTGCTCGATGGAGTGGCGGATGTAGTCCGACCCGTAAAACGGGTCTCAGTAAAAATAAAAGGATTGGACGACTCTGCCACTCAGACGAAAATCGCAGCCGCTATCTGCCGCGTCACGAACTGCTCCAGTGACTCTCTTCACGTTGGGGAGATTCGCTGGGGATATGGGGCAATGGGGGTTTCAATAACCCGGTGCCCCGTTGACGCAGCAAAGACCTTGCTGGACGCGGGGCGGCTGCTCGTTGGGTGGAGTTCAGCTGGAGTAGAACTCCTAAACGAGCGACCAATGCGGTGCTTCCGGTGTCAGGAACCGGGGCACACGCGGGCACTCTGCCCTACCGAGGCTGACCGTAGTGCGGCTTGTTACCGGTGTGGTGTGATGGGTCACAACCGTGCCAACTGCACCGGAGTCCTGCGTTGTGCCGTCTGCGTTGACCTTGGTCTTCCGGCAGGGCACGAACTGGGGAGTCATTCTTGTAAGGCTCCCTATAAAAGAGGAAGGGCAGTCGGCTTCGCTCCTGCCCATAACGTCGTGCGCGGTACGCCGCCGGTTGAAGCCATGTCGCAATGACCAGTCAGCGACATGGCTTCTTACAGGCGAACGTGAACCACTCTGCCAGGGCCCAGGATTTGTTTATCCAAGCCATGGCGGAGTGGAATATTAGCATTGCGGTGGTCTGCGAGCCCTACTATGTCCCCCCGAATTCCAGTTGGTCGGGGGACATAAACGGCTCCGTGGCAGTGGTCGTGGGATCTAGTCCCGGTCCCCCTCTCTCCACCTTGGAGACTGGCCCGGGTTTGGTAGTGGCGCGGTGGGGGGAGTACGTTGTCGTAGGCACGTACTTCTCCCCCAATCGTAGCCTGGCGGAGTTCGAGGTTTTTCTCGACTCCGTCGGTGCTGCGATTAGCAGACAGGCGTCGGGGAACGTTATCGTCCTCGGCGACCTGAACGCCAAATCCGCGGCCTGGGGGAACCACGCCACGGACGCTAGGGGTAGGGCCGTCCAGATCTGGTCGTTACTCTCCAGTCTGTCCCTCCTCAACAGAGGGACCGAACCGACCTGTGTGCGGCAGCAAGGGAGTTCCGTGGTGGACGTTTCGTTCGCCACCCCAGCTGTCGCGCGACGGGTCGTCGACTGGAGAGTGGAGAAGGAGGTGGAGACTCTATCGGACCATTTATACGTCCGATTCGAGATCTCCGCCTCCCGGCCGGATCTGGCCAGACCACCGCGAGGGGGGAGTCGGTTTCCTCGTT
This sequence comes from Dircenna loreta, assembly GCA_963555665.1. Taxonomy (NCBI): domain Eukaryota; kingdom Metazoa; phylum Arthropoda; class Insecta; order Lepidoptera; family Nymphalidae; genus Dircenna; species Dircenna loreta. The sequence continues at coordinate 16,149,464 of OY743098.1, forward strand.
GGGCAGTCCAGCGGCTGGATCGGGAAATGGCTGAAGAGGCGGCCATCGTCCAGGGCTGGGCTTTTCCCGATCCGCCCGACGAGGAGACCGACGTGGAGGGGTCGGCGGGCCGCATGCGCGAGGCCCTCACTAGGGTCTGCGATGCGGCCATGCCGAGGGTGGGGTCCAGGCCCCGGCGCAGGGCAGTGTACTGGTGGTCGCCCGAAATTGCCGAACTTCGGGCGGCCTGTTGCAGGGCTCGTAGGGCCTTCGTCCGGTGTCGCCGTCGTCACGGCTTTGACCCGGACATGGAGGCCCAGCTGCGGAGTCGTTACCGCGAGGCGAAGTCGACTCTGCGGCTGGCGATTCGGAAGGCGAAGGACCTGGCTCGGGAGGAAATCCTGGCCGGTCTCGATAGGGACCCATGGGGGCGCCCGTATCGCGTCGCGCGGAATAAGACCCGCGGCGCTGGCGCCCCGGTCATGGAGTCCCTTCAGCCGGATTTCCTCGAGCGGCTGGTGGGGGAACTTTTCCCGAATTCCACCGGCCACTCTCCTCCCGTGATGGCCCCTCCTTCTCTTGAGGGGGGGGTGGGCTCTATCCCCGACATCACGGAGGTCGAGCTGGAGGTCGCGCTGAGTCGCCTGCGAGCCCGCAACACTGCGCCGGGGCCGGACGGTATTCCAGGGCGGGTTCTGGTCATCGCCCTGGAATACTTGGGGGGTAGGCTTCGGGAACTGTTCAACCTTTGTTTGCGCACTGGACAGTTCCCGAAGGCCTGGAAGGAGGGGCGGTTGTGCCTGTTGCGGAAGGAGGGTCGTTCTGTCGACTCGTCCTCCGCGTACAGGCCAATCGTGCTGCTGGACGAGATGGGTAAGCTCTTCGAGAGAATCCTCTCTGCTCGTCTCGTCCAGCACCTCGAGGAGGTGGGTCCGGGTCTTTCAGAAGCCCAGTTCGGCTTCAGGGCGGGTCGATCGACGATCGACGCCCTGAGGGCTCTGAAGGACCTGACTCAGGAGGCTGTGTCCGAGGGGGACGTCGTCGTCGCGGTCTCGCTGGACGTCGCCAACGCCTTCAACAGTTTGCCGTTCGAGACTTTGGTCGAGGCGCTCCGGTACCATGGAGTGCCTCCCTATCTCCGGCGGCTGTTGGAGGCATACCTGCAGGATAGAGAGGTCCTGTGGGTAGGCGGCGACCGGCGGCTTTACCGACGGAGCGTGAGCCGAGGGGTTCCACAAGGGTCCGTTTTGGGACCGGTCTTGTGGAACCTGGGCTATGACTGGCTGCTCCGCTGTCCGCTCCTCCCCAGGATGAGGGTGTTCTGCTACGCAGATGACACCCTCGTCACTGCACGGGGAGGGAGCTTTGCGGAGGCGGCCCGTCTTGCTTCCGTCGGTGCTACGCTGGTAGCGGACCGCGTGGGGCTGTTGGGACTGGAGGTCTCCGTCACGAAGACGGAGGCCATGTTGTTCCACGGCCCTCGGCGAGGTCCCCCTCGTCGGGCGTCCATCTCCGTCCAGGGTGCGCAGGTGGCGCTGAAGGCCCAGATGAAGTATCTGGGCCTCACACTGGACGGACGATGGAACTTCGGGGCGCATTTCTCTCTGCTCGCCCCGAAGTTGATTTCCACTGCAGCTGCCTTGGGGAGGCTTCTGCCCAACGTCGGTGGGCCGCAGGCTCCGTGCCGGCGCCTATATGCCGGCATCGTGAGGAGCATGGCCCTGTACGGTGCTCCCATATGGTCGGGAGCCCTCACTGCGGATTCCAGGGCCCTTCTGCGAAGAACGCAAAGGGTCCTAGCGGTGAGGGTGATCAGGGGGTACCGTACGGTGTCCTACACTGCGGCCACACTCCTGGCGAGCGATCCGCCGTGGGAGCTACACGCGGAGGTGCTCGCCAGGGTGTATTGGCACCGGGCAGAAGCCAGGGATGGGCAACGGATCGAGGCGGCGCGGGTCAGGGCTCTAGCTCACCGAGTCCTGATCCGACAGTGGAAATCAGAGTTGGAGTCTCCTGTCGCCGGTCTGGCGACAGTGGGGGCAGTCCGCCCCCACATGGATCGTTGGATCAACCGGCGACACGGGACCCTAACGTATCGTCTTGTGCAGGTATTGACGGGGCACGGATGCTTCGGCGAGTACCTGCACAAGATCGCACGCAGAGAGGCGACCCCCTCCTGCCACCACTGTGACGAGGCCGTAGACACGGCTCGTCACACCCTGGCTGAGTGCGCAGCCTGGGACCGTCAGCGTTCAGAGCTGACGGCTGTGGTGGGCAGGGACCTTTCGCTGCCGCGCGTGGTACGCGCGATGATCGGCAGCGAGAGGTCGTGGGTCGCGGTGGCTTCCTTCTGCGAGCAAGTTATTGCCGCGAAGGAGGCCGCGGAGCGGATCAGGGAGGCAGCCTCCACCGCTGATCCGCTCCGAAGGGGTAGGCTGGGGAGAAGGAGGCGGGAGTACGCCCGACGCTTCCTTCCCCAGCCGTAGTGCCTTGGTGAGAGGGGAGGGTGACCCCTTTCACCAGCTATAGGCCTACGTCGTAAGGGTGCTTTCGTTACTCGGAGCACCCTTATCGGGGGTGGCGATTCCGCCGGGGCGTCACGGTGAGTGCGACAAGCGATCCCGTGGCGTCCCACTATGGCGATGAGGGTAACCGTTGGTTTTTAGTGGGTAGCCTTAAAAATGGCAGCGTCTTCTATGCTGCCGGGTAGTCCCACATAACCACCTCGGCCGTCACCTTCTCGGCCGGGGGGTATCCGTAACGGATTTTCCAACGTAAAAAAAAAAAAAAAAAAAAAAAAAAAAAAAAAAAGGTTAGGTTAGGTTAGGTTAGGTTAGGTTAGGTTAGGTTAGGTTAGGTTAGGTTAGGTTAGGTTAGGTTAGGTTAGGTTAGGTTAGGTTAGGTTAGGTTAGGTTAGGTTAGGTTAGGTTAGGTTAGGTTAGGTTAGGTTAGGTTAGGTTAGGTTAGGTTAGGTTAGGTTCGGGCTCAAAATTAGGCGTTCGGCCACGGGCGCCCGGGTTCTCGAGCTACCCAAAGCGGCAGGTCCGGAAAAGGCGGAGCGTTTGGCGGCCGGTTTGCGGACTGCTCTGGATGGGGTGGCCAAAGTCGTCCGACCCGTCAAGCGAGTAGTCATCAAGGTGAAGGGGTTGGATGACTCAGTCACCACCGATAGGGTGACTGCGGCCATCTGCCGCCTCACGGACTGTCCTACGGACGTCATTCACGTCGGTGAGATTCGGTGGGGCAGAGGGGAGCGTATGGGCGTTGCCTTTGCCCGGGTCCCAGTCGAAGCAGCCAAGGCAGTCCTTGAGGCCGGCAGGCTTCTTGTTGGTTGGAGCTCTGCCGCGGTCGAGCTCCTCGAGGACCGGCCTATGAGATGTTTTGGGTGCCAAGCACCCGGGCACACTAGGCCGGTCTGCCCTTCTGGGGTGGATAGGGGGGCTTTATGTTTCCGGTGCGGTCTGGCTGGGCATCTCCAAGCCAACTGCACCGGAGTCCTGAGATGTGCCCTGTGCGTGGACCTCGGTCTACCCGCAGGGCATCAAATGGGGAGCCGAGCCTGCAAGGCTCCCCAAACGAAAGGCAAGGCAGCTGGTCCCTCTCCAGCTGCCGTACCAGTGGCGTGCCGTCAGGCGCCAGTTGAAGCCATGTCACTATGTTAAGTACAAAGCGACATGGCTTCCTACAGGCGAATGTCAACCACTCTGCCAGGGCCCAGGATCTCTTTATCCAGGCTATGGCGGAGTGGGACATTAAAGTTGCGGTGGTCTGCGAGCCTTACTTTGTCCCCCCTAGTTCCAGTTGGTCGGGGGACATAAACGGCTCCGTGGCAGTGGTCGTGGGATCTAGTCCCGGTCCCCCTCTCTCCACCTTGGAGACTGGCCCGGGTTTGGTAGTGGCGCGGTGGGGGGAGTACGTTGTCGTAGGCACGTACTTCTCCCCCAATCGTAGCCTGGCGGAGTTCGAGGTTTTTCTCGACTCCGTCGGTGCTGCGATTAGCAGACAGGCGTCGGGGAACGTTATCGTCCTCGGCGACCTGAACGCCAAATCCGCGGCCTGGGGGAACCACGCCACGGACGCTAGGGGTAAGGCCGTCCAGATCTGGTCGCTCCTCTCCGGTCTGTCCCTCCTTAACAGAGGGACCGAACCGACCTGCGTGCGACAGCAAGGGAGTTCAGTGGTGGACGTCTCGTTCGCCACCCCTGCTGTCGCACGTCGGGTCGTCGACTGGAGAGTGGAGAAGGGGGTGGAGACTCTGTCGGACCATTTATACGTCCGATTTGAGATCTCCGCCTCCCGGCCGGATCTGGCCAGACCACCGCGAGGGGGGAGTCGGTTTCCTCGTTGGGCAGTCCAGCGGCTGGATCGGGAAATGGCCGAAGAGGCGGCCATCGTCCAGGGCTGGGCCTTTCCCGATCCGCCCGACGAGGAGACCGACGTGGAGGGGTCGGCGGGCCGCATGCGCGAGGCCCTCACTAGGGTCTGCGATGCGGCCATGCCGAGGGTGGGGTCCAGGCCCCGGCGCAGGGCAGTGTACTGGTGGTCGCCCGAAATTGCCGAACTTCGGGCGGCCTGTTGCAGGGCTCGTAGGGCCTTCGTCCGGTGTCGCCGTCGTCACGGCTTTGACCCGGACATGGAGGCCCAGCTGCGGAGTCGTTACCGCGAGGCGAAGTCGACTCTGCGGCTGGCGATTCGGAAGGCGAAGGACCTGGCTCGGGAGGAAATCCTGGCCGGTCTCGACAGGGATCCATGGGGGCGCCCGTATCGCGTCGCGCGGAATAAGACCCGCGGCGCTGGCGCCCCGGTCATGGAGTCCCTTCAGCCGGATTTCCTCGAGCGGCTGGTGGGGGAACTTTTCCCGGATTCCACCGGCCACTCTCCTCCTGTGATGGCCCCCCCTTCTCTTGAGGGGGGGGTGGGCTCCATCCCGGACATCACAGAGGTCGAGCTGGAGGTCGCGCTGAATCGCCTGCGAGCCCGCAACACTGCGCCGGGGCCGGACGGTATTCCGGGGCGAGTTCTGGTGCTCGCCCTGGAATACTTGGGGGGCAGGCTTCGGGAACTGTTCAACTTGTGTTTGCGCACTGGACAGTTCCCGAAAGCCTGGAAGGAGGGCAGATTGTGCCTGTTGCGGAAGGAAGGTCGTTCTGTCGATTCCCCTTCCGCATACAGGCCAATCGTGCTGTTGGATGAAACGGGAAAGCTCCTCGAGAGAATACTCTCCGCCCGTCTCATCCAACACCTCGAGGAGGTGGGTCCGGGTCTTTCGGAAGCCCAGTTCGGCTTCAGGGCGGGTCGATCGACGATCGACGCCCTGAGGGCTCTGAAGGACCTGACCCAGGAGGCTGTGTCCGAGGGGGACGTCGTCGTTGCGGTCTCGCTGGACGTCGCTAACGCCTTCAACAGCCTGCCGTTTGAGACTTTGGTCGAGGCGCTCCGGTATCATGGAGTGCCTCCCTATCTCCGGCGGCTGTTGAGGGACTACCTGCAGGACAGAGAGGTCCTGTGGGAGTGCGGCGACCGGCGACTCTACCGACGTGGCGTAAGCCGAGGAGTTCCACAGGGGTCCGTTTTGGGACCGGTCCTGTGGAATCTAGGCTACGACTGGCTGCTCCGCTGTCCGCTCCTCCCCAGGATGAGGGTGTTCTGCTACGCAGATGACACCCTCATCACCGCACGGGGAGGGAGCTTTGCGGAGGCAGCCCGTCTGGCCACCGTCGGCGCTACGTTGGTAGCGGACCGCATAGGGCTATTGGGACTGGAGGTCTCCGTCACAAAGACGGAGGCCATGCTGTTCCATGGCCCTCGGCGAGGTCCCCCTCGTCGGGCGTCCATCTCCGTCCAGGGTGCGCAGGTGGCGCTGAAGGCCCAGATGAAGTATCTGGGCCTCACACTGGACGGAAGATGGAACTTCGGGGCGCACTTCTCCCTGCTCGCCCCGAAGTTGATCTCCACTGCAGCTGCCTTAGGGAGGCTTCTGCCCAACGTCGGTGGGCCGCAGGCTCCGTGCCGGCGCTTATATGCCGGCATCGTGAGGAGCATGGCCCTGTACGGTGCTCCCATATGGTCGGGAGCCCTCACCGCGGATTCCAGGGCCCTTCTGCGAAGAACGCAGAGGGTCCTAGCGGTGAGGGTGATCAGGGGGTACCGTACGGTGTCGTATACTGCGGCCACACTCCTGGCGAGCGATCCGCCGTGGGAGCTACACGCGGAGGTGCTCGCCAGGGTGTATTGGCACCGGGCAGAAGCCAGGGATGGGCAAAGGATTGAGGCGGCGCGGGTCAGGGCTCTAGCTCACCGAGCCCTGATCCGACAGTGGAGATCAGAGTTGGAGTCTCCTGTCGCCGGTCTGGCGACGGTGGGGGCAGTCCGCCCCCACATGGATCGTTGGATCAACCGGCGGCACGGGACTCTAACTTATCGTCTTGTGCAGGTATTGACGGGGCATGGATGCTTCGGTCAGTACCTGCACAGGATAGCACGCAGGGAGGCGGCCCCCTCCTGCCACCACTGTGAGGAGTCCGTGGACACGGCTTCTCACACCTTGGCGGAGTGCGCAGCCTGGGATCGTCAGCGTACTGAGCTGACGGTCGTGGTTGGCAGGGACCTTTCGCTGCCGAGTGTCGTGGACGCGATGCTTGGCAGCGAGAGGTCTTGGGTCGCGGTGGCTTCCTTCTGCGAGCAAGTTATTGCCGCGAAGGAGGCCGCGGAGCGGATCAGGGAGTCAGCCTCCACCGCTGATCCGCTCCGAAGGGGTAGGCTGGGGAGAAGGAGGCGGGAGTACGCCCGACGCTTCCTTCCCCAGCCGTAGTGCCTTGGTGAGAGGGGAGGGTGACCCCTTTCACCAGCCATAGGCCTACGTCGTAAGGGTGCTTTCGTTACTCGGAGCACCCTTATCGGGGGTGGCGATTCCGCCGGGGCGTCACGGTGAGTGCGACAAGCGATCCCGTGGCGTCCCATTATGGCGATGAGGGTAACCGTTGGTTTTTAGTGGGTAGCCTTAAAAATGGCAGCGTCATCTATGCTGCCGGGTAGTCCCACATAACCACTCCGGCCGTCACCTTCTCGGCCGGGGGGGTATCCGTAATGGATTTTCCAACGATAAAAAAAAAAAAAAAAAAAAAAAAAAAAAAAAAAAAAGGTTAGGTTAGGTTAGGTTAGGTTAGGTTAGGTTGTCCCCCCGAATTCCAGTTGGTCGGGGGACATAAACGGCTCCGTGGCTGTGGTCGTGGGATCTAGTCCCGGTCCCCCTCTCTCCACCTTGGAGACTGGCCCGGGTTTGGTAGTGGCGCGGTGGGGGGAGTACGTTGTCGTAGGCACGTACTTCTCCCCCAATCGTAGCCTGGCGGAGTTCGAGGTTTTTCTTGACTCCGTCGGTGCTGCGATTAGCAGACAGGCGTCGGGGAACGTTATCGTCCTCGGCGACCTGAACGCCAAATCCGCGGCCTGGGGGAACCACGCCACGGACGCTAGGGGTAGGGCCGTACAGATCTGGTCGCTACTCTCCGGTCTGTCCCTCCTCAACAGAGGGACCGAACCGACCTGTGTGCGGCAGCAAGGGAGTTCTGTGGTGGACGTTTCGTTCGCCACCCCAGCTGTCGCGCGACGGGTCGTCGACTGGAGAGTGGAAAAGGGGGTGGAGACTCTGTCGGACCATTTGTATGTCCGATTCGAGATCTCCGCCTCCCGGCCGGATCTGGCCAGACCACCGCGGGGGGGGAGTCGGTTTCCTCGCTGGGCAGTCCAGCGGCTGGATCGGGATCTGGCCGAAGAGGCGGCCATCGTCCAGGGCTGGGCCTTTCCCGATCCGCCCGACGAGGAGACCGACGTGGAGGGGTCGGCGGGCCGCATGCGCGAGGCCCTCACTAGGGTCTGCGATGCGGCCATGCCGAGGGTGGGGTCCAGGCCCCGGCGCAGGGCAGTGTACTGGTGGTCGCCCGAAATTGCCGAACTTCGGGCGGCCTGTTGCAGGGCTCGTAGGGCCTTCGTCCGGTGTCGCCGTCGTCACGGCTTTGACCCGGACATGGAGGCCCAGCTGCGGAGTCGTTACCGCGAGGCGAAGTCGACTCTGCGGCTGGCGATTCGGAAGGCGAAGGACCTGGCTCGGGAGGAAATCCTGGCCGGTCTCGATAGGGACCCATGGGGGCGCCCGTATCGCGTCGCGCGGAATAAGACCCGCGGCGCTGGCGCCCCGGTCATGGAGTCCCTTCAGCCGGATTTCCTCGAGCGGCTGGTGGGGGAACTTTTCCCGGATTCCACCGGCCACTCTCCTCCTGTGATGGCCCCTCCTTCTCTTGAGGGGGGGGTGGGCTCTATCCCGGACATCACGGAGGTCGAGCTGGAGGTCGCACTGAGTCGCCTGCGAGCCCGCAACACTGCGCCGGGGCCGGACGGTATTCCAGGGCGGGTTCTGGTCATCGCCCTGGAATACTTGGGGGGCAGGCTTCGGGAACTGTTCAACTTGTGTTTGCGCACTGGACAGTTCCCGAAGGCCTGGAAGGAGGGGCGGTTGTGCCTGTTGCGGAAGGAGGGTCGTTCTGTCGACTCGTCCTCCGCGTACAGGCCAATCGTGCTGCTGGACGAGATGGGTAAGCTCTTCGAGAGAATCCTCTCTGCCCGTCTTGTCCAGCACCTCGAGGAGGTGGGTCCGGGTCTCTCCGAGGCTCAGTTCGGCTTCAGGGCAGGTCGTTCGACCATTGACGCCCTGAGAGCCCTGAGAGACCTGACCCAGGAGGCTGTGTCCGAGGGGGACGTCGTTGTCGCGGTCTCGCTGGACGTCGCCAACGCCTTCAACAGTTTGCCGTTCGAGACTTTGGTCGAGGCGCTCCGGTACCATGGAGTGCCTCCCTATCTCCGGCGGCTGTTGGAGGCATACCTGCAGGATAGAGAGGTCCTGTGGGTGGGCGGCGACCGGCGGTTATACCGACGGAGCGTGAGCCGAGGGGTTCCACAGGGGTCCGTTTTGGGACCGGTCTTGTGGAACCTGGGCTATGACTGGCTGCTCCGCTGTCCGCTCCTCCCCAGGATGAGGGTGTTCTGCTACGCAGATGACACCCTCGTCACTGCACGGGGAGGGAGCTTTGCGGTAGCGGCCCGTCTTGCTTCCGTCGGTGCTACGCTAGTAGCGGACCGCGTGGGGCTGTTGGGACTGGAGGTCTCCGTCACGAAGACGGAGGCCATGCTGTTCCACGGCCCTCGGCGAGGTCCCCCTCGTCGGGCGTCCATCTCCGTCCAGGGTGCGCAGGTGGCGCTGAAGGCCCAGATGAAGTATCTGGGCCTCACACTGGACGGACGATGGAACTTCGGGGCGCACTTCTCCCTGCTCGCCCCGAAGTTGATTTCCACTGCAGCTGCCTTGGGGAGGCTTCTGCCCAACGTCGGTGGGCCGCAGGCTCCGTGCCGGCGCCTATACGCCGGCATCGTGAGGAGCATGGCCCTGTACGGTGCTCCCATATGGTCGGGAGCCCTCACCGCGGACTCCAGGGCCCTTCTGCGCCAAACGCAAAGGGTCCTAGCGGTGAGGGTGATCAGGGGGTACCGTACGGTGTCCTTCACTGCGGCCACACTCCTGGCGAGCGATCCGCCGTGGGAGCTACACGCGGAGGTGCTCGCCGGGGTGTATTGGCACCGGGCAGAAGCCAGGGATGGGGAAAGGATTGAGGCGGCGCGGGTCAGGGCTCTAGCTCACCGAGCCCTGATCCGACAGTGGAAGTCGGAGTTGGGGTCTCCTGCCGCCGGTCTGGCGACAGTGGGGGCGATTCGCCCCCACATGGATCGTTGGATCAACCGGCGGCACGGGACCCTAACCTACCGTCTTGTGCAGGTGTTGACGGGGCATGGATGCTTCGGTCGGTACCTGCACAGGATAGCACGCAGGGAGGCGGCCCCCTCCTGCCACCACTGTGAGGAGTCCGTGGACACGGCTCTTCACACCTTGGCGGAGTGCGCAGCCTGGGACCGTCAGCGTACTGAGCTGACGGCCGTGGTTGGCAGGGATCTTTCGCTGCCGAGTGTCGTGGACGCGATGCTTGGCAGCGAGAGGTCTTGGGTCGCGGTGGCTTCCTTCTGCGAGCAAGTTATTGCCGCGAAGGAGGCCGCGGAGCGGATCAGGGAGTCAGCCTCCACCGCTGATCCGCTCCGAAGGGGTAGGCTGGGGAGAAGGAGGCGGGAATACGCCCGCCGCTTCCTTCCCCAGCCGTAGGCCTTGGTGGGAGAGGAGGGTGACCTCTCCCACCTGCCAGAGGCCTACGTCGTAAGGGTGCTTTCGTTACTCGGAGCACCCTTATCGGGGGTGGCGATACCGCCGGGGCGTCACGGTGAGTGCGACAAGCGATCCCGTGGCGTCCCACTATGGCGATGAGGGTAACCGTTGGTTTTTAGTGGGTAGCCTTAAAAATGGCAGCGTCATCTATGCTGCCGGGTAGTCCCACATAACCGCTCCGGCCGTCACCTTCTCGGCCGGGGGGTATCCGTAACGGATTTTCCAACGTAAAAAAAAAAAAAAAAAAAAAAAGGTTAGGTTAGGTTAGGTTAGGTTAGGTTAGGTTAGGTTAGGTTAGGTTAGGTTAGGTTAGGTTAGGTTAGGTTAGGTTAGGTTAGGTTAGGTTTTTTTTTTTTTTTTTTTTAAAAACACCCGCCAAGGCAGAGTGTTGGCGTCTTTTCCCCTGACGTAATCAGAGACCTTATTTTAACATTTATTTATTAGCAAAAACAGGTTACATTCTTACTTATACTCCAACTAATGAATTTAGCTTAGTACATACATATTTCTTTCGTTTTTATATTACATTTATCATCCTATGCTTATATTATTTTACATTTACATTTATATATTTACAGGCTTACATTCTTACAGTTATAATTGAACTAATTTCTTTTACTTTTCCTATTTTTGCATAGAGCATTCGTTTTGTAATACTATTTCTTGTCCTATGCTTATATTGTAAACACCTATTAAACATTAATAACAATTTATTTATCTTTATTTCTTAAGATTACACTATTTCCTATATCTATACAGAATTCTATAAATATTTTGTTTTTAATCTTGTCCATCATTATTTCACTAATTGTGTTTTGGTTTAATTTTACTGCTATTCTTTGTTCCAGATCCCGTCTTTTCCGTTCAAACACAGGGCACTCGAGAAGAACATGGCACACGTCTTCGACTGCTTCCGGATCGCAGATGCACGATGCGCTCTCCCTACACTTAAATCTCTTTAGGTATTGAGAGAACCCACCGTGCCCCGTCATTATTTGGGTAAGTGTCCCTTTGGGTCTTATGTTTTTTATTAGTGCGTAAGCCATTAACGCATTTGGAAAGAATATTTTCGTAACAGAAGCCGTCTCACCTGTCTCGTATCTTCGGTTCCATTCCTTCAGGCAATCCTCTCGTATTAAGCGTCTTACGTAGGACATAGGATAAAGATCATAGTCTGGCTTCCTTTTACTTGCGGCAGCTGCGTCTTTGGCCAAGGCGTCTGCGCGTTCGTTACCCAGTAATCCAGCGTGTGCTTTGATCCAGAACAAAACAACAGTTTTGTTCTGGGGCAAAGTTTGGCTTAGATTACTCCTCGCTTCGACTGCTAGTGGGTGTGGGTTGTCCTGGCTTATGATAGTTTGCAGCGCGGCCCTTGAGTCGCTGTAAATACCATAAGTTTTCTCCGAGCGTTGCAGAGTCTCCCTTGTGGCCCTACATATGGCCAGGAGTTCCGCCTGGTAGACCGTCGAATAAGATGGCAAGCAAAGTTTGACTGCTCTGATCTCGGCTTCTCCTCTCCATATGGATAGGGACGCTCCAACCTTACCGTCAAATTTGCTGCCATCGGTGAATATTCGCACTTCTTGCGTGTTGTTTTCTTCGACTTGGATTTGGTTTTCCAGGCATACGAACTCCATGTCCATATGTCTGGCCGGGTGGGGTGTCTCTTTGAACGGAACCGCTCGCTCCACTTCCCTGCCGCAGAGCTCTGGGTGGTTCTCTCCTTTCTTGACCTTGAACAGTGCAGCCGCTTCTTGAATTTTAAGATCTAGGGGTAGCAATCCAGATAGGAGTAATGCCGAATTCAGTGACGTTGTGCGGTAGGCCTGGCAGAGTTTTTGTGCAAAGCCCCGTTGGACAGCATCCAGTTGCTTCCTTGCCCCGATCTTTTTCCCGGCGGGTGCCCATGCACTAGCCGCGTAGGTGACAATAGGTTCTACCGCTGCTATGTATATGCATCTTGTCACTATTGGGTGTAGGCCCCAGCTTACTTTCGCAGCCCTTGAGAGCTGTTTGTAAATGTCTATGGCTTTTTTGCAGACGTTCGCCACGTGAGCATTAAATGTTAATTTTTCGTCAATTGTGAGTCCCAGAATTTTGATTTCTTTTGACGTCAAAATGTCTACTCCACCCATGTGGAGTATCGGCGTATCGTATTTTAGTTTTCTTGTCACCAACATTGCACAGGTCTTGTGTGGCGCAAATCTTAACTTATTTAGATTTCCCCAGTTCCAGATGTAGTTTAGAGCGGCGTTTGCTTTCCGTTGCGCTTCCTGGGTGGTCGATCCATCAAAGACAAGGACAATATCGTCGGCGAACGCTTGAGAGTAGTCACCTCGTTTCTCCAGCCCTTTAAGGAGTGGATCCAACAAGATGTTCCAAAGGATGGGCCCACCGATCGATCCTTGAACGCATCCCTTGTGGGTTTTCCTTCTTACTTCTTCTCCAGCGTACCTAAGCACCACACTTCTGTCACTAAGATAACTGTCCAGCACTCTTCGAATATTAACGGGGCACCTTTCCTCGGCCAGTCTGCACCGGATTGCGGGCCACCATGCACTGTCGAAGGCTCCCTCTATATCCAGTGAAACTAAAATTGTTATCTTTTTCGCTTCCAATTTTGTTCTTATATGTTGGAGCATTGTATAGAGGGAGTCTTCTGTGCTCTTCTGTGGCATAAAGCCGTATTGCCGGCAGCTCATTTGGGGTATTAGGTGCCATTTAATTCGCCTTACTAGCATCTTTTCTAGTATCTTCCCGAGGACAGGTAAAAGGCCTATTGGTCGATACGATTTCGGACTGGTGTAATTGTCCTTATTTGGTTTTCTCAGTATGACCACAGTGGCTTCCCTCCAAATCATCGGAAAATATCCCAACTCCAGACACTTGTTAGTCAACGTGAGAAATACTGCTGGATCCTGAAAAATCGCCCGCGAACAGATATCCGCAGTGAGGCCATCCGCTCCAGGGGCCTTTCTGGGATTAAAGCTTTGTACTGTTGATCTTAATTCACACATAGTGAATGGCGGATCCTGATCTTCGTCATGTGACGTTTTGTTCGCCTGATCTGCTCTAGCTCTTATCTTGCGATGTTCATCGTTATCCTCTCCCTCATCATCTCCAGGATAAAATGTCTTTGCCAGGAGGGACGCTGATTCCTTAGGAGTGAGTGCCATTCCTTCCATAATTAGGGGCAAGTCTTCCTGGCGACTGGTGGTTCTGCCAATGATCCTGTATATTCCTTCCCATACCCCTTCCCTATCCTGTTTCCCGCAGAAGTCTTTCCAACTCTTTATTTGTGCTTCTTTTGCAGCTGTTTCATATTTTTCTTTTTCTTTCAGGTATAGGCGTACGACCATTGATCTCCGGGTTCCTGCGGCGCATCTGATACGGCGTTTTCTGGTGGCCACCGATTTCTTCATCTGTTCCAGCTCTTTGGACCACCACGGCAGGGTAAGTATATCTTTTTTGTTTTTATAAGGTATTGTTTCATTGCATGTATCCTTTATAATTTTTGTGTAGGTCCTTATGGTTTTTTCAATTTCTTCTTTTTTGTTTATCCTTTCTAAATTAACTATTGATATTTTTGAATCCCGCATAAATTGAGTCATTTTATCATTAAAGTGCCCCCAATTTGCTTTCTTAGTGTTGTATATTCTAGTTGTTCTTGTGATCATAATTCCTTTTGATTTTTGTAGATTTATTTTAAAAACTATGCCGTTGTGATCGGAGCTGATGAGATTCTCGTCCACCTTCCAGTTTTCTACCAAATCTAGCATGTCCATGGAACACGTGGTTATGTCTATGCAACTAGTGTATCTTTTGCCGCCCCTTATAGTGTCGAAAGTTGGGGTATCTCCGTTATTTAAGATATGCGAGTTCATTTCTTCCAAGGTGCTTGCCATAGATTCTCCTCTGTGGTCCAATTTTGTACTTCCCCACCAAGTGCTTTTTGCGTTTGCGTCCCCTCCTAAAATTAATCTGTATGGGCCTAATTCGTTGTAAATATCTTTTAGGTTTTCTAAGTACGGTTCTATCGGAGAATCCGGTTCGAAGTAAAAGGAGACAGCCATGACAGCCCAAGCTCTGGTTTGGATCCTTATAGCGACGACATTGTTTGTGGTAAATTTTGGGTATTGCGTTATCTTTAGGTCCTGGTCAAAAACGACAATTGCGGCTTTGACAGTCCCTTCAGTTTGCTCAGAGGATTGATAGATTCTTGCACCTTTGTATTCTTTCATCCTTTTAATACTACCAACATATGGCTCTTGGATTAACGCAAAGGCCGCCTTTCGCTTTTTGGCTTCAATCATGAGCTCGTAGGTAGCTAGTTCTTTCCTTTGAAGGTTTCCCTGGATAACGAGATAGCTCCGTATTTCATTGATGTGTTTTATCGTTGTCAGCTCTGATTTTTGAGGTCGGATGTTAATTTCAGTTGATGAGCTCGGGACCACCTTAGCAGTATGCTATTGCGGCTCTTGCTAAAGCATCTAGCTTCCTCCTAATTGGGCACTCCGAACTATACACTGAATGGCGCACGTCTAGGTTTTTCGCTTTAGTGCAGTTTTTGCAAGATGGTCCTTCTCCTATCGCCAGTGTTGGGCACTCCGCTCTAAGGTGCTGGCCTCCACAGTGGTTGCATAGATCCGTATCCTCAGTGCA